>CM030894.1:9006737-10206737 GCA_018136845.1 Heterotis niloticus | reverse complement strand
TTGCAAAAAATGTTGCTAAAAAAGGGAACTTAACACTTGCATATGACAGGATACCTTGTATAAAACCTTTATCAGGTAAATATGTTTAAAAAAGTTCTCAATTAGGGAGGAGATAGTCCATGCTGAAGCATGTTGGTGCTTTTGGATTGATTTTTTTTTCTCTTTTGGATGGCACTTTAGGAATGCCACAAATATTCTTTACTAGCATGGTCAAGAATGCAGTGCGGACAGAAAAGGCTTCTTCTTTATTTAAAAAAAAAAAAAAAAAACAACTGCTTCCAGGACCTCCCATATCGTTAGTTTTTTATTGCTCTGGCATTTCCTGTTTACCAATGTCATTCTGTTCTTTTCCCAACTCCTTGTTATGCCTCATGTTGTGCTTCCAGACAGGATTTTGAAGTGGCTTCAGAGAGATTCCACTGTACATGTTGTTAAATCTACAGTGATAGCCTCAATATAAGCTGCCAACCATATGGTGGAGCTGTCTCTAAAATATTCTGGAAAGCTCCTTCTATCTAAGGTGTAAGAAACAGCCTGCAAAGCTCACATTTTGAAAATACACAGAAGCTGATCATGCATGCTGTCCTTTTGTGTTTATATCCTTGTAGAAGTATATCCTTCCCATTATTTGGCAAATGCACACTAGGACCCAACTAATTTCAGTAGAATAAGGTAGTCAAAATTTAAATGTTCCAGGTAGAATTTTCTTCTGACACACAATAGAGGAACAATTCCAAGGTTTTTTCAACATAATTTTAACAATATTTTCTGTCATTTATGCATCTTTGAATGGTGGACTATTTGTTCTAGTCACAAATTGTAAAAACAATGTTTAAAAAAAATTTAAAAAAAGTCAAACTTGGGGAAGTTTTGAAACTCAAGTTTTAAAGTTCTCATTTTTTAAAAATAGCTCTTTATTAAATGGAGCATTTTTTTGCCTGTGTTTTTATAAAAGGACTCAAGCCATTCACACATTTCATACTGGGGCTCTTTTAAGTATAGTAACTACAGAGCACATTCAGAATCATCTGAATCTGACTGTAGCGATCTTGGGCAAAATGGGAGCACCACTGAGCATCGTACAATTTACTACCATTTTTAGTTCATAGTTTCCAAATATAGTTGCTGTTTCTCCTGCAAAGAATAAGATGCATGCAGAGAACCCATAAAAGTCTAATTAAAAGGTCAGAGAATCCCCTGCATTGTCACCAAGTTCTGAAATTAAATCATAGACAATTCAGGAGACAAGTAACTGGGACCTCAATTTTCAGCTAACAATAAGTACTTTCCAGATGCAAAAAAAAAAAAATGCAGTTCTGCACTGTTAGTTGTGCATTCAAGTTCACAGCTACTATGACATCACTTCCAATGAATTTTGACTCAGAGGGGGTGGTTTTGCACTGAGGCTGTTGCTTAAGAGTGATTTCCATAACATGTGTACACCCAAACGTCGCCTTATTTTATTACAAACAACACTATATAACTATTATTAATAATAAAACACAGGTACACTGGAAAGTATATATTGACATTATTAGTTAATCATCTAACCAGCAGTTTTCGCTCAAGTGATATTAAATGTTTGTAGACTGTGCCAACCTTCACCAATTCACCCATTGATACATCTGGGTAATTTTCACTATATTAATTCTGGTTAAGTGCTCTAACAAAAGGAATTCAAACCAGCAATGGCCCTAATGACTGTGCCATCACTTGCACAAGTATTTTATGTCTTTCTTTTTCACCAAAGCATTCAATCATTGATCAAGTAGCAGCAGGTATAAAGAAGAGATTTGGCAGAGTTAGGTGCCACAGCTACTGAATTCACTGTTTTTTCCAGTGAACTTGACTGTACTTGAAAGTACACCCTTATTCAAACACAGCAAAAAACATCCACATACAACAATTAACTTGTCAGTTTAAATTTTCAGTTTAACGGAACAGTGATATAAAAGTCGCAAAATTTCAATGCTGTGACCTCACCTTCCCAGACCACCAAATATTAAACAATCATGATCAAAGAAGTGTAGGTGTATATCTGCCAAGGCGTTAGCTTTCAGTGAACAATAAAAAATGAAATGTTAGCAGATGTTTACTGATTTAAAAAAGGCAGAACATCTAACCAGCCTGGATTCAGATGTTCCAGCTAAATTTTGGAGAACTAAAATATTATGCAACTCTGAAACAATAAACATGTAGTCAAGAGGGTCATTGTGACCATAAGGACACATCAAATGTGACAATATGAGACTTTCACATATCTGACAGTTAAAACCCTGAACCTGCAGCACAAATCAAGATTGAGAGGGAGTTACGGCTCACCCACAATCCAGCTGGGGTCACAGGGCCAGTGAGTCACCACAAACATCACCAACTAGACACAAACAAAGCTGAAGGAAAGGGCTGAAAAGATTTGTCCCCTATGTCCCTGCTTGTCTGGTTCTCAACTGCCTTCCTCCATGCCTATCAGGGAATGAGTGAGGCTGGAAAAAACCCAATAGGGCACCTACATTTTGGCTCTCACACATCTGGTGTAGGTAAGCCCTGCCTCCAACGATGACAATCTGTGCATTGCGGGGGTTGCTCAGGTAGGCTGCCAGCTGCCGCTGTCGTGACCGATACCAGCAGATGTAGAAGAAAATCTTAATGATGATGAATATTATGACGATTCTGCACAGAAAAGAATACAGAAAACAAAGGCAAATATAAGGACACACAATCATACTGGGTTAATAATTAAATGGTTTGTTTGAGATAACTTCTTTCAGTTCCTCACCTGGTGCCTGTAAAAGGTGTGTATTTAATATAAAGATAAAAAGTCAACTAAACTTTGGGACTGAAACGTTTATGATCAGAAGACATCCTCTAAAAAAGAAACTAGCTTGGCAAGGTCAGTGGTGACTGTTGCAGAGTAGTACTGTGTAACAACAGAATGATGTTTTCCCACAGTTTGTTATACAACTGTGTTCTGAATTCTTGCTTTACTGAAAGAAGAAAATTTCTCTCCCTAGTACAACATGATGCTGGTACTTGTAATTCTGCATTATAGCCAGAATCATTAGTAAACCTCAAAATTTACTACTTTAGAGTATTTGATGTCCTCTTTTAAATGTATTGTTTTTTTTCTCGGTAGTATAGAACATTTGATCAGCAAGGTTTCAGCAATATTTGTAAAGCACACATTTAAACTTCTTTACTTGCACAACTCACATTATTATTTTCATTTTGATGTTGCTGTTGACTGTGATAAAGAAAGACATTTTTGTGGGCAAATAATGGTATCCATCAATAACTCATTGCTATACATAAAAAAAAAAAAAAAACTCAGTTTGGGTCTTTTGGAAAGGCTTATACTTACATGTACCAGTAAAGCTCCATGATAAGATCAATGAAAGGTGGTTTTCATAATTCAAAAAATATCCCTGGAGAAAACAAAGAAATTGCATATATTATGAGTAACAGTGACCTCAAGAAGTCTTTATTTGTAAGTGGCCATAATAAGAATGCAGGATCTGCAGCTAGAGCTACATCTGCTATTCATGAAATCAGCAACGCCTCAGGCAAAATTACTAATTCACAATATGACAATAAAAATCTGATCTCTCTGTGCTAGTGAATTTTATATCATTTTTAATCACAGATTTGCCCATGACTCAGATGGAAAAACTAAGTCAGTACTTTATGTGCGTGGCAAAGTCAATTATTTTCCATTGCCATCAGAAGGCATGCATGTTGCAACACATGATTTCTACACACTGAATACTCATGAGGCAATTCATGATCAACAACTGTTTGCCCAGTGCAGGGTCTCGGAGGCCTGGAGTTGGCCCCAAAGCTCAGCATGAGATTCTGGGTACACCCTGCAGCATTTGCAAGAACATGAAAGCACATGTTTTTAAGAAAACATTAAAGTATGAAAAGTACAGTGCGTAAAATAAAAATGTTTCCTATTAAGCACCATCAAACATTGTCATACAACTGACGAACATGAAGCAGATGAGCAGTGCCGTTTTCGTCAACAAGGGTGATCCTTGGAGGCAGGCCACGTCAAATGAAGCCGATATGGAGGAGACAGACTGCGTGGAGGAATGTGAGCGTGCGTTTGGACTTGCTTTTTCGCCCACTGCACTTCCCGTTCACAAGAGAAATTCGCAGTCGAGCCTCTAAGAAAGAGCTACTACATTTCTTGTGTGGGGTGCACTTACACCTTTGGTAAAATGCTTACAGTCCTTCAGAAGACAGTTAGTAGCAAAAAGAAAAGTAGTAGATAACCATTCATTATTCTGTATATGAGTATGACAAGCCACCGTTCCTGGATTGGCTTTATATAGCATTGAATAAATAGTAATAATCTTGACCCTTCCGTGAGCTATTACTCAAAGATTACTCTATAATGGTGAGATGCATTTAAACCTTCTTCCCTCCATTTTCACGTTCCATTGTCTGTGCTTACAAACTTTCAGATGAGACCAAGTCATTGAAGGAAAAATGGAAGTAAAACTGCAAGTAAAAAGTTCACTGTGAGTTTCACATTGAGAAAGGCAGCCATTTTGCCCCAATCAGGAGAACAGATCTCTTGTGCAAACTGGTGCATTTATAAAACATTACTCAACCTGCATTCTCATACTTCAGCGCTGTGTGAGGCACAGTTTAATGTTTTAGGATGTGACTAATCTGGACCCTTCCATGAGCTATTATCAAAGAGCCCTGCAATTACATCTCAAGGTTTTATCATAAAGCATGCAACCAAAAAACAACATGAGCACAAGAAACTGTTTTCATTCCAGGAAATCATTTAAAGTGCATTTCCCCTCCACCATCACAGCCTCAGTCACAGTCCCAACACAACAGGGTGGGGAGAAAATGGCCGTAGTTCAGCGTCTCCAAAGACTACTCTCACACAACCTCAAATTATCTTTTTTGTTAAGCATTACACAATCATGGCACAGTGGACTGTGCTGGTGACTCACAATCCTTAGGCTGTGGGTTTAATCCATCTCTGTGTAGAATCTGCATCTAAAAATTATAAGTAATATAAAAAGATCACATGCGGGTAGTTAGGTTTCTTTTTTATAATCACACTCAAATTTCTAATTTTCCTTGTATTACACTATCACTTAAATTCATACATGTTACCTGTTGTTCTGTCAGTTCATTCACAAATATTTAGGTACAGCTTATGATACACCACATCATACCACTGGACAGCCTTGGGGTCAGGAGGCACATTCTCCCTATGTCTGCATGGGTTTCTTCCAAATGTTCCAGGTCCTTCTCAGAGTCCAAAGATGTGTTTTAGGTGAACTAGTGGCTCCAAACTGTCTTTAGAATGTGTGTTACCTTGCTCTCTAGTGAGGATGTTAGATACTTGTAAGGAGCTTAGTAAGCAAGACTTTGCCCTGACCCGGGAAAATGACTAGCAGGGAACGGGGATGTAGGAATGCAGGCTATATACTACCGAACCATATAGTAGTGTCACATTTTCTGATGACATGCGCTTTACACAAAATGATAGGTGAAATGCACCAGCATAGCATGGACACAAAGAAGCTAACAACCATGTGTCAACTGTCAAACTTCCTAGCAGCTATAAACTGATGTCAGAGCATCTACAATCTAAAAGGGTTCCTGCTAAAAAAAAAAAAAAAAAAAATTAGGCTCCTGAGTTCAGAGTGCAAATAAAAACTGTACAGACAAATTACACTGAGTAGGAACTAAAACAAAAACATGAATCATATTTTACACAAAAAGGCAGAAAATAAGATCAAGCTGCATGTATTTATACGAAAGCCTTTGCTGTTGAGTCATCATATTCATGCAATGCCTGGACATGTAGATAGTCATCATTCATTCTGTTTCCAAGGTACAGTTTTTCTTACTACTATAGTAAAACAATAAGTTTAACATACAGAACAATTCCTGAAGCCACTTCATTTCTCTCAAAATGAAACTAACCTGTGCTGGAAGCAGAGTGCCTAATGAACCCAGGTCAGAAGTCCCTGGGATTTATTTAGTAAAAATGCAACGGTGGCTCCCAGCTCCAGTGGAAAACATTTACTGTACACAAATCAAAAAGGAAAACAAACAAGAAAATGCATGATGAAATTATGTTCAGTTGCAACGTCTTGCGTAGACCTTCAGAGCGGCTGAGGTGGTGGGGGTAGCATATGTATTTATACCAACATGGCCCTTCACTTAGTACTCAACCACAAAAACCTTACACCTGCTCTTATGTACTTTAAATCACCCCCATGGGACTCATTCCATTTTCCGGTTCAAACCCATGTCAACGATGAAGCCCTAGAAAATATATACCTCCACAGAGATTAAATTTATGTTCACTGTTTCTCTCAACTCATTTGTATGTGATCTCAAAGGAGTGCTGCATATCTGTCTGGAAAGATCACTTCCACAAAAAGGAAGAATATGGGAAGACAGGTGTTGAGTTTAGCATCCTAAAGAACAACAGGCTTTGTAACAGAATTATTCAACATTACACATGGAAGGGCCCAGTTTAGCAGGTTACCCAGCACTCCTCACACCTCTATTTACAGGACCACTTGTTCAAGTCAAATTACATACAAAGCTAAAAAGAACCTATAAGGTTTAAAGATAAATCAGCTGATGACAGATTAGGCTAAGTTATTGTGTTGAAACTAAAATAAAATTAGTATAGCAATCATTTAACAGCTGTGCATTCTTCATGTACTGCTCTTTTGAGCAAAGTGACAAGGCACATTAAAACAGCAAAAGAAAAAATGATGGCAGCTGACAATAATTATACTGAGATGAGATATTTTGCAACTGAAGAAATGAAAACAAAACAAAAACTTCCAGGCCAAAAATATACCTCTGGGGGTCCAAGACAAAGACCCTTCACATTCTAGCTGTTTCTCACCTACATAAACAGTGATTAGCAGTCAAACAGACTTTTCAGCTTCCAGCACAGATAGCATTAGGCCAGTTTCTCTTTGCTTTTGAACCCGAAGTTAATACAACACACTTGTGGTCTTACAGGTGAAATGCACATTTTCATTATGCAAAACCAAATTAGAATCACTGCAGGCAGAACCCATAATCCAGCAGTCTCATGAAACAATATTCAGTAGTATTGTATATATAGAATTCAGCATTTTCTAGACAATTTCATAACAAAAATGAATCCCTCAGAAAGGGACCTTTGACATCATACAAAGTCTTACCCATGTCTAAAAAAGACATTCAAGTTAAACTTTCTTTGGCAAGTTGGATGTGCATAGTGTTGTAAACCAAATCCAGGTCCTCCCAGTTTGCCTCAGACATAGATCCTCCACATTCTGGCAGTTTCTCACATACATAAACAATACAAGCCATCAGGGGTCACACAAACAGACTTTCAGCTGCCAGCAGGGATAGCATTAGGCCAGTTTCTCTCTAGTCTTAACCAGAAGTTTCACTCCGTTCAAGTTTCCACAAAAGACAAAAAAAAAAATCCCCGATCAAGGTGACCTGAAAACATATTACAAGCATTTCTCTTAACTTTTTTACAACTGGTTACTTGGATGACCAGAAGACTTACTTTGGAAATTCATTGTTCCAAAATATTCAATTGTCATAGCAATGCAATGAGATTTGTCCTCTCAGAAGTGAACTGTTGGTCACATAAACACCAGCAAAGCTAGTACATCTAAACAATGTGCTATTAATGTGACACACCAATGATAAGACACATGGTACAATACAATAGATCACTTATTTCCCCCCCCCACCCCCACCCCACCTATATAAGCAGCTGGCGAGCAACAGCAGCCAAACATTTCCTGTCACACCACTTACAGGAACACATGGTTGAGAACTCCTTCTTGGATGGAAACAATGTGAGCTGGATTTGTTGAAGTGTGAATTTCAAATAAATTAACACATGGCGCATGAAGCCATGCACAGTCAGGCCAGAAAGGTTTTAAATTTTATGTGGAAAAGCAATTATTCAAAGGCAACAAATGTGACTGCTGCTATAAAAGCACTGCCTTTATTATTCTAAACATTTTCTTGTGAGTTAACAAAGCCTACATACATCATGACTAATATTCTGACAAAACCGTCCCGAGTGTTGACAATTTTCTCTGGTAGCTTTAATTTCTGAGTTTCAGCAAAATAATGATTTACTAATTTTTCATAATTTATTTAACAAGCTGCAGCCAGAGCCACAGTATGAATCCCTTGCAGCTTTATAAAGAGAAATTACATTACATTTGTCCATAACCTTATTAATTTCTATGGGGAAATTCTCATAAAGAGAAAACCAACCATGAGGTGCCATATTCACTATTTGAAATGTAAACCCAGCCAAACAGGCAACAGTTCTCTGTACCAAAACTAACCAACGAATTTACATTTCCTGTCATTACCTCAGGTTAAGTGAAAGTAGCCTGGGCGTAAGCTGCAGACAAAAAAAAGTTTGATTTATTTAGTTTGTATTTTATGCAGCCGTTTCAAGAGACTCGGCACACATGTTGTTCAACTTCCTCTTCAAACTAATAATTTAACAAAGATAAAGTAGATAGCAGAAAAGACTGAGAAAGGAAACAAACTTTCTCCATCCTTATACACTTTATGCTGAGTACACACAGCATCACAGATAAGTAATTTGACAGCAAAGACTGATAAACGCCCTTGACAGATGTTATGGAAGCACTGCTGCTACATAACTTTCACATTCTGAGTCCAGTGTTATAACTTACTTTGCTTCATCCCTAGGAAATAAGCAAGTAATTCAAAGTAGCTGTGACTATTTATAATGACTGCATCTCAGACTCATATTAAGGCAGGCAGCTGCAAATCCTGCACAAAGAAAGCAACCCATTTTTACGTGCGACCATAACAAAAATGTTGCCCAGTATATTGTCCTTCTAGGACAGGCTCCGGACCACTGTGACTGAGTACAGACAAGAAGTTACTGATAATATATGGCTGGACAATAGGCTCTTAGTCACAGTAACTGTAAAAGGGCCTTTAACTGTACTGCTCCAACTGCATACTAGTGAATTCCACAGCATCCCAAGAAGTCTACATCTGGGACCATGCCTGGGTTTTGAAGGCCATGTCATCCAACGCAAACATCCCATAATGACCCCGAGTAAGCAAAGCAAGAAGATTTTCTACATTTTTTCTGAAAAAATTCATACCCATGTGATGTTCATCATACTCTCTCTCAAACTCACACAAGTCTGATAAAATTCAGTCACTCAAGTATCACCTTGTAAAAGATGGCTATGTAGCTAGATGCTTCACAGTTAAAATGATAAATGGCAGGAGAAACCAATTTTCTTTCATTTGTTAAACCAAGGTTTGTCCGACTGCTGTTTAAACATGGTAACAATTTTAGATATATCAGACAAGCTCTATGGTAAAAAATGGGGCCTGGAGGGGGGGGGGACACACTAAATAATCGTGCATACATTTCCTTTCTTCACAGAATTCTCAGCAAAACAGCAGTTCAAAAAAGTTCAATACACATTTCCTCCTTCCTTACCATAAAGTACCTGTTTCGTGGTGCCTGTCACCAGCCCCCCCCTTAACAACTGAAAAGACACACTTGCATAGTTTTCACTAGTTGCACTTCAGCACCATGGTGTAAAAGTTCGCCAAATGGATTTATGCTGTGCACTGTAACCCTCGCAGCCATTATAGCAAAACCAATAGCTGAATTTTTTTACATTTTCAGTCAGAAAGTGCATCTTCTGAAAATGAAGGATTAAAATAGCTTTATTAAAAGATGCAGAAAAAGAAAAGGAAAAGAATAGAAAAAAAATACAATTTACTTTTAATTTACTTCCACCAACATTTCAGATCAGAAAACACGTATGAAAGTAAAACAGAATGAATAATAAGCAAAGCGTGTATTATGAGGATATATTTATATTGGTACTTCACATTTATTCAGTTAACTGACACTTTTCTTTAATGTGACTTACAGTGTTAAGCTATTTAACAATGATTTAGCCCTTTACACAGCTAGGTCATTTTTACTGGAGCAATTCAGAGCAAGTACCTTGTTCAAGGGCACTACAGCATGAGGTGGGGTTGGAACTTGCAGTGTTTTGTGGGCCAGCAGTTCTAAAAACTATGATACTTGCTGACCTCTCTAGTTGTAAGAGAGGGCACACATTAAAATAACTTATTAACCAGTTGTGGCGCAAAAAAGTAAAGTAAAAACAAAGACAAACTGTTTACAGTCCAGGGAAATTCCACTGAGTGCTGAAAGGTTCCCATACACTCACCAATGCAAAACACCAGTGGTCTGTGGCTGGCTGCAAACAGCAGCACATACACACACTCTCCATTCGCTATTTATGAGCTGTGAAAATAGATGTCGACATGAATACCATAGGGTACAGCAATGCACCAAGATACAAATTTATTTCAACACAGACTGATTTACTGCATACTTTTCATCTGCAAAATTCTACATATTAATCACAGTATCCAGACAGATTCCTTAATTCATAAATAATGACTGCTGAGCATGATAACTTGATCTGGTGAATTAGGCCCGACTTCAAACTGTCACAACAGCCTTCGTGTATGGTAAGCTCTCAACCGACCTGGTCTACTCACAGCACCTTTGAGAAACCTGTATCCAAAGCTGCAGCACTAGGGACAATTTCAGCTAGATGGTATTAATGGGTAAACTACTGTAAGTAGCTTAGTTTTCAAAACTCACATTTTAAGTTGCTTTGGACAAAAGCATTGGATAAATTAATAATCAAAACACTTCTTAATGAAATAATTTTCAATAATACTTTAATCACTCGTAAACCTCTTCTACTGTGCCACCGGTAAAATATCATTTGCAATAAAAGAATATTAAGTCACACAGCTGTGTAATGATATTGTGCTATAAGACAACTCAAAGCATTTCTGCCATTATCTTTAAAACCTTTTTTGCTTTCGGGCTAATTTTTTTTTTTTTTTTTAATGATTACTAGAGATAAAAGATTTCTGAGCTTCTGGCATGTGTGTGTGCGCGCACAACGGAGACAACAGAAATATATAGGAGAAGTTAGGCTTTACGTGGGGTGCAGTCTGCTGGCCTTGTGTGGTGCTCCATGTCACCAGGAAGCATAGTTTGACTTAACCTTTTCTGTTCTTCTTAGTGAGAACTGGTAGCTTGATACTGCAGCGCAAATGTTTTTTTTTTTTCTTTTTCTTCTTAAATATGAATTCTTGTAAAGAGAGTCATCGTTACAGAAAAATGCATACTGAGAAATGCACATACCACCTCAGGTTTTTCTAACATAAATGGAAAAAAAAACACAAGCACAACATACAAGTTTACAAAAATTGTAGTATCTATGAACAAACCTCCATTTATGGCAATCACTTTGTGAATTAAATTATGTGAAGATGAGAAGGGGGCTTTTTTTGGATGTAGTTCCCCCTCAAGACCTGGAGGTACACATCTGTTAGTTCCCAAAAATTTTTTTAAAAGACTTATATAGGTTTATTTTCAAACCATGTGATTAAATATGTGTTTAAGCACTTTTAATTAATGTTTTTAACCTGATATTAACCAATCTGCATCAAAGCTTCAACTCAGTACTTACAAATTCCACATCTTATAATTTAATGTTTACAAAAATTGCAAAAGCAACTTTAAGAGAACTATTGTCTTAATCCCTTTCTGATCATCAGTGAAATGAAAAATCTGGCCATTATCTTACAAATATCTCTGGACTGCTATTAAAATTGGATGCCTTACAAAAATAAAGATATAAAAGAATAACACTTGACTTAAAACAATGCAAGGAAGCATTTCTGATGCATAACAGAGACATAACTGTACAGCTGTCATATTTTGAGATAAAATTCCAACCACTTCAAATGAACATTTCCTTATACACTGGTATGGAAATTGATTCCATCAACTTTCCGACTTATCGCATGTTAGACTGAAAGTGCCATACTTGCAACTTCTACCATCATGGCCCACTCGGAACAGAACAGAGCCTTTAGTGGGAAATGCAGTGCTTTATATATGCAGTTAAACACTGCTTACATATTCATACGACAAAAACATTAACAAATTTCACATACTACCAATATTTAACATTCTCTTAATAATGCAAAAAGAAAAAAAAATGCATACAGCTTTCTTCAATTACAAATGCGACATCTCTGTACTAAACGAGGGCTATAAATACATCTTGTTCTCACAAAACTTCACACATTTAAGTGAGGTTAAAAGACACAGATAACAAGGACATTCTTTCCCATTTCTGCTTGCAACACTTACAGTGCCACAGAAAAGTATTCAAACATCTTAAAAATGATCAGTGTTGCCTGGATTACAAATTATGTACATACACATTTTTCCTATTAGAATTTTAATTCTGAACTCATTTGCTCTAATATTAAACTGTCACTGCCAAAGTAAGCAATTTGTTTGCAGATATTGTAAAGAAAATGAAAAACTAAAATATGTTGCTTGCATATGTATTCAAATCCCCGAGCTCTTGAAATTCCAGCTTTACACACATTACACTTACTCTCGATTGTCTCTTAATTGGACACATGGGGTTTCAGCATATTAACTAAAGATCACATTTTCTGAATACTTGTTTTAAGAATCAATGCCCAGGTTGTGAACCTGAAGGAAATATGAAAATAAAGGCAATAGAAAAAGGTCTTAAAATTATTTCCAGTCCACTTGATCTCCCACTTAGCACTGCTGTATTTTTTTATTTTGCAACATAAATACCGATTGAAACAATTTAAGCATTATTTGTGATCCATGCAGTACTGATAACTTTCAAAGGGTGAATACATTTGCAAATCAGACACAAATATTCATTACCAGGGCAAATAAAAACAAATTTTTCATCTACGTTTTAACCATCTCACAATATCAAACACCACATTAATAGTGGAAACGGACTCATAGATCCAGACCAAGAAAATTAACCGACTCCAGGATCCAAAACAATAAAATGCAAAAACTATGAAGTCTTTAGCTTGGGTTATATACCGTATGTAAAGCGTTCCCAGCTTGAATTGCAGGCTGCCTGAGCTATACAAGTGCTTTAAATAGGAGCCTGTTTACCAGGACCGGCGTGCAATTTGCTATGTTTATTTCACATCAGCTACATCTGTACTTCCTACAATGGGCAGAACCCACACTCTCCCAGTTAAGCAGATAATGGATTTTACTTACTTTTTTGCTTTTAACCTGCCTGCTTGACATCTTTGTCCAACACAACTTACAATGTTGGGTCTGGACAGCAACAAGCTAAGTACAACGATGACGCTGACACATTTATACAGCTGGTTAATTCGTACCGTCATATTTCAGGATCAATGCGTACAACAAAACATAAGGTCTGAACCAAAGAACCTTCATACTTAAACCACTAGTGATCCGCACAACTGATAAATAAGCATGTGTATAAAAATTGACCAGGTGTATAAATGGATCAGTTGCAATAAGGTGCTCTGGATGAAGGCATAAAGCCAGTAATAGTACTAACAAAAATAACATTGGTGAGCAATTGGACTTCTTCTGTGTATGAGCTGCATGTGTAAAATTGTATAAAAGTGCATAATCATAGCCAGGGGTCTGAAGCCCACACTGTACTGGTCAACCACACTGCCACTATCTGCTTTGCTCCACTCCTTCAAGGTCTCAAAACAGGGCAACTAACTCTCTGGCGGCACAGCTACCGTTCACATCTTTTGAGCCAGCAGGCGGCATAGTGGTCAGGGGCGCCATCTTTAAATCTGACGGCTGTATCCCTTTCCTGCTCGCTACTAAAAAGTACAGAACCTTTCCCTAAAAGGATACGGCAAGAACACCCTACTGTATAATCTGGCAGATATGGTCAAAGTTGACTATGTAGCCGTGCAAGTGTCCTTGGACGAAGGTACGAAATAAACAAACGTGAACAACAACGACAGTACTGTGTGTGTGCGAGAGAGAGAGAGGCAAGAGAGCTCACCACACCGACGTCCCGCTTGTTCCCGCACACGACTTACAACTTTGACAAAGATTTAGCCCAAAGTTTGGACACGGGCCGAACGACGTCGGTGTCATCGGGCGACATTTCTCCCTCGGACCGCGGAGCGCGGCTCGCCCGCAACTCACCGAGCTCAGTCGCGCGCGTCGTCCGCGAGCCGCTCTGTTGCCATGCTCCCTCGCGCCAACTCGCGCAGACGGAACGGGCCGCCGTCGGCTATCTGCGCAGCATTCTGACGCGCGTCCTCGGAGGGTGCGGACGAATGGCGCAAGGCTGGCGGCGACGCGACGGAGCAGGAGGAAAAAGGGCGAGAAGAAGGGAAGGAAAGTCCCCTTTCCGCGCCTCCGCAACGCACTCAGCCTTCCGCAAGCGAGAGCCGCTGCATAAACATGAGACAAGGAGAAGCGCAAAGAGCGCCGCACACGGCCAAATCACGGCAGTGCAGCAGGTAGCGCCACCTGCCGGGGGGGACATGGCAGAACATAAAACGATCCAGCGTACTCTGCTTCTGAAAACATTGAAACTAAATTGATTTACAAGACAGCAGATTGTTTTTTGACGGTGCATTTTATTTATTTATTTTTTTTTAAGTACCATAAAATTGTGCAGAGTAAAAGGGTGGAAATCTTTTCTAGGCAACTGAGATACTAAATATCAGTTTCCGGGATGTTAAATCTGTACAAACTGTCCTGACTCAGAACATCACCTCCTGGTTTGGGCATAGCTGTGCTCGGGACAACAAGGCACTGCAGAGAGTGATCCGGGCGGCAGAACGCTGCACCAGATCTGATCTGCCATCCCTACCGGACATCTACCTGTACACCAGGAGATGCAGGACCAGAGCGACTAGGATCATCGGTGACCTGTCTCATCCCAGCAACCATCTATTCATCTTGCTGAAATCAGGCAAACGTTTCAGAAGCATTATGGCCAGAACGGAGAGGCTTAGGAGGAGCTTCTATCCACAGGCCATAAGACTTCTGAACCCGGACATGCCATCACAATCCTTCCCAACCTACAAGTCTACAATACTCATTGAACTCTCCCCTCACTGTCACTGTCCCCACAATGCCACTTTAAGGTTTTATTTATTCATTTCATTTATTTACTTATCTATTTGTCGGTTGTTTGTTGTTTTCTCAATGTTTGGTTGTTTGTTACTTGTGAAATGGAACCACACACAGTCTCTTGTTGAATCAGGGCACATTTCACTTGTTTACCATGCATGTGACAAATTCTTTTGACTTTGAGAATGAAAATGAAAATTTTGGAAACTGTTTTCTAACAGTCTGCAAGAGTATTTGCATTAACAACTCACATGGAAAATTAATGACTTCAGTTGACATTTAATAAAAAATTATTGACTTAAGCAAAATCAGTTGCATCACAGAAAACAGTCGATGGATTGCATTTGCAAATTCCTATTTATTATTGAATTATAATCAAAATTACAATAATATAAACACCTCACTGTAACATGCTTTACATTTGTCAGTGTTTTAAAGTAACTATCGAGCAAGCAGTTACATAAAGACATCTGCAAAACAATTAAGTATCATTTGTAGCCAAATACAATATTCAAATTATATCAGTTTAGTCATCACATTATACAGCTGGCCCCCAATATAAACATTTTCTAAAATTTCTTGCCACAATCTATTTATGTAGCAATGAGAAGCTAGGTTTTATATGCAATATCTTTTGTCTTCAACAACCTTTGTTGTGTTACATATGCATGCATTTCACATTAATGTTGCTGTAGTCTATTCCATGTACTTTAAACTTAGGTATCACTAAGATCTACAATGTATATTCACATTTTATGTCTATGAGGTATTGCAAAGATATTTCACTGGAAGATTTTTGCATGCAAAACCACAATGTATGAAGAATTATTTTTTAAATATCATATAATCATGGTAAAACATGTACTGCAATTGAGTGAAATTGCAGTGGCATACCAAAACTCCTAGAAAACACTAACTTTGACCAACTTGAGCTTCTTTTTTTTTTTTTTTACAACACCATTAAAAAAAAAAAAAAAAAAAAAAAAAAAACCCTCATACCAAAAATTACTACCATACTATCATAATCTGGTGTTGAAGCTTAGTTGTTTCTCTGTTAGTTATTTACAAATAACAACAAAAGCAACAACATTTAGAAGAAAAAAAAAAAAAAAAGATTTTTGTATCAGCCAATCAGCCTCCGAAGAAGTTATGTTTTCACACTGAAATAATTTCAACTCTTCACAGAAGGCCTATGCACCCCAACTATCAGTGTAATGCAGGTCTCATTAGAGCCATCAGAATAGTGTTTTTCTTTCTCTTAGCACTTACTGTTGTTACAAACTTTGAATAATATGTACTATTAATTTCTCTATTATAAATAGAGCTGGCCTAGAGAATATCATATCACAGCATCACCTATTGCACTGACAGACAATGATCATGAATAGTTTTTCAAGGTTTTTAGGTTTTTCAACACCTTGCTTTAGCTCCAGCCAGCGATCTTTATTGTTCTTTTTTTATGATAAATATTTTTCTGTCGCGACAACGGCATGCACAAGGTGTGCTGGCTCACCCGAGAGACAGGCTACAAGCTGCTCAGTGGCAGAGAGACTCCGTTACTCCGTTCCTGTCCAAAAAAAACCCCACTCTTGCCCATCTTTGTGAGATTTGCATTGCAGACCATCAGGTTACATTAATTTTTTTGCCAAATTGATATACTATTCAAAGTTATAAAAAGTGCATTTCATCATACTGAGATACACGGTTAGACAGACAAATGTCAATGAATAGTTAATGCTTTGCTCAATAACACTTTTTGCCCATGCACATTACACACATAGCTGCATATGGAACTAATGATGAGGCCCTTTTCCGCTTCATGCAACTTCGGAACTTTGACTAAAACCAACTTTTGGTCCCAATTAAGTACATAAGTAGCAGATCAACTGTAGCATACCACTGTTAACAATATAGAAATATTGTAGATTACACCAACTGTACAATAGATTAACAATTTTATTATAGTTGTCACTCTTACAGTTTGCAGTATCTACTAGATACCATTATACATGGTGCAGTCAATAAGATCTGAGACTGGCCGATGTGACAACTTGCAACCAGACAGGCACACAGCAGCCAGTATTAGAACCTGATTGTACCACGTACCCAGTCTATATCAGGTGACATTTAATTTGAAAGTGTTCTAAATTCTAATTTATTCCTTCAAGCTGACAACTGGATGTCAGCTTAAATCTGGACTTGACAGCTTTCATGCTCACATTTTGAAACACTCACTGCACATCACACTCCTAGTGGCATCATCAACAGCCCGGCTGTAGTAAATATGACCATTATTGCACTTTGACCAGTGATTCAGCTTGAGAACGTCAAAATTTATGGCCACTTTACTGGTCTCCTCCAAGAACTTCCTGTTCAGAGGTACGTTGATGTTGCGTGCAATATCATTCAGACCTCTTTCTAGCTTGTTGATATCATTTTCCTGAAGTGACATCCTGCTTAGGTCATTGATGACAACGTTGAGTTTCTCATACTCCTCTGCAGCTGCTAGAGAGAATGGCATTGAAAGCTCTGAGTGCATGTATCTTCCAGAGAGTGTGTGAGCTTCAGCCAGGAGCAGAATCCTCTTCATCTGTTGTTCATATTCTGACACTTGTGTGCCTTTGGCCTGACAGACTTCTCTACTAAGCATGTTTACCTGATAATTGATTATTGGAAGATGGTCTGACACATTCATCTGCATTATACTCTTTATTTCACTGAGCTGGAGGAGAAGAGTAATTTGCTGGGCAATGAGAACTGCCCCAGCAATTTCCAGGTTAGGGTCACTAAATCTGGCAAGCAGAGGTGGGACAAAAGGGCACATTATCCCTTTTTTCTCCAGTTCCTTCACTACACCTTTGACTTGGGTGGAGAGCACCCCTGTGGCCTTCCTTTTCACTGTGTTTAGGTCTTGTATCTTGCTTTTGACAATCTGGTTGTGTCTGAGGTTGCGGTGAATTGGGTTTCCGCATTTGGGACATGACTTAAACCTGACGACGCCACTCTCCTCAGGCATTGATATCCAAGGGTCAAAGCCAGTCACTTCAAATATGTGCCGGCAGTCCGAGAGCTCCACAAAACGGGCGTCTGGGTCTGCCTCGTTGCCGAAAAACAGCTCTTGCACTTCGTCAGCATTGCACACTCGGCACTTCCCTGGACAAGGCTCCCCGCACATTCCAATGCACTGGTGCCGACACTTGAGCATCTTGCGGCAGGGCACATGGCACGGCGGCCGGTCACAGTACTCGTGGCACAGTTTGGTGCAGTGATGGTGGCTACATGTCCAGCCACATTTCTGCGTGCACAACTGGCAAGCCTCCAGGCATGACCTTTGGCACCTCTGGTGAAAGCACTTTCTTCTGCACGGCTTGATACAGGGGATGCATGGAGCCCCACACGTGCCCCTGCACTGGTGCAAGCAGATCAGCAGCTCCTCGCACCGAGACACGCACGTGATCGGATGCTGCTTCCGTTCCTGCCAAACATCGCACGGCACAGACCTCTGGTGACCGCACTCCAGATGTACAGTTACTTTATGGTTACAGATGCATGCACAGGAATGCCCACGATCAGAGGCACACATGTGGCCACAAGGCAGGGGTTTGCTGCAAATGACCCGCGGATGTGCAACACCTTTGGGTGGATGAGAGTGTAGGGCTTCCTGCTCAAGGCTCTTCAGTGTATTATCCTGTTCGATGTCACCTTCTGCGAAACAACCACTTGCACACATGTGATCCAAATTGGAATGGCATGGCTTCAAGCAGATGTGGCCACAGCTGAGGTAGGAGCCGCAGGGCTGCAAACACCCCCCTAGTGGCACCTTCAGAAAGTCATCCTCTTTAGAAACAGCAGTGATGACGTTGGGATGGTGTTCACAGCACAGCATCAGAGCTTCCCCTATCTGGGAATAGGTGCTAGCTGCATTTAGTACTTTGTTCCACAATGGGATTGTGGAATGCACTGCCCTGTTTCCAATGCAGTAAAAGCCTTTCCTTGCTCTAGACAAGGCAGTGCAAATGCATTTAGGGATTTTAAGGTCTGCCTGACCATTCATATTGCTTCTAACTAAAGACAATATTATGATGTCATTTTCCTTCCCCTGGAATTCATCCACCAGACATATTTTAACACCCAGAAACATGCTTTTTGGCATGCAATTTCTTAGGCAGGCGATCTGAGCAACGCATGGTGTGAGAACTGTAATCTGCGAAGCCCTGTACCCCTGATAAATCAAGTACTGGCACAGTGACTTTACAAAGGTGGCTTCATGGAGATTTTGGGGCCTGTGATCCCTGCGGGCACTTGTTTCAAGGTTCTTGTGATCCAGAAAGAAGACATTTGTCGTGACACCCTAAGGGAGAGAAAAACAGGCAAAAATGTATCATGCTGGGACAGAACTACATACATTTATTTAATGGGAACATAATCTTTGAAGATAAATATATAGTAAACTACATTATGGTGGAGAAATAATTCTGAAACGTTATAATTATGAACTTAAATTTATGAAGGTCTTAAATTCAATTCTTTACTGGTTTAACTCAAAAAAATTACAAAAAAAATAAAATATCAAATTTTGAAATTAATAAATGAAAAGAGTTACCTTTATTTTTTCTTTAAGTGAGGTTTCGTTGTTAATCTCACTACAGATGTGTGGTGTTAATACCTGGGCAATGTCTGGATGCATGCGGTGCTGTGGCAATAGAGTACCATTTATACAACTTAAAAATTTTAAGGACATTCTCTTTCTCTCTGAATTATGACTATCACAGTTGACTGCACATGTGACCACCAGTGATAACCTTACATTAGCATTAACATCAGACAAGCGGCATACTTTTTACATTTATTAGCCTTACTGCTATGTCAGAAATCCAGGGGAGAACATCTACATTAATTTATATTGATGTTATGTGCCCATACATTAGGTGAGTCAAATAAAATCAGGTACATTTGTTTCACAGAGCAATGTGACATCTTTACTCTTGGGTCACAGTAACATTAATCTTGCAAGACCACTGCAAGTAATTTCCTTCGGGATAATAAAGTTTTCTGATTCTTATTCTGATACTGCACCTATGCACACATTTTAGTCCCAAGAGGTCAGTGCATTTCAAAGGCCACAAACTACAATTTTTCAATTAAATAACAATTCCTCATCATCGCATTCCTTAGTCAGACAAATCACAGTTAAAGCTAAGACTTAACCAAAGAGCACCTTGAGATATCAGTGCTTATCGAGGCAACAGCTGACTGTACCTGATTTTCAAGACTGACAAATGGAACACCTGCTTGAATGAGTCGTTCAAATAAGGACCCCGATAAGCAGCCTTGCTCATTCCCAACTGGGCAGGGACAAAACTGAAAAGTGAAAAATTCAGAAAAATTACTCCAGACAGAAAATGTAAAAAAAAAATAAGTACAGTAGCAATGAAAATGTAGGTAATACAGGTATCCCTAGATATACAAGCTTTGACTTACAAGTTTTCACATACACAAGTGAAATTTCTTAATACCTTTTACTGAGTTGCAACTAAATATGAGGCAGCTATTTGAGATGTGCCTCATATTTATGAGGAACAAGAGCCGAGCATGGGGGAAGTTTCAAAGTTTGCGTCGTAATGGTAACTTATGAAACGGTTATTTTACCAGGAAATTTCCACAGACTTAGTACGTTGTAATACATGTATCCCCATATTAACAACATTTGTAAAATTCAAAGTTTAACATCTTTACTGTAAATGTATAAATATTTCAGGACCTCACACAGCTTAATCAGCATTACAGGTGTTTATTGCGAATGAGTCATTTAAAAAGGTCTGTGCACATGAGCCATATTCCCACCTGTTGCTGGTCACCTATCAAGATGAGGTGCTGACATGCTGAGCTCAGTGTTGTCACAATATGACCCTCAGAAACCTCCTGGGCTTCCTTAACCAAGACTACCCCGGGACGGATTTCCTGCAGTAATTTCCGGTATCGGGCGGCATCTGCAAGCAGACTGCTCAGTATAACAACACATTGTTTATAGTCATCCCATAAAACAAGACTGATACCCATCTCGAATACAATAGAAGGAAGTAAAGACAGGGTGTGTGTGACAGTTAAAGAGCTTGTGACTAGAAAATATTGGTTTGAGCTGATTCTGTACATGTTTAGCTTTATATATTTGGGAAAAGTGTTGGACAGACTGTCATGCAAGCTGGTCAGAGTAACATGATGTTGAGTATGCAGGACCAGGAGAGAGGAGAACAAAGAGCTGGCTGTATGGAGGTGTCTGGACTCTCGGGATAAATAAAGTTTGCTTCACTTAATCCTACTGCGCTGGGTTTAATGTCCTTCCTACTGGGCATTAGGGAAACACACAATTTTGGAAGGACTAAGGTGGGTAATATTGAGAAGCAACCCAAGCCAACCAATATGCAACCCATGACTTTGTCACAGCAAAGGTACAGTTTTTTTGTTTTTGTGGGAGAGAATTTGGTTCTTAAAGCAAAAGAGGCAGGATTAGCATTCAGGAAATGAGAGAAACATAGCTTGGAAAGTAAAACAGGGGAAGATTCAAATACAAAATTCCCAAGCAGATTCAAATCTGGCATTTTTTTAGTAATGTTGGAAATCTGATTTCCTCAAACAAAAAATTAAAAGTTAAACAAAAAGAAGGAGAACTGACTGTGGGATAATGCCCAAAGCATGGCATGCAAGCAGAAATGGGGGGTTAATCATTAATCCTTGACTTTTTTGTTGTGTGCACCTCCCCCATTGTTTCCAGTTTTACCTGAGGTAGTCATTCCGATGACCCTGGCTTGCTTCAGAATTCTTCCATCTTTCATGAATCTCACCTCCTCGATGCGTTTAACTATTGCCTGGTACTGAATCTCCAGGTTCAGAATTGCAGCTTTTAAATCTTTCTGGTACATGGAGAGCCAGAGCCTTAAAAATAGAGAGGAAAACTGCACACTAGAACTTCAATAAAATGCTTTACATGAATAAAAATGTACTCCGAGCATTTCTTATATACGTTTTGTGGATCTCATATTTTTATTACTTTTTTATTATTATCAGAATGTTAGAACCAAAATATCCTTTAAAAAAAAACAAAAAAAAAAACAACCAGTTTCCATGATAACATGGCGAAAGGTACAAAGCGGGTAGGTTTTTCAGCTTCAGGTCTTACCTGAGGAACATCACATAATATTTGAGTTCAGCACTACAACATTTCCATTCCAGTTTCTTGAATCAAATAGTTGCTCAAGCCAACTGAAATTCGGCACACACCACATCCTTCCCAGGGCCGGGGTGAACAACCCCTAACTTATCAGCATTTACGATAAACCTGCTGATGGTTTCAATTTCCCAAAAGCAAATGAATCAGAACAAACCAAAAGTTCACCTTCCCAGCCTACTGCTGTGTGCACGGGAGCACTTGTCCTGTTGACAGAGGCCTGGTTACCTGTAAAGATGCCAACGCTCTTTGTAGGGCAACACCCAAAGGTCAGAGATCTGCCTGGCGTCTACCTCCAGCATGTGATCCACCCTGTGGAGCTCCTGCTTTACTACAGTTTCCAGACTCTTTGTTTCTTTTATCATCTAGACAAAAGGAGATAGTTACCTGTTGCTTTTTGTTAAACCCACAGGATGGTTATTAGTGTAATTACAATTTCCATTATTGTTATTATGATTTAGTCTGCCCATTTTCTTTAAGCAGCTTTGATCAGGATTTTTAATGGGAATTACAAGAGATCCTCAGGAATCTGTGGGCAGTGCACCCTCACCTCCAGGTTGTCACTGCATCCATGTGCCACTTCTTTGTCCTCCTCGTTCTCATTCTCCCTGAGGAGATAGGCAAGAACTGCTGGCCTCCCATGGTCTAACGTTTGGACTGGCACCTGGCCATGGCCACCCTCTGATGTAGTCTCGGCACTGCAGTGCTCAGGTTTAGCTGTGCCAACTCCCATTGTTGTTATGCTCTCTGGATCTGTGAAAGCACACCACCCCCAAGTGGAGCACAGTTACAGTACAATTTAGCTGAGCAAACTGACAGAATTCATTTGGTTAATGGAGTTTGCATAATTATAACTAAGAAGCAACAATGACCACAGAAGTTATAGGTTCCAGTAACACTACTGCATTTAGAGGATCTGAAGTTTCACTCAGTTATTCATCTGTCCATCAGAACTGTACAGCCTATGATGTCCATTAGTCTTTGCTGTTATTGGAAGGCTACCGTGATCCTCTGGTGATTCCACTGCTGAGAGTTGTGCTGCTGCTCCTGTTATGGGATTTACAAAGAAGTCTTGGTCCTCATCGCTGCTCACTGCTGCATCAGTACCGCTCCCTAGCATGAAAGACCCAACATCAGGGTAGTGTAAAATTAACATGAAAGTATGTGTTATTGTTTCAAACACTTATAAGCTACAGGTAACTTGTCATACAGTAAAAGAGGTTGGGGGGGGGTGACAAAAAGATCTAAATTTAAATTAGAATTCGTATAGAAAAAAAGGCAACATAACACCTTCCATCCACAGTGAAACAGGACTTACCATGGCTATAGTCATCTTCTTTGTTTTCACCTAGATACATACTTTCTGGGTCAACGTCTTCAAAGTCTACATAAAGAACAATAAAAGTTTACCTGAGAAGAGTTAAATATATGAACATGTGAAATTTTAAGTATTTTCCAGTCTTTTGCCTGGATGAATCAATACAGCCTAAAGACTTAGCCACTATGCCCCAATACCTATGGATTCCACATGGCTCTCTTCTAACATTTCATGTTGTTCTCCCATTTCAGGGGAAAAAAGGCTGAGTCTCTCCTCACTGTCTTCCTCCTCCATATCTCCATTGCCAGTGGATGCCACACTCAGAATCTCGTCAACGTCTTCTTCGCTCCAGATATCACTGATGTCTACACTTAGTGTATCTGCGGTGTAGTCCTCCTCTGTTTCTTCAGTATCTCCCTGTTCTTCACTGTCAGCATTCCATGCCTCTTCAGGAGTCTCATTCTTCAAGTCTTCTGCAATGCATGAAAGCAATGGGGGGGGGGGGGGACGCACTGGGTAACTTTGGTTTTCTCCTGTTACATTTCAGCATGGGACATTCATTTAATTTAATATGTGAATGGATTTATTGTGCGTTATGCTGTTTTACCTGAGTTGCTGAGAGAACAGACTCCAAGCCACTTCATCATCAGTGACTGGGATTTCTGTTTTTCTGTCTGAGATGAATCCAAGCCACCTGTCTGAAACAGGGAAAAACAATTTTCAATAGAGATGGCACAAAAAAAAAAAAAATAAATAAATAAAACACACACACACACACACACACACACACACACACACACACACACACACACACACAATGACTCATGAGATGCTTCTGGAATGCAAGGACAAGCCTTACCTTCACATTCCCCAGGGTTGTGCCATGAAGTGTGACAATGTACTGCTCCAGTACGTTCTCATGAAGAATTCCCTTTGAATAGCGTTCTAATGAGGCAGCCATTTCTTCAAGTTTTTCCTCGATTGCCATCCTCTCATCACACAGCTGCAAACAAACCATCCCGTTACATAAGCATAGCGGCCAGTGGCTTTGTGGAACACTGAAATCATGTGCACAAATGTCGCTTCAGAAATGAACAGCACTGATCTGCAACACACCTGCCAGTGCATTGATTTCAGGTATTTAGGTAGACTCTGTGTGAAGGTCGCTGTTTTCTTCAAGTTGTCTAGAGAGAGGTCATTCAGAATATTGCTGGTGCTTTGTCCTCCCACTCTGACCAACCATGAAGCATCTGGCAAAATCTGAACAACACCTTCAGAGAAGACAAGATGCAAGCAAACTATCAGTTGTTTGGTTATTTCTTCATTCTCCTTTTTGCCTTTGAAGTCACAAGTTATTGTTAAATAAAAAATGTACAACATTTAGGAGAAGCAGTAGTACCTTCCAAAAAGGTATCCAGCACCGGTTTACTGGGGCACAAAACCAGAACAGGAGAAGCAACTCCTTCATTCCAAACGTGACTATTATCCACAAGTGCTCGGGTGATTTTAAGACCAATGTAAGTTTTTCCTGGAAGAGTAAGACATTTAAAAATATTTTTAAAAAATTTTAAAAAAATAAAACAAACACTTTGAAAATCTAGTGTACAGAAAAGTAAAGAATTTCATCAACGAAAAAAAATGTTCAAATTATAACCTGTTCCTGGTTGGCCTTGTATCACAGCAAGCTCCTTGGTTAAGGCCTCTTGCAAAGCCTTTAGTTGAGAAAGGTCTAAACTGAGCTCCTCCTTACTTGGCCAGTCATTCAAATTTAAAATATTGGTCAGGGGCCTGCTCATATTGACCTTAGGATTTTCTTGTTTCAGCTTCTGAACTGTATCCCACTGCAGGCCCACAGTACTGCTATTAAGAGAGTTACAGTCCATCAGTCCCTGAAGATTGTACAAATTCTGGTTATTGTCCAAATATTTGGGAGTCATGATGTCAGGTTCACAGACTGCAATGTATTTCTGCATCGGCAGGTTTTCTGCTGCCATTTCCTGGAGACCTTCAAGAACCAGCTGGTAGTCTTCAAAAGCCATGGTCGAGTCTACCATTGTAAACATGTCAGATTGAACGATATTTCCCAACTTCAGCCTGTTTTCTTCCGTGAAGGAAAGAGCGGTAATTCCCTGAGCCAATTTTTTCTCATCTCGTTCAGCCACTGTGGCCCAAATCATTGTTTCAAATTTGTCCTTTGAAAGGCAAACCAGTGCTCCATGCAGCAGATTTTTTGAGCTCTCCCAGTTCACCGACTTGAGATTTGTGGGGTCAAACCGAACTTTGTGCACAATTCCTCTGCGTGTGCACACTCTGGAGACTATGCTGGTGTCAAAGTAGACATGACTGAATAAGGAACTGTCGACTCTTCTTTCAGACCCATCGTTCTTGCCACACTTAAGAAGGTGGGTGATTCTATCCCTGAGGGGTTTCACGTAGCCTTCTCTAAGGAGATGAAAATATGAGTCCAGATAGGTGCTGCTGTCCTTGAACTTTCTGGAGATGCTAAATGTCCCCAGTGATTCTGTCTCCTCAGAGCATACATCTTTATGTGTTGGATAAGTCGACAGCGATCTGAAGTCCTTGACCTCAATCTGATCACTCTCCCTAAAGGGCTTCTGGTCGAACCTCAGGATGCCTTCAAGTTTTTTCTCTTGCAGATGGGTGATTGTTCTCAGAAGTTTCGTTATTTGATTATGTGATTCTTCTGAAATTTTAAGACCAGCAGACTGATACTGTTTGTACGCGTTCTCCAGAAGAACCATAGTTAAGGACACATCAATGAAAGTACTAAATGAGAAAAGTTCAAGCAGACTTAAATGAAAGCTGACAATTTTGTCCAGTTTCGATAATCTCTGTTCCATTTTCCCCAGGTCTTCTGTGTCCATATCCATGACAAACTTTGGTAAAGATTTCTTTACGAACAAAGAATCTTTCACAGCCGTGAAAAGATGATGCAAGTTCTGTCTGCAGGTTTGACTCCTGCATGCTTTGTTTAGCACTTCAAGAATGGTGAAGGTCAGGGTATTTGTATGATCCTCTCTATTCAAAAGATCCTTCAAACCACTCCCGGGAGCTGCCAAAATCATCACTATTTCAGATGCATCCATTTTCAGAATGTTTTCAAGTGCAGTTAAATCTAACTGACGATGGTTGAAAATATTTCTGACCCAGTTCCCAGAATCCTTTGAATAACTGCGAGAATGTAACAGGTTTGGTTGACTGCCTGTCCTCATTGAAAACCACTGCTGGCCTTTACTCTTCCAGTGTCCTGAAAGGTACACGGTGATGTTTAAGTAATGACCATCAACATCTGTTAAAAAAAACAGCTGCATAAAATTACAGAGTAGGAAAAGAGTGAAAAAGATCAAAACACATTACTGACCTTTCTGCTGCATTATTAAATTTGATCTTGCAACATAGGCTCTGTTATGCGACAGGATTTCAGCAGAGCCAGTGGTCACAAAAAATGAAGAGCTTTGAACAGCAGGTCGTCTAGTGTTTTGTTTCCACCTTTTTTGTACTCTTTCAACAGAAGTAGCACCTCTCCCCAACAAAGGAACCCAGCTGTCAAGGTTACTTTGAAGGCTGCTCCCAGAGATGCTCCTCCTGGGACGTTCACCTGTTGGGGAAATTTTTCCAAATATGAAAAATGTGGACGGAAGTTTAGCAGATCCAAATAGGCCAGAAAAATACTCTTGGAAAGAAAAAAAAGGGAACTATTGTAGAAAAAGTACAATGTACATCTTATGTTCAAGATCTATGTAAAAATATTTTTGATTTTTTTTACTGCAGATTAAAAATTGAAATAAACTGCAAGTCAGCTAAATAATGATATAAAAATAAATAATGGAACTAGCGACTAGCAACACACTGCCTGTTCATATAAGGTGTTCAAGCAGAGTGTGGTTACTTCTTTTTCTAAAAGAAAGAAAAGGGGAAAAAAACATTTATACCTTGCGGACGGCCACATCTTACATGTCCTCTCCCTCTGTAAAAGTCACTTTTGTCTTGCAAGTGAAAGTGTGTTCCCTGCACTCCTGGACCTCTCTGAGCATGCTGGTAGGGTCCCCCACCTTCAGATAGTGGAGGAACAACTGAAACATCACAATTAACATGCACATTTCATACACACTTTATAACCCATGGTTTGTCTATTGGTTGTTTGAATTTTTACACGGCACTGTATTTTTTCCTTTATTCACATAATCTCTAGTTCCTTCATCCTAGTAGCAGAATATACAGTTGTATCTAACCAAAAGCACTGATTTATTTGTATGGACAGTCGCATTACATTTAACCTGGTATTTAGGCCATACTGAAAATAGTTAAATTTCTCCCGAATACATAAAAGTTAATAATCATAATAAAAAAATAACAATAATAAAAAACAACAATGACAAAAACAACATTATTATTATTATTATTATTATTATTATTCCAGTGTATAAAAGGTCTTGCATACCTCTGTGGTGGCTATGTGTTTCTGGGCCATATCGGTATGGAACTCCATGGGGTCCATGTTTGAGTCCACTAGCCCCTGTGGAAGAACAGTACTTCTGTCAAACACCAATCTGAAATTAACACACACCACAATTTCACTGCTGTACCAGATGAAGCGAACAGCAAGTGAACAATTTACTTTTAGTTCTATGACCACCATTTTCTAAATCCCAAAAACATCATTGTGGTTGACACTGCAAGACCAAATTAACTTATGATTTGTTATCCCATTTAGTGAAATGTCCATTATGCAGGTCTGCTTCATGGCATTTTATCTAAATGGCTGTTGATATTACTTGATCAGACTAACATACTTTACAAACCTAGCTGAGTTACCTGGCACTGCTCGGGTCACAAAGTGGAAAGGTAAATAGTAATACCACATTATTTACTGTATAACCAAACTGCATTACCCTTAAAAGTGTTTGCATTTACTGCATAAGTATTGTTAGTGCTGTCAAACACGCAGACTTCACAGAGAGCGATGGCCACACTGACCATAGTGCAGTTGAAAAATGGAAAAAAGGGAAGTACATCACTAAACTTTTATTTGCCTTAGGTTATTAATGCCTGCAGCACTGTGTGTTTGCATGATGTCTCATTTTTCAACCCTTCCCTTTCATCGGTTTAGGCCATTCCTCCAGCACACCCCCCACCGGTGTGTTTGCATGTATATATGCACTTGTGTGATAATGCAAAAAACTCAGGGTGAAAAGTACCTATGTGCTACATTTTAAGTTTGTGGCTTCAAAAACAAAGTTGTGCATAAATAAAACAGACAAACAAATTCAGCTTTACAGATACAGAGATTATCGTGTACCTTTTGGGTAATCAGGCCTTCCTCGCCCTCTTCCTCTGTGAGACCCACCCTCTCTCCCTTCAGAGGCTAAAGACAGAGCACTCTGGGACTGCTGTTGAGATCTACCATCGGTTGACTGAGGAGGAGGCCCTGGAAAACGAAAGGTATGTCTTGCCAACTTTCAGACACAACAAACTACATTACCTTCAGACTTTCTAAACACATGACTGCAAATTATCACACTGGTTTCTCTCACACAAAGGACTGCGCACTGACAACAATAAAAATCATCATGACAAAGAGGAAAAAAAAAAGGAAAAAAAAAAAAAAAAAAAAAAAAACTTAGGTTGACACTTCTTTTTCGTGTGTTAACCCAATCGGTTGGAGTCCGTATTGGTTCATCTTTCTGGTGGGGTATTGGGTCCTTGTTTCCATATTAGAATGTCCAGGAGAGATGGGCAGGTATTGGCAGTGGGACCCCCTAGAGTTTCTTTTTCTTCCTCTCTGAATCTCCCAGCCAGCTTACTCTGTAGTTACTATACATAATCTGCTGATTTCTAGGATTCAGCGGATCTTTGTTCAGCACTCTGTGTCACTGTATGAGAACAGTGCTCTATAAAAATAAAGAGAACCGAATCCTGAAATCCCCACAATAAATGAAAAAAAAATACCACAAGTTCTACTGACATTAGATATACATCCCTAAATATGTGAGCAGCCAATATTTATTCCATCAGTTTCTTATCCAACACAGACCTCAGTCTGACCTCTTACTATAATTTACCATAGTTTGAGCTGCATGCATGGTTGTCCACGATGCTGGATGCAAGTCTATATGTCGTGTGTAATGGACTGTGTATATACTATATGTCCTTTTAGGAATTTTTCTTTCCTCACCTTCTTTGTCTTTTTTACATTCACTTTTAAACTATCATCTGTCCCCATCTCATATTCTATTACCAACTTTCTGAAATTAATCCACAATGTTATACTATAGACAAAACAGACTAGAAGTTGTCTTAAAAAATGAATAAATATATATGTGGATTTAAATGATTTGGCAATGTTTAAAATACTGATAGACAAGTAAAAAGTTAAAGCACATCATTTGCTGAACATATATATACCTTGCGGGCGATCAGGTCTTCCATACCCCCTCCCTCTGTGAGACCCACTCTGGTCTTGTGAGTGGGGGTAGGTCCACCAAGCTGCTGCAGATGGACCCTTCTGAGAGTGCTGCTGGGATCCACCTTTGGCAGATCGAGGAGGATTCATAAATCCTAACCAAGAAGTTGAAAAATTCAGGCCTTGTTGTTGTCCTCCTGGTTTTACAGAATGCTTTTCAATAAATGTCTAACCTAAATCTGAAGTACCAGGTGCAGCACCAAAAAAATCTAGTTAACTGTTTCAGAATAGGAATTACACAGTTGACAATGATTTCGAATGTCACACATATACAATGAGTGTCAAAAAACCAGCACATCCTATCCTGACTCAGAAGATCAGCGGTTTCTTAAAAGATGACTCAAATGTCCAAACTGTATAAAGGTTTCTTTAGAGATATAATTTCTAGAAGAGAAATTGAAATGTTTATCTACATCTGGAACAACATTTCTATAAATTAATGAAGTTTGTTCCTGTAATCCCTTTGTAAATCACACTTTTCGTGTATACATCATCCGTACATGAAGGGCCATAAGATACATTAGAAATATTTTTTGCCTGTTTTTATTATCTTGGTAAATCTGGACTATGGACTAAACATTGATTTAGTCCACATTTCAAGTACAAGAGCAAAATGTCAGAAATGTACATGGTAATGCTGGAAAACACTGAAAGTAGCATCTGACACCTTGGGAGTGCTGAGGGTTTCCACGTCCTCTTCCGGCTTGAGAACCGGTCCTGGTATGGGTGTTGGACTGTCCCCAGGGGGGCTGATGCCTGGGCCCACCTCCCCTTGGCTGAAACCCCCCTGCAGCATGCAAAACACACCCGATAAATCAATATAAAATGATAGTAATAATAATTATTATTCTCAGTCATACGCTACCCAGCCAAAAAAAGTCACACACTAATATTTTGTTGGACCACCTTTAGCTTTCATTCTGGCACACATTCGCCGTCGCATCATTTCGATAAGCTTATGCAATGTGACAATATTTATTTCCGTCCAGAGTTGCGTTAATTTTTCGACAAGATCGGGAGAGTCGGACCGCCGCGTAAAGTCTTCTCCAGCACATCCCAAAAATTCTCAAGGAGGTTAAGGTCTGGACTCTGTGGTAGCCAACCCATGTGTGAAAATGATGTCTCTCTCCCTGAAGCATTCTTTCACAATCTGAGCCCAACGAATCCTGGCATTGTCATCTCGGAAGAAAAAATCCATTTATGGAAAAACCAGGTCATTTCATATATTCAGGTAGTCAGCTGACCTTATTTTTTGGACACAAAATGTTTCTAAACCTAGATCAGACCAGCTGAAGCAACCCCAGGTCATAACACTAAGTTAAATCCAGGTGGTGACTTTTTTTTGGCCGGGCAGCTTATTATTAACAGCTTAAGTTTAGCAGAAACCTTTTTCAAAGGAATTTTAGTGTTAGACGAGCTATAATACATACATGAACGCAGGTTATTTTAAACCAAGATTCATTTCTTGACACCGCACTGCTTGAGCTTGACTATTTTTTAAGTGTTTGGTTAAATGCACGACTTTCTCAACAATAACCCCCATCTGACCAGCATTGCGCTGTACGGTACTTCACGCTCTTTCGGCGCAGAAACGACAGCACGTACGCATATCGAGGACGTGTCAGTCGATGGTCTGTTGTCTTGACGCCGGAGGGTCGTGTCGAGAGGAGGCGAAGTCCGCCGCGCAGAAGTCCGTCTGACGCGCGGCGATCCTGAAATGGCGAAAGTGAAAGAAACCGAGCCAATGAGAACTACACGCCGAGAGAAATGAGCTATTTAAAGCCTCTTTTTTTCGCATTTTCAGTAAGAAAATGTTGGCGAAATAAAATGTTAAAAAAGTATCTTGTGTGCTGAAGTTTGCAAGTCGTACGGCTGACTCACCCAGCTGCGCGGCCCGATGTCTCCTCGGAGGAGGCCGTTTGTTTTCCGCTCCGCTCCCCTTCGCCGCCTCACTTTCGATTCTGTACAAACGCTCCAGCCACCCGGAGCTGCTCGCTTCCTGCCTTCCTACTCGTCGAACGGACGCAGTTGTGTGAGCTGTTATAAAACGGGTGGTCGCACTTGCTAAACACACGTGTGCAAAACTGACGCATGAAAAGAGCTCAGGTTAAGTTAGATAAGAAGCTGCGCTGCGGGAGAGGACCGCCTCCAGCCCCAGTGGTTCTTCCAGCTAAGAACATCTCTCCAACCACAGCTGAAGAGAAACTGCAGTCAAGACCTTTGCAGCTTCAGTGGTTTATTTAGCAGGTGCATCTTCAGCTGCAAAGGTCTCCCCAACGTTTCCTTCACCCTTCAGTCAGGATGCTTCCAATCTCTATGTGTATTTAGCAGGGACATCTTGAGTCCCAGGAGCATCTCCATCCAGCAGCACCTTCGGCCCAAGCAGCTTTTCTACCCGGTGCCTCTTCTGTCACTCCAGATAAGCCACCTCAAGCTCCAGTGGTTTGTGCATACATGTTGCACACTAATGCACTAATGCTAACTTTAGCGGTCGTGCTAAACTAATGGACCACTAATACTCACTTGAACCCTGATGGCTTTTTCCATCTATTGAGCACTACAGTTAAACCTTACGTCTTGTAAAAACTAGTTAGAAAGTAAGGTCACACTACTTTTCTTATAGTGTATCATTATAGACATACAACAAGACAGAGAAGGTTGGGATCTGCAGGTGATGCTGCTGGGATTCATACTGAAATAGATAATATGGTCAAAAGCATGTGAACACCTGAGCATCCCATTCCATACCCAAGGGCATTAATATGGAGTTGTTCTCCCCTTTGCTGCTATAATTGCCCCACTCTTCTGGGAAAGCTGTCCACCAGATTTTGGGAATTTGCACCCGTTTGGCACCAAGCGTGTTGGTGAGGTCAGGTGAGAAGGTCTGGCTTGTGGTTGGCATTCCAGTCCATCCCAAAGCTGTTCAGTGAGGTTGAGGTCAGGGATCTGTGCAGAACTCGAGTTCTTCCACACCAACCTGGGAAACCCTGTGTTTATAGAACTCACTTTGTGCATGGGGGGGGGGGGGGGGCACAGTCATGCTGGAGCAGGAAAGGAGCTTCTTCCCCAAACTGTAACCACAAACCTGAAAGCACACAGTTGTCTAGAATATGTTTCTGTGTGGGTGTGGCACAAACCACTCAGCAGACCCACATACTTTTCACCATGTATAGATGTGGTGAAAAAGGACATGCAGGTGGTTGGTGTGACAGAGAAAGATGCAGAGGACAGGAAGAAATGGAAACAGCTGATCCACTGTAGCGACCCCTAACGGGAGCAGCTGAAAGATAAAGAAGATTGTACCAAACCATATGTGCATGGATATACTGGAAATGACTTTATAACCCTTTCCCACTGTACAAAAAGTGTTCCACAAACCACATCTACACAACCTAAATGGAAGGGCTCAGATGGCATTCTGAACTCATCAAAAAAATATTTTACACCCCCCCCCACAATTGTTATTACCAAAAGTTTTCACCAAAGTGTGGTTCATTTATAGTCAAAACAGCTTCAGGAAATTTTTAACCATTCACAAATTCATTGAAATTGAACAATCATCACTGCAAAAAGAACATCAAACACTACCAATGTACAATTTCTCAGAAAATAATTATAGGTTTTATTATTTACAAAGCACACTGCTAACTGGAATACAAAGCTTTTCTTGGTAACACTATTCTGTTAACCTTTCACATCATGGATAACTTTTCATTGCTGTAGACAAGAACATTCATAAACCTTAAAACCCTGTCAGATTTATAAAGGTTTCTGATATGGCTTCCAAAGCATTAGATTTATTTCTTTTATTGTGGGACATATGGGCTGTTGGCTGTCTTCAGAAAATTTGAAAATGAATCATATCACCAGCAGTTTTTTTTTAAATTTTTTTTTTTATACAGTTCAAAGATTTCCCCCCCCCCACAAAGGAAAAAAACCTCAAACACAAATAAAAACTGTGTTTTAATAAATTTTCATTGGGTCAGAAATCTTATCTGTTATCTTCAACAACAATAGTTCTCCGTGGATAACTGTCTATGTCCACAAATATGTAGCGGAATTCATACTTTCCAGTTTCGGGGTTCTAAAAAGGAGAAAAAAAACAGAACATTTGATCAAGATGATCATTGTTTTAGCCAAAGCAACATTCAAGTTAGTTATCTTAAAGATAACAGCTCTGAAGGAGAAAGAAAGGAACACTGACCTCTTTCACGTCTGTGTGTACAGTCCCCTGCAAGCGGGGTTCTGCCCCCTCAATGTAGAACTTCAACCGCATATGCTTCAAGCCATCTTTCATGTATTCAACGTGACTGTAGAATAATCACATTATTCACCACAACAGTTGAACTTGGTCTACAGATATACACTGTGTCTGCTATAAAAAAATATATCCTCCCAAGACCCAGTAAGTTGTCAAAGTTCCAAGCATGCCATATCATCTAAAAGCAAAGGCTATCCCTCTACAAAGAGCATTCAAACTCACTGTTTGTAGCTGCTTAAGAGATCTCAAAAACATGCCTTCTAAAGAGTACAAAACAAATGGCTCTGTCTCAAGAGGACATGCGACGTTGCAAAAAAAGGACACAAATACCTTATTCAAGATTTACTGTGACAGGCTATAGCAAAATGAAATTATTTTAGCCAAAACAAACCAATAATAAAAGATACAATCAATTCAGGTTAAAACCACATAAGTGAAGCAGTTCCAGATAAATATATGGCTCAAGGAAACTAGAGAAGAGATCATCATGGGATTTAAACTTGCAACCTTCAGTTTGCAAGTGATATTGAGTCATGAATTAGCTGTTTGCTGTTAGCACTCACCTCACTTGTTGTCTTCTCCCTCGACGAGTAGTTTCTCCATAACCCTTTATTGGCTCTCCAAAAACTCCGATGACCTTAGCATTAAGTATAATAAATAATAAATAAATAATCAAGATAATTCCTATCTTTTCAAAGAAATTTGGAGCATTGCAAGTACATCAAATACGCTAGGCTTACCTCTGGATGAGCTCTGCATTTTTCTAAAGCTTTTCCATACATTTTACTTGGACTTGATGATGAAAACAGCTCTTTAAAGACAACATACAGCAGCCCACCTGTACTCCAAATAAGATTTGAGGGGTACAAAAACAAAAACCTGTTCAACAAGTGTAACAACCAACTGCATGCTTAGAATTTCAAATTTATACACATATATAGTAATTCAATTGTCAAAAATACATTTTCATGTACATCTTGTTCATGCAAAACTCGATGAATTACCTGTAACTCCAATCCCAATAACAACAACTATTAAATATGTGAAGTCTTTGCCTGCTTGCTTAACTGTTGAGAAAAATAAAATTATAGAGACAATTAAAATTAAATAAACAACATGCATGGCACATAAAACATCATAATTCCATTAATAATATACAGCAATGTAATAACTATGCAAGTTGTACATTGATCCAAAAAGTTTGCATTAATCTGTGACTAAAACATATACGGGGTAACTTCTTTGTGGATATATTTTTTAAAGAATGGACATGGCCTGGTGGTGGCCCACCTTTCTGGGTCGTAGAGACATGGGGTCCGGATACTGACACCTGAGGCACCTTCCCATGGCTTTTCTCTTTATTGTTTAACGTGGAATCCACAGAAAAGGCTCGTCTCCGTTCACACACAGCAACAGGGCTGAGACGACACACTCTTTTCCCAACTGTGCCGAGCAACGACGTTGTTCTGTCCTGAAAGCCTCCTCTCAAAGTGTGTAAAACACACCGGGCGCCTCCGGCCTGCTGCAGTTTCAGCGCAAGAGAGTAAAACATGTCGTCCGTTAGCAAGACGCTACGTAGCCCAACTGCTACGGACAGTCGTTGGCTGTCACTGAACAAACACAGAAACACGAGCGAACGCTTAAAATTTCGTAGCAGCACAAGTCGACAACTTTAAGAACAGCACTTGTCTGTTCATTTTATGTTAAAAACCGACTGGCGTGCAGCCTCACTAAAAGCAAACAGCATCGAGGTAAGGTGAAAGTGCCCCCCTTTTGCGCATGCTCGTCGCTATGGGGAGCGACAGCAACACGCAGAATGCTGGTAATGGGAGTTCCAACGGAATATTGAAAGGACTACATCACCCACAATGCATTTTGAAACCGCTTCAGTTTTAACCGAAAACGTTCGCGTCGTGTTGTTGTTTCTTGTCTTTTTCTTGTTTTATGCCACTCTGATTGCAATATATTAGGTATATTCCCAATGTTGTAGCTTACTACAGCAGTACATATAAAAACAAAACTCATAGCAGTTACAACTTTCCAAAATAATTGAAGTTCAGCCTTAACTCTAAGTTGAACATTTGAACTACAGGTATCCTACTTACCAGTATAAGGTCCTCCTTCTAAGAGATAATTAATATCGATTCCAACTGAAAAATTTTTAAGTGTTTCCTGGCCCGTAAAATGACTTTCATATCTGTGTTTTCAAGTAATGCCAAAACCAATTAAAATTGAGATAAAACATAACATTTATAGTATATGAAAAGAAAAATTCTTCATTAGTAATATACAGGAATGTAATACTAATAACAATATATACATTCACTTGATAAATTGAGATGAGAACAGAAGAATCACAGAAAGTCCGGAGAGAAGAGCTGTTAGACAGTAACTGACAAGAACAGGTGCCAGAGGCACCAGTGACTTAAGTATGGCTGTTGTGTCCCTGTAGTTTCCTCACTGGTAATTAAAAAGGCTTAGAAAGCTGGGAGGCACATTTTCAAAACATATTTTACTGAACTCCAAAGACTGCAAACACTCGCACCACTCCCATACTGTCACACTCACTCACACACAAGATCAGCCTCATATTTCATCATAACTCAAAAAAGGGTATTAAATAATTTCAGTCATGTACACGAAAGCTCGTCTCTCAAGGGATACCTGTACTGCGGAGTAATATGCAGTTGTCTGTGCAGCACAGTTTGTAGGGTTCATCTGGAACAAGAAAAATTGCAATACAAGTACTATTAGTACTATGCAGATTCATGGGTTCTATAATACATTTCCATTTATTAGCTAAGAAAATGAACGAGGCAGGAAACATAACTTTAAAACATTGCCAGGGTCTGGATTCATTCATTCAGTCATTCATTCATTCATTGTCAGTAACCATTTGTCCTGTGCTTGTGATGGTCTGCAGTGTATCATGGAAGCATAGGGTGGAAGGCTGTGTACATCCTGGATGGGATGCTAGTGACACAAACACACTCATTCTCACACATACATTTAAGACAATTTAGAGTCACCAGTTGACCTGAAACCCATCTCTATAGACTAAGGAAGGAAACCAGAGCACCCAGAGCAAATCCATACAAATATAGAAGGAACATCAAACTTCACACAACCTGGATTGGATTTACACCCATGCATGAGCCCACAGTCCAGGAGCTGTGAGGCAACTGTACTAAGTCATCAAGAACTTCTAAATATAACAATAGTTTGTAATTCCTAAATGTGGTATGATCATTTAGAAGGTGACCTTACTAGAATACAGTGGGTCCCCAAATTGGGACAGAGAGTTGGTTTGTTACCTAATGAGTTCATAAGTTCATCAGGACACAGAGTGGCTTTGGAAACCCTTATCACTTCTTTGTTTAGATAACCTGTAACATGTGCCAGCAAAAACAATGTTTCTAAAAACTAAAGTTGGACTAAGTGACTGGCATTAATGAACTGCATGTCTGCATCTTTATCATGCTGTCTATCTGTGAGTTGTGCTGTTGTTTACTCTGAGTTCTATGTCACCTTGAAGAAAACATCTGCTAAATTAATGAATGTGGCATAAATAACAACAACATGACAGCTTCACAGGGAGGGAGGCAATAGCAGTGTTTTGTAGATGGGAATGGAGCAACTGACTCTCGCTCCCATTAAGCAGCTCAGAGGAACTAGGCTGACAGGCAGCACCTCCTTCTGGTGAGGTGGGATGTGTTGTGCCCATGCTTGTATGTCCTTAACCTGCTGACAACACTCCATATATAAGAAACCACACTAAAAATCCAAATTACAGCTACAGCAGAGAGATTAAAATCTGACAGCAGCATTTTGCTGCTGCTATCTGTTGGTACATTGCATTTGGTGTGCATTTTAAATTTGTTTTCTACCTGTGTCTATTAAAAAAAAAACTTTTTTTTTTTCCCCATAAAGTTCTTAATGACAAAATGTTTGTTTCCCTGAAAGTCCACAAGACAGACACTTATTGTAGTTGCTTTTTAACATGTGTATTAGCAGTGAACTTAAATGATTTTTGTCTGGTTTTAACATGTTTTTTCATGAAGAAAGTGAATGTTCAATTTAAGGTTAAATTCAAAAGTGGACTACAACGTATTTGAAAAATATCATTATTAATGTTTACCGACCATACAGCTTTTAAAAAACACAAGGTGATGCTTTTTAACAAACAAAAGACGCAACGCATCCACAAATTAAGAAAAGAATGTATTTTCTTCTTCATAACAATAGTTTAAGTTGCTTAACGCAACAGTTCTTTCGAGATGGATGGGAGGGTTAAGAGTTAGTTCCATAAGTTGTCAAACTTGGCAAGATGCAGAAGGAAGATGTATCTGCCTGTAGGGAAACAAAAACACTATTAGCTGCAAAATAATTGCTGTTCCAATAGCTCTGCTGACACCTGCTTTGCAGTTACAGTTGGAGTTCACAAGCTTTCTTTAAGGTGGATAACTTCTTGCACAGCATTACAAGATGAACTCTTCACCTCATGGTTTAGAAGCTGACCAGTGAACACTCAAGTCAAAACAGCTGCAACAACAACGGCCACAACAGTTTTGTAGGAATATTAACCAACAAAATCTGCATTGAAATACAATGCTTTGAAGTGATAAAATGTCCTGTCAAAAATATAACAGTTAACAGTTGATAGTTTATAGGTTTTTCACAATAACCTAAATTGGTTAGTGTAATGTTTTTGCTTATTTTACTTTTGAATGTTGGAAATAATCACTTGCACTTAAATGCATCAATTCCATATTGTAATGGTGTGATATTATATATTTATAATGGCATTTTCTGTATTGCCTCAACTGTTTCAAAGCTCCAGGCATTTTAAGTACTATGTTCTTCTATTGCTGTGCAGTTTTATTGCTGATTATGTTTTATATGACTGCATGAAATTTGACTAATCCTTCAGTATGGTTTTGTATACAAAAACTTAAAGTGTACATGCAGTCGCTGACAGAGGTAAAATCTGAGTCTGGATCTTAACTGATCTTATGGATACCTAAGTAAGAGCTACTAAAAAGACACAAATGTGAACACATTTATATGTAACACACCTCAAGGTTGCAAGTAAAACTTCTTTTTCTACATTTTTTTTTGCTAAATTGTATGTTCATTTCAAAAGAATAGCACATTTTTTGGAATGTGTCATCTTTATAGACTTGATAGATATAGGGTGCTACTTACTTGAAACCCCAGATGAAATAGATAAAAGATCATTTCATAAGCACTGAATGTCACAAAGCTTTCTAAACTGTGGGAAAATGTTTGCTCTGGTTAAAACTGATTTTTTTTTCCATTACAAGTTCATTATAGAGAATTAAAAAAAAAAACACACACAATGGCTGCCAAAACTCATACATGTATCCATACAACAGAAGACAGAGACAAAACAGCATTTAATGACTCTTAGTTGATGAAAACTAAAATGATAAAGACAAACTCATATTTAAGAATCCATGAAACAAATCTGGCATAGCTAATTTTTATTTATTTTTAACTATGACTATTTTGTAATGCACCATAAATTAGCTATCATTTATTCCATAGATTTTGAAATGACGGTAACTGAAATTATAACATATTTAAATGAGAGTTACGCATTTATATTTTTTGCCATCCGTGGAACCTGGGAATGGAAAAGAGTGGGCAAAGGAAGTGCTCTTTTGAATCATGGGAGACTTAACAAGCCTGTATATGCCAATTTAATTATCATCTTGTCCTTTATATGCGGCTGCAGACTTTTATATGCTTGTTTTTATTATGCAACAAATGTCAGTGTTGAAGATAACATTAGAGAACTGGTCCAAAGCAAATTTAATCACACAGAAAAGAGAAATACAGCTTTATAACATTTTTGCACCCACAGTACTCATAACATTTTTTACTACTTGCTTAAAATTTACTTTAATTTTGAAATTATTTAATCAGAAAAATACAAAGGGAATAAAGTTTGTTTTTACAACAGTCCAAAAGTTAGGCTTTTTTTTTTGTTTGTTTAATTTATAGGTTTTTAAGCTGCTTATTAAAAAATGTTCTTTACTTATTTCTGTTTTCACCTACAGATTGCCACCGTTATGGTATGGAACGCTTCTGGGATCGAAAACGCCTTAATTTTTGACAAATATAAATTCCATTAATGTTCCCGTATTCCTTTATCCTTTTTCAGCAGTGCACACAGAAACACTGAAAGCTGTGTTATTCAGTTTAGTGATGGAAACATGGTGAGCGATAACACGGCTCTAAGCAAACAGAAAAGTGTTTTTGAATGCAGGTGTACATTCTGAGTCATAAACCTCAGAGTGTCTCTCTTTAATAGTACTACCAAAGGACATAGGATTTAAACCCAGGTCCTTGGAGTGCAAAGCAGCAGCTTTAAGTGCTACAACATCTGATGCGCTGGCCTTCATAACTTAATTTGTTGGCAGTATTGTCCACCTGTTCAACACAGTATATTTTACTATGAATATAAAACAGGCTAAACAATACTATCAAAAGTACAACAGAAGAACCACTTTTGAGGTTTCAGTTTGTTATCTGTATGCTGGATTTAATAATAATATCCATGTTCAAAATGTATTCAAACCAAAAGAAGAGTAAGACAAACCAGATACCAAACAAGCTTAATGAAAAGTTCAAAAGGAAATTTTTTTACCTTTATTATTGCGTTTATTTTACAAAGAACTTTAACAGAAAAAGAAATTGTTTGAAAATCATCTTCCAAAATGTTTTCAAAACTCATCTGCTCTGTACTGTTGCTCATATAAAGTTTTTTTTGTTTTGATTTGTATACAAAGATTTCATACTAAAAGGAAAACCAGTATGTAGGAAATGTTTCCTGTATGATACATTTGAATTTATGTACATTGCAGATAATATATTTGAAACTACATATTTAAGTGAAATTAGAATATAAATTCTATGTGCTGTTTGTTGTTAGTTTAGAATGTCTTTTAATCTCTTAGCATGCATTTTTATTATCTTATTAATGATATATTTGGCCAAATTATACACTGACCCAAATCAGATGAAAGAATGGGAAAATCTTATCAATAAAAAATTAACACAATAATTTTCAATAAATGTAATGACATGCAAATCATTTTCTACAACTGCCAAAGTAAAAACAAGTTTTAGAAATAGGTCAGTTGTTTAATGCAGGTAATTTGACATATTTCTCAGAAATGTACAGTTGGTAAGCCTTAAACACAAAAATATCGTCACAAAAGAATGTGAATTATCATGCATCCTATAAAAATCTCGGAAAACAGAATGATTTTTATTTTTATTCTTTTAGCCGATACGTCTTCCAAGGAACAAAAGGAAATGTGAAGGGTATTCGGAATTTGAATTAGGACTGACCGTTTGTCTCTATATGTTTTGATAAGCTTACAAAAAAGCATTAACAGAGTAACTATGGGGACAGTAAAGGCAACTGTGTAGCTCAGCAGAGTTTGAATGTCTTTCCTGGTGCATCTCACACTCCTTTCTTGTCTTTCTATTGTTAGATATACACATTTTTAATGGAGTTTTGTTAATTGTCCATGACTCATCATCATGCTGGTGTATATCTCCGGTCCATATTTTCATAATTCATCGCAGCTTGTTCGTACTCATCCAGGACTGCACTATATTCAAGAAGTCTAATAGAGAAATGCACATGTAACGTAATGCAGCACATTGTCAAACACATCAAAAACCACACACACTGTTCAATATAACACCAAAAAGACATTTGATATGAACGAGGACGTAATAATTTTAGAAGCTACAGGGTTTTTATCGAGTGTCAGGGACAGTAACTAAAGTGCACTGCAAATAGCTTCAGATAAACCCAGTAATCTTTGTATCACTAACAAATACTTATAAAACACAAAACAGACATTAATGCAGTAAAATTACTTCAAAAATGTATTTCTATTAATAATACTTGTAAAAACAAGATTAAAAGTTTAGTGTTTAGTGTATCAATTCTTCATGCTACAAACTGACTACTTAAAGTGTGAGGAAAAAGTTAACTATTTGTAAAGACATATTATTAAGTTAAAAAACCTAATCTAACACAATCTATGTGTAAAATTAGCAAAACGTATTGGTTTTACATGTCGACTTCAAATTAGGAATTGCAGTAATATCCTGCAAAATTTGAAGGTTAAAATGTGGATATTGAGTAAGGTGTAAATATCAGATGTTAAAATTCATGCTAATAGACTAAAAAGTAATCATTTATGAGCCAAACACACAGGCAAAAGCAAATGTGGGAGAAAAAATAAAATATAATAATAATAATAATAATAATAATAATAATAATAATAATAATAATAATAATAATAATGCGCAAACCCATAAGCAAATATGGCCGCTAAACAATCAGTCTTAATGAAAATGAATTTGAAACAGAAATAATTCACCAGCACTGGAAAACATCAACATTTGATATGAAGAATGCTGACTTACACCGTCAAACAGTGACTTGACAAAAAAAAAAAAAAAAAAAAAGGACAGGTACATTCTTTGAGGTTGCTTACCTTGGGATTGTCTCTTAGACCCTAGTTGTGTTGTACTCTGATTCATGTTTGCTTAGAGACCCAATGAGGCAGAACCTGTAATGTTATGGCTCTTTCATTTAATATAATAATACTTGTTTGCATAGAAATAATAATATATGCATACATATGCTACACACTGTTAATGCAATACAGTTTGACTTCAAGTGTTTTAAGGGAAACTTGCATGCAGAAATGAAAGAAAATGTTCACCTTTAGTTGCATGTGTATCAAATGCTTAAAACAAGCATGTAATGCATGTATACACACCAGACACACACACGAGCACACACAATGTGCATGCACAACAAAGATATATCGAGGGCATGTTGTATGAATTTTTAAGCAAAATACTTTTGTATATTATCATGAACTCTTGTAAACAATTAATTCCTTTGACTCACCAGGCAAAGTGCAGTAATACAATAAAATATATATATATATATATATATATATATATATATATATATATATATATATATATATATATATATTTTTTTTTTTTTTTTAATTTTTTTAAATACTGTATATTAACAGGATCATGCCATAGGTTTTTGCTCAAACAGAAATGCTTTTTTTCTGGACCAATTTAATTTCATGTGCATTTAAAATTTCTCTCCATTGCCCTTAGGTCTATCAAATGGGGGAAAAAAATAGTGCTTTTAATCTTCAGCCACAAGACAAGCCCTTTGGTTCTGACTAAAGCAGAACTTATTTCGTTGTATGGTTATTTTAAAATGATCCTTTAGACATTGACAAAGAAGGATTGCAAATTCCTCTGCATGGGGTGTCAGTCTTGGACTTTTGACACAGCAATCACCATGCACCGTACAGTATAAAAAGACTTTATTTAAAAAATATATATATATTAAAAAAAAAAAATGTATCTGAGCTGAAGGTAATTTTAATATCGAAGCAGGGTTTGGGGCTGGATGCAAGCAATTCTCTTTAAGACTAGAACTCAAACAACATGTCGACCTTCTTTTGCTGGTTGCAACTGGGCTTCACCAGCTCAGTCAACCTCTTTTGTGAATGGCTGCAGAGGTTGCAATGAAACGGGGGTAAAAATCAAAGTAAACGAAGCTGTAATCTCAAAAAAAAGGTTGAAAGATTAAAAAAAAGAATAAAGAGAAACAAAGAAAAAGGAAGTAAGAAGAAAGTAAAGTCTGGTTAAGGAAGTTCCCAAGTGAGAGTCTTCATCAAAAATCAATGGATACTGACCGCTGCACTGCCTTATCGTGTCTGGACAGCCTGTGGCTGGTGGTGGGCACCTCCTCCAGGTCATCGTCCAGGTCACACCCGTCAGCGGCATCCTGCGAATAGCTGTGCTTCATCACCAGGATGCTTCTGCGGTTGGAGGGTGGCAGGAGGGGCCTGACCGGCTGGGGTTGGATGTCAGTCAGGACAGCAGCGTCCCGCGCGCTGAGGTTGCTGCGGCTGCCCTTGAGGCTGGACACGTGAGACCCACAGTGGTGGTCGTGAATGCACCTGGAGGAGGAGCGCCTGAGCTTGTGGTAGTTCTCCAGGTCGTCGGCCAGGTCCACCAGCTCAGTGGCCGCCGCAGCGCTGCGCAATGTGCACAGTTCATAGTGGGGCGGCTCGAAGACCTCCTGGAACATGGTGGGGTCAAAATCCTCCCTCCTTATTATGTACTTTTTGCGAGGCTGTTTGATTTGGACTATAATGGACACTACGAGGAGGATGACTACGATGCAGCAGGTGACCCCGATTATTGTCCCGTTGGTGTTGTTGAGGTTGTCCAGGATGTTGGCTTTCCTCTTCTCTGGATGGCACAGGAACAGAAAGGTTAGCATCCTGCTTGCAGCCAGACAGCATCTCAAAGATCAGCACACATCTCAATCGAGTTTCTACAGACAGGAGGGGGCATAGTGGTTGTTAAATCTATAAGTTTGAATCCCTCCTGCTGCTGTACTGTGATCAAGGTACTCACCCTAAAAGGCTATGGTAAGGGTACCCTGCTGTACAAATCATGCTCTGCAAAAACCTAGCATTATAGGTGGATTTGGAGAAAAGCATTAGCTAAATGAACAAGTGCGGCTTCATTTTCAGCACTTTTTGCACAAGCAAACTGGAAGCGGCCTTCCCTCTGGGGACCAGGCTGACATTTGTGAAAGATGCTGTTTTGATTTCATTGTGCCATGGGGTGGTGGGGGAACACTTGGATTTGGAAGGGTCCCAGAGCCAGGGTGCTTTAAACTTGTTAAACAAAGAGGACAGATGTGTTCAGGGAGCCAAGGCCCAAAACTCACACAACAAAGAGAAAAAACAAACTAAGGGAGTAAAAACACAAAACTATGAAATGCTGATTCGGGTGAATCGTCAGGTTAGCTGGTGTAGCGCCTTTTGCCTGGGTGAAAAATAAGCCCACATGAGTCTAACTACTCTTGGAAATTGGAGTCATTTTTCATTTGTCCCACTTATGGACACTGCGCAGTACTAACGCATGGTTTGCATTCAACTTTTCATTCCGTTCACCTGCGCATGAAATTGCACAGGCGCATCCACAGCCTTTTTTTTTGGAAGTCCACCCATAATGGTAGGCTTGAGTGTTGAGACTGCTGGGAACTTTTCAGCTCCTGCTCTGTCATGATGTTTGTTTCATAGCGGTTAAAGGTTTAGAACATGATACTGGTCCCAGTTTCTCCGTAGAAACTCATTCAGCACCACTGCTTCTCCTGAGCATGGTGAATGTAGTACACTGTACAGTAAACCCCTGGCTGAGACTGCAGAACCCGGATGATGGCTGAGTGGCGGGCTGAGGGCAGGAAATGGACAAGCTCACCTTTGCAGTGGTTCTCGTCCCATGGATAGACACAGTTCTGTACTCCATTGCACACCAGAGAGTTGTTGATGCACATGTTGCTGTGGCAGAAGAAGGTGTCTGCTTCACAGGGGGCTGAAAAAAGAGACACCACCAAATTAGGGACAAATGTGTATGTCTGGTAGTTTAGTGGCTGCAACATCCATCCATCCATCCATCCATCCATCTATGCATCCATCCATTCATTCATCACTAACCTATTGATTAACCTATTGTTCATTGCAAGGTCATGGTGGTTCAGAGCCTATCCCAGAAGCATAGAGAAAGAGGCAAAGGACAACTTGGATGGGAAACTAGTTCATTACAGGGCAGCCTCACACACACGCGCACGCACATATACACACAGCAGATAACTTAGAATCATCTGTTTGACTGAAACACGCATCTTTGGACTGTTAGAGGAAACATCCAAAAACATGCACTCCATACATACTAAGTCACATTCACGTCCACATCGAAACCCAGAACCTAGGAGACACAGGAAACGAAATTTTAATTTTGTCTTTTTGGTGGATGATGAACCATAAGGGTGCAAGCATAGTTGTGCCTATCATACTTCATATTTATTTTTTATAATGGATATGTACTTTATTATTTAAAAAGTATCACTATAACTGTAATAAAGTGATTGGTAATTGTCTTCTGTTATTTTTTGATTACTTATTTATTTTACACCTTTGTTGGGTGATGGGCAGTGCGGTGGCTCAGTGAGTAGCGGCGCTGCCTCAGCCCTTGAGCTGTTTGGTCATGGGTTTGAATTGGGCTCACTTTGTGTGGAGTTTGCATGTCCCCCACATTTAGGAAGTGGTCCTCTGTGTCCTCTGGTTCCCTTACACAGTCCAATAATGTGTGTTTCAGGTTAATTGGTTACTCTAAAATGTGTGAGCACATTTGTTTGGTGTCTTCTGTTTATATCTCGTGTGTTTGAACTGCTGTACTTGGGAATTTCCCCATAGGATTAATAAAGTTACATTCTATCTTACGTAAATATAGCATTCAGTGAAAAAGTTCATTGCAGAATAATAATTTCACTGCAAATTTCAATATGCTCTACAAACATTTAGCTTTTGGAATGAAGAGCTTTTGAAGCACTGATCGAGAACCTCGCTTATTTTAAAGTGCTACTCAAACAGCTGGAATGTTTCAAAAGCTAAAGAAAGAAAGAAAGAAAGAAAGAAAGAAAGAAAGACTATGCTGAGCTAATGTTCATGTCCAGTCTGCATGATTTACAACCTAAACATTTCAGCAGGAAATATGCGCTGTCACTGAGTAAACATGGTTGCATCACATCATATCATTTGACAGATGCTGTCAAAAACCCCATCTTTTATTTTCAGAGCCACGTCAATGGATCAAGCTCAGTCATCTCCCAATTAAAAACCAAGGTGACTTCTGAAAGCGCTTCCTTCTCAATCGTGGATGCTGCTAATGTCCCAAATAGCCCTGCTTCAGAAATCACTCCTTTCACTCAACTGCGCCAAGGTGCGGTGATTTAATGTTGTAAGCAAACGTGGACAGAAAGGGCAAACATTTATTCTGTCCTCAAACATAAGCCATTATTAATGTCTTGCATCTACAAACTGAAGGCTCAAGGTTGAGAATGACCGTAGTGGTATGGTTTACTACAGGGTTAATCCCAGGTGAGGAATAACGCTGAGATATTGGAATGAGTCATCACCCTCTCACTGCCGAGCTACTACGACCGTCAAACAGGTTGCAATACTATGTGGTACCACAGGGTGACGTCCTAGCACTCCCCACCAGGATCTTGTGCAGAAACACAACTTCTCTGAGAGATGAGGCTCTCCTGTCTCCAGTGAGAGTCCAATTCATTTTAAGACTGACATTAAGCTCATATTAAGATGGCCCTGAACAAACTGGCATATAAATCAAACAATAATTGAGAATAAGAGGAAACTACTGTAGGTGCTGAGCGAGATTCTGATTTTTTTCCCTTTTTTTGCACTGTGTTGACGTACAAACTGAGATCCTAGAAATTCACATTCATTGGAAAAAAATTCTAAGTTACGATGCGGCTGAATAGTCATATCTCTGAGTAAAAACTTTCAAAAACAGCTTTTTTGGACAAAAAAGCAAACTATGTAAGAAACAATGTTTTTTGGAGTGTAAAAACAGCTTAAATTCCATCAGTGAACTGGTTATCACAACAAAGGCATTTATTTTTGCTAGATGCTATGGGAATGGATTGGTATAGGTAGGGATATTCTGCGCATCATAGAATCACAGCTGGTTGAACCCCATCCAGACTGTTGTCCCCTTCCCTCCCCATCCCTCCTGGTGACTCTTGCCACCCCCCGTTCCCTTCTCCATAGACAACACTGGTGGTCTTAACCCTCCTCCAGGGTGCCGGCTCATTATGCGGGCGTTTCCTGGGCAACAGCACATCCTGTCTTCATTGACTTGGGGTAGACTACACAGCGCAAATGGGCTTCACACACTGAATCCAGTGTCCTGCCCCTGTGGCTGTGTTACCTGAAGACACGCTCGGAAGATGCACAGTTTGACCCCCCCCCATCTTCACCTCTACCTTCACTTAAACTGAAAATGTCTGAATCTGCTTGTTCTCATCCTTGTTTGGTGGGGGGGGGGATAGGGGGTTGGAGAGCCTGGCAGCTGCGTCAGGCTCCACCCTCTACACACTATTTTAACTTAATGTAATGCTGTCACAGTGAAATGGGGAACAGAGTCAGAGTACGTGGAGCAGCAGCAGTGGGCTTGCTGGAAACAAACAAACAAACAAACGCTGAGACAAACAAACAAAAGAAAAAGACAAAACCCAGTGCCTGACTTTTGCTTCCTTTTTATCTCTTCTGTCAAAGTTATGTGGTGTAAGAGCCATTTGGGAGTTCGCAGAGCCTTGGGAGGTATGTGAGGGGAAATTTGTGTGTGTGTGTGTGTGTGTGTGTGTGTGTGTGTGTGTGTGTGGCTGCAGCGGGCCGCATGGCCTCTAGCAGGGCTGGTGTTTGATCTCCGCAGACCGGCTCTAACTAGAGTTCGCTACCTTCCACACTACACTGTATTCAACATTAAACTCCCACGGACCCCCCCGCCCCCCGCTGATGTCCCCTAGTGCGAACCACGTCGGTCTCCAAGCGCAAAGCTGTGTCCAGCACTGCAGATCTCTCAGCAGATAACAGTGACTGGCTGCTTGTGTACCGCCAAGGATCAAAGACTGCACATAACTCTCGGACATATTCGGTCATCAACAATTAATGATAGACTTTGGGGAAGCAGCTTATTCCTGAAATAAACAACTGCAAAATTACCTGCCACAAAGCTACCTCTGTATAACAATTTGTAGCACAGCATGGGCAGGTAGTGGCAAATTTGTTTCAGTGCTTCAAAGGGTTTACAATTATATTCATTCATGTAGCAGATGCTTTTCACCAAAATGAAATACAATGATTATTAATTACTATTTGGGTGACAACATTATCCCAGACTACTTACAGTAAACATTACTGGATATACAAAACGCTGATCTCCCTTCAGTCTCTTACAGATGCATACAACGGAGCAACATAGCGCACACCTTTATTTCTATGTTGAACTAGAGTGTCCAGCGAATAGTATTGTTAGTATTTCAGTTAATATTGCATTAGCACTTTTCCATTATTTAAATTTTTTTTATTCCAATATTTGGGAGTTAAAGGAATTGTCAAGAATACACTGGATTAAATATATCTACATTACATTTATTCATTTTCTAGATGTTTCACACTAAAGTGATGTACAGTTCTGGGTAAATGACTGTGCATTTTCGTCCGCAAACAGCAATACAGAAGCAGGGCAGTCCTCAGAGCACTTCAGTTACTTAATCCAGAATCAACTTTTTTGCCAGCACAGGTTACTTAAGGAGGAGCATCGAAAATACATGGGAAGAACAAAAACACTGAATGGCCATCAGTACGTGGACATCTGAGCATCACATCCATATGTGCTTGTTGAACATCCCGTTCCAGACCCATGGGCATTGAAATGGAGTTGTTTCCCCCTTTGCTGCTATAACAGCCTCCACTCTTCTGGGAAAGCTTTCCATCAGATTTCGGAGTGCAACTATGGAAATTTGTGCCCATTTGGCCACGAGAGAACCAGTGAGGTTGAGCACTGATGTTGGGCAAGAAGGCCTGGCTCACGGTCAGTGTTCCAGTTCATGCCAAAGGTGTTCAGTGGGATGGAGGTCAGGGCTCTGTGCAGCCACTCAAGTTCTTCCACAACAACCTGGGCAAACCATATGTTTATGGAGCTTGCTTTGAGCATGAGGAAGGGCACAGTCATGTTGGAGCAGGAAAGGAGTTTCTTCCCCAAACTGTGGCCACAAAGGTGGAAGCACAAAATTGTCAAGATTGTGCTTGCATGCTGCATGGGTGCCGCTGAAACAGCTCATCTCAGTCATTGGAAGGGGGTTCACATACTTTTGGCCATACAGTGTATTTAATTACCTCTGTTTTAAAGTTATTTTTGTTGTTTTTTTTTTTTTTGTTTTTTTTCCAAAAATTATTTAGTTATTATGTGTCCTACCTGGATTACACCCTGTGCTTGTGGAATAGGCTCTTGACCACTGCAGCCCTGACTAGGATAAGCGATTCACAACAGAGAGTCAGATGTCATGATCTGTTCTTCAAAATCATTAAAATCCTGTCTTTACTGATGTCAGATTCCTTCTTTGTCCCAAAGCATTAACATTTGCAGATAAACTTAAATTAACATTGCTTACTTAATGTCCTCTGCATGCACTTAGTCTTAGCTCAACTGCTTTTTAAAGATATTTTTTGTTTCAGTTCTGCCCACTTATAGACTCCCAGGCAGTGGGTAATTTGCTTGGGTGAATGAACGGGGCTTTTACGAATTCCTTACGCTCCTGGAAGGTGGTGAAAAGGATCCGGAAGCGACTTCTGCGGCTGCCCTCGTCGGCCCACATGCGGATCACACCCAGTGCCGATGTCAGCATCACGTCGTTTGCCACCGTGCTGCAGAACTTACTCTTCAGGTCCTCCACGGAGCTGCTGCCATCATACACGGCCACAAAGTTGCGCTTGCACTCGTTCGAGTTCTGCATCTCATAGTCCAGGAAGCGCAGGTAGATCTGAAAAAGAAGGTGGTGAGAAGAGCCTGCATGGTGGGTCAAACATTCGCCCTTCAGTCACCATGGCCCTTCGAAACTTCCATTCACTCCTTGTGACTGCCTACCACTGGCACTGCCAGACATCTCTGGGCGGTGGGATAAAAACTAGGGCCACTGCAGCTGAAGCTCAACTTGAGGTTGTAGGTGGGAGCTGCCTTCACCCCCTATGAAGACTCTATGAAAATAGGATGCAATTTTTTCATAACCCTGCCACCAAACAGCAATTAGACTTGAGAAACACCAGACCTGTAAGCCCGTGGAGTTCCCCGATCAACAAGTTGCCACTGGCTCAAACATTTTGTGAATCACTCCAAGTATGCTATTCGTTACAAAAAACAAAGCATTAAAAATGTATTGCTTATCCTACAGTCTCTCGCCGAGAGAGAAAAAAAACACTCCCAGATGTATTGCACTACAGTGCCCTGAAAGCTGGGGTTCTCATCCTAAGCAAAACAGGTATTGTAATAGCAACAGCTTCTTCCATGGAATCTGAAGGTGCCAGGTTTGTATCCCCTTCCTGCTGTAGTACTGTTGATCAAGGTGGGCATCCCAGAACTGATACGGTAACTTAAATCACAATAAATTCCCAGCAGCGTAAACCAGTGCAAAGTTCTTTCTGTAAAGATGAAATGTGAAATATGCAAGGGTCAGGCCTCATTTAGCTTATTATAAAATCCAAATCCACTGCTGCCTCTTAGAAATCGATCCTTCTACGGTGGGATGACTTAAGTAGCACACTTAGCACTAAAGAAATGTGGGAACCAATCCCAGTGGCTTTGGACACCCTTTGCAAGTCAAGTCATTATTTGTGCTTGAAAACATTTTCTTACATTTGTTTCACTAGAAAAGCACAATGGCAGCTTTGTGACCAATTATTGGGTATCTTTTGGGCAATTTAAAGCAGTAGCAGTTAACTCTTTAGCATGGTTGTTCCGCCTTGTTTAAATAGCGGTAGGGAAACTTTCTTGCATCAAAAGCCTCTGTTTTGTTTCACACGCTGATAGTTCTGGTTTCCTGTAATTTCAGTCAGCCATTCTGACTTTGACATTTGACCAATGTCTCTAGCAAATAAATAAACGTTTAGGAACAGCACTGTTTTGTATTGCCTATATCCAAGCCTACCATAGACCCCCCACACATGGATTCTCCGCTGGAGCTGCTACTGCATACCCCATACATCTAATAAGCACTGTACATGCCATAGCGACCAGGAGATGTAATACTTTAATTCCAGAAGATGAATAGGGTCAATGCAAAATGCTAATGCACAGTATGATGTTGCTTTGTCTTTGGTGAGAATTTGGGGGCCGGAGCACAGGGCAGCTATGAGCAACCGTTGCCTTGCTTTCCAGTCAAACCACCCCCTTGGTCGGTACATTATTTTCACCCTGCAGCTGAACACAGGCACAGTGAGGGGCTTGGCAGCACCGATGATGCATTTCAGCTGTCGTCCCCCATGCACACACCCCGGACATTACAAATGGCCCCGCTGCTGAATCCTGACCTTTTCTGCGAAAGCTTGCAGCTCGCTGATGCTCGCCTGCGTGCCCGAGCCATGTAGAAGTGGCCAGGGGGAGCCTTTTGATAGGATAAACAGCTTGCTGCCTGATCCAAAATGCTTCCTGGAAGGACTGAGATATGCAAATGATCCCCACACGTCATTTCACTTGTTTGGTGCGACACCTGCCACAGCACCCAGAACAACCTTGGATGTTATGTGCGGCACAACGCCGGATGGGGAAGGGGGGGGGGTGGGTGTTTGAAGTCAACCTCAAAAAAGACTACAGACCTTTTCAAAAACAAGCACAAAAGCAAACAAAACAAAAAAAAAAAAAAAAAAGCTCAGGATTGTTCAACAGAACTGTGCGCAAAAGATTATGCTGCAGATCCCAAATGAGGAAGATGCATCACAGTCCTTCCATTTTGCTTTGAGATTAGTGGCCCATTGAAGCAAAGTGTCCGGCTTTGCTCTGATCCCAGCGCCGATAACAGTTTGGCACCGACAGCAAATCAAAGGGAACGCATTAAGCGACCGGAGGAAAATCGCGCCATTTGTCAATTTAATGACACCGGCGAAACTTACGAAGATATCAGCGTAATTTATGGCGAAGGAGAAAACACTGCCTTTGTCTATCGTTTTGACATCCCCGATATCTCACAGGGCCGAAGCGGTCGAGGTGGGCTGCAGGGATTTCGGATGCGCCTGGTGTGCCCCTGTGCTACCCCGCTAACACACCATGGATGGAACCTGAAAGAGAAATCTGTCTCGGCCTATCTTGTGGAGATGACTAATGCCCCCGTCACAAGGAAGAGATGTTGTGAAAACAGCGTTCTGAAAGTTCTCAACTCCAGGCTAAATATGTACTCCACTGTGGGGCTGTTCGCCTCAAAAGCGCTTCACCCAGCTGACTGATGTCGTTTTGCGTATCGGCGCTACCGCGTGTTGTCCCGCAGCTGCTCACCTGCAAAGGTGTTTTGTTCAAACCAGCCACGGAGCTTGTGGAGCTGTAAAGAACGGTACGAGAGGAATGCATTGCCTACTTTCCTGCCGAAAAGAGCAGCCGTAAGGATGACTCACACCACATTTGCAGTTCTGTGTGCACCAAAATTTAAATATTTTTGTAAAGGGAGTCTATGCGTGAGTTATTTACAGTTTGTTCAAAATTTGCAGTTTGCAAAGCGCCCTAAAACCTGACCGTGACCTGGCCAGGCAGGTGCTACATCTGTGTTGAAAGAAAGCAGGCGGGCACCGTGGTGTTACCTCCCTGGGGCTGGCATCGAGTTCTGTAAGCAGGTGGAACAACAGGAGTGAGGGACAAAGGGAAGGATGAAGGAAACTCTGTCGTGTGGTTTGTAAGGTGAGCCTGTGTAATGTTCCAGAAAAGAAAAGGTGCATTTTGGGACTGCCTAGCAACAAAGACTCACCGAGTCAAAGTCGTGGGGGATTCCTCACATCACCCCAAAGGCAAGAGAGCCCCGATCCTTCAGCTCTTATCAATCTCCACTGACCCAGGAGCTTCTCAAGCTTACAGAAAAAAATAACCCCGCTCGTCCGGACCTCCAAGGAGCCATGTGAAAATTACCCCGAATCGCAGCGTTTTTCAGCAGGGGTTTCAGCCATATGGGCCGTCACCCACAGCCACTCGGGGTGCGGCGGTGTTGAAGATGCTTCGGTCGGATGGAGGTGCTCCTCCGTGATGCGGTCCTCCCGGGACAGAGCCCGAGGGCTTCCTCCCTTAGCACCCCGGCGTGTCCCGCAGATTCGTGCCTGATTGCTTGAGTACATTTTAATTAGACCCTTTCAGGCTACAGTATTTCATTTATTTATCTTCCGCCAGCTTTGAATATATTACGGAGACACTTCGTACCGAGGCAGCAACCTTTGGGGAGGCTGGATGTCATGCGTCTGGATCTATGGACACGTTTAAGGTGCGAATCACGTCAACTGCACTGACTCATTTGTACCCAGCTCCGGCTGGAGGGAAACTGGAACGTTGCCGTACAGCACGAGGACAAGGTACATGCAGCTAAACGTGTCTCAAGATGAATTTGTATTAACATGTGGGAATTAATATATAGGGTCCTGTCTGGGCAGATTAAGACAGGACCTGTAATGGCTTGTGGATCGAGAGAGAGAGAGAGAAAAAAGCAAGTTTTATATCTTCATCGCATGGGATAGTGCCTCACAGCTCATGGGCTGTGGGCTCAAATAGGAGTTTAAATCCAGCTCTGTCTGTGTGGAGTTGGCATGTTCTCCAGGTGCTCTGGTTTCCTCCCACAGACCAAACACATGCAATTCAAGTGAACTGGTGACCCTAAATGTCCTGTACTGGGTGCACACTGTTACTCATCCAAGATACACCTTCTCTCGTGCCCTCTGCCTCCGGGATAGGCTCCAATCCCCCATGACCCCGGACAAGCAGCTGATAAAAATGAGGAAAAACGTGTACTTAAGCTCATGGAAAGCAAGCATGGGACAGAACTCTAACAAAACAAAAAAAAAAAAAAAAAAAAAAAATATATATATATATCCTTAGTTCCCTCAAGCTCTTCTGTCTTTCTGAGAGCTCAGAGCTGGAAATATTACATATAATATTAAATGCCACTTACTGAGACCCTGTGTTTTAAGTGCAGCTCAATTGCATTTCATGAGTGTAGACTTAAACGCTCAGATATATTTGAGCGGAAGCACACGTCGCCGTTAACAATGAGCCCCCACTGACTTATAATCCACTCCGAACACATTAGTATCCAGTCTGTCGAGCGATCCGCTAAGTGGGATCGGGGAATCGATAAGAACTTATTGAGCGAACAATAATGTTTAAGCATAGCGCATTCTTCAGGAGAATATAAAATCCATCGCGCAGTAATATAGGTTATTATAAACCAAATTGTCTTCTGATAACTTTTGCATGTCACCAAAATAATATATAAATACTCACATGGATTCTAGCCTCAAGAAAGATGGGATGTCTGGGTTTTCAATTTGTGCACCTTGAAGGGCATCAGATAACTCTCAAGTCAGCTGCTGAAGCAATAAATCATATACAGAAGTAATTATCAGCAGGCCATTGCATAATTATTGGAAGGCTATCACGTGATGTGTGACAAATTGTTCAAAAACAGATTAATAACAGGGAGGATGGGTGAGAAGGCATCCGTGGTGCCCGGAATGTAATTACGATAAGGGCCGCAGTTAACTATAACTCAGGGCAAGTCAATCTCGGTTCGTTCCTTCCAACAAACAGTCAACTGGCAGCTTTGTCAAGGGGAAAAAAAACGATAGGTTGAGCATGTTAATGGAACAAAAGTGGGACAAGATGACACCGCGGAGTTGAAGTTGCTGTTAAACTTGCCATCGCAAAGTCTGGATGGGTTTTTCTCGCTATAACGGGCAAGGTGAGGAATGCGGTCCAAACGTGGAAGGTTTGGGCCATCCCTTCTTCGCTCTTTAAATCAAAAGGAGAGTGATAGTGGCTTTTACACACAGGGAGACATAAGCTGGCGGGGGCGGGGGTGGAAGCCCAAAGATACAGGCAACGGGAGGAAATACTACGTGGTGATGTGAGAACGCGGTCAAAAGCATTGCCATAATTTACGGACCGAAAGCAATTTCCCCAACCCGGATGGCAGCGTGTTAACCTTGTCTCAGATTTGGGTATCTCCGTGGCAAATGATGAAGCGACAAATGAGTTCTGACGCTTGAATAAATTACCCTGACGGGAACGCTGAATCCACAGCTTTCCACCTTCATCGATTGCCTTGGGAAATATGTTCCCCAAGCCCGTCTTGGACTTGCAAACTGCAGATGCATTATCTGGTCACTGTACTGTGTTTAACCTTGCAGCTTCCGAGCAGAAGCTCCAAAGCTGGAGAAAAGGTGGCCGGTCACGATGGTCTGGACACGACGCTTGCTGACACTTTGTCGTGCAAAAATGACAACAGCAGGAACAGCAGGTATTGCGATGGTCGAGGGCTGTGGGCGACTTACCAGAAAGTTGCTGGTCCACATCCCCGGAGGGGCCCAACTGTGGCACCCGTGAACAAAAGTACTCAGCCTGAACTGCCCTGATTAAAATATCCAGCTGCGCAAATAAATACAAATGTAAATAAATTTAGGGGGAAAAAAAAAGCATACATCAAGCAGCGAAGGATCGTAGAAGCAACACCAAATGGGGAGTAGAAGAAACAAACAAACAAAATCCAGAGTACCAACGGGGCTATTTTATCAGCACCAAAGCCCTCTCCTCTGGCAACATGTTTCTGATTAAAAATCCACATAAAGTGCTTTGCTCCCAGGCCGACCCTCTGAAGAAAAAGCCCCTCATCGGTATTTCACTTCTGGCACGACATCAACATTGGCCCTTAGTGCCTCCTGCGCTCTCGCTTTACACGCGAAAGGGGGAGCTCCCGGCGGTACCGCAGCGCACGCATTTAACTCTGCTCACAGGTGTGCGCTGCACCGGGATGCAGGGGTATTACCCGATTCTACTGCAAGGTACAATAAAAAGACATGCTGCTGGGCTTCTGGAGGAATTATGATATTAAGGATACTATACTGTACTTTAATTGAGTGTCAGTGTGGCAGCCAATTTCCATGATAGGCCTGAGCTGACCTTATGGTCCGGTGCACCAGACTGTAAGGTCAGCTCAGGCCTATCGTGGAGCTGAGAACATCTTTGAATATCTTCACTAACATAATGTCTCATGATATGCTTACAGCTTGCGCAATGTTCACCTGACATCAGGGACCTGAAGAACTGATTGCCAAAAAGGTCATTCTATACCCCTTGTGTTGAGTTATGGTCTTATGAAGATAGCTTCACTAGATGTGCTTCAGAACCTTCCTGTCTCTTGCCCTAACAGATGCTCAAATAAAACCTCTACTGAAGCACAGGCCCCAAAACCTTGCTGAATTTCATGACATCAATAACCACTTGTCCAGTGTAGGGTCACCGTGGTGACCAGGTACTGTATATCCCTGAAGCATAGGGCATAAGGCAGGCTACACCCGGGATAGAAAATCTATAATAATAATAATAATAATAATAATAATAATAATAATAATAATAACAGCAATATTGTAAAAAGAGAAATAAGGCACACAAAGCAGAGAATTAAAACGATGACCATAACGAAAGATGGTAAAAAACCGAAACTGCGCACGTTCAGGGGTGCTGACCTTTGATCGTGGGGGGGCCCTGATGTACCACTTGCAGTCCACAGCCTCTGTAGATAAGGCCTTGCCATCCCGAGAGATCTGCTGGGACTCGATGATGCCTTCGGGTCCGCTGATCTCAAACTCACAGACTGGGGGGACGGAGGTGGGCACAAGGAGCAACAGGTTAGAGGATGCGCTGAGCCACATTTATTCGTGAGGCTCTTAGCTTACAAAGAATAAATTATACCTACAGGGCAGAGGTTTCGGGACTCCCAGATCTTTAAAGTCAGGATCTGGAAAGAGAGCACATTTATTTTTCATGAGGGCGCACATATTTTCGCAACCGAGGAGCAATGAAGGTCAAGAAGGCAAAACATTCACCTGACAAGAATGACAGTAAATGAGTCAAATGCACCATCCATAAAACTGCTAATAAACAATTACGCATGAAAAATTCAGGCCAAACATTTAGACAGGAATCTTGAAATCTGAACAATACAAATAAGTATTAGTTGGTGGGAAAATTCACAGCATTGTGGGCGGGTTCTTCTCTACCCAGAAAACTCAATCAATAACATGGCAGGAAGACCCAGTTCTTGAGCAACTTGGCAAGGAGGAATGCATTTAAGGTTTTTTTCAGCGCTTAATATTAAATTTTTGTCTATTTTATTCATAGCACTGCACAAACATTTTAACATACGCTGGAGCGTTTGCTAAATCTTGCTGCGTACAACGTCAGACTGGAACGTCATCATAAATTTCTGGATGGTACGGACAGCATCTGCTGGCACCTCCTTTTTTATATCCTGCTCTACATAATGTTAAGGTGGCCAATTCTTACCTTTTACTGTGTGATATAAACTGAATCTGCTCGGCTGTATTTTTCATTTTACGCTTATTGTTTACTGCCCAGCTTAAACACGATCACCGGACCCATTCACGGGGGTTGATAAGAATTTACGAAACCAAGGAATTTTATGAAACATGAAATTGTTTGCGTTGTGTCGATGATACGCGTTCTGCTGTATTTGCTTCTTTGTTTCACCGGTATATTTTTTTTAAATAAAATGATCGCCATCAAAAAAGAAGAAGGGGAAAAAAAAAAACTATTATTCCAGTAGATCAGGTCATAGTATGCCTCGGTCCACTTTACAGGGGACAGAAATTGATTTTTGAGATGCTGCTCGTCTTTTATCTCCCTCAGTGCCTGCCACAGGCTACTGCTGATGCAACTGATTGTTATTCAGATGTTAGTTTTCCGTGGTGGAGGACATGCAGCTTGACAATAGTCCCAGATACATTTTGAATACGCTGCTGCCATGACCTGCTTGATCAGAAAAGACCGGCAAGTTACATCCAGTCGCATCCGACAACAGCAGGCAAAATCTAAATATGCTGTTGCCCTGACTGGCTCGATCAGATTGGACCCTGTATTTTATGAAGGGTTTGTAAGATGTTGAGAAGATCAAGCGATATAGTCAGGCTGCTCTTTGCCTTCAGAACACCTTGGGCATTTTTGTAATGCTGTCATGTACGTACTGAACTGTGTGTAGTGGAATTTTGGGCCATTCCTCAAGAAAGAAAGCTTCCAACTCACTGAGGGACGAAAAGAGTGCAAATTTACTCTACACTTGAGAATTTCCACCAAATGTTCAGCGAAGACCTAGCAGCTGGGAAGGTCAGGACTTCATCCCACCACTTAAGCTGAAGGCGCACTGGCGTGATTGTTTTAGAATATGGGAACAGCGTGAAGAAAAGGGATTTGTGCACCTTAGGTGGCACCTGTCACATAAAACAGCTTTGTATACCACCATGTAGAGCGACCATTGAACCCAAAGATCTCCATGAGATGGCTGCTCATTCCATTGCAGATCCACCACCATGTGTAACAACTGGAACCAATCCTTCATTTCCTTCAAAAATACATACATCTGGGTGCAAGATAAGGAATTTCCCATTCCGATATTTAGTATTTGAAGTCTTGTGTTTACTCCAGTTCTGCCTTTTTACATACAGACGTTAACTAAAATTGTAGAAGACAGATGATAAAAGTATAGATTTACGACCAAATTCACAACTGATTTTTAAAGAAAATGTATTTTATTTATTTACTTGATACCTTACAATGTTAGGGATACCATACCAAGCTTCCATGCTACCATGATTTATTGGTACAGCTAAGATGACTGCTTTAGACATGATAATACCTGCTGTCCCAGACTGTTTTCTCTTGCAACCACTTTTGCTTTCCCAACAGCTTTAATATGTTTGGAATATACTGGTGCAATTCTGGAAAAATTTCCCTTAGAACATTTTACCACATTTATAATTTAGCAGTTTTAGTCACCTGCAGTCTGGACATTGATCCTGGCTGAGGAAAGTAAGCTCCAGTAGTGCACTCCTGTTATTGCAATGTTGTGTGTGTATCAGTATCATCAAACTCTTTGGTATTCATTTTTGAATTTCTGTGGTGCCTCAAGGATACTGGGAGACACAAACCTTGAATAAACAGTAGAAAAGCAGTGTGTGAGCCAACTCGCAGTGTAACTTTGTGCAGCCTGGCTACCAAAATATATAATCGCCTTTTATTATGGCAGTCTTTACTGAGAAAGCACCTCAGTCGGTTAAAAATGCTAGAACTGTGTATTGGTGACCACCAACCCACTTCAAGTGCTGGGCCCTGACTATTTGGCTCTTCTCAAGCCCCAGCTCTGCTGCTTTTTCAGAAACCTGTTTCATAGCAGACAAATACATGTTATCAGTATTCACCTTAACTTGACACCCATGTAAGAGCTTTTAGTACTGTGATTTACTTATTTCAATATTCTTGTTTTATTGTTCATAAGCTGTTTCCGCTTTTGTGTCCACTTCTCACACAATGTTAATTTATGTGCAGTTATAGCGGATCCATTTCCAGTAAGTAGCTGCCCCGGCCTGGCTGATCCGATGAGGGGTGAGTTGTGGGCTGTGCAGCCAGAGTGCAATTGGTAGACTGGAGCTTCCTTTTACTTTGAACTGCAATATAAACCCTCTGTCTACAGAGAGGCATGCCATCCCTTCCCATTATTTTGAACAAATAAGACATTTGTGGCCCCTGTTGTCCAGTGCGGCCTGGTCAGAGAGGGTTTTGGGAACAGTAGGTAGTACTGACTCACTGCATAGAGGGGAACAATCATTACGCCAAGAAGTTTGCAGTGCTAATGGGAATGATCGCACACCTTCAGTGTCCTGAGCCGAACTGAGGTTTGCAGTGTATGAGTCACACAGTCCTGATTCACACAGAAAGGCTGGGGCGGGGGTGTTGTGATAGCAGGGCGCAGCCAGGAAACAGAATGCACTGTCAAATCCCTGAACGTCAGACTCTGTAACGGCTCCAGCACCAGCAGCATCGACCAGGAAATCAAACCGTTACGCGGGTCGAATCACGGAGCGGCTCACGTGACCAATTCCCAACAATAAGCATTTGTGGTGCTGCATCGAATTAGTTTCACCACCCGGATGAAGATATGATCTGAGAATCGGGAGGAAACGTGTGCCTGCTGTAGGACTGGGCTGCGCCATTGTGCACTGCTGCTTTCGGGTCCGGTATTTTTCTTTGGATACAGGTATTATGCTCGGGGTACGAGAGCCTCAACGTAAAAAAAAAAGAAAAAGAAAAAAGAATCCAATCCAGAAAAGTTAGCTCCAGCTTATTTAATTGATTACTTACAATATACAATATTATTAGTGTATATAATATTACTGTGTGGATGTGTGTATATATGCATATATACATATACACACTATATACTTTACTACTATACATACAGTATATACTTTAATATATAAAGTTCACTTATGCTATTCACAATTTATATACAGTATATACATATTTACATTTATTTACTTGGGCATTTAAATATTTATTGTAGTATTTTCTTAAAAAATGCCAATTGGTTTAAGGGCATAGGTGTTTTTAGAAGTCAGTGATGGATGAAATTTGCTTCAGACGAATGAAATATCGGGATTTTGTTCACAAGCGGAAAACCTCTGCCGAGATCACAAGGGCTGGAGGCTCTGTACTAGAGCGCAGGGCACGTTGTAAAAAGAGTTTAGATTAATAGATCGCTGCGAGTAGCCCTGTTGGTGGTAAATGTCAGTCTAACACTCCTCTTCCCATGTGACTTATTATTTCCTCTTGCTTGTCAAGCAAAACATCAATCGTGCAGTCAATCAATGAAGTAGTTCGGTGTTCAGGAGATGACATTTTGGGCCAAAGACACATTGCTATTTTTTCCTTCACGAAATCCTTCACCAAAAAAAAAAAAAAAATCAACGTGTCAGACACTTAATGAAACGGTGACCTTGGGGTCAATTGAGCTGGTTATCGGGCTGATTTATGATTTGGTTCCGACATCACTTAACCCCGGCCGATCAAAAGGCCAGCTTGTTTCACGGGGACACGGAAAGTCTTCTGCACTCGGACCTTCTGCTAAGGAAATGGCCCAAAAACTTGAACTGGAATTTGGATTCAGTCAAGGAAAAGAGAAGAGATTCAAACTCGTGTCGGTCGCAGGACTCAAGGGAGGCAGCATGAAAAATGTCCTGATATACTGACGTGATGTATGCTGCAGTTATGCTGACAATCTGAAAGGCCGTGCGTGGTTTATGGAAGCCCATATTTCACGTGGGATTTCCATTGAATGACACACAGTAACCTAATGGAGTCACAGGCAGTCAAGGAGGGTTTCGTGAATATAATTTTATATAATGCATGCGACACAATGGCATGAGGCTCACTGACACTGAGAGGGCATATGTCTACTCGATTTTCCATAATAAAAAAATAATAAGGCACGTCATGCAAATTAAATGCCTTCTTGAATTATTTCTTGCCGCAAAACGGGAATAAATAATCTAAACAATCTCCGCACTGCGTCCCCAGCTCCCAAAACATCGAGGACAAAATGAAGATGGACTACTTCTATGCATGTACAGGTACAGCAGCGGAGAAGAGCGGGATAGGTATTTACGGGACGCTGAGATGCTGACAAATGCAGCCAAGATTAATTGTGCTGCATATGAAATAGCTGCTATGTTTTCAATTAATTTCACTGTCATCGGTGGCACTGATTTAAGCCACCGACTAAAAATAATATGCCCAAGAGTGTCGGGTTTGTACTTGGGCGAATGAATGATTGCTGCATCAGTTGTAACTGAAGTTGTCAAGAGGTCTGAAAAATTTTACTTCAACTCAGTCATCAACCATAGAGGTTCATATATCGCAACATAAACAGAAATTATAAGTAAGGTGTTGAGCAGATGTCAGATGAAAAGATATAATAGCAGCTGTGTAGCATTAATACTGCAAGAATGTAAAGTTATTTTAATGTTGCAGGTAGAATTACAGCAGGCGGTCAGATGGTTTCTGTATCCTTTGTGCTGAGTATTAAACTCTAGCTGTAATAGTGCAAGTTTTGGGGATTCACATCCAGCAGATGCTTCTGGAATGTTATTTTCATTAAATTAAATTCTTGAAGAATTTTTTTTTTTTGTATGGGTCAAAACCACGGGCTGGTTTCTACAGAAAAGGCAATGTTATAATTGTGCAGGTTTCAGAGTCATGTGTCCTATAAAAATTTTAGAAAATTGAATTTTTTCCCAAGTTCCATTTTGTACATTGGTATCCACAGAAGGCAACATTCTGAAAATGATAGGTTTAAAGTTTATATAGAGAGAAATATTTTGAAAAAAATTAACTATATATTCAGTACCAGTTTATTAGGTGTACGTATGAAACATTTAGTGCCACCTTTTGAGTTCTTTGGGGTCACCGCTGTGGATTTGTGGACAACATTCTTATTCTGGACAGCTTTTTGAACTCATAACCCACAGCGCTGGTCCATGCTGATGTGATGCTATGACACAATGGCTTAGGAGAACTGTAGCACCATTTGGTTAAACAAACACGTACAGTAGTTTTATTATCCAGTGCAAAGGCTGAACATTTACAATGGTCCCATACTTGTTAAATCTAAATGTGTGTGAGATATCCAGCATAAAGGCAAGTTTATCTGGAACAGGAGAAGCAGACCATAAAGTTTGCTACCTTTAAAACTGCATTATGTAGTCGCTGTAAAAGCTGGCCACAGCAATAAATTTACAGAGGGATACCCCATCATTTATAAAACTAAAACTGCTTATTAAATCTTTTTATTCCAAGCATCTGTCAAACCGCATAATTATGACTTAAAAATCCAGATAAATTAATACTTTTGCACATTTTTTACTATTAAAAACATTAAAAACTCGAGCATAAATTATGTTAGGCAAGTCAATCTACAGTTAAATTAGCACCTTTTTCATAGTGTGTTTTTTTCCGGTGGTATAAAATTAACTGAGAATTAAAATCATTTTATCACAGCTGAGTTATATCAGTCAAGAACACCAATGCTATGATAAATGAAATTTCTACCTATGAGATGGATCTCTGGTGAAGTATTTTATGCAGTAAAATTAAAATGCAGAATTATATATGAGCAGTTCATTTTTTATTTTATTTTTTTGGTGTGCCAGGTTAGTATCGGTGGGAAAGCACAGCAATGCAGTACAGTTGTGCTCATAATGCCGTACTGATCTGAGTAAGAAAATTACAGAAGAGTTGAATTCTTCACAAGAATCTAATATGTGACAGGCATTTAACTTGATTATACTATTCCTTCAGTTGGATTATAAAAGCTTTACGGATTTCTTAAAGGACATGTTTGTTGAAGGTATTTGTCTGAGCGATAATTTCTATACACATTTTAAAGGACAATAACTTATAACTAACAGGAGAATCTCAGAGCCAAGTTGAGGCTAACAGGCTGTGGCCAATGGGCCATCCTTTACAGCTGGTTTATGCGATCCAAGACATCGTCCTGGTCCTAAATGCAGGCTTGCAGTCCAGGTTGGAAAACTGATCTGTTTTTTAAGAAGTACATTTTCCTGGGTGTCCCTTGGATTTCTGCCATGGTTAAATGATTAAAAACGATAGACTGCTGTAACCGAATGCCAAGGACGTTTTACAGGCTAATCAATATGTATGCATTGCTCTTTTCATAAACGGACATTCTTGTCACAACCTGGGTCTCCGAGCGCCTTTGCTCCCTTTGATCACAGCAATAGCTCTCTTACCCTCGAGTAACTTGAAATAAGAGCCCAAAAAAATCAGCAGAAGAACCAACAGCATAACTGTGACCTTAGAAAATATCATTCCCTCCATTGCAACTAGATAGCATCTGGCATGAGGCGGCGGCCCTTGTCACAGCATTTCCCGCTTCCTGTCTTGGGCAGACGCAAGGGCTCTATGTGAGCGGAATAGTTAAGCTCCTTTCTCCAGATCTGCGCAAGGCTGGTCTGAATTTGTGAACACTGGCTTACGCTGTAATCTTTAAAGCTTATGGTATTTGCCCATAGCACAATCCGTCTTTTTCCTCCTACCTCCGAAATTGCATTTTCCTTCATGGCATTTTACCGGACATGTGCTCCACGGCCGTGCTTCCATTTTGGAAATATAGAAGTATGAAAACCACCCCTGTAGTTCTCGTTTCCTGCCCGGTGTGGTAGTAACAGAGGCCCGATCCAACTCAGCAGTTGAGGTGCCATTCACACCCGTCTGCCCTGTGTGTAGAGGGCAGCGATTGGTGAGGTCACAACTTTCCTTACGTGGCTAACATGTCGCAAAGCCTTGTTGGGGAGACATGGCGCTAGTTGGATAAGTGGTGCTTCTTCTCACAAACAGAGACCAGCAGGTACTCAACAGATCTGTGGGAGGCGCTGCAGGTTCTGGAAGCCTAGCGCCCCAACCGTAGGGTGATGCATCTCACGCTCAAGCTGCAATACGCTATTCTGAGGATAGGCTGCAATCTGGAGAACATCTACAGGCTAAGCCAGACCTCTATTAGACAACCAAGTGGTTAAGAAACTGAAACTGTGACCTGCATAATAAAAAATTAAATTTTCCACATTGTATTTGGATCATAGACGCAACATTGCATGCTATAGCTATAAAAATGTACAAATCATTTATATGGATTAATAGTGATTCCAGGCCAGAATGAATTTACAGAAAATTCATCCATCTGTGTCTATCTAATCTTTCTATATGACAACACATAGTTTCACAGTCCTATTTATTAAATCTGACACTAGTTAACAAATTCTGGGAACCAAAAAATGGCATAAAATCACATGGAAGGCAGCTTGTAGGCGTATAAACATTAAGGCATTCTCTTTGATATCTGGATACTCCAAACCCAGGACGCATAAATGAGTTATTAGACATTCCAAGTGTAATTGAATTATCACCATTAACAGACTTAAGCAAACATGTCACTACAGTTGTACACTTGCTGTGCTTCCATGTCTGTTTTTTGGACATTTTTACCAAAAGGTATCACAAAAAATGCATTCATATGTATAACACATAATGAATAAATCCATCCATCCATCCATCCATCCATCCATCAACCTTAACTTCTTCATCCTGGTTAGAGCTGTAGTAGTGTGGAGTCCATCTTATAATCACTGGGCCCAAAGCTAGGAACAACCCTTGGAAGAGATTGCAGTCCATCACTGGGTTTATAATGAATAAAGCAAATGCATGCATGTGCACACACACACACACACACACACACACACAACATCACTGATAACTTTATAATAATGTCTACATACACTAACAGCAGACAAACTGAGAGTGGGCGATTTTCTTTACTGTTCATTTACTGTCTATTTATGTGTTGTCATAAAATAAATATCATACTTTTGAAGAATACTTAATGGTGTGGCATAGAAGCAGGTAGCACTGATGCTTCATAGCCACTTGACTGTCGGTTTGGGCATAGGTTTGAAACTGGCTCACTCTGTGTGGAGTTTACAGGTCCTTCATGCGTTTGTGTGGGTTCCCTTCAACTCTGGTGTCCTCTTACAGTCCAAATATCTTTTTCATGTGAATCAATGTCATTAAATTGCCCTTGCTACGTGTGTGTGTGTGTGTGTGTGTGTGTGTGTGTGTGTGTGTGTGGTACGATGGGCAGGCGTACCCTTTCTCATACCCCCTGCTTCCAGGACAGGCTCCGGACCACGACAAGTCGGCACTCCCCCGGTTAATGACAGCAAATTCTTGATATTTGAGAATTACCCTGTTATGCTGAAATTTACCTTATTTTAAGGCATAGGCTTTACAGCTTGATTTGAGTCGGCTTGTTTCTGAGCTTTAAATGTGAGTTCAAGCCCCTTTAAATGCTTTTCTGTTGCAGCTTATTAGCCTATACCTGTAAAATCTTGATTAATCTCCTGCCTACACTCCCACTCATGGTGGATGTTCATACATGTTTTCATACAGAAGATCCCAAAGGATCTCTCTCAGGCATCTGTGTTTAACAAGCAGCTGATGCAAACCTTCCAAGGTGCTGGAACTGGTTGACCAAACTAATTAGTCAGCGCCGACCGCAGCTGGAGCAGAGGCACACCAAGTCGCATTGCCTCTCCTCGCCTGGATCCATGTCCTGGCGGTACTCGATGCGGTGTGTCTGCGCTGTGAGTCGCCTGGGTGGCGTTGCTGGACCACATGACTCGGTGCTCATTTTGCAGTGCGGCTCTCCTAATTGTCTTTCATGCATGAGAAGAGCATTGTGCTTTGTCTAAATTGAAAGACATTTCATAATTCCAAAAGACCCGAAAAAAAAAAAAAAAAAAAAAAAAACTATAAATTTAACAGAAGGGAAATGTGACATGGATCGCAGGTATTGTGACTACAACCATCCCCTAAGACCCAGGATTGCATCTCACCTCTTGCTGTATTACCTGCGATCAAGGTACTTACCCTGATCTGATCCGGTAAAAAGATCACCCGGCTGTATAAATTTTTAAATTACTTAGTAGCTTAGCATACAAATCTCACCTTGCAGGTTGCTTTGGAGAAAAAGTGTCAGCCACACGTGTAAAAATTCATTTAGCAGACAAACGTCCTCCTGAAAATATACCGTAACAAGCAAAGCTGTGATGCTGTGCAATGCATCCTTTCTTCCTTTCGAGTATCGAACCCTGCTGTTCACAGCATAGAGGAGTGAGGGTAGAGTAATGGCGAAAGTGACCGAAAATAAGCACGTACACACAAAAAAAGCACAATGGGCCGGCTGGAGCTGCCGTTTCTTTACAAAATAGGTCTCAATAATGTCCACGTGTAATTTATTACCGGCGAGTTTCTGTACTGCTGAGAGTAGTGATTAGAGAGGATATTTGGTCAATGTTGCCTTCGCCCGAGTTGTTTAAGATTTAAGGCCAGCTAAGCACTTGCACGGCACTCCCTGGCTGAGTGCCACCGCTGGCCGCATAGTGCATCCTTATCGACAGCTGTGCCCTGTCACATTTCGCACGCTCACCACGCCAAAGACAGCAAGCACGGGGGCATTAGTGATGTTCCACACATATGCTGCTGCATTATGCATTATGATTTTTTTTTTTTTTTTTATGTTTGATGACTCAGAAAGAAGGCCTGGTTTTGCCTCCTTTACAGGGTGGCGCGGGTCTGCATCTTTTTTTTTTTTTTTTTGCGACTTAATTCGTCTTCTCAAAATAAGGCTGCGCCGGTGGAGTCAAGGGAGAAAGGAAAAAAAAAAAAGTCCTTGGGATGTGGCACAGAGGGAGGATGCGATCCTTCACTGTCACTGATCAGGCTGTTAGCTCCTTGCCTGCAAAGCCAGAGCGCCCCGCACCTGGCACCTGCGTCCTCCGTGGGACGAGGACGGATCCGTTCCTCGGCGCCGCTCCGCGCCGTCCACGGCACGCCCCCGCGGCCTGTTCTGTAATTGCTCGCGGAGGGCAAAATCCTGACAGGCCAGTTGCTCACTGGTGGGAGATTCTATTCAAATGAATGCTGCCTGGCAGTTACAATTATCGCCGTTCAACTCCGGCTCGGTGTGCAATAAATCAAAGCTGGAGTAAATTCATTTAATTATGCTGACACACAATTATAGCCACACAAACACACACACACAGAGACTTGCAAGCTGCGTGATTTTTGAACGGCGCTGTTTCTTTCGGTTCTGACCCCGCAACCGCCGCCGCTCTCGCAAACACCCGTGCACCACAAACGTGAGTCGTGATGACAAACGCCTAAAACGGGAACCTCGTCTTTCCTCCATGGGATGCGGCGAAAAACGCAAACAGGACAAAACTTTAATCCGTGCAGCCTGTGCACATTATACATATAATACTAGGAAAAGCTTAAGAAACTGGTAAATCTGAAGCAATTTTTATACAATATTTTTTGGGGGTTTTCCTAAGCTGAAAAGCCTCTTTTCTATGTCTAAGCTTCACATTGAGCAGCAGCATTTTGAATTTTAAAGTGCAGCTCATTAATCAAGCACTTGTAGAATCCGATAAGCCCTTCTGGAAGACCACCTTCAACCCTTGGCTGTGGGAAAAGCAGAGAAAATGAACCCAAGCGCTCCTTCACTTGGCTCCTTCGTACTCTTCTCTGATATTCAGATCCATTCTGCTGGTGTCTTCCAACGACTGCCCTACGCGAGTAAAGCGCTGCGCATCTCAGTGCACCTTTTCACTCCGAATGTGGAAGAATACTTGGCTTTATAACCCGACTTCTACATTTCCTCCGAAAGCTGTGCTGCAGTTTGTCGGCTGTCCAGCACCGGCGCTCGGGTATTTCTGGGACAGATTTCATTATTTCCTTACGACTAAGGTAGAGTTTGGCTCTGGAAGGAAGTGTAGGCATGGATGGGGAGGGGGTGTTTAAGACTTTTATATCAAACGGGGGAGGTCCCAAATGTCCAGAAGTACGGTAATTGGATTTACAGCTGCATTAAGAATATTGCATCAGTGCAGATTTTCAGCATCGGTGACAACAGGAGACAGAAGCTGCCCCCTTCCACCCCAGTGTCAGCATTTGCAAGTGTAAAAGTGGGCAAATTGAAAACGGTATAAACAAACCTTTTTCTGGAGTGTTGCACAGCTGAAATACTAACAAGGCACAACCGTGCCATTGGGCAGAAAGGCAGCCTGATTTACTTTTCGGGTCTTACATTTTGTTAATGCACCTGAAACATTTATCCAGATTAGCTCACCTGGCCAACGTTACAAATACGTGGCAGGTTGGCGGCACGGTGTTGTCTCGGCCATAATGCAAATCTACCAGAGCGCACAATCCATTTACTGTATTATGGTGCAACCCTAATTCATCCATAAAATGGGCTCTCTTTTCATTGCGCTTTCGAATCGGGTTTGATTCGTTTGGGGTCGGAAATTAAGAGCCCATAGGAACGCAGAACGCATTCATAAGAAAGTGAGTGACGGTAACTGTAAAGATATCCGTTGGAGGGTGACATGTTCCATATGCACGATTTTCTAGGAGTCACAAACGTGACGAAACGTTTCTGTTTTTTGTGCACCGTGAAGCGTTAAGTGCTACAGTGATTTACATACGATTTTGCTCAAACCAAAACGAGTTAACATGGCACCACGATGAATCAAATGCGGAAAAATCGCCTTGCTGCTCAGGAGGAGCCACGGAGTTGCCGGCAATGTTTAGGCCGGAGAAATGAGATGTAAGAAGAAGACGCTGGTGATCCGTGAGAAACACCTCTGTGGCTCCTTAAGAGTCCGACATCGATCGCGTTATTCCCCAGGGACTCCCACGCGAGCCCCCGGGAAACGCTCCGAGGATCCGTCCCTGGACCGAGCAAGCGACTTCCGAGGAATTGCAACCTGTTTCTCTTCTGATGCCTGGAGCGATATTGACATGTAGCACAGAATGTGTGGGGTGGTAATTGGAACTGATCTGTGACCAAGTAACACTAACTTATTGAGCGGTGAGTCAAGCATGACCCGTTCATTTCAACTCTGTGTCTTTTTTTCACTCAGCTGCTCGAGCCAGAGAAGCCGGCAAAAAAGTGTAATCATCAAATGGCCATACGTCCAGCCAGAAACCCCTTATTAGCTTATTACAGTATAATTTATTATACCATTTTGACTCAAATGCTGCTATTTGTCCTGCTTACTTTTTTATACATAAGCCTCAAATTCAGTACAGACAGTGCCTTCCTTTTTAAACACATTTCTGTAATTCCCTGTTTTTTTTTTTTTTTTTTTACATAAAGTGCACATACATCAAAAACTGAACACTTCAATAAAATTGTATTATTAAATGAAAAAGAAAAATAAGGTGACCACATTATGGTTTTTGTGGGAAATTAAATAATTACATATATTTATGTTTATTTTTGTTTTAACAGTGGCCACCCCTGCCGCTGTACTCTAAATTCCTAACGTTTCAGTAAATGTAGGTAATAATTTTAAAACCCCTACAGAGAATGTCTGTCAGATTCAATTTCTTCAAAATGAGCTTCATTTTCATGAATGGAGACTTTTGGTGTTTAATGCGCAGTTACTGTTTTGATCATTTCGGATATTATTATTAGTTATTATTAATTTAAATGCTTGTTAATCTAGAGTAAAGTTACTCTAAGGCAATGCCATACACAACTAAAACTGAGGCCTGAACTCTACAGTTACGTCTTTCGCACTGTCAAAACCATTGATCGTTAACAATTTGAATAGCTTATCAAGACAAAGGTGTTATTGATCTGAAAGGAAGATAAAGCCAAATATATTTAAAGGGTTCTTGGGTACATTGACCACCCATCATTATCTTTGTGAAATATGCATTACATAAATACATTAATCAATGAACGCTAAAATAAAAAAAAGTAATAGCTATACAATTGGTGTGAGTTGATATGAGTTGAATTCCTGTAATAAAAAGATTATTTCTCATTCATTTCAGATGCAAAAAGAAGGGTAAGTTGAAATCTTGGATAGCCTTATCTACAGCCTGTATCTATGGTGCACATGATGGAGCTGAATGCAAAAAGTCATTGTTGAGGATATTTTTGATTACTTTCTTTGGATTCTTCACTGTATTTTATAATAAGGGTAGATCGGAACATAATGGTAAGTTATATTTGTGCATAACTATTTTATAGCTATATTGTGGTTTGTGTTCACGTGATGCAGATCTGCATTTTTGTGATATCCTTTTGGATGTAAAGTGGTCCAGTCCATTTAAAGGGATAATTTGCTATTTTCTGAGTAGCTGGTTTAGATGTCTACTGGGGAAGTTTGTAGATTAAACACGTGAAGGATTGAGTCAGTTTGTAAAAGTTGTATTCGGCATCTCTCCTTGTTTTGTACACTTATTTTGACACTTCAATAAGCACCTTTCGCACTCAAAGACTGGTTGAAGAAAAAAAAGCCCAGGAGGAGGTATGGTCACTTCTCACCAAGACATGAGGTATAACAGATGTTGGCGGAGCTGGGATTTGAATTCATGCCTCCATGAGAGCCTTCAGCACCAATAATGCTGCATAGAGCAGAGTGTGCTTTGTAACAATTTAGAATCACTATCCATGATAATGAAATATTGTGTGTTTGTGTAGTCTGATCCGATTTTATACAAAACCACAGGCTACAGCCGTACAATGTTTCCTCCCCATAACAAAGTATTATCAGATCGCTCCCTTAATAAAATTCGTCTGCGCTGATAAACCGAAGTACCAAAATAGCTACAAATGAAAATAAAGTTGACCTGATGGGGAAGTGCATGTGCCAAGTTGTAAGAATTCTGATGGAGGATCACAGCCCTGGCCTTCGTTTAGTGGTGGTCCTGAGCAGTGGAAAAGTCCTGTTTAAGTGTCAGCAGGTATTTCCCTTTCAATTAGATCAAGCTTGCAGTGGAGGTGGGAGAGGGGGTGGGGGTGGTATAGCCTTCCATTTGGTTTGACCTTGCAAAACCTCCACCCCCTCGACACCCCACCCATGCACTTTAATAAAAGACTGAGCATACAGAGCCAAAAGACCGAATGTCTCCAAGCACTCCAGTTTTGATTATACGTGGATTAATAATGGTTATATGCGGCTTTATGAAGATTACACTGCCGTACAAGTCTGTACAAAGGGGAATAAAGCACATCTCCACAAATATCTCTCAACAACGGCCTTTCTGTCATTTTGTGTTTTTAATCTTTCCCCTTTTTTTGGAAGAGCCTTGTTTAAGAAATCCAGGGCACCCGGAGCAGGCCGGCCTGAATCGCAAAGCAGTGTTACGCAAAGGGATTTTAATCTAAAATCAATAAACGAATCCCCATGAAATCCTCTCAAAGCTGCGTAATGTAAAATTTTATGGATTTGCCACTGTTGAGCTATATTGTACTTATATTGCCATTTGTCGCATTTATAAAATGACATTCTTTTAGAATTGAACATTCGATGAAGAATGATGTGCTTGCTCAGCCAGAAGGGTGCTTTGTAACCCTCTGCTTCACATAATTTTTATTTTGATATAATTTGTCTCAAACCTTTGTCTGCTTGTGGTGTTCAGTGGTATACAAACACACACACACACACACACACACACACACACACACACACACGATATACTGCATACAGTTGCTGACAAAGGGGTTTCTACAAAGCACTGAATTAAGTCTCTGAATACTTATATGAATGAGAGATTTTGGTTTTTGTTTTTTAATAAATTTGTAAACCTTTCTGAACACATGTTTTCACTTGGGTCATTTTGGGTTATTGAGTGTAGACTGATGTATCCATTTAAAATTAAATCTACGACACAATAAAGTGCGCAGACAGTGAAGAGGTCTGAAAGCACCTTTATACACACACACACACACACACACACACACACACACACACACACACACACACACACACACACACACACACACACAAAAGACCTAATAATACACAGACATTTTCTATTTGACTTACAAGAACATTTTATGAATGTTGCATAATAAATATCCCTCTTGCCATGTCTTCTCCCTAATTCCACCCATACGTCTGTTGGTGACTTGTCCTCCGGCACTGGGAAGACAGTCCTTCTTGTTTTGGCTAGCAAGGGAAAGCTGGGTACAGGCCTGTCACTCAGACTTGTGGAGCAGAACTACTGGGCATATTTGAATGGCAAGTGTGCCAGGACTGTGTCTGTATTCAAATCTGCTTTTCAGTCCCGGCTGAGGGAGTCTTCTCAGGGCAGGCGGGTGCTATACACGCCAACACTACACACACGCAGCACGATGCTAATCTTGTTTCCCTCACATTGGCCAGATCATGTGGGAAGTTGTGCAGTTTTTTCAACCCTGCATGGTACACAATTTCTACATTTTGAAAGGCATTGCAACCATGAGAAGGTTGCATTTTTCAGATAAAGCTTGCATGTTTTCCACTAGCTTAGTGTCAGTATCAAAACCAAACTGCAGCTTTTTCGCTCCTTGAAACAACAACTGAAATTAAGTTACCTCCTCTTTGAAGCACAGCGACTGGATATAATGAGCATCGCCGGCCCAAGGCTGATACACACAAGCCCTTACATAATGTCACAAAAATCCCAGCAAGAAATACAAGTGCCAAGCACACATTTGCTTAGGCGAAATACGTCTTGTTTTTTTCTGTGACAACAAAAGAGCGCTGCAGCTCAAAAATATAAACAGAAATCTATTAGGGACAAAAGATTTTCGGTTCATAGTTTCTCAGCCATCAGAGAATATTTTTAGTCAAATGGAAAGAAGACTTTGTTGTCGCACATAAGAGTATCGCTGGAAAATAGATACGAGCGATAAAATTATGAGGCAAGTGACCATTTGTCATATAATATGTTAAATAACAAGTAAAATATGTATAGTGAGGGCTGCAGGGTAGTACTGTACTAGAACATTTATTGTTTAAACATTGGCAATAAATATTACAGCTAGCCAGTATAAATTTGCAGGTCATTGAATATGATTGGCTCATGGTGGTCAACAGTAATTTTACTGTTATTACTGGTGACAGGGGCAGAAGTAGTAGCGGTTTCTAGATTTCCTAAAATAAAACGTGGAAAAATGCAGTGGACCTACCACAACTACTCCTCTTTGAAGCACAAATGTCATAAAAAAAGGAAAAAAAAAAAAATTCAAATATTCCTTGCAAATCCAGCTTTGCAGCATCTTGCGCTCTTGAGGAACACAAGTGGTGCATTTTAATTGATGGCACTCACGGTCCTTTCAGCGTTTGCGGGTTTCAGATATATTTCCAAGATGAAAGTCATACAGATAGATACACGGAGAGGATAGACAGAACGCGTCTCAATCACTTTGCAATTCTCCAAGTCTAATGACTTCAGTCCTTGTGATTTACTCCTCATCCCTTTTATCTTCCAGTTTGATTAGCTCGTACAGTTTGCCATTTTACAGAACTCTTTCAAATGATTAAATCTAAAGAAGAGCGTGCGAAATTGCATTCAGCTGAAATTTCCCTTCTGGCTGCCCAAGTTACTGAAGTAGTTAAAGCAAAATACCGTAAACCAGGACTGTTATAATCAGCGGAAAGAAAAATGTAAGTTGAAATACAACCGACAAAAGTACTACTTGGAGCAACCAGAAATACGGGGAAGGAGGACCTCAGAGACGAGGAACTGGAGGTCAACGTCAGCGTGCAATCTTTAAAGGGAAAAAGGTTTCCTCCGGAGTCGCGGCTTCTTCCGGCTGTGAGTTGCAGTCCAGGAAGGGTTGGTGGTTTGGCTACACTTACTCAAGGCACGCAATTCCACACGTCCGAGCGGTGCCGGCATCTGAGCCGGTGACACCTACGGATTGACAAGTACGGCTCTTTGCAACCCTTCACATAATAAGTTCACAGTCCAAGGAAGCGTACCCTGGCCTGAGAAAAGAGCTGCCTCCAACAATGGTTTCTGCTGCTGCAAAATAGGCGTAAATTTGAGAACCTTCCCATGGTGGAATGGTGTAATATTCCTGCAGAGCAGTTCAAGACCCTCGCCGACTCCATATGCCACACAGCATTTATTTTGTCCCAGCTGCACAGCGCTCGGTGACACCATGTAAGTGTTTCCATTTTGGTCCATTGCCCACCCACCATGCTCAGTCCAACTGCACAAAAACAGTTACCCCGGTATTTCTATTCCCTGCTCCCCCCCCCCCACAGAGTTAGTGCGGTTCAGCTGCAGTTCTTTCTTTAACAATGTCTTAGCTCAACTTCTACCAAAGGGGTTCGGAAGCTACCTTTGCATGCACCTTAAAAGAGGGCGAGGGAAAGCCTACCAAGCAATGATTATAATCATCAGGGGCCCTCTTACTTTCGAACTTCTACATCAGCAGAAAATATTCCTTCCAAGTTACACGCGACCCCTGATAAGCAGAGATGAAGATGTTCTAATGGAAATTCCTGAAAATCTAAGCAAATATGATTTCTCTCTGGGACTTAGAATTGATCTCAAGATGAATAAAAAGAGAGCAGACAAAGGAATGAGCTAAGTATAAGGTTGTTCATACCCAATGCATACTAACAGCAAATACATTTCTTTTCCTCTCTGGTTTCATAAAGCTGGAACGCAACATTACATAATGTGAAGAATGAAAACTGTTGCACATACAACGAGTGTTTTAGCCTGTTATTCTAACCAAATTTATCCCCCGAGAGAAAAATAATGATAAAACCGTGCGGCATTAGACTATACAACCTACTCTAGACTTTTACATTCTGCACAGTTCCCAGAATGATAGTTCATCACAATAGCAAAATGTCAGAGAGAAAAGCAACGCACCGTACATCATAAATGCCATTTAATATAAATATATTTATAATAACATATAACTATATTGCATAGGAATATATCGGTAGGTAATGGAAATATGTATCGCTTGGATATATTGATACAGTAGAAATATGTGATGTATGTGTACAACACATTGGGAGAAAAAATGAAATCATGATCTCCAAGACCGGTACAGTAAACTAAGGAGGAGAAAAAAAAAAAAAAAACGTCTGTCCAAACCCGACCGTGTGTGAAAATCCATCCATTCATCTTGTAGGCGATTGCGGTGGCATGGGGTAATCCTTTTGTTCTGTTCCACTTAATGCCTGATCACAATGCACGTGGCCCAGTCAGATTAAAGTAATCGCTGAAGTTTCCATGGCAAACACCTAAGCGTCTCTCCAACAGCTCGGCACATTAACAGTAATTACGGTATCGTACTACGCTTTTGTAAGGAAACAGGTTTATTCGTCACCGGGCGATAAGTCAACGCAGACTGCATGCTCTTTTCACTGTCACGCGTCGCTCCTTCCTTCTAAAAAAACTCGGTATCGCATACATTTTGCAGTTTATGATCGAAATGTACATTTCTGGGTTTTTTTTTTTTTTTTTTACCGCAAACAAACACACTCCCGTAACTCTGGGTAGATATTAGATCATTACACAACCGTTAGGCACAATAGGTTACTTTACTGACAGAGCGAATGCAAAACCCGCTTGGAAATAAAACTGCAGACGTCGGAGGTCTGCTTCAATATGCCTCTGCTGTGCAGCAGGAGACGATGAGGGAAAGGATCAGGAATAACTTGCGTTCTTTACACTTACTCCAGTGTGGAGGACCAGCAGACAGCTTGGCAATGAAAACAACTAGGTTTCTCGACCAAATAAAATGGGTGCAACGGGGAGGTCTCACCCCAGCCTGCTATTTGGAGCACCAGAGGGCTTGCATGTTCTCCTGGCAACTATTACACCCTGAACACCCCCAGCGCACTCCTTTGGGGAATCATTAACATGCAAGTGGGCTCCAGCAATTCAGGTCCAACCTGGTTCAAGTGCTGAGGAGACAAGAGCACCTTGCGGCCGCACCGCTGGTCCGCGGCGCACGGAGGGTCTAACAGAGGGGCAGCGGACAGCGAGTGGGAGGAAGGACCGAAATGAATGAAAATGGCTCACTGTAATGGGATTGCAGAAATGCTCTCCTGTTTGTTATATTTGTCCAGTGCAGGTAAAAAGCTGTAAAAAAAAAAAAAAGCCATTCCTCCAGAACACATCTCCCCTTTGCCTGTCACTTTTATTATGGCTGCCAGCTGGTGAACCCTCTTTTTAGAGAGAACGACCTCTTATTACTTTGCTGCAATTTGTAACCTCTTATTTTTGTGAGACGGCATCTTTCTGTGGCAACAAACATGACAGAAGTTTAAAAAAGCTTGATGAAGAAATCGAGCCTCATATTCACTATTCTAACCTTATTTAAGCATTGTTTGCGCAACAAATCGCTCAGTGTGTGTTGACCTGCGGAGGCGAAAAAGAGTTGAATTCTCTTGCTTTCACTGCCAAACACCACATACTGTGTCAGAATATTAGTACATTATTATTAATATTAGTCCTTAATAAAAGAGAGCTACCTAAGGCCAACTGTTTGGTGAATGACAACTAATACAGGTTATGTATTTTTTTTAAATTTTGTCAATGAAAACGTTCACAAATTTTGTAAAGGACAATTAACTGAAAAGGAAATGTTTCTGAAAGATGATGTTGCTATAGGTTACAAAAAAAGTGCTATTGTTTTTAAAAGCGGAAGACGTTAAGACTGAATTTAAATTTCATCTGTGCATTCCTCTGTTCTCTAAAAGCTAAACACGACGACATCTCTGAATGGTCTGTTTGACCTGTGACAAGATATTACTGTTTTGTTGGCCACTGTAAATCAGACAAGGTTTTAACTACAGACTAGACTCCCAAACCTGTCAGCAAGTGAATCGGAGGCATTAAAATGAAACCGTGGGTTACACTGAGGTCGAGAGAACATTTGCATGAAAAAAATAAAATACTTAATTTCCGTCACACGCGAGCCAGAAAGATCTCTTTTCGGCTCTGTGTTATTTTCCCTAGTTTTTCAATCCCAATTTAGCTCGGCATCCTAAGAACTGATGTGCTGGTTAACAAAGAGAAAAAAATATGAATTGTAAATTTTAAGTAAGGAGCCATGGTGTCCTTAGCTGACTTCGCCAAAGTAAAGTCAGATAGCAACGTGGAAAGCACATTTACTTGCTCTTTTGGGGGTTAACTTGAGCCAGATTTTTACACATCCAGGCATTGCTTTGCATAGAAATAATATGAATTGATTGCCTTAGGAGAACTTCTTCCAACATCTAACCACACATCTCAGTTGTTTTTTTTTTTTTTCTGTTATACCCTACATCGCTTTCAGCAGTATATGCAATCTCCAGAGCGCAGAGAAAAGAAATAAAGAATTACCCTGATAACAAAACCAGGATTCATAAAGCTCTTTAATCTTTGTATCTGATAGACATGACATATTAAAGCCTTAAACAGACCTTCATTCAAAGGATCCTGACACCCAATTTACTGTTCTGAGGGACAAGGAGAAGCGGATTATTAGATACATCACGTCCAGCAGTCACAAGGCAAATATGTAGACAAAAATTAGTAATTCGCCGTGTTTCGCTCCTGCATGCATCCCCTAGTTTGACAGCTCTGAGCCGCCTGTTATGTGACAAGAGATGCTAATGATTTGGGAGGCAGACTTAAAGGAGCGGCACGATAATGGCTGCAATGATTTAGTGGCCGCTTTCGATATTGTTAAACAGGTTAAATACCCGAGAGAAATTAGTGCTACAAACAGACGCCGGTGTCAATTTCACATTTTTCTCTGCGTTTTGGCGGGTTCCACAGCAAGAATTGAAGCACGGATGTGGCGCACCTTGGGTCTTACTCCAGTATGCAGCTTTTGCCAATTACTGTGTTTCAGCCATTTGTGACTATGTTTTATGCATCCGCGCTCTAACTGCACCCTGCCGAACAACAGTTGAAGTATCGGATCAAAGACACACTTTTTTTTTTTCCATTGCTCACCATCCGCAAACGGTCTCCTGTAGCCACAGTTTTCGCACGTTTGTACTACTTTCGCAATGATATTTGCATGTACCAAGCCCTATTTAAAAAATGCTTAAATACGCGATGCAATATAAATAATATAGACGGGTTCATCTGCTGCCTTGGGCCTAGAATATTAAAGGCCAAACTGTTAAACAGATTTGACGAAGATTCCTTTTATGTTCATAAGCGTATCATGGCGGAGTGGAAACAGAAGCTTTTTGCTGCGTTTTTCCTGAGAGGTCCAGCATTGCGTATGGGCAGCTAATCCGACACACATCTACAAGTTTCGTGTTTAATATCAGCAGCCCCGGCGTAAGTTCTCATGTAATTCAATTTGCATCGTTGAACGGCAACAAAGTGACACATTGAAGCTTCCTTAAAATTAAAAGCGTTTCCAAAACGTAGTTAGCCGCGTAACTGGGATGTAGTGAAAATATTGGGTCCGATACCGTATGCGTCAACAGCTGACCGGTACAGAAGCGGCAGCTAAGGCGGACTGACTCAGCAAAAAGGAGCTGCACTAAGAACGGTGTGTTAGAACAGAAAATAGGGCATTCAAGTAATAATGTGCAAATGTTATCCCACCTCAGCGCAGCCCTCGGCCTGCATTCACAGAACAGGGTTGAGGAAAGTTTTAATTGAACCGTTGTGAAATCTGGTGAAATACAGCTACATTCACCCATGAGTAAATCCCAGGGAGGAAAGGAGAGTAATAACAATGGAAAGGAAAGTTAATGAACTTGCTTGGGTAGTAGGTGGACCTCAAACATCCGTGGCATTTTGAAGAATTTTTTTGATGCCCTTTTTAATTCTTTAATACCCTGATAAGTTTTTTAAAATATAAAAATAAGTAACAGGAATCCTACAGTGGTCATTGCTTTATTTACCTTGTAGTTCTCTGAGAATTTACTCAAACCCATTGGCGGAGACTATTTGTCAAGCGAGTCAGTCAAGTTCTCTTTCACAGCACATATGAGCGGCAAGTTCATTTCACACCTCCCCCCTTGCTTTGGCTTTCTTTTAGGTAACACTGAAGACACCAACTGCGAATGATGCTGCACATAATAAACAGAATTCAGCTGGAATGCAGTATCGCATTATTGAATGGACATGCAGAACAGAGGGAGAGTTTGAGGAACTTAAGAGGTATTTCTTTAAAATGTTTTTATTTAGACTCGAGTAATGTGTGCATGGGTTTAAATCACGGAGCAATAAAACAGTAGCGGTTCTTTCTAAGTTGTATCTTGGTTTGGAAAAGCATTTACTAAATGTAATTATAAACTTTATTTTTTGCATCATGATAATATACATTGTGTGTTTCTAATTCTTTCAGTTTTTGACTTAGTTTAAGGATTTAGCTCATGGTGGGGCATAGGTTTGAAAGTTATAATGCTCATAGGGCTTTAAACTGATTCAGACATGAACCTTCAAGCTTTGTTCAAAGCTCAAGTTGGAAAGTAACATTGAGTCTTTACTCACTCCTGGGCAACCATTGATATGGTTTTCAAGGCAAGAAGGAAGAGATTTGGTTTGCCATCGCCTTCTTCAGACATATTTTTTTCCTTAAAGGGCTGCAGACACGGAGGAAGAGATGCAAACTCCATATCCACCCCTGAGCTGGGCTTGAACCCCACATCAGGCAAGGAGCCCAAGAGCTGTGTGCATCCCCTGGCACAAACCTTAGGTAACTCTAAAATACAGTTTATCAACATAGATTATGACATCTCTCCCACAACCATTTCTTTTCAGCAACATTTTCATTGAGGCTGTAGAGTAACTCATGCGGTTTTAGCCATGTTAGTTATGGAAAAGCCATATTTTTACCTCACGGTGATTTTTACTTCTCTGTAAGATTCATATAGCTTCACTTGTACGAGAAAAAAACGAATCACGAGTATGCTGCCAACGTGAATGGAAATGGACAATTTCAAGAGAGGCTCAGCATGTGCATGTAAACGTTTTTCAGCAGAGTATCACTGGATGGATTTGCTTCCTGATTCTATTTCTATTTCTTTCCTTTCAGTGGGTAGAATGTTATCAAGAGTCAAGTCAATCAATCTTACAAGATAACTTCAGATCAGTCAAGAATCCCACACGTAGCACCTAAGCTTAAATGGAAGGACTGAATCCTCCTTGGAATGTAAGATGGAATGTGGAGCTGTCAATCTCCATTTTTACTTGGACCATAACAGAAGTTTATTAATGGCAAGAAAAAAAACAGACGTCCTATCCCATATTCATTTCTAAGGGTGGCGATACTGGATGGATCTACCTCTATAGCCACACTAAAGGCTTTTACAGAGGGAAAGCTACTGTATATTTTATAGCGATTATGCTGGTCATGAAAGCACTGGATGTGTTTGTGCATTTAGATCTATCCTAACATGTAAGATAAGCAGTCAAGATAATGCGAGAAGGTGTTGAAGCAGAAGCCACATCAAGCATCTCAAGCCATGTTGTTTCAGAACCTTGGCTTGGCTTTTTCTACACTATGTTCTCCTTGCCAGGGAACTACAGCCCATCAGTCAGACAGGTACTGAGCGAATAGAACAAAAACAATCTCAGATTTTCCAGGAGAAGTTTTACAGGTATGCATCATGCAAGCGACTCAAGCGGTAGAGACTAGTCAAAAGAGTTTAGCTACCATGTGTGATGTAACACAAACGCGAAACTTGTGGGAACACATCCGTAAATTCTCGAGACCGCAGAACAAGAGAATGCTGATATAAAAGTAACTTTCAGCAGAAAGTGTTTGTGCTGCAGCAAAAGGCACCCAGCAGGGGTAGTGTTGGAAAACAACAAAAAAACGAACGACCGACAGACGTGCCGCTACCAGGCTTTAGAACCAAAAAAGTGAGCTTAATCCTGAAATTACTGCTGTCATCCAGTTCCGGTTTTCATCAGCATAAGTTTTTCTTTGAGCATAAAAATGACGTCTGCAGTAACAACGGGTAACAACTAAACATACAAGGTGAATGCAAATGGCTTTGCTTCCAGTCATACCTCCATATCAATGAGAAGAACACAAAGTTGGCGCCCGCTTGGAGTTTCTGCTCCCTCTGCGAATGGTAATAAACAGGCAGACGTGGGGGATGTCCCTTCTAAGCCTGTTAGATCTCTCTCTGAGACGTCTTCTGTCAGAATGATCCCTCTGAAATTCCTCAGCTTTTGAAGTTAAGTACCATTACACCCCTTTGTAACAGGAGGAAACGCGATGGCGTTAGCAACACGAGCGCCGCAAACGCCTGTCAGTTTCGGCGCGGCGTCGCCCTTGACAGCGACAGAAGCTCGAATTGTTTGTTTTGTTTGTTTCTGATTAATTTATGAAGAGGCTGGAATAAAAGCAAAATTCCCCGTGTGTGCCAGCGTGGGTTGCGGGAGCGTCGGAGGCGCGTTGACATCCGGATCCACCTGGTGCTGTCGGAGAGATGTCTGACAGGGTTCTGGGATGTTATTTCAGCACCGTAGCTGTGTGGTTAGCGTCCAACCTGACTGTTCCTGCTCCTGTTGAAATTGAGGCTTACAGATGGGGACCTTCTGCCAGTCAGCTTGGCCATCAGAATTTCAGAGATACATCGGACTGACAGACTTGCAATGAGATGACATGGTCCATGGGACGCTGCTGTGTGACAAGATGCCTGATGAGACAGAAGCTCGGCTTTGGTACGCAGCTTGAGGTTTAACACAGATAGCATTCAGAAAACACTACTGAGATTAAGCAGAGATGGCTTTCTGGAGGCACAGCTTAGTTAAAACATATGCACCATCTGGGAAATGCCACAGAACTGAATCATAGAGACCATTTTGGAAACAAAGATATTCCAAACATGACGTCTGGGAGATACTTCATATGCAAAATGCCTTTCCATTCCTGTTAAGGGAAGGAGGGACTGCATGGTGGTGTAACAAGTGGCTGGCTGGGTGCAGGTTTGAATCTAACTCAATCTGTGTAGAGTCAGCATGTTCTCCCCATGTCTGCATGGGTTTATTCTGGTCGCCACAGGTTCCAGCTACGTACAATTCAAAGATGGGTTTCAAGTTCAATGGCTACTAAATTGGCCAACCAGATTCTCTGGGTTGCGGGATGGGCTTGGGGCTGACAATCCCACCCAAAAAAAAAAAAAAAAAAAAAAAAAAAAAATGCAACTGTCTCAAACCCTGGAGGGAAGACATAGCAGTTGGATCTGCTTCTGAGCAGAGAAAATTGGAAGTTAGACTTAAGGGAAGCCGGGGTGCTTCAGGGGCCGCAGTGGCACAGAGTTAGTGTATTAGTTCTTAATTGTGAATTTCTAATCTTTCAAAAAGAGAAAATGAATTGGACAAATGAGAGGTCTGCAGAGGAAAATAAATAATAAAGCTTATCAGATAATCTGGACAAAGTTGAATGAAAAATGTATGTACAGTAGAATAATAATAAATTAGCTTCTTATTCTGTGCTGGAATCCACATGAAGCCCCACACAAAAATCAGATGCCTGTGAATAACAGAATGAGTCTGACCGTGTCGTGTATTAGCAGTGAACGTGTGACACGATTTCACCCGTCGCAGCAGACTTAATCAAAAAGATCACGGTGGCATCGCTGCTCATCACTGCCGTGTGTTCTGCTATTTCTCCCGAGCTTAAGAAGGCACCCTAAAAATAAAGCGTGTTCGGCTCAAGGACAGTTTTGCCTCGAGAAAAGTGGCGGAGGGTGGCGCTTAGCCAAAGGCTACCTTCTTCCTGGGGGGTGTGTGTGGACATTTGTATTTATTCATTCAGCTGATGCTTTCCTCTAAAGTGAATTACTCTGAAGCTACTTACAGTTAATTTCCCATTTATACTTCTTGGAAATTTAACCACAGCAATTCAGGGTAAGTGCATTGCTTGAAGATACTGCTCCAGCGGATGCGATTTGAACCTGAGTTCCAGGATGGCAATGCTAACCACTACATCACCCTTATAGAAAGATACAGAAGTAAAACCTGCAGTGGCATCAGTCCTGAGAATGCAATGAATTTGCACTACATAAAGGTAGTTTGGTTTCTGCACATACACAGTTCGATAGGCATCAACGGGTGGAATAGTAAATAAAGCAAAATGCTTTATGAATACTCAAGCATGATGTTCTTTTGTACACACCATAATTGATATGGTTTCTGATAACTGACAACCTCTGTTTAGCTTTTACTGAAGGTGCCTTATTTTAATGCATTTATCCCTTTTTCGCTCAACTTCATTATGGCCAGTAGCACAATATTTACAGTTCCCCTTTGAAGCATAACATCTACATGGTGGAAGGAGCAAACAGAGGCACGCACCTCTGATCTACATGCAGTGAGTCACCTGCTTTGAGGCAAGCAGGTGCCATGGGGTAGGACAACACACTTGGGTGAGAGGCTTGATTCCGCCGTGGCCCTCCAGGTACCTGCTTGACCTCTGAAAGCCACAGGGGGAAAGAACCCCGGGGAACCCTGGGCCAATTTGCAGCAAGTGTTGTATAGCTGAGATTCAAAACTGGATTCCTGCTATAGGGTGTCCGGCGATTTGCAACACCATTGCAGCGGTGAGAGGTGAGTTGATCGGAAGTGCATTGTTGGTTAGACACCTTGCAAGAAGCAGTCTTACCAACGTAGCATGGGCTTCCTAACAACTGGTGATGATGGTCATATTGCTTATTATGAGTGAGATTCACCTGGAGGCTGTGGTGTAGTAAAACGGGGAGGGTGGTATCCGCCCTGGGTGTCAAGCAGAGATGGCGTGCCAAGGTTTCAAAGAAACTATTGTTTGCGGGGACTTAAAGAGATAAAAGCAACTACAACAATCTCTTGGGCTCTTTACCAAGAACCCTCCACGAAACTAGGTGAGTCACAACCCTTCCTTGCAATTGTCAGTGTTTGCTGTTGAAAGAGATACGATATCAGTACACATTTTCAAACCATAGGAAAAATGGGTTCTGACAGCAGACAATTTGGGTAACCAGGCTTGCAGCACAAACTGACTGTTTTTTATATACCGCAAGGTTATTTTTTCATTTTATTTATTAATCAAGAGAAACATAAAATGATAACATACACCTCAAAGTGTAATACAGGCTCTTAGCTTTCTTTCTCTCTTTCTCCTTAAATATCCACATATATAAAAGAAAAAAAAAATATTACCATTACACATGTACAGTAACCAACCACACTTACTAAACCATAATTAACACTAGACTGAGTTAACAAAATGTATCAAAAAGTTGTTAAATGCAGCTCAAATAGCACAAAAATAGTACATAGCAAGGGATGATGGGAAGGGTGCCCCATCCTGCTGCGGCGTTATAAATATGAGACTTATATACCTCTGCCTGGAACCCAACCGTATCCTAGGTTAAAACAAAGTTCGTTTAGTTCATAATTTATCCACGGTTGTGCTGTGAACAGAACCAACACTATACAAAGGAGCCTTTTACGTACGTGAGGTTTGGGTTTAGTAGCCGCCACAATGACCTACCAGTTTAGTACGTTTCCATGCAAGTGTGTTCACAGCCAGGGAAGGAGAAGCTAAGGTCAAGGCTCACACTGCTTCCAAACAAGGAATTCACTGAGTAGCAATGACTGCGAGGCCTGCATGCTGGGCCTGAAACTGGGCTTGCTGGGATGGATGGAGAACCACCCTGTAAATGCAGATGCTGGATGGAGAGAATATGGTACTTAAGAAGGATATGGGTAGTCAGACTAAAGAACGATGTAAGGGTGGTGGTAGCAGGAAACTGGACCACACCTCTGCCTGTTACAGTCACTGGGAGTGTGACATTGTCCTACAGAAAAGAACCATCTGCAGCTTCAGCGGAAAGACATCTGGAATCAGTAATTTCACTGAAAAATATCATAAAGGTGTGACTGTGTGTGCGTGTGCTTCAGTTGTGTATTAGCATGCCTCCCCTTGCATGGAATCTGAAGCTTTGACGTTATCCACATCTGAATGATACAACTGAGTGAGTCTAAAGATCTAAAGTACAGCCTTGGATTTACTGTAAGAAAAGTGAACAGAAATTCTACTTCTGGATGGAGTAGAAGATGCGGTGAGATTTACAGGAAAGCGGGTAAGTTCTCCTACATTTCCCACTTTTGTGTTTCAGATTTTTTTAAATACAAAAGGGAATGCACATCATGTGTGTTGCACCTCCAAGTACACCATAATTTTTTACTTAATCTCACATTAAATGGATGTGGATGCTTCACATGGCAAATAAATACACAATATGACAATAATATGGCCCTTAATATTAAACATTCATGCTGTCAAAAACAGAGCACGCTTGTTTATTTTTTTGCCCCCTGTACCTAACTGGGTATTTAACATTGCAGTTCAGTTTGAATGACTTCTTCAATGCTGCAAGAGCAGTTTGAGTTCTCAAAACCTTTTGATGGCCAGCTGAGCATTCATTTCTCATTATTTGGTGGCTCACTTGCTTCCAGAAAATTCCCCCTGCTGAGTGGAGCGTTACCCATGTGGTGGAAGGCATTCTAACAGAGAAGGATCCCTACACAGTAGGAGGTCTTGCTCCTAATGCAGTTAGTAGGGACCAGACCATCCTCACCTGCATTATCACAGTATCTTCTGTTTTAGAGCTGGGATCAGCCACAAAAACATTACATGGCCAAAAGTGTGTGGCCACCTCTTCTAATTATTGAGCTCAGGTGTTTTAGCCACACCCATTGCTAACAGGTGCATAAAGTAAAGCATACAGCCATGGAATCATACACAAACACTGGGAGCAGAACAGGTCGTACTGCAGAGCTCGGTGACTTTCAGGAAGGCCCTGTCACAGAATGCTACCTGGATGCCACCAAGTCGGTTTATAGAATTTCTGCCCTGCTTGAGCTGCCCTGTAAGAGTACTTGCACTTGTCAGCTATAAGTGCTGTTATTCTGAAGTGGAAGTGTCTAAGAGCAACCAGCTCAGTTGGAAGCGTTAGACCACGCAAGTGCACAGAAGGGGCGTGCTGAGTGCTGAAGCTCGCAGCACGTGAAAATAGTGTGCCCTCAGTTGCCAAACTGCCTCCGAAAGCAACGTCAGCATAAGAATTGTTTGTCGGGAGTTTCGTGAAATGAGTTTCCATGGCTGAGTAGCTGTGCACAAGCCTAACATCAGTATGTGCAACACCAAGCACCCCGCTGTTGGACTCTGGAGCAGGTGTAAGCATATTCTCTGGAGTGATGAATCACGCATCACTACCTGGCAGTCTGACATACCAAGCTGGGTTTGGCGGATGCCAGGAGAGCACTACCTGCCTGAATACATAGTGCCAACTGTACAGTTTGGTGGAGGCAGAATGATTTTCTGGGGCTGTATTTTGGGGTTTAGTTCCAGTGAAGGGAAATCTTAATACTAGAGCATACAAAGTTCTAGACAACTATGTGCTTCCAGCTTTGTGGCCACAGTTCGGTGAAGAAGCTCCTTTCCTGCTGCAGCATGACTGTGCCCCCCGCCATGCACAAAATGAGCTCCTTAAACACTTGGTTTGCCCAGGTTGGTGTGGAAGAACTTGAGTAGCTGCACAGAGCCCTAACCTCAACCTCAATGAACACCTTTGGCATGAACTGGAACACCAACAGTGGGCAAGGCCTCCTCGCCCAACATCAGTGCTCAATCTCAGTGATTCTCTTGTGGCCAAATGGGCACAAATTTCCACAGTCGTTCTCCAAAATCTGGTGGAAAGCCATCCCAGAAGAATGGGGGCTGTTATAGTAGCAAAGGGGGAACAATCTCATATGAATGCCCATAAGTTCAGCAAGCACATATAGATGTGATGCTCAGGCGTCTACATACTGTTGGCCATTTTGTGTTTTAAGGGAAGGTACTTAGGCTACTGCTCATCTTGAGTGGCGGAAACCTGTTGGGTAGGCCTCACAGAACGCACAACTTGGAATTTTCAATGTAGACTTTCCATCCATATTTGATATGTGGATTTCCCATCCATATTTAATATATAGACTTCGATTCTATATTTGATGATCTCAGATATTGGGAAGATTCAGGGAGTTTGACTATTCTGACCTGCTTTCATCTGTTTCCACTGCAATTGTTTTGCCGGAGAACACCTCAACTCATCTGTCATTAGATTCATGATGTTTTACGACAACCTCTTATAACACAGCAGGAGTTCTGACCTTTGCAGCCAACGGTCTCACCTTAAAATCTCAGCTTGAGGGGAGGTCGATGAAAGTTCCGTGCAGGTGCATTAACTCTTCAGCAACATGCAGCTCAGTAATATGCAGCACAAATGATAAGAAGACAACTAGAACACACTTTTTTGCATCTTAAAAAAACAAACTCAACTCTCATTGCTGCAAAATATAAATAGGTTTCTTATTGGCCATGACCTCAGGATATAAGACTCTTTGGGAAGATTTGCAAGCATTTTGAAAGTCTTTGCATTCATGCGGAGACTTTGAGTACAGATATTGTATTTGTGTATGTTGGGATACCTTGTTGAGATGTTGGTGTGCATGTTGAGACTCCTTGCTGAGATGTTTGGGAACATTTTTGGTACTGCTGAGATAACTGTGTGCACGATGAGACTCCTCATTGAGATGCTGGTGTGCAGGATCCTAGTTGAAATAACACGTTGCATCGTACAATTTGTTGTTAAACTCCTTTGTTGACACTGCAGTCTTACAAGAAATGTAGTGGATGTTGCTATAACAAATACTATGCAGCCCAAACCCTCCTTGTTGTGTTAATGAAATTCTACTTATGTCCTTAGTATATTACAAATGAGTGAAATTGAAATTCAAAACATAATTTGTAATGAACGGCTAGCATTATAATCTGAAATTCCCCAGGCAGCACGAGCGAATCTCAGAATGTACGTTCAATACAAATTGCTTTAATGTCAGAAATAATAAAAATATAACCTGCATTGCAGTACGCGTTTATGTTCAAATTGACAAATGCAGAAACACATAAAAATGTTTTAAACAGTGTACAAGAGCATAATAATGCAAAGGATCACACACTGGCTTAACATATTTCTAAAAACAATACCTCAGTGAAAGATTTAATCACATTTTGATTTAAAAAAATTATCTCATAATTTATTGGATTGAACTGTAGGTCCCATTAATATGATCTACTTGTAGTCTTTTCCTTTTTAAGGGGAGTCTAGAAGGCTTTACAGTCACAGACAGTTTTTATGTCAATTGCTACATAATTTGTCAGTTTATATTTATGCTCGATGTCTGGAACAAAAGAAAGAAACTGCGTGGTGTTAGCATCTCTCTCATATTTTCCACACTATGGCCTGGCTCTTATCCTGGTACATCCAGCAGAGGATGAAGACAAACAAACACGCAAAGAATCAAGGAAACGGCAAGCTGTTTGCTTTGCATTTTTAGCTAAAGTGATTCAGAGGTACAGACATAATAGTTTCCATTTGCGGATATGAACCACAATAATCGGATGGCAAAAAATGCAAGGACAATGTTTACGTGAATGGGACACATTCGGTGCAACGATATGTTTTCTACCAAAGGTTGCATTTTGGTCACTCATCTGTTAGCTTGCCTTTTCCTAGCGTTCTGATTCGATTTTAAGAATGTCCAAAGGGTCAGCAGATAAGAGGCCACGCAGCAGTCAAAGAAGGAGAAACTGGGAGAAGAGGTTTACCGGATGAATCGTGGTACACAATGGCCGGTTGCAGCTTCTTCACTTCATTTAAATTGAGAAGAATATTTATGCCAAGTGGGGGACCAGAAGTTAATGCAGGCAATCCCACATTAAATTAAGTTACATGAAAATGTCTATTGGGATAAAGGAAAAGAGAATCTTAACCTGAATTGAGCATCCAGCACAGGGGCATAGCACCACTGTGCCGTAATAAAAGATTACACTGGGATTATAAAAAGAATAAAAACAAGGAAGTCCACATAAAACAGATCAAGCGCTCATCTTTTTATATATAGAGAGAAGTGAACTGTTTCTTGCTGAAGCGCACCCACTCCTTACAGCACAAACATGGGCAGATTGTCTTTTCGCTGCCTTAGAGAATAAAATCTGACTGTTTGCAGCAAGATGCTTCTGCAGCTGGACCAATAAAGAGGAAATTGCCTTCTGTGATTAAAAAATAAAAAATAAAAATCTCCCTGAAGATAAAAGGTTGTATTGGCTCATTGAAATCGGGACCTTTGAAAAGAGTCCAGCAACACAGCATCTATGGATTTCAAATATTTTAACAGGCATGAACTCAATCAACTGGTTGGCTGTCCTCACACTTCTTTAATGAAATACAGAATGAAAGAATAAGTCTATCTTCTCCATCTATGCTCACCTTTGGAACGGAGATGCTAATTGGAAATATTACTTGGATTTATAGGACACTTTTTTTTTTTTTTACTTCCGTGAAGACATTATTAATTAATTGTTTCAGGTTATTAAAACATTCAAAAGCCCTTCGTAACACATTTTACCTTTCACTGACTTGTTAATACATGGACAATATTATTTTTGTACTTTTTTCCTTACTTGACTGAGGACAGTCAATTTTGCCCCTACATCTTCACTTAAAGAAAGAAAGAGAAGAAAAAAGGAAAAAAAAAAAACATTAACAAAGTACATTTTGTCTGACAAAATAAGCACTGCTGCCTGGTGCAGCTTTGGTGCTGCAGCTACAGAGTTTACCTGCCTGGAATGAGATATCCTGATTGCCTGCAATGGAGCATAACAGCCGCAGACGTACATTACAGAATCCATTTGATTTCGCTGAAACTACAGTCACCAGAGCACAGAAGAGCAGCGCCTGAGCAGAACATCCTTTCATATGTGCCCTGTACACAGTGCATACTCTATACGGACTGGAACAGATGTGTGAGGTGCAAAAACATCTCATCTATAAATTAAGATTTGACATTAATTGTTGGCTTACCTATTATTGCTGCTTATACAAAAAAAAATGAGGACTCGGTTCTTTTAGCTTTGTGTTTGTGTGCATTTTCTGCATCCTGTAATGCTTTGTTTGCATGTTTGTTGTAAACATGGACACATATCAGCACTGCCATTTTATACAAATGAAATAACTGTGAAATGTGTGCGCAGCTCAATGAAAAATATTCAGATTTATTTAATCTAAGACTGTATTGGGGTTGAAACGCTCCCACTAAGCCAAGTCCACATTTTATAGTGTGGTATTAAGTATGCATAATGCTTATATTTTTAATGTCAGAGCAAATTCTTTGGCAAACAGACACAATAAGTCAATTGCTTCATATATCAGATTGTGACAGGCAAGGCTGTCCCAGCAGGGAAACTTTCATGCAACAAAATCACACTCATAGCATCACAACATTAACTACAACATGACAGTACTGGTTCATATTATATCTCTTTTGATCTCAGCTATTTATTCTTTACATGTTTATGAATGCCTATGTGCATTCTTTGCTTAGGTATGGCCTTGATAATTAAAAAAAAAAATGGTATGACGGACAAAAGGTGGGGTTTGGGATGTATAAGTAGGCTCTGAGTACAACAGAAATGAGACCTACAGGAGGTAAAGGGTGAAAGCCTTCAAGTTGAACGTTTTGCAGCTGTGTTTTATGTTATGCATCTAACTGTGTGGGCCTGTAAATAATCTAAATAGATCATAAATCTTTAATGCTGGAGCATTAAAATGTTTCCCTCGCACTGCATTTCTGCATCTGCGACTTTGCCTTCCAAGAAATCTGTGGGCCCAACACTCTCTGGTAAAACTGCCTTCACACAGGACCATTGGTTTGGTGTGGAACAGATGATGGGCACTTTGTAGTGTGTTTCTTCTTACTACTTAATTTAAACACTCCAACACTCAACAGTTCTAAAAGGCAGGTGTTAGTATTGCTATATCTGACAGGTGAATCAGCTAGGATGTTACCTGAGAATTGGTCCCAACAATGGTAAAGCGAGGTACAGGACGTGTTGGGTAACATTTCCTTACTTAATAAAGGATCTTCATTCATGTCAGGTTTTATTTATTTACTTACTTATTTTCATAGCCGAGGTTCAATAATAAATAATAAACAAGTTAATATCCCCAACAGGATATGATATCCCCAGTTTTATAGGATGCTGTACGCCGGCCGGGATGAACAGCTGGGCAGACAATTACTTCTGTCTACAATATGGCCAGGAAAGAAGAGGTGAGCACACAATCAGCCCTCTTACCTCCCCCCCAGACGCCAACGGGGATATTAACTGGATTCATCTGTATTAAACTTTTATCCTTCTCATCCCATTCCATCTTCCATCCAATTCCACGGCTTCATTCTGCTTTCCCCTCCACACGTTTCCATTAATGCTATTCCTCATACCTTAAATGCTTTTCCCATTATGTGCTGGATGGTGAACTATCCACACTTCAGGATTTTTTTTTTTTTTTTTTTTGTTATTGGAGCACATCTCTTCTGCTTTGCTATAAATAGCCTTTCGCTGGATATATCCTGCAGTGGCCCTGTTTTTTGTGACAGTGTTTACTTTGCTGAAATGCCTATAAGAAGCAGGCTAAAATAACTGGCTTCCACTTATCCCATGGGGAAAAAAAATAAAAAATTGTGTGCTGGGAAACTATAGAAAATTGTGCATTTATTTCCATCAATTTTTTTTCGGAATTCTGTGCTATTGTGTTTTCAAATTGCGTGACTCATTCTAAGTATTGTTTATTCCAGTGCTGCTTGTAGAATAGCAAGCAATGTTCAAGAACTGAAAAGGCATTTTTTTGATATTGTAGAAAAACATCTAATTTGTTTACGGGTCTGACATGCAGCCAGTGCCTGTTAGTTACCGTGAACTCAGCTATAAAATAATTGCGCAGTAAGAGTTTACCGAATTACTCATTAGCGGATAAAAAAAAAAAAATTAAAAAACTGCCGATCCTACAGAGAAAATGTGCCCAGCCTGACTAACGGTGAGCGACTCTCTGTGTGAATTAATGAAGCCAAATAGAACCCACACTGGTGGAGGCACATATAATAAATCTGGGGCAAAAAAAAATGGATTTTATGACACACAGATAACGGACATCGTAATCAGGGTTGGAAGCCAGATGTCCCACTGCAGGCCTGTGGATAAGGAATAATGGGTATGGGAGAAGGTAATAGATCCCGTTTGTAATAAAAAAAAATGAACAGAAAAGTAACATATACAATTATTCAATACTCATTTTCTTATATTAATGTTATCTCATTTATACAAAGCAGACAATCAAGCACGTAGCTACAATATTTTTACTTTAACTTTTGATTGGACAAAATTATCTGCTCATGAGTAATTGATGGAATGGACTTTTGAAGAAATGGATTTGATACCAAAGTCTGGAGTTCAGTAGACATAGCCAATCTAGCGGACGCACGGAGGAGGAATACATATGACATTTATGGTGGTCAGAAGGAAGTCGAAAGTAGCAATTAATGTCAGATGTCGAACGGGAATCGCCAGGTTTGGCGGTTTGCCCAGTTTGCGAGGATTTGTAGGAGCATTTACACGCACGCTTTAAACGTGTTTGATGCTGTTCGACAACGTGGTGCGGGGACTACAGTGTGGCTCAAATGAATATTCATTCAGACCAATTGCCTTGGGAAGGCCCTTCAGCCCACCAGTGTTATCTAGCAGCTTCACTCCCATATAAGCCCTTTTCAGACTGCTGTACATTTTCATGGAGTGGCGGAAGAAGAACAAATATAATAGCAATAGAAAGCAGGCATGCGGTCTGTTTGGCTGGTTTGATTAAATCCGGCTTGCCAAATGCGAACATGAATGGGCAGCGTCTGTTACGCGGTGTTTTTGTCAATATGCGCACTATTGTGAGGAGCACATTTCAGCAGAGGTTTGCCCTGCGGAATCCGTAGCAGCTAATATTTCCAGCGTGGAGGCTGTGAATGGGCATTGATGCTGTGTATATTCATCAGTAAACCCCCTTCTTAGCTGAAAATGTAGACGTTACAATCTGGCAAGCAAATGCAGTTTGTCTTCTCAAAGCACCATGCGGCATTACCCTGGGTCTGAACTTCATATATACGCCTCCCTAATTGTTCCAATTCATTGATTATGCTTGCAAATGTGGTCTAATTTTAGATTTGTGTAATTTGAATAATTTTGGAATATTTAATTTTGATAGCTATAAAACACTAGGATATCCAGGAAAAAAGAAAACAAAATAAAACCCGTGCTCAACAAAATAAATAAATAAAAATAAAAATAAATAAATAAGAATTTTTAGGCTTGAGTCTGTTGAGCTCATGATATTGGAGTCCAGAGTGCTGCCCTGCATTTTGATAATGCCTTTGTGTGACAGTAGAAGGTTAGCCAAGCTGTGGAACGGTGCTGTAAAACAATAATGCGTCCTGACGATGAATACAAATGTTTCAGTGCACAACTCCGGCACCTTGCAGCCTGAGTAAGAGTGCAGAAGAATGTAGGGTCAAGTCCAATAAAATATGTCACAATGCACAGCAAACGGAGAGCCCGAAAGGCAAGGTAGACTCAACATTTTCCTGAGTTCAAGAAGCACGTCAAAATTTAGCCTAAAAGTACAGTGGTTCGGTGATAAATATTTGTCATTATTTATCACAAATTGTGAAAAGGATGTGAAAATATTGCTCTAATATTGTTAGTGGCCTACTTCCACTATTGACTTGTTTTTCCATATTAAAAAGGTGCCATAATATGCAGCCTTTCAAATGGCCTTAAGATGCTAATTAAGTCTAACCAGACATAATCTCATAGGAATTGGGCATAAATCAAATGTAAAGCTTCTGAAATCTCTCTGCTGCTCCACTGAACCATCTAAGAAATTACTGTTCCACTAGAATCACCGTTTCCTTCACATAAATTTCTGGCATCCGAACTCATCAAAATAAAACGCAAGTAGCGAAAAATCGGACACTTGCCTGAATTTCTTTGAGTAAAGGACAAACGCCATGGCTCTTTGGTTCCGTTGGGGGCTTTGTTAAATCATGTCGACATTCATGTTACTTCCGGTCTTCACCACAAAGCTACCTGCTACGTGTTAATGTATCTCGATGACAAATGCAATTTAGTTTTCTTTTACATTTAAAAAGTATGCCTAAGCACAGCAGTGAGGCTGTGGCATGGAGATAACCAAAAAAAAAAAAAAAATACAGGAAAAAAGAAAGACAATCGCAGCAAAAGAGAGAAACATGGCAGAAAAAGAATGTACCGTACAAATAATTGCACTGACATCCTTTTAATATCCTTTAGTACGACTTTGTTTTGCCACAGTTCCAGCTGATAATTTATAGAAAAACCTAGCACTGCTGTGCAAGATGTTTCAGGGATAAACTATGTCCTGTAGGGCAAGAACCACACCAACGGTGGACGCGCGGCATTGCATTTCCAGCGGCCACACAAGATGATTTTCAGAGCCAACACAGCCTACAAATAAAATATAGCAACGCCGCAAAAGGAGTTCAGTCATTGCCAACTGCCTCAAAAACATGTGTGATGGCCATCGAGGGTTTAGAGGATGACTTGGAATGGGACGGAAGAGCGGAAACACCATGATTTGTACGAGAAATATGTCGGCAGCAGCCACAGAAGACAACCCTAAGACAGCATAAATGCTACCAGCAGCACATTCGTATATTGATTTTTGGGTAATTGGCTTGGATGAAAAAAATATAAACAAATGTTCCTACCGGGCTCCCCATAAGGCTTTTAGCTATTAACCTGATGCCGGGGGTGCTTCGGCCCTCCCCACAAAGCACAATAATCAATTGTTAAATTAAAGCTTCGGTACAGTTTGATCCCCCGAGTCATATGCATTTTAATCTGCGGATAATACGGGCAAAAACAGGGTCCGGGTATGGTCGACCCCCCGAGGAACTGTTGTCTTGGAAAGCAATAAGCTTGATGAATTTTGTGCCAGTGGAGGTCTTACTGCAGGGATTTCTCCTATTTTCTCTTTACTTCTAAACTGCATCGCAGATAAGATAAAGTCAGATAGGAAGCGGCTTTCCGGAGGAACGTTTCCCTCCTAACCAGCAGAATTTAAGGATCTGCTGTATGCCCAAAAAGAACAGCAACACAGATAATCAACATTGATATTCTATATCACCGCTGCTGTTCTGCGGAAATCATATCGGACACTTGGAAGGAAATTATATGGAACGCACACTCATCCTCAGAATCACACGGCTGAATTATGAGGGGCTAAATCAGGGGACAGAAATCCTCAAACATTATAAGGCCATCAGACGTCAAAGGGCTACACGTGGCTCCTGTCCCCTGGTCACATATGAGCGGGTGCTGCAAGTGCAGCATCGGTGTTGGGATCCGTAACAGGATGACCATGAAAAAACAGCCTTTAATTTAACTGACGTCTTTGCGTGAATGTATTGTTTCGACCGCTTTATACAGAACTTCATCAAGGCCCAACGCTCCTCATCTGTAAACCCACAGACGACCACTGCCCTGGTTCAAAGCAGCGACAGGAATTTGCAGTTCAGACAATTGTTGAGCAGACATTTCCACCTTGCCTATGGGTTCTGCCAGATTTCACCACCCAATTGTATTACTTGAGGACATTAAACATGATCCTAAAGTGATATGGTACAATAAGTGCACTTGACACATCTACATTTTCAAACAGAACTGACAATTTTCGGAAAAAGGCACCGCATACAGCCATTGGGTCGGTTTATTCAAGCATTATGAAGCTCCCTGAAAGTACGGTGTTTGAACACTTGATCACTAAATCTTTAGTTTTTATTCTTTAGCATGCTGAGCTTATCATGGGGCAACAGAATTCAGTAGCTGAGGACATATAACCTGTTAGTTGCTGATTCAAGTCCCAAGCAAGGCCTTTAAACACAAGAATTCCACTTCTACAACAAATATGATCTACAGGTATCCGGCAAATGAGCGAATATATACAACGTACGTCACACTGCATAATAATTCCTCTATTTTGCCTTTGTTACATCCCAATTTGCTTCCTTATTCCTCCCCCACTTGTTTGCATGCTTTACAGGCACTCAATGGTCATTTGTCCTGTCCATCCCCATTTTTGCAGGCCTCACCAACACACGACCGGCCAATAACATTCGCAGCGGCAAATTTATCGACAGAACACTTCCAGCTTCTAGCATTTGGTTCTACTCTCTGCTCTGTTTGTCCTTTTAGCTTTTGCACTTCTCTGTTTCCTGCTCCAGTGCAATGTCTCTCGCCTGCCTGCATTCCTGTTTGCACACATTTGTCATTAACTGTGACATGGGGGGACACGCACAGGTAAGCATGCTGTGTGTCATACAACTGGTACAAGTAGGACGGCTTTAAATGCCTAAACAGGTAAGGAGTGAGTGGCACCCATGTATTTCGGTTTGGCTGGTTAGCATGGTTCAGTTCAGTCATCTGTAGACATAGATGATCTTAATTTTTTTCCTTCTGTGTCCGTATTTTATTAGATAACTCGATTACATTTCACTACATTAACTAGATCGTTCGATTTTAATTTGTTCTTTTCTTCGGCGCTACTCACGTTCCTTTCCCCGTGTGCCTTTGTACATCTGTAATGTTTCAAAGCCCTGCACACATTTTCAAGATCACACATTCCCTTGTAATCACTTTTTGCACCAAACCCTCCTTATTTTCCCTTTTATTCTGTCCCCATTCAAATCCCAGTTCAGTGTTGTGCCTATAAACCCCTTGGGGTCACAACAGCCTTCTGTTTCAGGTTTAGCCAGGATACTTAAACATTACACGTCCTCCTATGTCTGGCTGCACAAAGTGAAAAAAAGAGAGAGAGAAAAAAAAAAAAACAACAATAAAACCATCACTTCTCTGTGGCAGCATACCAAGAATTTGTATTTCGTGTTATGAGCCACGAATAGGGAAATGAGCACCAGTGCCAGCAGCAGCACTATGACACCAATTCGACAGAATATACTATAGAGTGTGGCGAGGTTAAAGGGTAAAATGCTGTTTTAGACAAAAAATATTTCTGTGCGAGTCAGAAGAAGGATCAGTTTGCCCCTGTGCATCCACGCATTAAACCATGTCACACTGCAGTGGTATGGCTTATGTCCAATTACTGCACAGCAAGCCTCCTTGCACACTCATGGTAGGCCAGATGTCTATGACTATAGCAAAATTGAGCAGAGTTTAAAAAAAAAAAAAAAAATCTGCATCTATGCCCATAGATGCAGGGTAAAAACAAAATGGACAAAACGAAACACAAGTAAAACAATCAACATATCAACAAAAAGCCATGCAGTCAAAATATCAAACTTGTGTGTTCTGTGAACTCCGATAATGGGCAGCAGCATGGACAGACAGCGTGGTCTGAACGTTGGGTTCACTCAGATGGACTAACAAGGTGAAAGGCATGCGTGGTCACTCATCCTAAAATAATAATGCCGACTAATAATGACTCCCGCTTGCCAGAGATGAGAATGCCACCGACGCTGTTGTTCAGCTATTTATAAAACAGGTTGAGGACCGATAGGTCGAGACTGAACTACATTCCTCATTGTTGGTGACCACAGAAACAGCTTCATTATCTCAGTATCATTTTGTGGTAGAGCAAAGATGCAGAAGTTTGAGACACATTCTCTGCGTCAGCTTCTCCAACACAATCTCTATAGCATCAGTTCATACAACTTACATACGGTCATCATTGGGTAAATTTCCTAGCTTAGGAACCGTAAAACCGACCGTTAGCCATACCTGCTAATGGTGCAGGTAAGGGACATGCAAGGTGCTATCAGTGGGATTCTTTTATTTAAGCAGTTGGTAAGTGGCGATATTTACTACATTTATTTTAGTATAAATGACATGAAATAACATATTACACTTTAAAAAATAACAAGTTGAATAAAAAATTAAAAATATTTTTAAACAATGTAATATGCTGTTAATGTCACATGATGCAGGAAATGCAGTGAAGAATATTATGATGTATGCATTCGGTTTTTATTTGCAAATAACTATTAAAGATTTATTCATCATACGCCTCTAGGAAATGCACATGCATGAGCTGCACTGCTTGTGCAGAGGCCAATGTTACTGGTAGGTCACACAAGTTCAGTCCAAGACAAAAGCAGCAATAAATATGTTCTTATGACCGTGGTCACTACAGTGAGCACGACCAAGGTCCAAAAGTGTCACATCGCTTACCAGATAGGATGTTAACTTCGCAGTGGCTTTGTTGTGTAATTTGGGAGATTTAAACTGGGTAACATTTCAAAGCACATGGACTCTGAGCAATCCCTTCTCACACATATCTTCATCCTGTGTCCTGCTTGGGCTTCTGGCGTCAACGTTCCCTTGAAAGGTCCAACTGAGCGGATCCCTTCTTGCGTTCACTCAAACAGTTGGTTTTCTGCACAAAGTATCTATCTAAAGAATCTCTTATTTCACGGCCTAAAATGACCCATGCGCTGCCGTCTTGTGCTGCATTATGAAGGAAGGAATCTCTAAGGACAACATTTTCAGAAGTGCACATTCAAAGAAAATTCGAGTTCTGTATGGCTTAGAGGTAGTCAGAGGGTCTATTCTAACTGACAGAAAAAAGCTACGCTAAGACTGTGAAGAATGTCGGGACTGACAAAATAAATGACAAGGCAACAGTGTGAGGTTTTAAATACAAAGGTACATAGCAGCGGCCGTTGTGAAAAACACTGCTACGCATTACAGTGTCTTTATTAACTTTGGTAACTCATCCCAAGGAGCACAGCTATGTTGCTGAAAGCAGCGCTGGCTGTAAAAGCAGAATTAAATACTCGCCCCCACTCGACATGGCATCATTTGTTTATAATCTGATCGCAAGCCCAGTTTCACGATGGCGATGCCTGAGCAAATCGCGACACACAGTTGTCATGACAAACGTACTTGTGCGTCCTGCCGGGAAGCCGAGATAGAGTTTTGTTACAGCTGAAAACAGGAAGGGGAGAGGAGGGCTTACAGCTGTTTCTTTCTCCAGGTGAAACAATTGTCTCAATTAGATGTGTAATGAAGTGTGCGAGAGGGATTTGTTCATTACGAAGCCAGATTGTGTCCTGCAACCCCTTTTTCCTTCGACAGGGTGGGATCAACACAGTCTGGGGCCGCAAGGGCAGCGTGGAACCTTGCTATGAAGACGCTGTTATATGCAGTGCCAGGGTACACCTGTCATGCCTAAACATAAACGGTCAGGGCTCGCGACCAAAGGGGAATGTCATTCTGACAGGGCAGCAGGATGCAAGAAGGTGCTGCTCTTTTTACCCATGGAACGTGAGCTTAACTTGTTGTTTCGAGCAGTGCTGGAGGTCTTTACAGTGCAAGCAGCAAAGAAACCCATAACAGTGATCACCTCTAGTTTAAATCTCAGTCCCACCTCTGCTGTAGTGCCCCACAGCAAAGAATTTAACAGGGCATTGTAGGAAAATATCATACCAATGGATAAAAAGGTGATTCTGAAGAAAAGTATCTTGGAAATAAATCTTTGTTCCCTTTCATTGTGGGAAGGAAAAGGTGTGCCGCAGCATAAGGGTTCACCTTTATGCGACACGCACGTGCGAGGAGCAACGCTTTCATTTCCGGTTGCAGAGGTTACCGTTAAAAAAGGCCCGGTTTATCACAACCTTTACGATAGATCGAGGAGGAAGTCTTCAGTGCCGAAGATATTATCTTAACCTTTGAAGAAGCGTGTGCTCTCCTTAAGAAGCCTCCCATCTCCTGAATGGAAAATGTAAGCGTGAATGCGCAGCGCAAATGTGTGATTCATCAGATTTAATACGTGCCTTCTCTTCTTCTCTGCTTTCCATTCATCTGGTACACCATCTGCATCAGCATGTGCTACAAGTACTGCTGGCGTGATCTCTGCACATAGCAGAGGACCATCCCTCAGAATGATATCCAGCTCACTTCTACTCAGTTATGTAAACCTTGTCAAGGCCTGCATAAGGACACAAATTGAACATTATCTGCGATTTTCTCAAGGGCTGCCTGCGAATATCAGGACTTTGCGGAACCAGCTGCTCACTCAGACTGGGCAAACTGGCTTCCCCTCTCTGAAGCTGTACATGAGCCCTTACTGCCAGTCTCCTGGCTTACCTCTACAGCACTCTGCCATCTCTCTGGATGCTCAGGATCCAAGAAAGGTATAATTCATCCCCAAGTCACCCACACAGTGCATTTGCCATTCAACTATTCTCTCTGTCTCTTCTACCCACAAACCTGTTCTCAACAATTTGGCCAGTATTCCAGCAGGGATGCTGGAGAGTCGCGATCAATTAACATGTACCGACATAGCGGCTGCGGTTGAACATTCGCACGGGAGTTCATTTCAACGGGCGTACATCTACAAGGCGTGTTATCATACAATATTTAACAGATTTTTCCAGAATACATGTGCTGCTGCAAACTATTACAACGCCGCATGTGGTATTAAGGCAAAGCTCACAGGTCCACATAACTGTATTATACAAAAGGCAGCAAAATTACTACAGAAATAACCTTTCGAAGACCTTTATGGTAAGATTTGACACCTGTATTAGTGCTATGGTGTCTTGCTGTAGAGGTTTGCTTCAACATTCTTAAAATAAACCTGTCCTGGAATTGCTCAGGTGCACTTACCTCGGTGATGTATATGAGATGTGGCTGTGCGAAAAGCTTTCGCTGCCAAAACGTTACAGTTACACACAGGGTTTTGTGTAAGACTCGGCAACAAGGTCACGGAACCAAAAAGGATTTCTGTATCCCTGCGTCACACTGACAGCTACCAGTTTCCGTCCACCCAAAATAGCACCCTGTAGATTACATCATAAATAACATTTCTTCCCCCAAAAAAGTGTATATAAAAATTCACCGGTGTTGCAAACTACTGTGTAGATCGGAGCGAAAAGGTACGTGCTTCAAGAAAGCATGATGGAGCGAGAAATCTTTCCACATTGCTGGAGTTACCAGCTCCGAGAAGTTAAAGCGGCAGCCTTAGGGGCAAGCAGTCCAGCAGCTACCGACCTGCTGAGCGACTCCCGTATCAATCATAAAACTGAAGGAAAAGCATAATCAGGCGCTTGGGGAGAATGCAGCAAAGCGGATCAATCTAAATTTTTTGCTATCAGCTGCAAATACATTTAAAAGTTATTTGGTTTTCAGTGCTTTTGGATGTAAGCATTTCATTATGTGTCAAATCCGGCATGGCTTTTTTCTTCACGCATTTGTATGAGCAACATTTTTCGTCATGTGTAGTAAACACAGCAAAGAAGCATGTTTAAAGGATTATTAGGAGTTCAGCTGGATTGGAATATGAAGAATCACAAGTAAAGAAACCACCATGGAAATCGCTGAAAAGGTCTAAAACTAACATGACGAATTCAGCATGCTGTTGGCGTTGTTTACCTGGCGTAAAGTTGTATGTCGCAGAAAATCCGATCGCTTCCAGCTCACCGTCGGTGACAAATTTTATCCACAGGTATCGGCCGCTGGATCTGATGTAGGGTGGACTTTGCTGGCCACAGTAACGTCCAATTATTGGAGAAAAACCGAAAGGCCCGTCCCGAACTTCAATATGGTCAAATTTGCATTCCCATGAAGGCTCAATAGAGTACTTTTCATCAAAGTAGAGGTCAATGCACTGTTTAGGAGCAGCTGAAACAAAGAGGAAAAACAACAAAGTTACGGAAAGCCGTGGCACAAGCACGCCTAGTTTAAAATGTTGCAAACATTCAGCAGAGTTATATATTCCAGATGTGACGCAGGTTTTAGTTATATAATCACAAACCAAGGAAAAATTCATTGTAACTGATAGACACATGCATGCATAATTTAAAACGTGGCTTCGGTAAGCGAATGGATACGGAATAAAATATTTGCAAAGTTAAACCGCCGAAAGATAAGAGACCAACTAAATGACAAACACGGCTCAGTAAATCATCTTTTCACAGCAGTTTGCTTGAATACGAGCTTAAAGAGCATCTGGAGCGATCGTATTTGGAAAGTGAATGTTAAAATCGTGAATGTCTGCAAAGATAAAGCTGGGCTGATTTCTTTTTGTAATCTGGGCTGTGATGCGGCCTAATGGTTTCTACATCTGCATCAGATGCGATCGCTGGCGATAATTTTGAAGAATGAAATCATAATTTGCTCGCTTTCCGTCGAAATTGCCCACCAAACAACAAAACAACACTTGCGCAGACTTGTCACTTAAAATAGCGCGCAGCGATATGCTAATCGATGGGACGTCTTGAGCGAACATGAAGATTTATTTGCGTGTCTTGTGATAACCCCATGAGTTACAGCTGCTGTCTCAGTGGAGAAGCAAGGGGATGTGTGAAGAACCAGAGCTCACAACTGACTCATCCACACTTGCTGGTATTACACACACCAGCTGGCGCCAGTAAGGAGACTGGTTTACTGTTCACTCGTTTCTTGACAAAATCTTAAGTCACTTGGTGGAAGTATTGTGTCTGACATTCAGTCCACAATAACAGTGAAACACTAAGGAATATTTAGATTTCAAAGTGAAACTTTTTACTTAAATAAGCATTTACACTAACATACACTTACAACTTTATTTGAATGGTTAGGAGAGAAAAGGAAAGGCTAACAAGAAAATAATTCTACTCAGAAATTAGAATTCACTTGTTTTTCTATGATAGAAAGTAACTGAGGAGACCCAAAAATACCTAGAGGAAAGAGCATCTACTAGAATAAGAAGATCTGCAGCAAGCCAACATCTTTACCGACAAGTACTTATAGGTGTCGCACAGTACAATACATAATAATTTGGTGTAAAAAAAAAAAAAAAAACTATTTTATAACCTGGTCTGAATTGAAGACGGTTCTGCATTTACCTTCAATGATGTAAATGCACTCTCGCTCTGGGGGGTATTTGTTGGGATAATTGGGAGAGGTGAACAACCCCCCTTCTGGTTCTTTCACCCAGGTCCCACATTGACCTGCTGGCTGGACTCCTGAATTGTTTTTTACTGGAACAGAGTCACAGAGGAAAATGAATCACCCCTTACAAGAGCACAAGGAAATTAAATGTCAAAGATTATAAAATTACTTTAACCACAGGCACATGGGTGTGTTTGGGCACAGCAGACTGCACCTAGGCTGAAACACAGTGCACCAGTAAATTAATAGACTAAATAAATAAATAAATAAATAAATCTTGGATTTGGACAGTGAGGGAGCATCATGAGGGATGATCATTTGAACTGGCAAGTTACCTCCTTCCTTCTTTGTTGCCCCGGACAACCCAAGTATGAGGAGACTTGCGACAACTGCAGCAAGAGACAACACAAAATTGGTAGAGCACTGACTCACTCAAGGTTTCACCTCTAGCTCATCTCCTCCCAGACCAAGCGTGAGGTCTTTGAAAACCACGGCAGAACACAAACGTGCTCAAAGGAACAGCGTGTTGACATTGCCCCCGAGCCGTTTTTCTCTTTCTGCCCCATTATATCTGTTACATGTTCGCCTTCTGCACCCCCTGCGCTCGCAGTCATGTGAAGCATTAGTATTCCCATCAACACCGTACTTTTGGCACTTTCAAACTGTTTTTACAGAAACAAAAAAGGGGAAAAGGAAACACCTGACCAAGAAAAAAAAATGCTTTCTTTCAACAAGGCCCCAGCAACAAATAAATACTTTGCTATGTCCAATAAACCAGTTTGAAATTTGGACAAGAAATCCGATACAAAAGACTTGAAACTATTCATCAAAACTGCACTTATACATACATACACATACATATACATATATATATATATATATATATATATATAAAAAACATGTTAACTTTTACTGGAAACAGGCATACATTCATGTGTGAACAACGTATTAAAATCATGTGTGAAGAAGTCCTGGAAAACAGCAGTGCAGCTGAATAATAAATATTATTATTATTATTATTCTTACTATTATTATTATTACTATTATTATTAATAATATGAACTATTGGCATTCAAATTGAAAACTAAATAATACTGTATATGCAGAGTAAGAAACATTTTTGCCAGGGTATAGAGTATGAAGGTGCTGCATCACTGCCCGTGGCTTTGTTCACACACGACCGTGCGGGTCCATAAAAGCACAAGAGCCCCACGCATGCATATTTCCTCACGCAGCTTTGGTGCGGAGATGAAAGCTGGAGCAATGGATGCGGAACCGAGCGAAGGTGCCAAAGTGAAGAATTCAGCCACATGCGTGAAGTGCGACGAGGGGAGACTCACCGTGAAGCAAACTGTGCCCATGTACCATGTCTGTTCCGTTCGCAAGGCGCTTCAATCTCAGCCAATTCCATTTAGATGCGGAAACACCTCAAGTGGGAAATGATCGATTTATGTAGGCAAATTCAAAAACGGGTAACAAAGACCATCGCGGTGCCACCCGAAACTAATGGCAAAATATTTTTATTTCTATTTATTTATTTATTTTTATTTTTTAAACCCCCGCCAGGAAATTAAAAATGAAGAGCGAAATTCCAAGTGGGGCGAACAGGTACCAAACCACCAGTTTGCGACAAAACCAGGAACGGGTCTGAAGATGCGCTCGGCTTCCGTCCAAACGTTTCCCGCACGTTGAGGTGCTTTTGCCGCACAGGAACGACGAACGGGTCCGTCATCAGCCTTTGTTGCGGTCACTTCACCTTTGCGATCTTCAGAGGAAGGGAGGAAAAACCAAAAAAAAAAAAAAAGAAAAAAAAAAGAAAAAAACCCCACACAAAACAGCGGCGTTTGGGAATTCTTGCTCGATCCTAGTAAAAGGGGAATCCTTCTGAATCGAGTAAATCCATCCCGAACATTTTCGTGCTTATCCCCCCCCCCTCCTCCACTTCTATTTAGCTATTTAGCAGCAAAAGTGGCGCAAAGGGAGAAATGTGCCGCGATGTCATTGTCTTCCCGTTTCCCTGCGATGAGCGGCGTGGAAATCATCATCACTATCATCCTCCTCCTCCTCCAGTCAGCGGGTTCCTCAACCGCAAGGAGTTAAAGCCCACATCGCCGGACCCACGGATCCGGGTCTCGAATCTCACGGGTGTTTGCGATTATGTCAATAATCACCGAATCATATTAATGAGTCTTTTGATTTTTTTTTTTTTTTTTTTTTTTGGGGGGGGGGTAAAAAAAAAAGAAGGAAAAATTCAGTCCGTTCAGATGGGCATCGCAGGCGCGCGCAGGAAGGCGGAGGGTGTTTCTTTAAGAAACTCCGCAAAGCCGAGGCGCGCGCACTCACGCACACATACTCACTCTCTCTCTCTCTCACGCACACACACACACACACACACACACACTGCAGGGGATGCAACAGCTCGATCGCACCGCGGAGAAATGCGAAAGGTAAGCAGAAAACACGCCGCGTGGAAGTGGAGGAAGCGGCTGTGTGAAATGGGCTGGTACAGATGCCCCCCCCCCCGAGATCCCGTGGCACCTGCAGCGTGGACGTGGGGGTCTGCAGCCGAGGAACACGGCGGGGTGGATGGAGGCTGACATGAAATGCGCCGTTTTGCTCTGCGCCGCAGACCGTGCGGAGCAACGAGACGAGAGGGATTGAAGGTCCGGCGCTGACGTCCACGCACATGGCGTGTGTGTGTTTTTACACCTTAGCGATGGAATCGGCCCCAAATCCAACTTTATTTCGTTGTAGAAATGACAGTAGATCATTGACTTGAAAACGCGCACCCGAATCCCTGCGCTCGCCTTCTTTGCGCCACGCAACTTTTGGACGCGTCTTGCGCCGTTGCCTCTGCGTCTGTATGTGTGTGTGTGTGAGAGAGAGAGAGAGAGATCCGTAGAAAAATGGACCCCGAATGAAGCCCTTGTACCACGACAACAGTTCCGCACTATTCGGGCCGGCTGCCATGTCATTTTGCGGCCCTTTGTGGCCCAGTTGAATCACACCCCACTTTTCCTGGCCAACAATGATTTAAGGTTCCCTCTCCCAGGTGCGAAAGCATTTATATTCAGACCACCATCAGTACAAAAACACTATACACGCAAAGCAACAAAAGAAGAAATTTTATGACCCACGGGAAACAGCAGTTTCTGAAAAATTGGGTTCATCAGTCAGTCAGTGAACGAATGAATCGATCAACCGATCGATCGATGGTCCTCCACCGGCCCTGGTTTGGCTCATCATCCAGATTTTCTTGCTGGTTTGGCCCCCTCAGAGTGGATAAACACACCAACAGCTGTGGGTCAGATCCCCGCAAAGTGGCACGCGACTGCTTTCCTACCGGTTTTCTAGCGCTTTCCTCCATAGCCGAGATCCCTCCCTCATCACCGCGGTAAACCGTCTCCACGATCCGCTCTGTTGCCCTTCCCTTCTGCAGCTTTCTCATTCCGTTCATCTCTGCGAGATTCACTCATCCCTCAGGCAAGCAAAAACAAGCTGTTAAACGCACTTTATGGTGGATTTCCGGGAATTATTTAGGTTGGCGTTCTGAGAAAAAGGGACAGGTCCGAAACAGGCACGTGCGGCGTAGTCTTTATTTTATTTAACATCAGAACAGCCGATCAGTTCCATCATCAATGATTTTTGGGAGCACTTTGCATAACAAATAACGCCAAAGTTTAGCGGCATACATTTAGGAAATAGCACAACTAACTGTTCTGTTTAAATGCAAGGGGCTCGAGTGTCATACCGAGTGGGCATGTGTGTGGGCTTTCGTTCAAAGAGGGATGCTCTTTGGGGACAAAAATGAATTTCGGGGAGGCGAGATTAATTAATATCCCAGTCTGTTAATGGCGTGAGCAGCCGTTGTCATGGTTGATGAAGCTCGAAAAAAGGGATTTACAGACCACTCAGCACTGGGGTTCTTTAAATAGTCTTGACAACTAGTGGACACTGACCATCTCGAATGGTACTGAACTGCAGTAGGGACTGCTTGACAGAGCTGGGCGCTCCCTGGTGAGTCACCATTTAAGCCCCCTGCTCGATGGCAATGTTGCCGGATGGTCCGTGTTGCCCGCTAAAACACAGTGACATTCACAAATATATGTATCGAAGGTGCGTTGGCGAAGGGATGATCTGAAAGGGAAGAGCAGAAAGAAAAAGGGTAATCGAGCGCTGCGGTACATGACTCACTTGGCGCAGGCAGTTGCAAAAATGCGTATTGCAGGGATTTCTTTCAGGTGTGTCGCTCGCATCCGCAGATGCACGATTATGAAGTTTGCGAGCGAATGCTGTTGTGTAGTCCTTTGTGGCCCTGAGGGTGTGTGCCTCAAAAACTGCACGGCACAAGCTACACACTGCCACACGAATTAATCTCAGGATATAAATGCGATCCTTCAAGGCAGCGCACAATGCTGCACGGGACCACCGGTTAGGCGTAGAATTGCATCTCGTATGTGGCGCTTTTTCCTTTCCGGTTGCTCTGGTTTCCCCCGGTGAGCTTTTGTAATCTTGAGTCTGTATTGAAAATACCCATTTTGAGATAGAAAATGTATTCTTGCAAATAGGGGAAATGCTCATCTCTCTGTGCAATGCCCGGGTTTACGCCCATTAAGGCCCATCGCGGTGTGATGAGGTGTCACCCGCACCCGCTGAGGAAAAAGCTGCCGATGACCACTGGGACCGCAAAACTACTTACTTCATGGAACTCAGAATGAAGCAAACAAAAAACAAACTTGACCCTCCGATTGGTAAATTCCGAGGTGAACGGCGAGGACATGAGAATCATTTAAATGAGGGCTTATCTTTGCTCGCTGTATGCAACACCAGCTACTCGAATTAAACTGCTCCAGCCCTGCTGTTCAGCATGCGAAACCTGTCGGCGCGAACCGAGAGGAAGCACCGAGAGCGTTTCTGAGAACCGATTCATTCCGGGCCTTTCTAGTAAACTGCCAGTTTTAATTAAAGCGGTGTATAAACTGAGCAGAGATACCATTGTAGTGTAACTGCCTGGTTAAATTTGGAATGATAATATCTCTCTGAAAGAAATGGGATGGCCGACGTGTGCGTCTTCACAACCCGTCTTAAAGTTATGCGCGAGGGAGAATTCTGAAGCCTTTCAGCATCACGGCGACTTTGCAGCGCATTTCTAGTAGTGTTTTAACAGGCTCAAAAGATGAACGTTGTACGGCAAATTTGTTCCTTATGTATTTATTCATATATATTTATTTGTTTATAATTGCGGTTCCAACAATTGTAGCCTATTTTTGTAGACAGTTACCAAGTGAAACAGATTTGTGTCGTTGTTGAAGTGGACAGCAGCAGTGTGGTCTACAGAGTGACCCTGTGGTTTTTTTGGTTAAAATACACAGCTTCGAGTTATACCAATAACCTTTCTTTATTCTCTTTGCAGTGGTATTAATATGGCATAGATATAAGTCCTCTTCTTCAGTGTCTTTTCTTGTTTTTTTAAGATGGCTTTATTAAACGATACAGAAATTGTGATGCGGTGATTTTTCGGGATGAGCAAAAAAATACGAAAGCAACTGAGACACAAGGAAGATGTGACAAAAAGCCCTTAATCGTGTTTAACCGAGTGTGAAGGAGCTTTTTGTTCACACGGGACCGCAGGAATGCAAGGGTTAAAGGTTGTGCAGCTAAGCGTGGTGAAATACTACAGTTCTGATATGTGAAATGTGCCCAGCAAAAGGAAAAAAAAAAAAAAAAACATTCCTGTATGGCTGTCTTGTCAGAATGTCAGAGTTTGTGAAAGTTGGAGTCTATTGTCTGATCATAAATTATGCTGCAAACAAAAAAATAATACATTCAAAATATTCCTGAGCTACACCTGTGGACAATAGAATAGCAAAAATTGTATATTCATATACACATACATACAACAGTCAACCACAGCATTAAAACCACTTGCCTAATATTGTGTAGGTCCACCTTGTGCCACCAGAATAACTCTGACCCATCGACGCATGAATTCCACAAGACCTCTGAAAGTGTCCTGTGGCACCAACATGTTAGCAGCAGATCCTTTAAGTCCTGTAAGTTGCGAGGTGTGGCCTCCATAGATCGGACTTGTTTTTCCAGCACATCCCACAGATACGCAATCGGATTGAGATCTGGGGAATTTGGAGGCCAAGACAATGCCTTTAACTCTTTGTCATGTTCCTCAAACACTTTATGAACAATTTTTGCAGTGTGGCTGGGGCAGTGCCATCAGGGAATACCGTTGCCGTGAAATGGTGTACGTGGTCTGAAAAAATGTTTAGGTAGGGGGTACAAGTCAAAGTTACATCCACATGAAAGCCAGGACCCAAGGTTTCCCAGTAGAACATTGCCCAGAGCATCACACTGCCTCTGCTGGCTTGCCTTCTTCCCACAGTGCATCCTGCTGCCATCTCTTCCCCAGGTAAACAACGCACACGCACCCAGCCGTCCACACGATTTAGAAGAAAACATAATTCAGCAGAATACCCACCTTCCATTGCTCCATGGTCCAGTTCTGATGCTCACATGCCCATTGTAGCCACTTTTGGGGGTGGACAGGGATCAGCATGGCCACTCTGACTGGTCTACAGCGATGCAGTCCCATATGCAGCAAAGCTGTGATGTACTGTGTTCTGTCACCTTTCTATCACTGCCAGCATCAAGGTTTTCAACAATTTGTGCTACAGTAGCTCTTGCATGGGATCTGAACTGATGGACATCAGTGAGCCTTGGGCGACGATGAACCTGCTGCTGGTTCACCGATTGTCCTTCCTTGGACTTCTTTTGGTGCATGGGTACTAACCACTGCATACCAGGAAGAGCCCACAAGACCTGCTGTTTTGGAGATGCTCCAACCCAATTGTCTAGCTATCACAATTTGTCAAAGTTGCTCAGACCCTTACGCTTAGCCATTTTGCCTGCTTCCAACACATCAGCTGTTGGTTGTTGAAGTTGATGTCACTTGCTGCCTATTATACCCCCCCCCCCCACATACCCCACTCCATGACAGGTGCCACTGTAACAAGATTATCAATGTTATTCGCTTCATCTGTTATGGGTTTTAAGGTTATGGCTGATCAATGTGTCTGTGTGTGTGTGTGTGTGTGTGTGTGTGTGAGTAAACTATCCTATATATAATCCATAAAACATAAAACTTGTTACATGCTTGTTATGTAGATTCCCAAAAGTTGTGGAAAACATTTTCTCAGTTTTGTGCATAAATTACCATCTTATTTCAATGTTCTACTATAGAATCACAAAGTATACAATTTTGAAAAACAAAGCATTTTTCTCAGTGTTTTAATAAGTTAATGCAGCAGGGCAAGGAAATGCATTAATAGCAGGCAAGCATTACGCTGATATTTATCATGATAGGCAGATCTTGGCCGTGTAAAACGTCTGTTTAGAGTTTGTACTTTAATTTTTAGTCGGAGAAACAAAGTTCTTGCATAAATAAATCAGGCGTTTGCTGTCATCTTTACGTGAATATGTGCTGCTTTTTCCTCCTAACGGAATTGCCAATAATGTGGATAAACAGAGGCTAATGTTTTTTACCCAGTGGGATACAGCTTAACCTCATTAGCAATGCATTGAGGAATTTGTTAGGTAAAAAAGCACCATCTGTTTGTCATTCAACAAGCTTGCACTTCATTAAACAGAACACTTTCAAGAGAATACACCACTCTGACCATGAACAAATATTTGCCGTAGTCCTCGGTGGCAGCAGTGTCGCACGGTGTCAAACAATGGTCCGTCTGTGTCTGTATCGACACGAACGGCACGCTTTGAGGGACAAATAAAAATGCTTTTGGACCAAGGAATCGGCAGTGACACAACCTGTTATTTCTGTCAGAATTTGCATTACGCCTATTGTTCAGTCACAGCCTTGGTCATCGTTCACATGATTTTCCCTAGAAATTACCGCTGCCACGGCTACCGAACTGTGGTTACTTTTTGGCGTTTTATTGTTGGACTGTCTTTTCAAAGCAGCTTGTAGTTTCCATCATTTTAGTTTTTCTTTCTTTTTATTAATAAGTAGCTCTCCAAATCCATGCCTTTAACTACTACTTGAGCCACTTGGCCTATCATTTCTGAGTGGCTTCCTAGTGCAGGGGAGCCCTGGTCTAAATGATCAGTTGGGTGGAAACTGAGATTTTGGTGCTTGTCATGCTTGTAACCATTATTTTCCAATATTCCAATATGATTTTTTCTAAGGTAAGTAACATTCATTTGTCTGTTAAAAGTAATGCATTAATTCTGTAACGCACAAAAAAATTGGAGTTAAATTTAGATTCTGAACTTCACGTAAAAAAAAAAAAAAAAAAGTTCACCCTAAGTTCAGAAATGGCATCTATAGCTTAATGTGTGGCTGGTAGTACACGCTTGACTATGTTTTAAAAGAAATACAAAACACAAATGATGCTGGTTTGTCGATTCTGTCCAACATCTTCCGCCAGCGTTTAATCCAAAATATAAACAAAGGTATGGTAGACTTAAATTCTTCTTCTTCTTTCGGCCGCTCCCGTTAGGGGTCGCCACAGCGGATCAATCGTTTCCACTTCCTCCTGTCCTCTGCATCTCTCTCCATCACCCCCACCACTTGCATGTCCTCCTTCACCACATCCATAAATCTCCTCTTAGGCCTTCCTCTCTTCCTCTCGCCTGGCAGCTCCATCCCTAGCATCCTTCTCCCGATATATCCAGAATCTCTCCTCTGCACATGTCCAAACCAAGTATGGTAGACTTAAATAACTTAAAAAAAAAAAAAAAAAATTCTTACCTACTCCTATTTTAAGGTATGGTGTCCTTTGGCGATAGAATGTATGCATGTCAGATTATTCAGAATTTACCTTTAAACACTCATCTATTTGCGATAGTTTATCAAGAAAGTTCCTCAGTGCGGTTAAGGTTTTCCACATTTCAAATAACTGACACATATTATGCCGATTTAATATAATGATTGTCTGAAATCTGGCAAATGATACTTTAATTAAACATAACCCAGTACCAGTTAACATATGGGTCTCGGGTCTTGTCGTCTGTTTGAATAATGAGTTTAATCCAAATATTGCAAGATGGCACTTTAATAATTCATTTACACTCGGTCCTCTCGCTTTCACATAATTCCAGGAACTTGAAAATATACCAATGCACTTTCAGCACAGATAGGCCGAATATGACTGCCCTCTTTAATTTCGCAGACTTTGAATTATAATAGCGCCTACTGTTAGCATGGAAAATCTAGTTAAACACCAATTTACTTCATAGGAACGAGCGCAAATTTATAATTAAATTAGCTTTCAACCTCTTAATAACGAATTAGTTAAAAAGTCGTAAAGAAAAGAAATACGAAAAAAATTAGCCAATTAAAGGTTGCAAAATAATTCACTTCTAACCGTCCGTCTTGAGTGGGTTCGACCTCTCGGAAAATAATTATCGCAGCAGTTTGTCTCGAGATTTGGCGGTAGATCCACGCACGCTTTAAAACAATTGTATAAAGGAATTCCAAAATGTTAAGCGTTGACGCTGCAGACAATTTTTATATGTAGCACAGATTTTAATCTTACGTGGTGTGGCTCGGATGGGTGAACGCAGGGGCGCGTTTAGGTCTCGGGGCTGAACTCGGAGTTGAAAGGAAGGCCGCATCCCGAAGAACAGTGGAAATTGCCTCCGATCCCAAGAGATGAACAAGAAAGTTAATCATGCCGTAAAGCACTTTTAATTAATAGAGATAAAGTGGGGTGACTCCTTAGACGCGTATTAAGCACGGTTTGTTTTTTACCTGATGGATCACAGGACAACCGGCACAGCATGAACCACGGATAAGACGCACGACGGCTTTTATTTTTAAACAACATAAAATATATACTGCGCACTGTTTGCAACATACAGCTATTTGCAATACCTGGTCAAAAAAATCTTAATGATGCAACAAATGAGAAGCATGTTTCCATCTGTTAAACAGAGCAGAAGTAAAAGGCAAAGTGAACCCTTTCTCAAGTTATAACCAATATGTGAGATTATTAAATATAATCTTAATCATTTTCGGAAATATTGCCTGCTGTATGCACAGATTGTTTAGTTATGTTTTGCATTACCGTACGCGGTATCAACCTCTGTGAATTCTGGAATATTTTAGTTTATTTTGAGCAATTGTTTATGGATCAAACAATCTGTAGAATAATTCAAATGCAATAACCAGCAGTACATACGTTAAAATAGGGGGAAGCGCAGCCCCTTAACTTGGTTAACTGTAGCATTACAGTTTTCATGCGTAATGGGATAGGTTTTTCTGTTATATGTTTTCCAGCATTTTTTGGTGTTTATGGTTAAGCAGCAGAAAACTCAAAAGCAGACAGTGATTGATAATGGTAAGGGGAGAGATAACAAAGGGGGGGGGGGTTAGTGGAAGGAACAGGAGTACAACTGGTAGTGGACTGAGGAGAGCAGATGGCTGGGATACTCTGTTGTCTCTCAGGTGGACTTTGGAGCATCCAGCATTGTGCCTGAGTAAGATGTGGGTGCACATAGAATGCTGATGCATCCTCTGCTCTGGAGCTGGATGTCAAACTAGCAGGACAGTCAATAACTAGTAAATGTGAAGTATCGCTTTGTTTAGAAAGGCATGAGCTATTCCATCCATCCATCCATCCATCCATCCATCCATCCATCCATCCATCAATAATTGCTTTTCCACTGAAAGTTTGCAGCAGTCTGAAGCCAATTCTGGAAGCCTGGAGAGTAAAGTGGAGTTCACCCTGGAAAGAACAGCAGTCCATTTCTGGATAACATGGTATTCCTCATCGAATAAAAGCATAGATGTCACTTGGAAGTAACAACATAAGAAAGAAACATATCAGTCGTTGTTGATAAACTTGGTAGGTAAATTTTTGTCTTTATTTTAGTCCATTCTGATGCTTGTCCCTTTCAGTAATTTTCTCAAAAAATGTAAGGGGTTCCATCCAAAGAAGCCCCATTAACAAATCACGGGATGCTCAAGGGCAGTAGGACTGGGTAATATGATTCTGGCATGATGTCATAACGTACGCTGGGCTCAAAGTTTGATGTATTGGGACCAAAGCATTAACATTTACTGCTATGAAGAAAAATCACCATGTAAAAAAAGAAACATGAATAAATAAATCTAGCATCAATCACTCTGTGGAACAAAACAAGTTTGGATTAGGAGCTGACGGCTTTAATAAGAGCAAAAACTCGTCTTCTGTATTCCAAAGCATAGTTTTTCTTCCTTTTTGAAGAGTAAAAAGATGCGGGGCAGTTTTCAATACGTCCACACTGGGACATACAAAGGACACAGTGCACATTGTACAAAAAAGATAAGGATACTTGCTTGGATTCAAGATGTTGAGGAAATATGGAAACATTCCAGTCAGGCTTTGCCTGCTATGTATTTTATTGCTAAACTAATACTGTACTTTGATCCAAAATTATTTAAATTCATTTGTATTTAAGCACTAGTAGAGAAGCTTACTATACATTGTCAAAGGATATTACAGCATGGGCCTCCTGAAACTTGAAAGACCAGACTTGAAATTACAAGGCTGCTACAGCACCTGCTGCAAGGTACAAATGTTTTTAATGTTCTTACAACAAAAAAAAAAGGGCATCTGTCATTATTATTTCAGTGTGACCACCTTTCCCTGGAGAACAGCAGCCATTTCCAAGCATCTGCCAGCAGTTTGAGAAGCATCTGTCAGAAGTCTGTTTGCACCGCTGTTCAGTTCTGACCCCACCTGTACTTCAGCTCCTTTGTATCTGTGCCCTCGGCTGCCCTAAATGTGCATTATCCTCCGCGGGAGCCTGTTTCACATCACTGGTGAACTGTTTCTTTCTTGGGAGCCTCAGACAAAGACACATTATTCAAATGTACAGTCTTTGCACACAACATACAGGTGACGCGTTGCTGTCAAAACAACATCATAGCAAATTCTCGCAAGTCACACTCACTTTCATTAACTGCTTGTCCAGGTCCGGGTCACAGCGGTCTAGCCCCTCTCCTGGAGTCACTGGGTGCTAAGCTAAGAGGGAACTGAAAGCTCTGTATGAGATGAAGCCCACCTCAAGATAGAATTAAATTTAAAGATGTAATTACTATTTTTCCCAAAGGGAATAAAAAGTTACACCCATAAATGCCAAAATATCACTAAATCCCATTAAAATGGAAAAAGTTAGTTCAATAGTTAATCGATCATTAAACTCAATTGTTATAAGAACGCAAAAAGTGCAAGCCTAATCTGCCTATGCAGATTTTGGTTTATGGTAGTCAAGTGGTGAGCATCAAGGCGCAGTTCAGGTCACTTCCCCCTTCCATTTCCATGCTCCCTGATCATTGTCTGCCAGCCCTGCTCTCAGTTCGACAAGGGATGACTGAAAAGAAGTGCTTTGGGTTCATTTCTGTACTTCACCGCTTCTGGTCATGGCCTATTTCTCACTGATAGCCAAAAGATCTTCTTATTCATTTTTCTAACTTTTGCTTCCACCCCGCATGCCTCTAAGTCCTCACACAAGCACAGAAGCAGAAGTCACCTTTCATATAAATCAAAGCCGAGCAGAACAAAGTTATGCACGGAATTGATAAAGGCTAATCTTTCTGGCCACATAATACTTTTTTGTTCGTGTAAATTGTGTGGAGAAGACACTTTTGACGCTGCGGGGAGAGACGCGGGTTGTCCTGAAATCTCCCTTTGACAGTGGTCAGCAGGTTAGCAGGATGTTTAGCTTCTTACCCTTCTTTTTGGGGTGCAGCTGCATTTTTCCTACGAATCGCTTTACAACCCAGCAGCTTCCTGCGATTGCGCCACATGAGGGGGCATCTCAGCAGGAGACTGAAACAAGCAGAAGCAGGAGGGCTATGCCCCCAAACTTCTCCAACAAGGTGGAGTTGTTATTTATATGGAAAACAATAGTACAATATTTGATCAATTGTATGAACTTTGATATAAGCAACTCCTGACTGGCAGCTCTTTCAGAAATAAGTAAACTTATTTTATGAAGGTTTTACTCAGACTGGCTGCAGATAAGTTTGTTTACTTCTCTGAGAGTTTCTGAGGTTGTAAGTTTGGGATCTTCAGATATCCTGTGTCAGTCGGCACTTGTTTGAGAGTTTCACCTTACAGCTGCCTTTTCTCTTTTCCTGTGCAGCATTTCTATGCTGGGTATATTTTGTCCACCTTTTTTTTTTATGACAGATATACTTTGCCTCTTTTCTATGCTGTAAAAGCCCTAATTTATCACATTGGACTAGAAATTGCCATCGAGTCATGTCTGGCTCCTGGGCAACCCCTGGCGTGGTTTTCAAAGTAAGGAGGAACAGAAGTGGTTTGCCATCACCTTTTTCCAGTATATTTTTTCCTTAGAGGGGTGCAAACACGGAGGAGAGCATACAAACTCCACACACACCCTTGAGCTGGACTTGACCCCCACATTAGGCCAGCAGCCCAGGGGCTGGGAGGCACCAGCTAACCCCACTGCACCACCACAGCCCCCAATTTATTATATAGGAATTCACGTATTAAAGTTCTGATTGTCGGATCATTTTTGCAATTGAAATAGATTATTGTTATAACCCACCCATCACTGTGTATACTCTCATCTCAGAAATTACTTTTTAAAATCTGATAATTTACTCCTACAAGTCATTCTCTTTCTCTTGAAGATGCATATGTGGAGCAATAATAACAGCATCAATCTCAATACAAATTGCATGCATTCATACATTCGTGTGCAATGTATTTTATCACACACATCCTGACAGACAGTATAATAAAAGGCTTTAAAATACAAATTTGCAGGAGACACTGACTGGTGACATTCCAGGACTGAACCCCCGAATCCCCAATTCACAGACTGACAATATCTGGTTGTTACCCCGGTGTGTATGTGCATAGTATTGCCGTCTTCTGACATTTCGGCGCTCCGTGTCACTAACACTGTCAAGTGGCTGCAGAGCTATTTTTCAGTCATTTTATATTTCCATTGATGTCCTCTGTTAAGTTTTCCTTGAAAAGACCAAACCGTTTCTAATCGCGTATGGTCAGGCTGCCTATTTAAAGTAAGCATTACTTTAAACAAACACATTTATTGAAGTGTTGTATCGATAAATACAAAGCGTAACTCAGCAATATAAATATTACATGATTTAGGGAAAGAAAATAAAAGAGCAAAGCATTGCAAATGTCAGTTTTAGTTTTAATAATTATTATGTGAATACTGGACAATTTTCCACTGTAACTGAATAATAGTTTTATTCATATATAGTTTGTGTCACCTTTAGTGCAGTGTTTATTTTATTATATTGTATAGTGTAACAGTGTATTATATTGCATTATATTGTCTATTATACGGGTCCTTAACAGATGTGTTGGTTTCTTCTAGCACAATTAATTTCATTTTTATTTTTTTCCTGTCCTGACCCATTGACCCGGTGCGATGTAGCGCAGTTACGGAGTACATCTGAAACTATTCAAACTAATCGGTAACCATGCGCAGTGGTGAACATGGATCTGACAGTTCGAAAAGCGAATGTGTAAGAAGAAACAAAGCGAAAGGGAGCAAAAAGCGATGGGGAAAAAATGAGGTACGAGGTCCAAGGCCAGCTGGCTGCTCAATCCCCCGGGCATCGATCAAACTGCGGACCTTGGGCCTCCCCCACCCCGACAGCATAAGCATGTGTTCGGTAATTACAGTGTGAAGGATGCGCACCTACGCGAGTGTCACTACTGTGGTCCCCGTGCCACATTGTTATCCCACCGAGTCAGATGGGCTTAATTGCTGAGTTGTACATATTAAATGGACCATGATGCACCAGACAAGAAGCCTTGAGACACACCGCGTAACTGATGGCACTCTGCGAGCTGGGGGGACCCTTGCTGGGACTTTAATCGCAAGTGAGTACATGAACACCCAACGCCGCTGATCGGAGCTCATTTTGTTGAGTTAGGAGAACCAACGGGTACAGCGAAGCGGAAAAGCAAAATGGTTTGAAAGGAGCGCGTGAAAGCGGTACAAAAACACATCGGCGGACAGAGGAAGCTAGAGACCTACCAGGATGTGATGCTAGATTGGGATTTTGGGAAGTGGGAGAGGGGGAAAATGGGATTTGGTTGAAGAAGTAGCCAGTTGCCCATGTGGAATTTTCTAGTCTTACTGCTGCTGGACTTTGGGGTGACACTTCAAGGGCACGGACACCCAGGCAGCAAGAATCGTCTGAAGACCGGGCAGAAACTATAGAAATAAAAGCTCAACTAATTTACCGCAAGATAACTGCAGAGGAAATGCAGACGTCTCGCTAAATTCATGCAATTCCCGTCCAAATTATGGGCCGGGCTTTTTCCGAGTAATACTTCACAAGATGCATAATTGGCAATTGCATGTTTGTAATATTAAATGGTTAATAAGTAAGTTTCCTTTTTAAAATATTGCAAGTATTTAAAATAACAATGAGTTTGTCTGTGGTTCAGTGTGGTGATGTTTCGACTTGGGTGGGTGGTGGGTGTGCTGCTGAAAAGTACAGTAGTGCACTACCCAGTGCCTCAAAAAAAAAAAAAAAAAAAAAAAAAATTGCATGTGAAGTTTTTATTTTGTATGAAAAACAACAAATTACCGATGTGTGCAAGACATAGATTTGATCTTCATAACACATTATTTTTATACTGCTTTAGTAAAGATAAATCAATGTCGAACTGCCGAAACATTTTATAACTTATTACCGTATTAAAGGATGAATACCGATAAATAAATAATGCTCTGCATTACTTTCTTTAACAAGGAATGATACTACAATGACATGTTTAAGGAAACCACTGATGTTCCCGACACCAACACATTGTGCAGAGGATTTTGACGCCAACAACACTCAAGACGCAAGTAAGCACAGATAGGGACACCACATGCTGCCGTATTGAAAAATGCGGACTTACAATTAGAAAATTCCTGGTTTTTGAATGCCAAAGCACTGCTGTAGCATCCTTGTGAGGTGTGCTTATCTGGCAGTTGCTCAGTAAAAATATTAGCTCTTTAAATGGGACAAATGGTGCATTGGGTAGGTTTATTATAATAGCAATAAAGATGGACAAACTGTCAAGGTTATTACATAACTAAAGTATATAACATGCAAAATCCCATTGTCCTTTTCTCTACACTTCTCTAATTGGGTTTAGAATGGAAGCTTAATAATTTCAGATGAACATTTTTATTTTTCTGTTGCTTACACCATAGGCCCATTTGTTTTTATAGTTCTCTTTCTTCTCTGCAGTTTATACTAAGGATTCTTAGGGGGAGACAGGTAGCACAGCTGCTAGCAGGATTAGCTGTGGCAGTTGCTGCCTTGAGCTAGAAAGTCCCAGCTTTGAATCCCACTCCTGCTGTAGGACCCTTTAGCAAAGTGCTCACCCTGAATTCCTCCGGTTAAAAATTACCCAGCTGTATAAATGAGTAAATCATTGTAAGTTGCTTTGGAGAACAGTGGCAGCTTAAGGAATAAATAATTCAGTACCAATAAATTAATCTTGGAGACAGAACAGAAGTTCTATTCTTGGACAATGACATGCGGAATTAAAAATATAGTTTTAAATTGTTTATAATGAGACTGTACACTTTTTATTTCCCCATGGTGACCTTTGACTGGCCCGTATTGTCATCCATGTGACCGCTTCCTTACAACTTTTTCACGACTCTTCAGCTCAAAAGATGAGCCATTTAGGAACCCTCCTTCAGGCAGAAGCAAACAGCTTCATCTCCCAGGGCCTTCACCCTTGACTCACCCTATATGAATGCCTCATAACCTTCGACATATTCAATTCATCATTTAAGTGCAACCTTTTTCAGATCCTTTCAAGATGGTCTGCCAGCTTCCTGCCTCCCCCATCTGACTGAAAAATGCAACCAATGAGCTTCACACTTTTTTTTTTTTTTTTTTTTTAAATATTTTATCTCCGAGTTTTAAAGCCTCATGGATTGAGACTAGTGTGTAATTGACATTCGGGCTATTTTAGGGAGCTCTACAAGAATTGCTGCTAAAGTAACCCAGCAGCTCAGTCAAGAAATATCTGTTTCCTTTCTCTTACGGACAGTGCGATGGATCATGTGGTTTATTTATGTGCCAAACTGTTTGTTTAGTTGTTTCTCTGGATGTGTCCTATATCAGAAGTCAACAAATCAGCCTTTAAATATTTTTCCAACATTACATATTAAGCACATTCTGCTGACAGGTGCCAGTGGCTGAGGTTTAGCGGCCATGGCTGGATTATGGGTCCCCACTAGAAGAAGGCCAGAGGGCTGAACTAGAAGACAGGTTTACAAACAGTCTTCATTCTTGCCTTCACATTACTTTGTTTACGCCAGCCACTGTCTGATTTTCCAGCTTTTTATTATCTGTTCTGATAGGTGTTAGTCTGAAGGATTTTCACAAGATACTCAAAGGGCGCTTTGCATCCGCACAGCTTGCATTTACACACATGTCAGGTTCTTTGAGCAAGCGGCAAAACTGGGCTGAAATGGCACACTGATTTTCAGGCTTTAAAATGCAATCTTGGTGATGGAGAGAGTGATGGATATGTTTTATGTATATTTGTTACTACAGGCAACCAAGCCTCACATTTAGTCTAATTCATCTCCCGAATGAATGAGCTGAAATAAAATTGTGTTTACTTGCACGCTACTTACGCAGAGTGGCAATGATGCGTGTATTTGGGAGGACACTGGGGTGACATGCGTCTGCAATGTGGCCCAACTTATTACTGTCTGTTAACCTCAGCTGCTCCAACATTAACACAGTGTGTTTGTAGATTCTACTGCAACACATGCTCGCATAAGCAAAAACATTGGTCATCCTGTAAATGATTATAGCCTCTATATCACATTAAAAACACTGAATTACAGTAAATGCCCCATATATGAATAACCTTAAATTACTGAAATATATTTGTTGATAGATTTTTTATTAGTACTGAGAGCCTTGCAATACAACTGTAATTTTCAGATCTTGAATTATACATAGTAATAAGCATGAGCAAGCCTGCGGGCTTCAACCTGAGCCGAGTATTGATGGGAGAAAGGTGCACGGATGATGGTCAGAGCGAGAGAGAGAGAAAGATACATCAGTCGCTGCCCTCTTTTCACCAATTTTATCTATTGGTTTTCTTGCTAACCGCTCGTTGCTGTTGGATGTCACATTTTTAGTTGTAAAACTGGAGCCTGAATACAGAGCAGCGTCAGTCAACGTGACATAAAGCATTGCCACTGTCCAACCCGCTTCTCTTCCTGCTGTCCAAACCCATTCGCTTTGACAGCTCGTTGCAAGCTCCACCCATAAAGAGATCTTCAAAGCTCTTACAGCCAACTCTATCCATGAAATACAGACCAGTATTTTTTACAAATTTAAAAGCTACCCAGGAACTGCACTGAGGACACATTTTTATTCATGAAGTATGGTTGCACAATAGGATGGCCTGTGAAGACCCCAATGAGACCATTCTGAACTCAAATCTTCACTTTATGGAAAAATAAAATACAGACAGACCTCGAGTTACGATGGTCCAACTTGGGATTTTTTGACTTCACGATGCGATAGCGATATGCATTCAGTAGAAACCATGCTTTGAGTTTTGAATTTTTCCCTGGCAAATCAGTCTTCTTTTCTACTTTATCTTTCGGCTGCTCCTGTTAGGGGTCGCCACAGCGGATCAACCATTTCCATTTCTTCCTGTCCTCTGCATCTTTCTTTTCCCAGGCAATCAGTATGTGGTATGAAACATTCTCATGAAGCTGGGCAGTGGCAGCGAGCTGCATCTCCCAGTCTGCCATGCGGTTGCTAGTGTATACAACCAATACTCCACGGTATTCTGTGTTGCCAGTGTTTTTTGGGTACCTCCCTGTGTCTACATTGTGTTTTGTGCATCCATTATATCTACAAAATGGCCATCTGTGTCTCCTACTGGTGAGAAGAGGAGGAAGGTAATTACTCTTGAGGAGAAACTCAAGACAATTGCCCAACATAAAGGTAGCAAGCCCATAATGGCCATCACACATGAACTTGGACTTTTGTGATTGATGAGCTCAACCATCTTAAAGGATAAGAAGCCTATCAGTGATGCAGGGAAATCTTTCAGTACAATGATGTTTGGTAGGTTAGATGTAGTAAAATGCATTTTTGCCTTACGATATTTTCAACTTGCGATGGGTTTATCGGAATGTAACCCCATCATAAGTCAGAGACATTTTCTTTTCTATTAACCACTCATGTTTACTCATTTAAAATGTTACTTTACAACAATTTAAAAGTGAGATATGAACTCAGTTAAAAAAAGAAAAGAAAAAAAAAAAAAAGAAAAATACTTTAAATGACCCCCCCCCATGATACCCTGTGGTAACACGAGGGTCACTACCTATGCAGAATGCCAGATCTCCCCTGACATTTGTATACTTCCAAGTAACCCTGCTAGGATGCCTTTGGGTGGCTAATAATGATAATACAGGTCCTGTGCTGTTTGAAAAGGGACAAGAGCAAAATGGCTGATAGATCACACAAACATGACGACAAAGCAAAACCTGAAAACATCGCGGGCCCAACATGACCCTAGGAGATGTGTTGACAACACACTTCCAGACCTTGGCCAGGTTTGAGCTTATTGCAGGTGAGCGTGGGCTTCTGGGTCGGAAGGGCACAAAGAGCAAGGACACCAACCTCTGAAAGCTTTGTCCCCACAGGGAGATAGAATGATGCTATAACCTTCTCCAGCACCAGTGCCCCACTCCCTCACTGCTGGAAGCCCCTGGGCTGCTGAGCTTGCTATGCAAGCACCTATGGGGGGCACAGGAGCTAATCTGGCTCATATGCTGCAATGTGCATTCTTTAAAGAGACAGAACTGCAGCTCCCATCTGAGGCATGTGGACAGCAACTATGGTGTGAAATTCTTCTGCATTATAAAATAAAGAATGTGATGCTGCTACAAAAAAAAAAAAAAAAAAAAAAAAAAAAAAAAAAAAAAAAAAAAAAAAGCAGCTACATCAACAAATTGCAAAAACAAAAACGCTGGCTTTCTCATGTATTTCGGGTGCCTGCATATATGTGTGTGACTGCACTGCAGTGGTCCACTACCCGATCCAGAGCGTACCCTTGCCGCCCGCCATAGGAGAAACTCTGGACCCGATTCAAGCCTGTCTGTGCCAGTCAAGCTTTCAAGAAAAGCAAATTGAAAAATGATTCATTTCAGTACACACCACCACCACCAACGTGCCAAATACTCCCATCACACAGGCTGAACTCGGGAGTAGGCACACACCACCCAGCTGCGCTCTGCCACTAACATCTCCTGTATTTTGGATGAGCTGGAATGGATTTCTCTGCACTGTTCTGGGGAGCATCAAGCAATTTGTCCAACAAGAACCACGGAAGGATGGAAGGGGCAGTGGCTGCAGAAGGAACACCTTTTTATGGGTGCTGATGCGTCCGCAGGAATCTTAGGATGTAAATCACTTTCTAATTACTTTCAGGGTTGACCTACGCTATGGTCAATGCAGTTTGCTGCATAATATTGATGCACAGACAATGCATTAAATACTGTTACCATGATGCATTTAAAGGAATGAAACCAGCAACCAATTCAATTTTATATGAATCATATTTATGCACACTTTTATTCCCACATATTAGAAAGTGTGTTGCATTTATGCATACTTTTTCCTATATTCATTATTTCTGTTTGTCTCCGCATGTGTACACAGTATCCATATCATGCATAGAATAATCTTTCAGAACAGCACACAATATTTCCTGACTTCTGGAAGGATTTTTCTGATGCTAAATTGTTCAGAACTGTATGGAACCTTGGCAAACTCTGACTGTACAGCCAGCTTTAATTGGCGGTACAGTCACTGGCGGCGAACAGTGTGTTGCTCAGCCTGATGCTGTCGGTCTGTGTACATGAAAGCAGCAAGGGACTCCTTGTATTCAGTGCCCCAGGGCCGACTTCACCCTAAAGGCTGCTGCTGTGGGCACCATCCGCTACCCAAATGATTTCCACAAAATGAATGTATGAAATACATTGCACACATGCATGTATATGTGGGGGTTTCTAAATACCAAAGTCAGAGCGATGAGGAGAGGTACAGCCCATACTTATCATAAGGGGTGCTAATGGGGACATCTTAGGCGTCATTAATGCACAACCGGCGGGACAAACCTGTGCACATCAGATCTGTAGCCATGTAGTCGGTTCATTAGCATCTTTCACAGCTGTGTTGAAAGTCACCTGGGGGGTTCACAGTTAGCATAGCACATTAGGGAGCGCTAAGGAGTCCTTCCTTAGAGTAAAGGGCCTCCAACTAAATCTGGTCCTTGCTGACTTTGCAGTTGTGCTATTGCTGTCTGACAAAAATAATTTTAACTGCTTATTCATTTATTTTTTTTTTGTTACCGCCAAACATACCTCGCCTCATTCCAATAATCCAGGGGAACAAACCCAGTCGGCAATAATAAACAGCAGCCCCGCTCAAAAATTGGGGGGGGAGGACATTAAAGACACACAAACATATCAATTTAAACCTGCCTATTCATATGAAGAGACTGAATTCTTAACACTTCCTCTTGTTTAAGGAATAGCTTACCCGCAGCTCCTGGATTTAAATCCAACTCGGTCTGCACGGTCACTCCATGTTCCTTCCATATCCCAAAGGAACAGCTGCGATTGGCTTGTGGTGGACTAGTGTCCCTTCCAGCAGGTATTTAAACTCACACCCTATTCTGGATCACCACAACCCTACATTTGAACAATTGTTCTTGTACAATGAATGAATGAATGAATGAATGAATGAATGAATGAATAGTTATAATCATATGTTGCAGGCTAAAGCCTACTAATGCCTGATCCATAAGATTGGCAGCTGCACTGAGGCGCATCCTGTTAATGGGATAACAAGCCCAGGTGCAGCCAGTCAGCCAATAATGGACTCAATAAAAGCCCAGGCTAAGTGGCTGAGGGAGAAAGAAAGAGGGGGAGAGTGGTTGTTTAATAGTTCAGCCTGCAAAATGGTGTATGCTGGTCTGATGTTATAGGCATTTCGTATTTGTCTTTGTTCTTGCTTTCTTGTGTTCTGTTTTGTTGAGTTGTGGCTCCCTTTTGTGGTTATTATATTCTTGTTTGTGATATTTGCCTTCATTATGTGAATAAAGAATAAAAATGACTACAAATCCTCCCACATCTATTCCCTTCCTGGTTGCTCCCTGGACCTGGCACATCCTGATGTGATCTATCTTAAAACTAAGACTGTAAATACTGTCACCAGTGGTGAGGTCACAAAATTTATCTTTGGACTGATTTTCCATCAGCTACATAAAATGGCAGTTTAAAGATTAGAAACCCCAGATCTCCATGGTGGTCACATAACCCACCTGGTCTAAGCAGATGGGTACAAGCTGTGCAGAGGTAGACAGAAAAGAGGGGGATGAGAGCGTTTAGATGAGTAAGCTTTGACGCAACTATGTGCACAACTTGGCAGACTGGCAGGAATTTATTACTTCATACAGGTTTCCGCACATGAGTGGCGAGGGACCACGCAGGAAGATGGCGACAAATGAAATGCAAGATGTCATCGTAATTTGGATGCGGTTTTTTCAATTTCCCAAAGGCTTTTTTTTTTGTTTTCTTCTTTCAAGTGACTGCTTGACAAGCGCAGCTGAACTATGCTCACCGCTTCTTTTGTCCTGTGATTAGCGGGCTTTGACAAAAGCCAACTGCTAGAACAGGGTAGCAACTCCGAAGCACAAAAGCATGGTGTCACTGGAGTATAACCGCAAACAAAGTGCCATTTTACAAAGAAGGTTGGAAGCCTTTGGCACTGTAGGAAATGAACTGGTTGAAGGTGTCTGAGCTGCAGCTGCTTTTCGGAAAGGTACGCGCTCCCTTTTTGCGCCCGTAGAAAGAGGATCCAGTTCATCCTTTACCCCTGTTTGCGATATTAATCTGTCCCTCTGAATTGATAAAAGAAATTGTCAGAAATGAGTGTAACATAGAATTAAATTAGACAAGAAAAATATAAATATGAAATTATAATTATTGTGTTATTAGTGTCAGGGAAATGTCACAGGCTCACTTCCTTTGCAGTTCACTTGGACTGTCTCATACTGGCCTGGATATATGGCCAAATGTATATGGACCTCCTTTTCTAATGACTTGACTTGGGCAGTTTCGGCTGCACCCATACAGTAGACAAAACATTCTAGACCATTCTAGACAGCTATGTGCTTTCAGCTTTGTGGCCACAGTTTGGAGAAGAAGCTCCTTTCTTGCTCCAGCATGACTTTGCCCCTCTCATGCACAACACAAGCACCAAAACAGATGGTTTGTCCAGGCTGGTGTGGGAGAACTTGAGTGGCTGCACAGAGCCTTGACCTCAGCCCCGCTGAGCACCTTTGGGATGAACTGGAATGCCAACCTTGAGCCGAGCCTTCTCATCCAACATCAGAGCTTGATCTCACTGATGCTCTTGTGGCTGAATGGGCATAAATTCCCAAAATCTGGTGGAAAGCCTTCCCAGAAGAGTGGGGACGGTTATAGCAGCAAGGGGGAACAACTCCATATGAATGTCCATGGGTCTGGAATGGAATGTTCAACAAGCACATATGGGGGTGATGCTAAGGTGTCCACATACTTTTGGCCATATAGTGTATTTTTCATATATGATGAAAATAGTGTTTATCACAGCCATAAGATGATTTTAATTCTACTGAAGTTCAAACGTTGCTCTGTGCTCCATATTCTTTCCTCGCCTGTTTCTGCACCTTGTTTTTGGGAACAAGGCATTTATCATGAATGTGGGAATCAAGCCCTTTATCAAATTTACGGCACAGTTTTTATTTGGTTGTGAAAGCAGATTTTGCTGAATCAGGGTCTTGAGAACTGGGGTGCGTCTGTAATCACAGATGTAGGGGAAAAGCATAGAAGGTGTATGTTATTTTTGACAAGAACAAATAAATTGTGGGTGTTATACACCCTTGTGGTGCCTAATGGATGAACAAGCTTTTTTCACTGAGGTTTATTTTAGTCATGGCTTCTATTTAACAAACACTAAAGCCACAGTAGGTTTTCTTAATGATTATATTTTATTATTAAAGCCAAACTATCAGACATCTTCCACATAATCCATCACTTTCTTTACTATTGCTTTATGGAAATGACAAGACTGTGTACAATTATATAACTGTTATATCCCATATTTACACCTTATTCACAACTGGATGAGGGTATTTTCTTATATCACTTACGTTTGTAAATTTAAATTATAATGCAATGTATGCAAAGTGTTATTTAAACAAAACATATACATTTTATATTTTTATTGTTTTTCTATGCAAGTTGCTGCAACACAAGTTGTCCAAATGCAGAAATTATTTCAAGTGACATTTTTGTAGTACCGAATGACTGTATGTCTAAATTCAAACAAAACAAAGATTTAAAATCTTGAACGACATTATGTGGCCAATCTGTGTATTTCCTTTGGATGAACGACTATTATTTGAATGCGCTGTTGCTCGATGTGAATTGAGACACAGTACAGCTTTATTTCATCGATGGATGATGGCTGAAAAGATGTTCTAACCTGCATACAGAAATCGAATTCTGTGTGCACATCAGTGAAACTCAGAGACATGTCTGGACAAAGGCAAAATAAGTAAAACAACACAGATCCAAACATTTATACCTGGCAAATTATACTGTTTTATTCAAAACAATGACAGACAGTAACATAATACTTTATTTATAAATATGATTCAGGATAAAGAATTAATCACAACCTTAACTATTTTTCTAATAACATCTGTACATTGTGAAGTGGGGAGTGTTTGAATGAAATATTAGTCAAGTTCACTGGGGACATTTTGCAAAAATGTTGACAGCATTTGAAATGTTTGTTGCTCTGCCGCATTTTAAATCTCTAGCTTAAAAGACATAACCAGGTCCTCAACCACATGTCACAGTCATTTCTTGGTAAGAGGTGAACATCCTTCGTTCAGTTGTTTTTTGGTACCAGCCCATTGAATGGCAAAATAAGTGTGTGTGTGTGTGTGTGTGTGTGTGTGTGTGTGTGTGTGTGTGTGTGTGTGTGTGTTTGTGTGTGTTTGTGTGTGCGCCTTCTGCCTTTCGGAAGGACTGAGCCATATAACAAAAAGATGGGTATGACAATACTACAGGTCTGCTCCAAGTAAACATGGAGTCAGAGGACATGGACTCAGGAATTTGGGTTTAGCCTCGCATTATTCTGAACCTGAGCAAAAGGTGCATCTGAGCAGATCTCTGCTTCTCTGTCTCTCATTCCTAGGGAGGTCCTCTTACTGTGGATAGCAGGGGTGTCATGACAGCTATGGGTTTATCAGGTATAACACTCATATGTGTTGGGGTCCTGCAGGATGTGTGTGAGAAAGGTCCTGAGAAAGGCAGCTGTGCATGTGTCTGTTGTGCAATTGTTATTCTGCATCTGTGAAGTCCATATGTGTCCGTTCTTTTTCCTCTGTACTTACTTATATAATATAATTGAACATAATGAGGTGACATTTAACTTAATAAATTTAATTTCATTCTTTATTGACTATCTCTTTCTTTGTATTGTGGCACTGAGCATGTTACTGGCATAAGAATTTCCTTAGGGATCAATAAAGTTTTATCTTATCTTATGTGAGTGACTGTGAAGCCTTCACGTGTCTTCTATGGGAGCCAAATTAATTTGGCATAAGTTATAAATACACCTGAATATATTTTTTGGACAAATTGACAAATTTCATGTTCACTGCTTTAACCTCAGACCCGAGCCTGTACCTTTGTGCTTTGTTTAAAGGCCTTCAAATGAAGAAATATATATATATATATATATATATATATATATATATATATATATATATATATATAATTAATGATAAAATAAATTAAAAAATAAAATAAATGAGTTCTTGATTACCATAGCAGTGAAGTATGCAGTTAGCAAAAAATGCCTTAGCCTCTATTTATGTGTGTAACAGAGTTCAGCTTTTTTGAGGCCTCAAGTGATTCTTGTCATGGCTTTGTGACTTTCCTCCTGTTTAAATTAAAGTCCACCACTGCTATATTATAAATGATTATTAAATCTTTCTGTAGCTGCATAGACAGCAATAGAAAAAAAAAAAGATTGGTGGGCAATATGTTTAGTTAACGTCTGACACATGGGGGGGATGGGGATGAGGGAAACGAAATAGCACAGCATAAAAAGAGCAACCTGCGCAAATGCTTATACGCAAAAGTCTAATGACTGGAATATGGAGTGATGTATTTATTCAACCTCTGAAAGTACCGGCTTTTCATAAACTTCTGCCCTGGAAACCATTTCTGCAAGGCAGTTAAGCTCATTGGTATTACCCGCATTACTGTAAAATCACAATCTCCTATACAGTCCTGTTGCAGTAGATACTTGTCTTATTACAATATTTACAAATTTACCCCCTTCCACCCACCCCTTTTTATCCTCCGTGATTCCATTAACATAAAAAGACTTTCATAACCACTAATGTATTTTTTTAATCCTCAAACACAATTTTCAGGATAATTTAGCACTCCATGAACATGAGGTCCTAGCCTGTGTAGCCTCTACTTTCTTTCAGCCACTTCTGACGTTTAGGTTGGGCTAATTGGCCGTACTGCAGAATCCCATTAAATCCTAATATATGTCCCCTGCATCTGAAAAAACCTACATGTAAGTACCGTGGCCTCCCACAATCTTTACACTGAGCATATTAGTGCCAACAGTAAAGACATTCCTTGAAAAACGGTGTCTTTTAATATTAGACTAATGTTATAAATGCGTTCAATGCATCACTTATTGAAACAGGCCCCTTAAAACTATCATATCCAGACAGAAATGTAATGTTTTGCATGTGTTATTAATAATTTACAAATAAGGGTGTCATTTCAAAAAAGCGAGATTATGTTTAGCCCATTGATGTTGCGAAATAAACCAGGATTGAGAATCTGTGGACAATGGTTAAGATTGCTGCCGCTGGAAAATCCAGATTTTTATCTGTATGTCTATGAACAATATGATACTTATGACAGGAATGCCCTTTTTTGATACACCCCCATCCCCCAGGGCACGTCCGCTTTAACAGTACAGTTAACATTCAATGGGATGCATTTACAAGTTGTGTTTAAATAATGGAGGGAGGGCAGCGTTTCCCATTATCAGTACGATTATAGACTTTTTAAAGGCAGCAATGCATCCAAACCACTAATGATTTTTCAATTTAAAAAACTCCTTCGAGTCCACCTCACCTGAATGTGGGATTATGAGCCTAACTGTTCGCACCTGACTCAGGAGTTGCTGCTGTAGGCAGAAGCTGAACACGGTTGCAGCGGCAGCATGCATCTAACAGTACAAGGTCTGAATCCTACAGATGTGAATTGCATTTTAATTCATGCTTAGGTCTTATGTAGACCTGAATCACGAGGCAAAAGGACCTAACTTTTGAAAAAATAACTTCAGCAAAGCAATTATGATTCCATCGAGAAGCAGCGCACCCTGCGGTCCTCAGGGATTGAAGTTGCGCATCCAGAATTACACACCTCTTCTTTCTGTTACCCCTCAGTGTAAGTGACAGAAAGCCTAGTCCTCGAGTATCATGCTGGCTGTTGTACTACCTCTGTTTTTAACTGCTTATTGAGGCAATAACTCAGACAGTCAAATCCGCTAACCTGGCATTTCAGGTGTAAATTAGCCCCTATTAACACGCATTGTCTAAAACCTGCTAGTATAACAGCTCTACAGGACAAAGGCTGCCTCTGACTGTTATTTTATCTGCCACTGATTTTTTAACCCCACCAACTACTTCATTTAAATTCTTGGTCCCTGTTTTGAAACACTGGTGACTGTCACATATAATGGCAGCAATTTCTAGTAAAGTTTGTAGCGCATGATTACTGCACAGAGATGGATGGATGGATGGATGGATGGATGGATAACATGAAGACAATTCTTTTAGCAAAGTTGCATTTGTCTATGAGAGAATCACCTTGAAGCAACACGTATCTGCTGGATTCAATTAAATTGACTGTCACACGCGGTGAGAGGTAACATGTTCTTGTCCTTTTCTGTCTCCTTTTTTGAAAAGAAAGATTATGGGAAATGAAAGAACGTTTTCCCTTTTCCTGAAACCGGGCGCACATCCAGGAAGTCAGCTGCTTTGCAGACTGTAGGATTCAATTTACTGTGTTTTTGTTCTTGCCATGTTTATGCCACAGTAGACAAAAAGAGGTCCAGCGAGCAAGACTGACTGCTCAAACACAGCAATTAACCTGCAGTACTGAATTTACCCATTTTAAAGAAAAAAATCATTTTTTAACATGAACCATAAAAAGTGTACTAAACAAATGAAATATGTTTTGCCACATATATTTTACACCCATTTTTAGAAATATGTTGTAACCATGTTCTTTCTAAAGATGGCACATTTAAAATAAGTAAATAAGTAATAAATAAATAAATAAATATGCTGTCATAAAAATGTGGGATATTACTGTAATAGTGTTGTTTGGTGGAACCACTATACCATTATTTAAAGGGTTGTTCTGGTCAACTGTAATCGGTAATTGCATACAAAAGTCATACATGTGCAAGTCACAAGTAAGTCCCAAGTCTTAACCTTCAAGTCTCAAGTTAAATCCCAAGTTACAGTGTTTAGAATCAAGCAAGTCCCTACATGGAGTCAAGCAAGCCAAGTCAAGTCATTGCTCAGGTCAAGCAATTTGCAAATCAAGTCATATTGAGTTCTAGCACAGCCGAAAGAAGAAGATTGAGTTCTAGCACCTACACTTAATGTAGTAATCCAGCAGGACACTGATTTTGTGCACTCCTGTTTATTTTATTTTAATCTGACATTGGGGCTACTAGATCTCTGAATGTGAAATACAATTGCAAAAACCTATTTTAGTAACATCAACAATACTTGCAATATAAATTAACTGTAGACTAATTTTAATCTCTCTCATTCTGTATTAAAGAATCAGAAGAACTTTTTCATTTCATTTACTTGATGGTAACTTTGGGAAGTACCTGCTTATTTAACATTGCAAACTCTAATACTCATACATACATACAGCATATTTAGATAAGTAAGAACCTACAGTGGCATGCAAAAGTTTGGGCGCCCCTGTTCAAAATTCTTGTTACTGTGAATAGTTAAGTAGAAGATGAACTGAGCTCCAAAAGGGCATAAAGTTGAAGATGAATCATCCTTTTGAGCATTTTAAGCAGAATCAGTGTGTTATTTTCACTTTGTACAGTTTTAGAGTGAAAAAAGGAAAGGAGCACCATGCAAAAGTTTGGACACCCCAAGAGATTTGAGGTCTCAGACCTTAGTTAGTTCATTACGGCTATGGTTTGTTCACAGTCACCATTAGGAAAGGTGAGATGATGCAAAATTCAAAGCTTTATAAATAATTTGACTCCTCAAACTGTTCACCTGTACAAATATGATCTTCATGGAAGAGTCATCAGAAGAAAACTTTTCCTGTGTCCTTACCAGAAAATTTAGCATCAGAAGTTTCCAAATGAACATCTAAACAAGCCTAATGCATTTTGGAAACAAGTCCTGTGGACTGATGAAGTCACAATGGGCAAAGGTATGTTTGGAGAAAAAAGGGCGTAGAATTCCATGAAAAGAACACCTCTCCAACTTTTAAGCATGATTGTGGAAAGCTCATGCTTTGGTCTTGTATTGCAGCCAGTGGCACGGGGAATATTTCACTGGTACAGAGGAGAATGGATTCAAGTAAATACCAGGAAATTCTGGAGGCAAACATCACACTGTCTGTAAAAAAGCTGAAGATGAAAAGAGGATGGCTTCTACAACAAGATAATGATATCTGAAACACCTCAAAATCCACAATGGACTACCTCTACAGGCACAAGCTGATGTTTTTGGCATGGCCCTCACAGTCTCCCGACCTAAACATCATAGAAAATCTGGGGATAGATCTCAAAAGAGCAGTGCATGCATACCACACCCCAAAAATCTCACAGAAGTAGAAGCCTTTGCAAGGAAACATGGGTGAAAGACCAGCTAAAAAAGGGTTTACAAGCTGAAATACTTGCTAAAAGGGGTGTTACTAAGTACTGACCATGCAGGGTGCCCAAACTTTTGCTTCGGGCCCGTTTCCTTTTTTGATTATTTTGAAACTGTAAAAGATGGAAATATAAAAGTTACATTCCTTAAAATATTTAACAAATGTGTCATCTTTAACTTAATGCCTTTTGGACATCAGGTTATCATTTACTTGTCCAGCTATTGACAGTAACAAAGAGTTTAACCAGGGATGCCCAAACTTTTGCATGCCACTGTATATAATTAGGCAATCTATGCAATATTTCAATTAACTGAACCCAATTACAATTACGTGTCGGTCAACCCCAGACCGCATATACGACAGTGGTTTGTACCTTAGGAGCAAGAGATTATGACTACAGTGAATATATGTATTATAGCTTATATACTGCATGTACTGTACTATTATATGCTTGGCAGCACAATCAGTTTGCATACAAGAGACATGAGATGTGCACCTGTTGTGTACGGGAAGCTGTTATGTTTGCTACATCCCGTTCTCCAATTGGGATTTCTCAACTATTTAAACCTTATGGAATCATAGAAATACAATATATGCGGTCAGATGTTACCCCAACGGACATTATGCAGCGCGTGACTATATAACATAACGTAGACATCGATGATCGGAGGAGCTCTAGATTAACTCAGCTAGTTAGCAAGTGTGTAAAAAAGAAAAATTAACGTTACCTTTCTTTATGGCGCCTGAAATGCTAGAGGAAGTTGGATGTTGTTGTGGCAGCATCACTGATTCTAGAACCACAAACTTTGCACACCGCATTCGTTTTTCTGTACTTTGATGTACAAGATATTGTATGTATGCAAATTACTTGATCCTCGAAACATATTGCCCATTCTCTCCATGCTCATTGACATTGACAATCTGATTGTCTATGTGCTGAGTGCACGTTTCGTCACCCAATCATGTTTCAACAAACAAGAAATAAGATAGAAGTGTCTTTTTTCACATAATGAAACAAAATAACTAACATTAGGTTGTAAAAGAAAGAAGAATAAACGTATTTAGTCAAAAAATTTGAAGTCATTCCAAGTCATCAGTCTAACATCAAAGTCAAGTTGTGCGTCTTGAACACCAAGTCAAAGTCAAGTTGAACCTTTTTTAATGATCATCAAGTAACTCACAAGTCCCCAAATTTACAGCTCGAGTTTGACTCACATCAGGTTATGAGACTCGAGTCCCCTAAGTCTGTCTAATTACCCCCTTTGATACCCATAGTCAGTAAGTAACCCCATATTTACCTGCTCAAATACCCATAAACTGATTGTTCTGCTACAAGCAACATAGATTATGCAGTTAGTTTTAGTAATGCATTAAAATATAAATATTGAGCAATTTTCACATAAATGCAATACCAACTGCTAAAATGTACAGTATCAAATGACTGGCAGTCAATCTTGTAGCAGTGTGATACAGAAGTACTGTGCACATCTTCCAACATATTTGTATTCCAGTAATGTGTTGACGAGATGAAAAAATGTAACTTTAATTTGTATTCAAGCTTTGCTTCATAGGAAATGCTTTATCCTTTCATTTCTAAAACTCCATTAATTGATATGGATTATCTGATACATTATCACGCAAAAAAAATGAACCATGCGGAAATAAATTCAATTTAGCTGGATGACAAATTAATAGAGGTACAAATTTAGGGACTGATCTATCATGACGAGTACGGAAAAGATAAGAGCCGTGCGATATCTACATATAGCTTCATCCAAGCTAAGAATGCATTGCCAATAGAAGAAGGTGACATATAGAGTCGATGTGGCTGCAATGTGACCACTATTGGAAAAAGAGTTCAACTTGTAGCCATATGCACCATTCAGGAAACCCACAAAAGCTTTTTGGGACAAAATCTCAACAAAAAATGTACATTTTATGCTGACATTAAATGCATGCTAAGTAGGTGCAGCACAATGCCATATACAGATGTTCTCCCTCTTGCAGGAAATCACTGTACCTATGGGTGACTGCAGTCCAGAAGCATTTCCCTGCGGATTACAATGTCATTTGTTTAACAGCAGATGCAAACATAACCATGGAATGTAGCTACAGAATGGCTTGTCAATCAGCATGAGGTGCTGTGCATTTGTGATGCACATTACCTTTACTGTAGGAGGCTCCACACATGCTGGAGTTTGCACTTTAAAAGGTGTACAGGAAGAGTTACTGTTGTATGTACAGCAACCATCAAATCTCTGAAAATACCTGGAAGACCTCAGAAGTGGCTAGAAGATCAAATGTAAGGAAACCTACATCTCTAGGGGCTCATCTGAGGAGACATTTCAGCTGGTTTCCTCATCAAACTTCTTCACCAGAAGGCTTGTGGAACGAACCCATTTCCAGCACATACTGGGCTGATGTTCAACGTTTGTGTTTATTATGCCGCTGGTATATGTTGCCTTGTTCTTTCAGCATTGTCATGGTCTGGTGACGGTTCACATCCAGAGTAGTCTTCTTTCAACCCACCTTTGATTCCTCATTCTCTACTCCAGTGGAGTGTGACATTCATCAGGAGGAGGACCGGTTTGTTGTCATCAAGGATCTCTGTGGGGTTCCTGAGCTGAAAGAGGAACTGGAGGATGGATGGAACCAGCCACAGGGTGTAACAGCTTAGTACCACAGCTCTCCAATGGAGCGTTTGTTTATCTTCTGCACAAGTAGACAGTCTTTGACAGATAGTGAACAGCTAAAAGACATCTATGCCCACATTCCTGTAAACATCCAAGCAACTTTGAATATCTCAATGACTCTATCAGTTTGTAAGCATGTTTTTGATAAGAGAGGGTCACAGTGGTTTGGTAAGTACAGAACCAGCAGTGGTATTTGTCATTTTTGTAATGACGACTGGGAAGTGCAATGAATGACCCTCGTAAGTGAGAGGCTATGATCATTTTAAAGAACAGCAAGCTGTGCAAATGAAATGGCTCATGATATATTCTCTCTAGCCCTTCAGGCCCCGCATGTCTTGGTGGGGAAAAAAAAATCTTTTCAATTTTCTCTCTCCTCCAGCAGTCAGAGGAATATCTATACCCCTATGAATAGTACTTGCACTGATCACCAGGAAGGAAAAGCATTCCTCAAAGTGAAAATATTGTCTCTGAGCAGCGTAAAATGACTTCAAAATCAGGATGGGCTGAATGCATCAGCGGACGACTTCTGGAGACCTACTTCAGTCAGCCGGCAAGAGAAAGAGTACTGTGGCAAACCGTAAGCGGACAACTTATCTGCTGGCGTTTTGTTCCATTAGAAGGTGGTGCTATCACACTTGTTCATACAGGTCAATTTCAGCTTTTTTTTTTTTTTTTTTTTTTTTTTGCAACTTTGTGAACTGAGTTTAAGCAAACCAACAAACAAATAAGGTGCAATGAGAATGTAACCAACTGCCACAGCCCTTTTGCTTACCATCCATCCATCTATCCATTCACTGCCCCTGGATGGGATGCCAGTAAAAAAAAGACAAAAAAGTGATTTCTAAAGCTTGACAATGCAATGTGTTAACTGTGTGCTAGGCAAAGTTGGTGGTGGTCCCATGAGTGGTCATATTTTGCTGCAATTCTGGGTTTAAATGAACTATGCATGTTTGGCAAGTGCACAAATTTCTAGTGCAATTTTTTTTTGTTTTGGTATATTTCACCATGTCCCACATTTGAATGATTTGATGCCATAAAGGTAGGTGGTGTGACGGTGGAGCAAAGGCACTCTCTGTGCTTCCAGAATGCTGATGCACTTATGCTATACGTATGCCACACTCGCTGAAGGTCACTACAAAGACTGGTGGGGCATATGCTGTGCTTGGGTTTTTTAATGTCATTATGACAGCGTTATTGTAAGATTATTTACTGAATCCAATTTAAATTCATGTCTGGGGCTGAGCTTTTATGAAGAGTCAGGCTTTGCTGGGGCAGGCATGTCTGATTCATGTATGTGTTTTCCATACAATTTTCATACAAAGGGAACCTTCACCCACTTCACACATAGATGTAATGAGCAGAATAAGAAACAAAATTGAAAAATGAAACATTTGTAAAGCTGTGTCCATGAATGATTTAACTATTCTTAACCCATTCTGTGTTGGGATAGGACATGTAAGTTATGCAAGTTGCTATATATAATATATGCATTATAGTTTAATATATGGCCAATAAAGTTTTCTCTGACATGGAAAACTGCATAGAATGTCAATGCAGATGTCTATCAGCCCGAGGGAATATGCCATAACTTTTTCTTCGAAAATTAGAATTATAAATCTATTATATAGTACTGTAGTTTCAACAGTTATCATTTCAGAAAAAATATTTTAGTGCAAGAAAAACCCCATCACATACTGAAAATTGGATACTCCCTCATATTTAATAAAGAATGTAACTGAATACCAGCAGCTTGATGAAGAGGTATTATTTCCAGACGGGATCTTTCCAGAATACTCATGGCCAAAAATATGTACAGTTGAGCTTACACCATACGGCTGTCTGTTAACATTTCCAAGAACTGCACTGGCGTCATCTAGAAGTGTCTATATACATAATTTTTTGTTTGAAAAACTCAATAATGCCGAGCTGTCTTTCGTTCAAAACAGCAGAAGGCAAAATTAAAATAGCAATTTGTCTTCTCCCCACGTCTCTTTTTCTTTGAAAGATGAAAAATGGCTCAGTAAGAACGCACTATGATTCATTTAAAGATTTCAGCAGCTTTTGGGAGCAAATGACTCCGAGTCACCTGTCATGTGAGACGCAGTGCTTCTTGCTACACACAGCTATACACAGCTATACACAATGTACTGCCTGCAGCAGGACAAGCACACCTTCTATGAACTCAGCAGTCTGCAATATCTGCTGTGTAAGTAACATGTGCATCCTTAACTGACCCCGAATTAGCTTAATTTAGGCCTCACCGTCATCCACGGTATTAGAAAGTGTGGAAAAAATGGAGAGATATGACATTTGGGACTTCAGGAAGGTTGGTTGAATGAACAAGCGCTCAGTGTTTGCTGACAAACAGCAACTACGTTTGAGCAGCGGCACTTATCTCCGCCATCCTTGTCTTATCATCTTTTTGTCCGACGTGAAGAGCTTTACGCAAACTGTTTGGGTATCATGCAAAATCTGATAAAGTTAATCTGCTTCCTGCATCACATCAAGAATTCACAACTGCTTTCTATTATTATTATTTTTCAAATGTTGAAAATTTGTTTTGGTAGGAACATTTAGAGTTTGGATATCATCACATCGGTATGAGATCCAGCAATAAAATCTTCTTAAGTACTGCACTTCTAATATTTCTTCGAAATGCCCCACTCCCAAAAAAGTGATATCTGTTATAAATACTGAATGTCCTCTATAATGTGCACTAGGACATAGTGCTGCATAAATTTGCTTCAGAATGCACAATCTTCTGACTGGATAAAAATGAGAGGCTAGGTCGCTGAAAGCTATACAAGTTTTAGTTAAGGTTTATATGCTAAAAGGGTTATGGCTGCAGTTGTCACACAATATGGATTAGACAGGTTTTGTTATGTTAGAGAAGCCCTGAGAGAAGAATTAGAAATATGTTAGTACAGATAAGTGTGATTGAACTGGAAAATGCCATTGAGTCCTCTCTGACTTCGAGGCAGCTACTGGTACGGTTTTTGAGGCAAGGAGGAACAGAAGTGGCATGTTTTTCCTTAGAGGGGTTCAAACACGGAGGGGAACACGGAAACCCCACAAATACCCCTGCACTGGACTTGAACTCCACATCAGGCAAGCAGCCCAGGACCTCTAAGACACCAGCTTATCCTCCTGCACCACCATAAACACAAATTTATTCAAAGGCATTACACTTCTTTTAAAATATTTATTTGGAGATTTGCTCAGGTTGACATACTGAATTGCACTGGTTAAGGAAAGAGATATACATTGGATTAGGAAATGTACTGCCTGTATTCATTTAAAAACTGGATATTTTATGTTTTCAGACTAAATGTACTGTATGTTAAAGTTTCTCTTTAATTGGATTACAGCAAACTGTACTGTTGTGGTTGCAGTCATTGTTTGCTCCTCAGTTACGGTAATCTGATGACTGTTGTATATTCTCGTGAAGCATGTATGATGCATCATAATTCATCAGAAAAACATACCTGGTTAAGTTATAAATGTGATTGTCACAGCTTTAAAAATAAATAAGGAGAAAAAAGTCTTGCGTTCCTCCAGTATGGCAATCCCACCGACAGCAGGCATTCCACCCGGTCGGAAATCAGTTTATAATCTGCAAGAAAAGAAGCAAATGGGAAATTCAGCTGCTCCTTCTCGACACCTGCACCATACCAAATACTTAAAAAAAATATTTTATTGTCACATTGTTTTCGTCATGGTTTTATTAACTATCTTTCTATTCTCATTAGTTTTTTTTTCCCCTTATGATTGTTTTACCTTCTTGACCATAGGATGCGTGTAAGCAAGCAAAATACAATTTCAAAAACTTCATAGGATACAAGAAAACAAATCAAAGCTAGTTAATTTCTAATTATTTACAAAATATACTTTGTAGTAATGACTGTTTTTTTTATTTTATTTTTTTTCAATAACCAGACTTTTATTTTTCTTATTTAACATTCAAATATTTTTTTCATTCAGATGTTTTACTCTCATAAGGAGCTAACATTTCTATTCATGGCGTTTGGCTCCCAGTCATCCTCTGTCAATTAGGCATTCCCTATAATGGGGGGGGGGGTGGTATGTAATCCTTCCAGGCTGTCAGAAGTACGCAAAGTCTCAGGTTGACTTTTTGTCTGTTTAGCATCCTCTTCACAGGTGACACCTTGTCTCGTGGGCGTCTGCTTCCATTAATTATTGGGGCTTGGGCTGAAAGTGATATAAAGTACATTGTGTTGTTATCGCCTGGCCCACTGCTCCTCCGCTGGCACTGGGAAGATGGAGAAGCTCCCATCAAGTTGTGTGCAGAGTACTCAAGAAAACAAGGGTGTTTATGTGGTGTGGCTGAAGCAAGGGTGTTTTTGTGCACAAAAGAGGTTCCAAAAGAATGGTTTTCGGTATAGGAGCCACAATATGTATGAATCACAGCATTCTTTGACAGCTTAGGCCTGCTGTAGAGACAACCTGTCCGAACTATTAGGTCAGCAGCTTGGTGTCAACTGGGAACTCCTGGCTGGGCAGCTGGGTTACACATGGTTAATTGTTTCACCATTGTGTCCTTAGGGCCCGAAGGGGAATTTGTCTGTTGATACTCAGACTGGTGAGTCAGAAGTCAAAAAAACTAACAAATAAATGCAAGTAAAATGATCTACGTGACTACCATTGACTGTCAGAGTTGAATGAGGAAAAAAGGTGACCATGGAAATTTTCGCAACATATGGCCAACAACCAGAGGAGAGCAGGAACTGATAAATGAAAGTTTGAAGGTCATAAAGCTCGGTTTTACTCGGACCTAAAAGGACATGCCGTGGCGCTGAATACATATGATTCTTTTGGCTATTTCAGTTGTAGGGCTTCACTACAAGGTGACACTTTGACAGCAAGATGTTTTATGTTGCGCAGTTCAGTGACCGAAGCCTCTCTGGCTTCTTAGCAGAAAGACACGACATATCAACATCACTTTTAAGCACTGCCGAGAAACACAGTTCCTGAAGGACTGATGAAGAACTAGAATGTGATATTCAAAGTCGCCAAGTTGGGCTCCTCGGTTTCAGCCGAGCACATGGAATTAGCATCACAAGCCCACCAGAGACTAAACAGCAGGATAGGGAATAATCCATTAATTCACTTGGCAAAAACACAGCACACTGGCTTCCCTGTCAAGGTAATGGGATCAGTTCTGAGCTTCCAGAGTGCCACCTGACAGGCTTTTCTTACCAGTTTCTGCTGGTGCACATTTTTATTTCGCCTCATTAATTTCTTATGACCTGCTGAAACGCAACAACAATACGATGCACACCAACACTGAGGTGCGTCAGAGCTCTGGCAACAAACTCAGGCCCCATATTAATTAGCTGCCAAATAATATATTATAATATGATCCGTGGATTATATTATAATATAATATACATAATATATTATATGATCCACAGATCATATTATGATCCAAAAAATGTAAGAAAACTGTGAGGTTTGACCTATTTAGACCAGTCTCCAGTATTAAACATTATTCATCCCACATGAAAGAGCCCTTTAAGTTTTCCACCACTTAAATATTTCAATAGCTCATTTGGGCCGTGAGGCCCGATGCCACGAGGCGCGATCATTTCTTACAGTCTCAGCCCTGCGACATTTACTCTCCTGGCGCTGTGCTTTGAGATGACAAATCTGCAGCACGTCTGCGAGGTAAGTCATCGAGCTTCTGTGAAAGTCAATGAGGTGGCTTTTATGAGCAGCACGTTGTCCTTTTTCTATAAATACTTCTACAAATACAGTACGGCAGACACGTGGACAAGGTGACCCTGCTGAGGATATGCATTGTCGGATTTTGGGGAAGGTGAATATTATTGTGCGCATTTTGCATGGATGTTGCAATTCTGCACGCACTGCAATGCCATTTAACCGATATTACATTTCAGCAGATCGGCTTATTGACATCATTTGAAGTTAAAGCCCCACGTACGTAGATTGAACAGCTCGAAACATGCAAACATTTTCCATTAACAAAAGAAGATGGTAGAAAATAGACGCAGTTCGTTGCTAAAAGTAGTTGAGACACAATTGTGTGACTTTATAGAGGTAAGAAAAGCGAGGGGATGTTGGACATTTAAGGCTCATTCTCAACAGAATGGGCTGAATATGATGGCTGTTAAGGCAGCCGATGACGCCGGTGAAAAATGAAATCCAAGTCTCCCTAGATTCTCTCTGCGTGTATCCGTATTTTCATAAATAAAATGCAAGTTAACCATAGGAAATCCGATGAAATGTCTTCAGCACAGGTCAGAGCCATCTCAACATCCTGTTGATGGGAACACGGATATAATCGGCTTTATTACCCCCAGCAGCAAGACATGCGGTAATACTTAGAGGTGCCCAGGGGCACAGCACTGTTTTAGGTTGCAGAGGCCATTTGTTATGCTTCTTCATCTACTTTACAATCTGGACTGCTTTAAAATGTTGTCAGTATGGTGTTATGTGCTGAATAGTTTTATCAGAATCAGTTTGCAGGTCTGCCCAGTTAATCATCTGGACATCTACTAGTTTGCTTATTTTACCTTCCGGTGTATGAGAGCCAGGGTGAGCTGGACTCCAGTGTTTCTTATAGTGAACAGGCAGCGGCACCCCAGCGAGGTTGACGTTCTGATATCAGTTATGTGCCGATGGTCAACAGCATTGCCTGTGCTCCAAGTTATGTGACATGTGCCGTTGCATCTGTGCCACATAGAAGCCAGTTCATCTATTCCAAAGAAATTCTGCGCCAACTTAAATCCCCCATTTTAATCTGTACGCTTTATTGCATCAATTCTTTTGCCTTACCAACATCGCCTCGCGCCAATCTTCCATCAGCTACTAGCTGCAAACCCACACGAAGGCTCCTATCAATCACAGACAGGCCCACGAATGTATTCTTAAATATAACTGTTTAGGCAGAAAAAATGTAATATTTTTACTTTAAATAATTTCTGTGTGCAAACCATCTTGAATTTCCTGCTGGGCAATTTTTTGTTTCATTCCCTCTCCAAAAAAACCTCTGAAATTACTTGCAACTTTAAAGTGCTTCATACAATACAAATATATTTTAAAGGCTACTTCCTAAAGAGTCCTTTGGTTCAAATGTGAAGGTTTTACACAGAGCTCATAAAATCAGGTTATAAAATGAAACATTTTACTTCTAAGGAGAAAAATAAATTAAACTGAATGATGCAAACTTGCTAAAACAAATTTAAAAAAAAAAAAAGTCATTGCATGGCTTCTGTCTGATCTTAAGCGTGATCGTCTGATTAAATAATAATTTAATAATTTAATTAATCACGAATCTATGTTTCTATAAATGTTTTCACCTTTAAGACTTCTGATGTTTGTGCCTTTGCCAACGCTGAACCACTCGAGTTAATTTTGCCACAGCTGTTTAATATGCTGAACAGTTTACTAATCCCGCCTAAGCTTCTATTCCAGTGACTACCCACAGTCCGATTAATTCTAATATTAGACTAACCGAAGTTCTTTTTCTCGAGAAACCATAACCGCAATGATAAGCAGGGTAGACAACGAAGTGTTACACAGGCACACGGATATACTAATAGATTGTTTAAATGTCTGCAAAAATAGCCACGGTTTTATTGTATTTTTGTTCATGTGTGTCTTTAGGGTAATTAATCACTGGCTGCTGAGTTCATTTAACTGCCTAATAGCTGATTTTATCCAGCACATCAGTCAAAGGATGTCACTTAAAAAATAAATTAAAACAAAAATCAAGCCTGTCTTTTGAAAATGCCGGCCACGACGTTTGCTGGCAGACTCCGTCACGAAGGTCTGAAACCGTTTACTATCTGCCAAACCAGTGAACACCAAAAAACAACGTCTAACAATGTATCAGTGGCAGCAAATTTCATAAATAATTACATGCAACTATAAATAAACATATACAGATATACATATACACATGCACACACACACACATCATAAAAATAATAATAATAATGATGATGATGATGATGATGATGATGATGATGATGATTATTATTATTATTATTATTATTATTATTATTATTATTATTATTATTATTATTATTATTATTATTATTATTATTATTATTATCTGCATATGTGTAATAATCTGTATTTTTAAGTCTTTGTTGGGGGTTATGTTTTCAAAACGTGAACGTGTTAACTATGGAATCAAATAAATGGAATAAATTGCGTTTTGTGGAGTTGCGACCAGTAAAGACTAATAATGAACAAGGATACATTAATAATGTATGAAAACCAAAGCGATTTAATTGCAGGTTTGGTTTCTCAAGGAGGGTTGAATTATTTTTAGCCATTACTGTTGTTTATTTGAATGTGTGTTCCAGCTGTTGTGAAGTGCTTTCCTGTAACATCTTTCAAGAATAAATACGTCCTGTTATTAAAAAAAGAAAGAAAAATTAGCTTAATAATCGGGATAAACTTGGGGATCAATAGTTTAATTAGGACGGGATTTAAATTAGCAGGGTGCTTTCAGTTGGGGTTCGTATCAATGACAGGGGGCAAAATGTCAATATCAATTCGACGCGCCTTGTGTCCCGCAATAATGATAACTGGTTTTTTCATTTCTTTTCTATCATTACATTGCATCCAGCAAAAGAAATGAAAATAATTCTTCGCAGAGCACAATGAATTGCACTTGTACGGTTTAAACCTTGGAGATCAGGGGGTTGACTCGACTGAATGAAGGAACGGCAGGTTTGTGTGAAGGTGAAGGCAAGGGGCAGGGATGAGGAGAAGGAAGGAGGTGCAAGTACTGAAAGAAAAAGTAAGTCTGAGCAATAATGCTCTGATAAAACAATGACTGCTTACAAAGGCATATTAATTCTAAGTGCATACTTATTTAAATTTAATTCACTTTACTGAAATAATTTATACTTAGTGTTAATCTGTTGCAGCCAAATACAGTACTGCTAAATGTATTCTCTCATTAGTATAGGAAGTTGAAGCATATGTGAGATTTGACAACACTTTCTCACTTCTTGAAGCCATGCCTGGGGAGGAAACAAGCACCAGGTGAGGCCATTGAAGTCTCTGCATAATCAAATTGACTTTGCCAGAGAGTGAGCTGGACTGAGAGGTTATGGGATTGCTGGCGCGTGTGAGGGATGGATTGGTGTCATAGTGCTTCTGATGATAAAAAATGTCCCCAATTTCATCCGTCTTTACTTCCCAGAGTAGCCCTGCTCCGAAGTGTCACGTGTAGCCAACGCATCCGTTCTGAAAATAATTTTGAGATTTCAATAGAAACGTTGGCCACGCGTGGTTGGTTAGGTCTTCCGTTGATGAACGTGTCACCTCTGCTCTTGTAGGATTCCCTGCTAAGAGAGAATCTGTCGTACTTTAGGGCTTCAGAAAAAAACTGCGTGCATTTTATTAAAACTGTTTGATTATTTTAATGTAAGCCGTCTGCAGCTGTACATCTCTATGGTCTGAGGAAGTCGCTCAGTGGACCTGGTGGCCCAGAGGAGCTCTAGTGGATCACAGGCTATGCATGGCTGGTGAAAGGGCAACGCAGTTAAATGAGGAAAGATTTATAAGTGGAGCTTCCCTGCATCTGAGATTCATTGGAAAAGGTTGCACGGGAAATGGGATCCAGAGTATAACTTCAGAAAGGACAAACAAAGAGTGGCTGTCTTTCTGAGCTGCATAAAGAGGCTTTGCTCCAGTCTCTTCCACTCTACCACCTTTATGCAAGAGGATGAATTAGGGCTTAAAGTGCTAAAATAAATTTCAGAACAAGAAGTGTATGTCTGTCTATGTTACTGCCCTGACATGGATACTTTAGTAAAGATTTTCTTTGCTTCTCCTTTCTCAGGGGATCATATGCTTAGCATTACTGTAATCTTTTGCCCGAATGACATCGCAGGCAGATTGAGGAGAATTTCTGTTAATTTAATAGCTCAAAAAAAGTATTTTCAGTAAAGCTTTGCCTTGTGATACTTTTCATTCAGATGCCATCCATTGCAATGTCTTAATTTCCCATTAGCAGGAATTTGCAGAAATAAAAGCTCTTGCGTAACAGAAAATAACTTGCATTTTTAAAGTTTTTTTTTTATTATTATTCACATAAAATGATCATCAAGTCACTTTTTATTGATTTCTATTAAGGGTAACTCATAAAGGACACATTAAATTGTTTACATGAAATAAATTGCTTTCTTTGGATTACTCTGTCTGCTTTAAAAAAGAAAGAAAAAAAATCACAAAATTTGTAACCAAAAGCTGGAGTTTCTCATGATGATGCATGCAAATGTTCCTTCCAAGGTCAAAAATTACAATTATCAATATTATGTAAAAAAAAAAAATAATAATTTACTGTTTTGGTGGCAAACTACACAGTTATGAACACCTGGTGCAAATTATAAACTAGTAAATACACTTAAACTTACTACCTGAACTGGAATGAACTCTAACTGACTTTTGTCACCGACTGACCTTGTCCTTATGTAATTATTTTCCTGGTGTGATTTCTGGGAGATCTAACTGGGATTTACTTTTGCAGATATATTGTTAGAGTCAATAAAATGGCAATATTTGAGCATTTTTAGGTTACGCATTTTATTAAACTCATTCTCCAATGATACGTTTCTGTTTTAAATTTCTTTTTTATTTTGCTGACCTTAGTGCACCGTGGTGGTGCTATGGAGTAAGCTGATACCTCACAGCTCCTAGGCTCCTTGCCTGAGATGGGGTTCAGCTTCAGTTCAGGGGTGTGTGAGTGGGGTTTACATGTTCTCCTCTGTGTTTGCACCCTGCTTAGGGAAAAAAAATATTCAAGAAGGCACTGGAAACCATTTCTATTTCTACTTGCCTATGGTTGCATAGGAGTCAGTAATGACTTGATAGCTCTTTCCAATTCCAGTGCACTGTAAAGCTTCTACACCCATTTATGCTTATTCCTTCATTCTCTGCCATCATCGATAAGCACTTGTCAAACAGCGTTGCAGTGATCCAGAGCTCATGCTGGGGGTCCAGGTTGTGAGGCAGTGCAGCAGGTGGAATTGTGTTAAAGTGATAGAACTGACAACCAAAAAGCTGCAAGTCACCGGTTCTCCCTGCTGTGCCATTGTGCACCTTAACCAGTTCTGTTTAATATTTATTGTGTTATATTTTGACATGAAATGAATCTGTATACTATGAATTTAATATATTATACAGTTCTCTTTTCATGTCTGCTTAGCACCTTATCATATGTCAAGTGCGGTAGCAGCTAGTCTTTGACAACTACTCATCTTATTCGAGACTTATTTTCATGCCTGTGGCATGATCCCAACATCTTATGTTCCAACAATAACAGACACTTCTAACCACATTCTCCTGGAGCAGGTGACTTTATCTCTCGCAAGTCAATCTTCCCCTTTATTCGCAGCTCTTTATTTTGCCGCTGCAAGAAGCTGCTCAATATCTCTTTTTGGAAGGTCTCTTAAAATGAATAAAATCAATAAATGATTTTTTTTTTTTAACACCACATTCATCTTCTTTTTAGCGTTTGCCTCACAAAAAATAGAAAAATCACTGCTGCTCTGTGCAACCTTCAGAGCTTTCAAAATAAAATGCCAGTCTGTAAGGACTGCATTGTATTTTGGCTATTATTTGGGATTCATTTCCTCAGTGAGTAGGAAATATTCAATTTTGTCTGTCCCCACAGAAAATGAAAAATGCATATACAAATGTTTTTGTTAAAAATAAAAACTGTTGTTATTGAACACTTTGTAAAATCAGCATTCTGTGAAACATTTATAGTCAATTTGTATACGAAAAACATGAATTTCACTGAACTGTCATCACAGCACAACAGCAAGCATCCTTGCGATGTCATACATGTGTTGCTTTCCTGACAGGGCAGCGATGTGTTCCAAGTGCAACTATTCTTCTTCTTCTGCTTTTGTTTATTTATTGACCTTCTGGACCTTCTTTAGCTGGTGAGGATGTCATTGGAATTGCTTTTTTGTAACTGTGAAATTTGGTAGCGGAAACCTATTATCAGCAAGAACTGATAAACTGCTGTAGTGGTTCTCTGCCAACAGAACAGGTTGCTGTATAGATGCTTTGTTTTATATTTGTACATCCTGGAAACACACACACACGCACACACACACACACACACACACACACACAGATCCAGTTCAGTCAATTTTCTTCATTTAACACTGGAGGTAAAAAAAGTTCCAGGCAATGTTGGCACTAAAGGTTGTCCTGTGAATTACATTAAACAAAATATTAAAATAAAAGTGCACCTTTGAGTGGGAAAAGATAAGATCAAACAAGTCTAGCGCAGAGCGGATGAAATTCTGTCTCATGCATAAGTGCAGTTAAATCTATATTTTTTACATCAATATTGAACTTCTGGAACTCATCCCCCCCAAGCATAGATTTTGCCCTTGAAGTAGGAGTTACATTCTCTGAAGTTTCTCTTGCCAAAATATAGGCATCTTATTATTCTTCAGTCTTAATCCAAAGTGAGACATACAAATGTCTCTACCAAATCATGGAATAAATGTAGCAGACGTCAGTACCGCCAATGAAGTAGCTAAGCAAAGCTAAAAAATGCTGTTTTCTCAGAATATGCTGCACTAACCATCCTCTAAATGTCAGAAGAAAAGAGGATTGATGCTACAGTTGAGGAATACGAAATGAATGGATGTAAATGTGAGTGATGAAATGATATTAATACCCTGTACCTCTATTCTTATTACTAATGTATAAGGAATCTTCCAATTAATCTCTGTTATTTATTGTGGACTGCCCTTCTGCTGGTGAAATAAATTGCAATATCAGCAGCCTGTATATTTCTTTATTTAAGTTAAAACCTTAATACAAATAAGTACTCTCATGTGAGAAAAAAAAAATCAAATGGAACATAAATGTGATATATAAGTAAAGCTGACTTCTTTATTAATTTGGATTGGAAATCACCAATGAGTCATGTCTGACTCCTGGACAACTACTGGCATGGTTTCCAAGGGAAGGAGGAGCATAAGTGGTTTGCCAATGCCTTCTTCTGCCAGACTTTGTCCTTAGAGGAGTGCAAACACAAAGGCGAGCATGCAAACTCCACACCCTGGACTTGATCCCCACATCAGACAAATAGCCCAGGAGCTGTGAGGCACCACCTTACCCCACTGCACCCCCACATTCCCCTTTTTTAGCCTAGTGTTAAAGTGATGTGATAGCATTTGGTGCCAACATCTCTGTGAGCATTTGTATTTTCCCTGAATTGCTTCATTTTCTACCAAACTGCTTCAGCAAGTCTCAAGACCCCCACAGTCTCACACAGATCCTCACATAAATTATTTAAATACTACAGTTGCACGTGTCCAAAAGACCAGCAGGACAGCCTCGGCCACTGGATCATTACGGTTTATAGTATATAATCTACACACTTTTTTTACACAAGATCACAAAATGCTCCTCAGGCATTTTAAAAGGAAACAAAACGTTCAAAGCAAAGGCACATTTTTAAAAAATGTCTTTTCTAAGGCCTATCTCTTTTCAGAAAGCTCTCATCTATTTAAAATTAGATTGTATCTCATCCTCGAATCTTTAACTGCTCTAAAAACATATGCACAGTCACTTTGAGTCAGATATGATTCTTCTGCAGCCTTGAACAGCTTCAAAGGTAACAGCTACTGTGCAAAGCCTCCCAGTCTTGTGTGGGGTTGATGCCACCGCCATCATGAGCAGTCAAATGTCCCTGCACAACGGTCATAGAACAAGAGTGACTTTGACTGGCGGGAGAAGCTGGCGGTTTGAGTTTCACCTTTAATACTTATTTGGCTCAGTTACTGCTCCAGGCTGTGACACAACACACCCCCTGTGTTCAATAAATTATTGTCTGGCTGGACAGTTAGTTTAGCTCTATAAAGATGAATGCAAATCTTGGGCAGTAGTTTTATGGCTTTTTTCTTGAAATCTTGGTACAAAAGTTTGCTCTTTTCATTAATGTGAATGTGGAAAGGCTATGAAATTACCAAATCTGTTTTGAAATGTCCTCAGCGGAGATATATCTTGTGATTAAAAAACAAAGAGCTTAGATTGAAGAAAAAAAATATTTGCAGATGTAGTGGTTGCTGTCTCAATAAGTTTGCACTTCATTCATTAACATCTCCTTCCAGAGACAAGACGAATGGCAGCGCTTGGCTGTGGAGCAAGTATGCCCAAGTGTAAAAAAACATGCAGGTTTTGTCAAAGTCTTTACATAAAGGTTATTCCACCCCACCAGCATACGCAACAAAATTCTTTTTTTTCAATAAAATATGTTACAGTTTGTTCTTGTGCTACTGCACTATTACTGCATTAGGACCCTTGGAGACCCTTTCTTTTCGCAGTGAAGTTCTACTTCATGTCTTATTAAAAACCCCAGCAACAATCAACATTTATAACATTTTTCTGATAATACAGAATGAATGTTCATATGTGGGGCACTTGTGGAATCCAGCCTTAACCCAGACAGTGCAGGGTTTCTGCAGATACTTTTTATAAGGCCTCCATTGTACCTCTACTCGCTCCCCTACCTTTAGTGCAAGGCTGTGTGTCAGCAAGGTTGCTTATAACCAACGGATGGATGGATTACAAAGATTCGTCCCCTGGTGATATTAGATTTGTGCTTAAATGTTGTGGACACGTAGCAATTAATGATCCTTCATTCCAGCTGTTTCGCAGCTTTAAATTGTTCAAGGGTCTCCTGCTTATACACAAGTTCTGGTTTATTCCACAGTTCCCAGATATAAAATGGCAGATGCGCTTTACGTGACATGGCTATCAAAGGTTTACAAACTGGTGTAGACAAGGCTGCCCTTGTAGGCTGCATTGAAATTCAAAAATATGACCACTTCTTCCTAACACCCATTAGATCAAAAGGTTTTAATTATTGATGCCACGTCAGAAGCTCCACGTATATGACAGAGATTACAAATTTCCTTCACGCAAGGTCATAAACTTTTCATCGCCGCTTTCGATGACGCGACAAGATCGTTGAAGAGGTGGCTGATTCGCGCCAAGAATGCGTCGCTGCGTCAACAAGACATTTGTAAACTTCAGCCTTGAACGTGTCCTTCGGATGAGTTCAGTGCAATTATTTTCCGTTTGGTCAAATAATATCCGTACAGCTCTATTCCCTTCAGGTTGCCTTAGGGAGTTAACAGGATAGTGCAAAAGGTACAGAATGGCATGCAGTAAGCAATTCTAATGATGGTGGTGCACATAACAAGTCACAAGTTTGAGTAAAACTGCTGAAAATGAGTTCTTTTTTAATCATTGCCAGTGTTTTTCAGCCATGTGATTTGTTGGAGTTGACCTTCGATTACCTTCTTTGACAGATAAGTGCATTTTCAGCTGGTGTCTTGCTGGAGGATGACGTCGAACAAGCTATGACCTTGAAGGAACGTCACGGTTCCGGAGAATGTTGTGCTGGTCATGCCGGTTGAGGTTGACTCAGTAAACATCACCAACTGGGCGAATAGCAAAGCAGCCCCTGTATCATGACACTTCCCATTTCATGCCGAATAGTAGGAACCACAACTCGTGCGCTCACCCTCTGTGAACCTTTGCACTGTGTATCGGGACTCTACAAATGTCCAGCTTCTGGATTTTTTTGGTTCAGGTACGTTCGGTTACACGCAACTGTACTCAAACTTCTGACCAACACTATAAGTAAGGTGGGAAAAAGAAGGCAGTGTACGAGACAGCAAAACCTCTAAAGCTGATACAAGTGGAAAAAAAAAAACCAAAAAACTCTCCTTTTCAAGTCCGCATTCATGGGTCTCAACCTGCCCAGCCTCGTGCAGCACGTTCTGGTGCCTGAGGGAGAAGAGCAGGTACATGTATGTTTACTACAAACAATTCCTATGCAAAAAACAGGGACAAAAGCAACAAGGGCAGCACATTGTTGACCAAATGCCAGGAATTCAATAATTCCCTCACAGTGCAGATGAGTTCCAGCTTAACCGACGTACATGCTCTTTGTCGCGAAGCTATTTTGAAGGGACATGCAGCAATAATAGCAAAAGTTAGTAAGTTAACAGTTAAAAAGGGATCAGCCACGATTATGCCAATGAGTCTGTTGACCCCTTGCGGCGATCTGCCAACTGGAGAGATTAATGGGGCCCTGGAGATTAACAGAAATGCACAACTGTGGGGATGCCAGAGTTATAGACAAGTGTGGAAAACCTACACAGCGGTAGCAGGGATGTTAGAAAAAAAGACAGAAAAGTGCCAGCTGCGTACGAAAAGTCTTCTCTGCAGTTGTTTTGGCACAAATAGCCAAGTCTATTCCTGCTGCGGTTGTTACAACAGGCCGGGATAGAGGCAACTTTTCGGCGGCAACTTTCATTTAATTTCCTCAGTTACACCCGAGCTTTGCTAGGGCGTAAATGCTAGACGCTGTCTGTGAAAAGGTCACGGTCATTTATTTATTTTTTTTATTTTTTTGCCACATTATTATTTTTCAGCACAACTGCGCACACTTATAAGGAGCGGTGAGAGTCGAGTGTTGCCATGGACGACAATATTCGCTTTGTTTTCCTCACAGAGTCTCGACAGACAGGACCGACCGATCCACGTGGCTGTGAGGTTTATTAACGCTATATGGAAAAATTATTTTTTATTAAGGAATGTTTTATATTCCTTTTACTTGAATGGCCTGGTACTCTGTTAAAAGGGGTCATTTTCTCTCTGTTCTGGCCGAGAAATCCTTTCCCCTATATGGTCTGCTGCGGCCTGTTTACAACAACCCCGCACCGAGCTTAAGTAACATTTGTAGTGTCACGTCTCGCCTTTGTCCAACTCTCCCACCAGAGTATGGATGGAACTCCCCTTGTTCTATTCCTGTTTCAGTTGGTCTGCCTAAAGGACACATTTCCTATTATTCTGGTCTGCCACTGCACGGGTCACACTTTAACCTCATATATAAGGGCCTTCGCACCCAGAAAAGCAGAATCCTAGACATTTTCGGTTGGACTCCCGGTTATAGTAAATGAAAACGGTTCTGCTTCTTCAACAGTAAAATTCTTCCACAGCTAACAGGGTGCCAAGAGGTGCCACACAAAGCAAATTTCATGACCTGCTTATTTTGGTGCCCACCCTAGCGCTGCTGCTGCGGACCCATGTGTTCACGTGCGTCTGCTCCCACTTCCCGGCAATCCTCCTCCGTGGTGGCGGTTTGGATGAGTGCAGCGAAACTTCCGCTGTGAAAACACCACGCGCCTGTGTCTGCGTATTAGCTTATCTCATCCTTTCTGCCGCTCGGACTCGGTTTTGCTTGCCGAGCATTTCTCTCTCCTGGAGTCTCTGTTTGCCCAGCGCTGCTGATTCCGGTTTCAAAGGACATCACAGGACCGACACCCAATTATGTCAGATGCACAGCAAGAGGGGATGATTTCTCTTGAACGTGCAGAAAATTTTCTGGTTCCAGCTTCCACCGTTTCAGCGGCGGCACTTTTATTAGTACGCGCTGTATAAATAAAGCGGAAATAAAAACCTCAACTGTACAGTCATTTACAGAGGAGAGAATATGAAGAAAAATAAACATTTGGAGGAAAAAGACTCCGAGAGCATCAAATGCCTCAGCGTGATATTCGAGAAGTAAATGCAAAATGCACACTAAAACAAATTTTGCTTCACTTCATTGTTTTGTGGGGGATGATGGCTTTTTAATCAGGTTTTATTGCTTTTTCTCCCCATACTTTCAACATATCTGAAAATAAAGGAAAAAATGTGCAATTTAAATGCAAATGATCTCAAAAACAACTTTGAGGATAAATGCAGAGCAGAACAGCTATCTTGGAGAGTTATCATGAAGTTCAAATAATATTTTAGAGGCATTTAACTGGTTTAAAACACAAACATTAAAAACAAACGGGGTTTGTTGCCAGTTCCGTGTTTCCACTTGAGCAGGTGTTTGACCGAAAATGTTCATACAGGAGTGCTGACCATTCATCCATTATTGGGACTTGTTTGTCCAGTTCTAGGTCACGGTGGGCCAGAGTACATTCTGGGAGCTAGGATGGGTTTGTGCAAACACAGACTACACACACCCACTCGCACACACTAAGGGCAATTTAGAGCAGCCAGTCCATCTGACTGGACTGCAGGAAGAAACTGGAGCCACTGGGGGAATCCCACACAGACATGAGGAGAGAGTGTAGATTTCAGCTACTGGATTAGAACCCATGTCCAAACCCACAGCACATCCTCCCTCTGTGCAGCCCTAATTTTGGCACAAGTACGACAGAAATATTACTGACACAACCACCATGAATGTATTTTTTCACAGCATGAGTTTAGCATAATCTAAAAAAAAAATAACAACATTTTTAAAAATGCTATAAAGTATTAAATATATCAGGTAATATATTATAAAGTAAGTTAATATTGCAGGTTCCAGCTGAACTTTGTCAGAACTGTATACATAATGTAAATGACATTTTGTATTTATTCCGGAACATTTTAAATGAATCCTCTATCATTCTGCAGCAACTTAGTGTTGATCTAGTCTCAATTCTTAAACCTTTTATTCGTTAGCGTGAAATATATATATATTTTTTTACTTTTTTTAGCCAAGTATAGCGAGTACAGCAGAAAGTACTGCAATATTGCAGACACGCTATTTATTTTAAATACAACCTAAAGGAGGCTGGTAAATGATCAAGATGAGGATAACCCTGCAGCACCCAGATGTGAGCAAGAAAATGAGCTGAAGTGAAATATGTCACCATCTGTCTATATTTCTGCAAATCCTGACACATATCCATTACAAGCAGGAGCCGAGAACTTATCAGGGGAAAACAGATGAGTGGACTCCTGTAAATCTTTAGACTCAACAGTAAGGAAAAATCCATATATATATCTCCTCAGTTTGACCTCTTGCAAAGGTCATGTTGCAGGGCCTGTGCTTACGTGCAAAACTCGATTAACGTCACTCGCCTGATTCATGTCCCTTTGTAAGGACTGAAGCAAACCTGGCAGGAGTGGTAAAACTTGGACAAATGCGTCACTTTCACGAACAGCTGAAAAGTGACTGTAAAAATGCATTAAGCTGGAATGTTAAAAATACGTTTGCGCTTATTTTTGCAGTTTAAATGTGATTTATGTGTTGTATTGGGATGTTAGACACCATACAAGCTGTTTTTCCCCCCTTTATATGACAATTTAGTCCATAAACCACCTTTCTGAATTAGGTTTCTAATTAAATGCAGATTCTGGTAAAACCCATGAACCCTGGGACTGGAAAAAATTCAAGTCCTGCCTTATTAATCAGATATCAGCGATTGATAAGGCTCATTTTTTGTCATATATTGACTTTTAGACTTGTTCAAGTTGTCCTGCATTCCCTTCTTTTAAGTTACCATTTATGTAAAGCAGTGTGAACGAGATATGTGTTCTACTGTGCGTGTGTATGTGTGTGTGCATGTGTGTCTGCGCAATTCTAAAATGCTGAATTTGTTAATCAGATGATATGAAGACAAGATCCTGCAATGTGCATTAAAGAACATGAGTTCAAACCTTCATTTTTTTTTCTTTCTTACTATGGAACTTAATGGAATTTATGAACGACATCAAAAGTACAAGGTATTGGTTCTGAGTGGGTGCCTTTTTGGGCTAGACTGGACCGTGATGTCAAGTGCAGGCCATTCTCAGAGATCACATCTTCTTCTTGTGTGATTCTGAGTTACCTTTGGGTCATCTGGTTGTCTACCACAGTTCAGAGATATGCATGGAAAATCACTATGGTAAACAACCTGCGGAAAGCGATCTCTTGTCTTATCTTATAGGTTTGATGAAGTGGCTCCTGGAGGTGCAACAGCAGGTGCGTGAACACTGGAGGATAACAGAATCTAGAAAAATGAAGATTTATCTACAGTTATTGAGTGGTATCAGAGGATGCATCCTGGCCTGCTGAGCTGCTATGAAACTCATGCAAGTGGTCATCAGTTGACTTTGACTCGATGACTATTATTTCCTCACCTTTTGACACTAACAGAAATTTAAGTAAGAATCCAGATCTTGTATTTATATTTTTCTGTGTTTATGTGACTGAACTTACCTTCTCTGTCTTATCCTTCCCCCAAAGTACACAGTCTTTGCATAACTTTGCATACTACAAAAACAATATACTGCTGTACACAACTTAACAGCAATGCTTCACGATCGAGAGTTTGTTTCCACCAAACCTGATTACTTCCTTGTGATTTGGTTCAGGAAATGCAGTCTGAAGAGTGCACCAGCGTGGTCTACAGTGTAAATAAAGTAATTCAGTGAATAACAGTATGGGCCAGCTACAGATTCCTCAAAACAGATATCGCACACCAAGGCTTTTGCCATCACTGCCTTACACTGCATTTAGACTCCTCTTTTCAATGCTACTAAAACCTCCACTCCCCCAATGGTGTTGTTACATCATCTGCTGAGGTTGTGCACCTAAAAAAAGAAGGAGCATTATAAATGTCATTTAAACCTTCCCAGTTTGTGTACAGGTCACAGGGTAATAAACCAATAAGTAAACTATCCTATATTATGGACTTTATGTTAACTCATACTTCCCCCACTTATTTAGGCATTTGCTCTAGCCTAGATATTGCAAGCAGGTTTATGCTTTGGTTAACGTCTAGACAGAGAATTATGCATTTAATGGAATCAGCAGGTTTGTACAGAGATATAATATTGCTAGACTTTCCAACAATATCAACTGTCCTCAGACTGCAGCAACAGAAGACGTGTTTTGCAGCCAGAGACGGCTTTAAATTCTAATGCTGGCACCATTAATACAGGACATGGAAGATTATGTCTAATTGTTGTATTCTATTCTTTTAAGATGTGGAAGAAAAAATAAAGTAACAGTTTGGGTGTAGAGAGAGTTACACTTTATTTTCTATAGAAATACACACCGGTGCGGGAGAGCCTCTTCGGAAAGAGAGTCTCCCCGAACAAAGGATACAGGGATCATTTATACAGCAGCTCGCAAGGTATACACCCCTTTCAAGTGTTTCCCACATCTGCTTCTTTGTCAGTGTGACTTTAAACATTGTTGTTATAGGGAATCATTATCCCATCCTAAGTGTGGTGGAGTAACTCCTGGTTTAGGTTCCTCAGCTCAGGGAGTTTTGGTTTTATTACTCCTTTACACACCACCAGGGTCTGGCCTGGGTCTAAATTGACCATTTCCTTGACCCTTTCATCTTTGCCTTGTCTGTAGTTTACATTTCCCTTCTTTAAGTACCCTCTTTTGTTTTTCCAGGGAACCTTCTTAAGTACCTAACATTCCAGCAAGGCAGAAGTCCCAATGCTTTATAGCAGTAAGCACAATATACTGAATAACATGGTCATAAAACATTCACTACACCACAGATTTAACACCTCCAACATAACAGAAACATGCACCAAAAGCCCAACTTCAAGAATTTCTCTCACAAAGATATTCTAAGTACACCTGTAACAGTAAAAAATGCATTCTATTTGTCAAGTTCGGTTTTTTAATAAAGGAAGACTAAGTGTCTAAGTAAAGAATGTGGATAGCAATGATGACTTTAAAGTTTTTCAGCTGCACATAATGAGCTGAACCAGTTTGTGATGAATACATTTCCAGTGCATATGGGTTAATGAATAAAAAGAGGAAAAATCATGATAATAAAAGCATTTAACAAAAGGCCATAAAATATAACTCAAGATTCAAACAAATGCCCAATAGATACAAAATTGTGGCACTTGGGGAGATGCCAGACAGAATGCACACATGTGGACATCAGTTCTTTGTGGACTTCAGCTCAGAATGACACACGCAGGGACTTCACAATCACTGAGCACATTCACAGGAGCTGTCACACACCATTACACAATCCTCACCCGGACACCATGCCAATCCCAACACATATGTCTAGTTACGATCAACAAACACGTAGTTGCCATGACACCCCCATTTAAGCCCCTGATGTACATAATAGGAGAATTTTCTCTGAAGCAAGAGACTGAGGAGCAAAGACCAATACTAACTACTGCTTTCCCTGACAAATGAGGTCCAAAACAAAGCATCGCAAAGAACAAAAGCCTATTAATATTATACTACATTTTGGAATCTGAATCTGATTAGAATCAGATTTATTGGCCAAGTATGGTCACATATACAGGGAATTTGGCCTTTTTTCAATGGCTCACGCTGTACATAAGAACACAAGAAATGTAGAAACGTGCAAAAGACTGACGAGAGTGCACGAAGAATAAGAATAAATATTATTCTCAAAAATTAATAATATATTCTTATTAAGGGTCCTTTCTGATAACTGCTGGTTGGTGGGACAATATACAGGCTTTTGTTTCCAGATTATATATAATACTTTAATTCAAAATAATAATATTCAAAAAAATCTTTTGTTGTAAACATAAGCTTTCTGTTACACAATATTTTTTAAAGGAAAAAAAAACGCAACGAACTAAGTATTCAAATCCTCTCATTGGGGCTAATCTCATTTAAGATAGGTGCACAAAATAATGTTAACAGGTTCCTCAGCTGAATCTGGAACACAAGAAACAACTCATATTCTTCAGTATCGTAAAAGCTAAAATAAAATATAAATGAAAGCCAGGCAATAGAATTAAAAAAGTAAATGACAGCAAAGCCTGAAGCTGAACCTCCTGAAATTAGTGGGCTTAACCATGTGCAGATACATTCAATTGGTACATATAGCAAGCATACTTTACAATTCTTAAGCAAATATATACATTCCGGTGGATTTTGGATTGGGTTTCCTGTGTTTTTTAATCAGGGGAAGAACAAATATCAGTAGAGCAACTTGTGAATATTTATGGGGCTGGAATTGTGCTCTGCTTTTTTGGCAGGGAAATAAATGCAAGGCATGTTGGGTCCATTTCAGAGAAGGAAGGTGACAGGGTTCAGGGGGCCCGGAATTAAAGAGGACCATTGCTGCCAAGCTTGAAACGCCGTTATTGACCTGGAACAAATTGATGCATCGGGCAAGTGGTTCAAATCTGCAGCTAAATGCCAAGAAATATTGTAGATACTGCACCACTGTATTTGTCCATTAATATGACTTTTAAAGGAAAACCTGTACTGCCGAACACTGTCGCCCTTGACCTAAGGCATAAAATTTAAGTGCAGAAGGGAATATAATGCTTTAAGTGCGGTTTTTGTGGATGCATGCGTTAGATGCAACCCCTACAGTAATAGTTACCGTACACACCTCTGCTTTATCTACGTCCTCTGCTGAATGCAGCGCATGAGGCTAAATATACGGTACGGTTTTCTGGATAACAGTGTCTGCTATGCTAAATGAAAAAAGCAATACAGTACTTAGTCACAGCGTACCGTAATAACCTTAGAGATTGGATTATGTACATAATGTCACCCTATCTGTACAAGTAACATCCCTGTAAATTAAGGCCAATTCCAAATTAACCGACAGGTATGACAGTAAGAATTTATCAAGTTAATCTGTTCCCAGTCAGCTGGAAGTATTACAGGTGTAATAGACAGGACCAGAGAAATTAGCCTGTCTCTAATGTCTGTACTGTTTATTAAGTCAGTCTTTCTCTAATAAAAACAGAAGTTTCGCTGTAATAACTTCATTTAATAGAACACAGTGAGGGAGGTGGAGTGGTACGGCTCATCTGCGTAATCGGCGTGTCCTCCCCCTGTTCACACGGGTTTCTTTGCGCAGTCGGAAGGTACGTTTCAGGTGGGCCGATGTCGCTAAAGAGGCCGTAGGGTGCGTATGTGTCAGTGCATAAGAACGTGTGTGTGACGGCCCTGAGATGGGTTTGTCCTGGGTGTCACACCTTCTGCCTCCTGCTAAGACCTGAGTGACCCTGCTCTGCACAAGCAGTTACTGATGAAAGCATGAGCAAAACTGAAAATGGGATGAAACTGAAATGCAGAACATATAGTTTCTCCTGGACCATGGTGCTCATTGCACCAGAACAGACAGCACATCAACACAGAAGAACCCATGGGTTCCAGCTATGGATGTAGTACGGTATACAAATAAAGACAATGTAATGAGTAGATGGATGGATAAATAAATAGATGCAAGTGGTGATGTTGAATTAAGAAAGGGTACAATTGGAGGACCAGAGGTTCAGAGCCAAGATCATTTAATCCATGACACTACCTGCAGCCCTGTATGACACATACAGCAAACTGATTTATAAAGGAACTAAGAAGGAAAATTAGCTTTGCCAGATTTCAGGTAAACTCAAGGACCTGTTGAGCACTTCCATCCGAGGCCCCGCAGAGTCATTACTTCTTTAGTCCAAGAGTGATTTGTGATGGTAGCCAAACCAGTAACATTCAGAATTAGCCTGCACTCGGTTTCAAACTCTCCGGCAGCGGCTGCGTCTTCAGCCTGCCTGTGGCTCTTTTCTTTGAGCTGCCCCAATGCTTTAAAACACGTTCAGCGGTCACCTCTCACGGAACCTTAAACTGTACAACTTGAGTCCAACCATTGCGTCCCATAAAGTGAAAATGTCCAACCTGCGCTATTACCCATGCTACCCCCTCAGATGTTCTGACCACATCGCCTGCAGCTTTCACTTTCGGCAAATAAAAGAGCTCTGTGAATCAAAGGAAGCATGAAACATATTGCAATTACCAAAGCAAAATATAACATGGGGCAAATAAAGAAATGGATGGGATACGGCTCATGCTTTATCGCTTTAAGAAAAATCACAAGCAGAGGAATCTTCGGAGAAGATGAGAACATTTTCCCTTAATTTAGAGACCCTGCAGGCTCCCCAGGAAGCCGTGTGATAAATGGTCCCTGATTGGTCCCCGAAACAAAGTGAGAAGGATCAAAATGAGCAAAATTTTTGCACTTCATAAATTATCTGCGCAGATGTCACTCAGACGGTGCGGTAAAATACTAAGGGAGAGGGCCTGACAGCGGGATGAAAAGCATCGAGCAACACGCTTAGAACACTTTGGCTGAGAGTCAGGACCACAAAGACATGAGTGCAATGGCACGGCTGACGCTTGTATTGCACAATGCATCAAAGCGCTGAAGAACAAGGGACCAAAATGTGGATTGTGTACATTTCCTGGACCCATATAATTTCAAAGAATTGGTAATTGGGTTTCACATTCTTTCATAGCACGGATCACGATCATCCGGTTAATAATTTTTGTCTAAATCGTGAATTTAATAAATTTACCCAATACTGGAAGGAGGGGAGAAACCGCACCCTCTGCAGTGAATTGGCTCACAGTAGCTACTAATGATAATAAACTAGTAAACCAGCAAACTAATGATTTTAACCGCAAGCAGAACCTAAACATTTTTACATTCAGCTGCCAAAATAAATTATTCCGTAGAAACGAGTGGAAACAAAAATTCCGTATGATGCAAAATTGAGGTGTGGCTCATGTGTGCATATATATGAATGGGTAATAAAAAGTGGTATGAAAATGAATAATTATCCCATTTTTGGTTGCCAAATAGGTCTCCCGGGTGGAAACTGGGAAGTTCTGTTTAGTCGCTCTAGAAAATGTCACAGATTTATCTGGTTCAAACTTTCAATTATAGTATAATTTAAAACAAAGATTATGATTGATGGCTCCATAGCAACAAAGCTATCATATTAATGCTAGTTTTACAGTCTTCACAGTACTGCTAAGAAACTAACAGTCATCAGAGCTGCTGAGGTTCTTTGCTCTTTCTCACCTTACCTGTGACTCACAGAATATTCTGGGTTTCCACATAGTGATGGTTCTCTGACTTTGTGTCCAGCTTATCTGTGAAGGAAACGCTGTCCAGTTCACCTCGGCTGGTCTTCTGTCACCTTACAGTCTGCCACGTATAAAAAAGGAGAAAAAAACACTTTCTGAGAACGTGTAGGCACCTTTTCATGGTGAGAGTTTTATGATTTTAGTCCATATGAGATGCACTGTAGTCACTGATTCATATCAAACGTAAGGCTGCTACTCTTTACAGCGAACGACACAATACAGCCCCCTCTGATTCTCAAATTTCATATACACAGTTAGTGCACAATTTGAATAAAATAATTTAGCTAAAAATAAAACTTACTCTCAAATAAGCTCATTGTGTCCTATCGGTATTCTATTTTTACTGAAATAAGACTATTTCATTTAACAGGCAGGTATCCTTATGCACAAGTTGAAGTAGTACAGCTCATCTCACTGAGGGCATAAAGTGTGCAAGTTGTATTCTTCTCAACCTGGCAGCATGTGGAAATGCAGCCAGCAGCAGTGTAATGTTCTTCCGAGGAGGTCTCAGCCAGCCTGGTAAGTGTGCGAATGTGATAAATGTACTAGGGAGGTCCCGAGTCTTGCACAAGCTGAATAAACAAATAAGCCATAGGCATTAAAGCCATTTGGATGTCAATTCTTTCTTTAAAACTTTTGCATTTATAGCAACTGCAGTGCCCCAGTTGCACTGATGAACACCTGTTTTGAATGCCAGGGCCTTCATGCTTTTTATTTCTTTTCTGTATAAAAGGGTTTTTTTCCCCCGGTTGCCAGAAATGTTAGATCTCTATTACAAAGTAGCCTTGAATCCCGGTTGTGAGAAACAAAGTCCTCCAAACCCATTACCTTCGAACACTTTGTCACTGTCAAAACATCCAGAGAAATAAGTTCAACCCTCCCCTTGGCTTTTTTTTTTCTAATAAAACTAACTGAGTTACACAGTGCTGCCCGCGTCAAAAAGTGTACCAGAGGAAAAGTAATAACGTATTATACAATCACCAAACTGCTTTACCCTTAAAGTGGTTGCATTTAATACTTAAGTAATATTAGTGCTGTCGAACAGGTGGATGCCACAGAGAGTGACACGCATGTCAGTTGTGGTCAAATGGAAATATAACAGATAACAGCTGAGCACAGCTTAAGTCTGCTTCCAGGGTTGAACATGCAATGTGAGGTGGCAGTGCTTTGTGTGTGGAATGCAAGATCTGCCAGCATCACCTACATGTCCTGCTTGTGACATCACTAAACCCATGTCTCCAAGCCTGGTCAGAAGCCACATTTAAATTTTTCAAAGTAGGTAGCAAGCATCCTTTTTAGAGTTTAATAAACTTGGCTATGCAAACACCTCATTTGGGGCGAGAAGTACCACCATACCAAATTTCAGGTATGGCTTGAAAAACAAAGCCGTGAGTGAAGAACAAACAGACCAGTGCTGAGCTTTAGAGATGCAGAGATACAAACAGACAGTATAGATGGAATGGGACCAGGTGATTCATATTGGGGTTCAGCCCGGTACAAGCTTTTTATGAAAAAGACCACCCAGGGTCTGCTGGAGGCATTTGTTCTTCACCCTCTTGCGCTGCTATTGCCTGGACCAGTGGGGTTTTCCTCGTTGTGGAAATTGCCCAGAGCAAGCTGGTTTGGGGTTTTGGCACTGCTGCAGCTGCCTGGGGTAACTTATGCGAGCAAACTCCATGCAACCCAGGTAAAGTATTTTCTCAGGTTTTGTTTTTTTTGCAAGCCCCTGCTCCGAGCTATATTGTCTTTTACAGGTGCTGATTGTCTTTCCGGCAACTCTTTTGTTATCTTACTGCTTGGTTTAGTGTTATTTTATTGTTTTGCTGTTTTAATTACCTCTTGAATAGGTTTTAGCTTTCAAAGTCATGTCAGTTTAAATCTCTGTGTGGGAAGGCACTTGGGTGAATGCGGGGACTCGGGAGGAGAAAGCACCCAGTGCAGGTGGACCCCACATGAGCATCAAGGTTGTCTCGCACCACAATACGACACAAACCAGGTAGGTGTACAGCAGAAGCCCCTTCTGAATACCCCAACCAGGGTAAACCTTGCATTCCTATACTAGCTTTTCACCAGCAGTGACTTCCTATCTGAAGGTTGAGCCAGCAGAGACGAGGCATTAAAACAGCACACGCAGTAAAAACAAAGGCACAATCTCCCCAGATAGCTGCTGCTCCAATGACACAGACCGTTCAAAGCGAACCGGTGAGTTCCGCATCACGCAATGCAGTGATTTTCAGGACACCAGCAGCTCCGCACTGCTAATGACAGTCCGCCATTGTAGCCAAATGCAGGTCCGTATCCAGCCAGTCCAGCCGCCAGTCTCCCACGCTGGGCAGAGCTTGGCACACAGATTAAAAACGCTGCGGCGTAAAAGCAGAAACACGGGGGGAAGGTAATTAGAACAGCAAAACATTAAAATGAAACCGAACCAGTAAAACAGCAAAATAAAAAAATTTTTAAAAAAACAGCGAATTAAGATTAAGCAAAATAGGAAGCGATATTAACAAGTGAACCTGGCCATGCTCAGCTATTAGACTCAGAGAAGCCCACTGCACATCATGCGGTCATTTGAGCCAGAACCTGCTTGGACAGGGTGACTTGTGGATTGGACTGGACCGGAGTGGCTAAGGGTGGACCTGAGGCCTTCACTGATGTATTTTGTAAGGTGTAATGTTTTGTGTTACAACAATCTGAAAGGGCTACTTTGAGGTCACATCTTCACATACTTGATATTTGAACCTTGGGGAATCCTTCTGCTGACGCCTATACTCTGTGCAAGTCTCAGTGTGATCTGGTTGGACTTGATGTGTAGACCTGCTTCTAGCTTAACCTGGTTATATATACTTTGCTGTGTGTGCCGGATCTCCCTTGTACCTCACCACCACAAAAACTAAATAAAACAAGCACATTTTCTCTGTAATGCTCTGCCTCTATTGTAGCTCCTGGATCAGGGCTTCTCAGAAGTCATCCCCAGCTCCCAACGTTTCTGTCAGTCCCACCTGGTTGAATATATGTCTGATGGCTCTACCCTCTCAAGGAAGCGATTTGATGCAGCTGCTCGGAGGCCCAAGGGCTTCCCTCTGGCTCAGTCTGAAGCTCTAGCTGTTTACAGAGCAAATCTGCATGTGGCTCCTGTTTTGCTTGCAATGTTCAAGCAAAATGCGTTGGTGGAGTAAAATACACCAAGGCTGAGACTCCTGGTCATGTCTCCTGCCACAGAAAAATGAGGTGTTTGGACATGAATGTGAGCATTATACCATACCGCGGGGATAATGATATAAATGTATGTTCTCTGTAGTTGGATAATATTCATCTTTAACTGGATTGCTACATAATTTTCTGTAAAATGACAGGTGCTCCCACTAAGCATTCTTCCACGGCCATCTATGGTATAGCACTTACCTTTTGTAAAATAGCTGGTCATTAAATTAGTCAACCAAAGAAAAGAAGAAATGCAATTCTTTCCCATCAGAGTGGAAAAAAAGAAGCTATATTTTGTACTTAAACACATCTGAGAGGAAATTTATTTTTTTTGCATTTTTGCATACTTGATTCAAATTCCGTGGTTTGTGCTGTGAAGCACCACTGACTTTTTCTCCAGAACGCCATGCTAAAGCAACAACTTCTTTTTTTTTTCTATTGACATTCACTGGAAAGATATTCCTCTTGACATGATAAGCTTCAATTTTCTGTAAGACATTTTATAATCGTAGTGCCTCGGTGAAAGTTTACCAACTAAATGAATCATCATATCTATACTGACAAGTGGGGGGGTGTGTTGGTGCCCCCCAGCTCTTGGGCTGCCTTCCTAAAGTTGGGTTCAAGTCCACCTCAGGGGTGTGTGTGGAGTTTGCTAGCTCTCCTTCATGTTTGTACCCCTCTAACACACACAAAAAAATAATACCTGAAGAAGGCAGTGGGAAACCACTTATGTTCCTCCCTTCCTTGAAGACTCTGTTAATGGTTGCCTAGGAGTCAGTAATGGCTTGATAGTGCTTTCCAATTCCTGATAACATAAACACTTATATCCTACAGAGGCCACAGCCTCTCTCCCTTTAATGGAAAATACTACTTATTGGTGCAGGGGTACAAATATCATTTTTTAAGCTTAACTCCCACTTGATGGCTCATTGATTTGAGGAGAGTTTTTTTTAGTGCCATAGCAAAGAGTGAGAAGCTGATATTTTGACTCCCACCATTCAGATTCACAGTATTCCCATTTCCTTACTGTTGAAGTGCCATGTTTTAAATGTTGCATTTAGCAAAAATTGTACATTTTTTGCAATGCAATTTCTGCCAAGCTTAAGGTTTTACAGCAATAAATTTGGGTTTTAATGTTTTGCAGTTGTCAGCGAGCCATCTCTTGGCTTTCTTCGTCACCTTTTCGTCACTTTCATAAGATGAAAATAAAGAAATAAATCTCAAATGTCATGAACATTTTCTTAATAAAGAAATCATTGTGCAGTTTTGGCAATCTGAATCCTATACAGAAAATCTGATAGTAAAGGGATATTCTTTTTGTCATGCCAATAAATGTGCAACTTAAAAGAGATTTAAAAAAGAAGATTTATGTTTGTGTCGGCTTATCAGAAAAAATAAACATATGCCTTTCCTTTTAAGATGATATATTCCTCCAATACACTTAACCAATCAATTCATCTTAGCTGCTTATGACTTGGACCATAAATACCGAACCAGGACTGTTCATCCCCTAAAAATAAATGTGCTTCAACCACGCAGATTAGTTTACTAAACTGAATAGAAATAGTGTCTCTGAACAGCACATATGTTCCACACAGATGGTTGTCCAAGAGTCAATTTAGATCAGTGAGACATTTCAACGGGTCTAATTATAAAAATACAAAAAATCGGATGTATCCGAGTATTAGTTTTTAACAGCCTTAACAAATTATACATTCGATCAGGTGCTTGGACATTTTTATGAAAAGTGACTTATGTAGACTATGTATCCGTCTCAGCAGCTACAGATTGATAGAGGCAGTTTAGTTTGACTTTCCTGTTCAAGCTCCAAACAGCAGCTCACCTATGAGGGTTGTAGTCATTAAGTCTTTTAGCAAAAAGGAATACAACAATAAGGTCACCTGCTGCCACTTCCAAACGCAAACCTCACACAAATAAAACCATTATCTTACAGAGGCTGTTAAATACCTCATTTCAATACTGCTCACGCCACAAAGTTCGCGATATAAAAATTTAATAGCAGATGTTATATAAATTTATGAAGGCCTGGGCTACCTGAGAATTTTGAAGGCCATAGACTATCGTCCTCCACCCCACCCTGAGCTGTGGAATTCCAAATATGGAAGAACTATGAATCACCATAGGGATGTGAAAGCAACCCACCAGCAGTCTGTCATCTGCTTCTGGCACACACTCATTTGTTTAGTTACTGACTCTTTCATATTCCTGTATTTCTCCGACTCCAAGATATCTACAGTCAGTTCCTGTTTTCTTTCATGGTGATGATTCTAATTTATTGCAATTATGACAGGGCCGTGTTTCCAAGTGTTCTGGGGTCACTGAACCTTCTGGTTTGCACATTGACAAGCAGCAGTTACGGGGATCACTGCACAGAAACAGCATCTGCTTACTGGCAGTCTCCAAACAGTCAGCTTCACTCAGGTCCTTCAGATGGAGCAATAAATGTGAAAATGGCACCCAGTCGGCGAAACAGTCTTCATACTGCTCACGGACAGTTTTGTTTTTCTGCAGAATGAGGTCCAACAAATGAATACAATCTCCTCCATTCCTCATAGTGGCGCATCTGTTGAAAAGACCAATAACGTTTATTGTCTTTTGGCCCAGAATTTCACATTATTCATCATAAATTTATGAGAAGTGTTTTTTTTTTTTTTTGTTTTTTTTTTGGTTCTTTCAACACAAGCTTAAAAATAGACATAATGCATTCTTTTACAACAACCGTTGGTTCAGTTTTGGATCACAGGGTCCACGGCAGTCCCAGAAACATGTGGCAGGCAGGTTACACCGTGGATGGGACACCAGTCCATTGCAGGCAAACAGACATTAGCGCAGCATGGGCAATTTGAAGCAACCGATCAACCTGACACACATCTTTCGTCTGCTTTTTTTTAAAACACATTTACATAACAGAACAGACACTTTACATCCTAAGATGAAAATTAAACATAGACCAAATGAAAGAACCCACAACACTGGCTGGCAGAATTGATGTAGAGACTTCCCGAGATCCTTCATCTGAAAATGCAGGCGCAGTAATCCAGTCTGGATGAAATCTAAAAAGTTTACCTTCATCCATTTTTTTAATGAAAGTAAACATTGCCGAGGTTATTGATGTGTTTATTTGTGGAACCGGCTTATTGTTAAAGGTGGAGGAAGCGGTGCATTGTGCAACCAGTCCTTTCATTTAATAAAAAAATCACTCTGGGCAGAGGCTGAGGAAGCTAAATTTATGTGGGTTGGGATGCCTTCTGCCACCTTTTGTGACAGCTCTCTCTGTTGGTCTGTCAGCCTTTTAGGAGTTCCAAATGAGCCACCAGAGAGGCTGATTTATACTCTTCCTGCGAGGTCATAATATTTGTATTTGAAGCAGAAGAACAGCAGTTGTTTTCAACTGCTGAACGCCCCATGGGAGTCAATCTCTTGGGTGCGCCTTGATGCGAATGGATAACTAATCCAACATCTTTCAGACAGCTCTGTCGATGCTTGCGCATCACACAGGAGGCATGAATATAGCACCTTCGTGAGATTCTAGAGTGCGCTGGATCCTCTGTCAAAGTAATACCTAGCTGAGGCTCTCCATGAAGTGCAAATTCATTGCAGAGAGTTGCCGCAAAAACAGGCGTGCTTACTCAGGTAATGAGAGTGTTTCCCCGGGACTAATGCACATTCGAGTGTCTGACTCAATAAAAAAAGATGGTTGTGGAAGTTCCCACTGTAAGGTGAAGGTGTAGAACAGGAGCAGAACAGTTTGAGCTGTGAAAGGTCACTCGGTGACAACACGGTGTATCTGCAGTACATGCAGGCCCAAGCGTGGGCTTTGGGCATCTGCCCTCGTAGGTCTTTATGGTACAGCCCTTTCTTTTTCGATTACTTCCTTATCCCTCAGTAGCATTGCTTGTGCAGATTTTTTTCCTTCTTCCAACTGTAATACAGTATTTCACTTAGGTACACCTCCACCTTCACATAAATTGTACAGTGCGCCAAGTCATACATCATGTGACTGTGGCGTGTGCTATAAATCGGGCAGACCAGCATTTCAAACATTAGTTAGTGTTCAACTTAGCGTTGAAATGGGCAAAACCAGCGACCTTAGTGACTCTGGATGTGGCGTGACATTGGACGGTAGGTGTGCTGGTTTTAATGTCTCCAAATGGCTGTCATCCTGGACTTTTCAAGCACAACTATTTCAAAGGGGGTTTAAGGAGAATGGTGCACAAAAGCAAACCAGTCCTAGTGATCAGTCAGGCTTTGGATGAAAACTGCTTTGGGATCAGAGGAGTCAAAGGAGAATGTGAGAGTATTGCAAACAAACAGACGGACCACCACCAGGGAAATCACATCAGAAATCCAGCATTTGTGTGCAGAATGTCATCTTGGAACGCACCGCTTAGTGGACTTTGTCTCAGATGAGCTGCAAAAACTGAAGACCAAGTTGGAATCTTATGGTGTTGTATGTACTCTTGGTGATAGTACTAACAACAACAACAACAACCGCTGCTTGGTCTAAACTGCCAACCCAGAGACATATGAATCATTGTATAGACCCAGTAACACCGTGAACTTTTGTTGTTCTTTTAGTCTCAACAAAATGGGAAGCCTGAATTTGCTAGGCATTGAATTGAGAGAATCACATACTGTTTATTAATGAAAATAGACATTTATGTAACATGATTTACAAACTAATATCTATGTTAATGTGAATATAATTTTAATATGACCTACCGATTTACATTTTTTTTTTCTTCAATTCATTTATGTTTAAATAAATGCCGTCTGTGTCATTAAGGTGTCAGCAAGAATGATGAGAATCTGGTGAAGTTTGCATCACACACATTCACATCAAATGACCTTTGGGTACCAAAAAATGGTGCTTGTGTTATGTGGCAGTGTGGTGTAACAAACATTTTAAAAGCTGTTTGGCTATCTTATTGAGCCGATTATCTGACACTTTAATCCAACGTGACAGGTGTTTAGAGTTACTCATTTACACAACCGGACACATTTTCTGCATTGTTTGTTCTGCCAAGTTAAGCAACCAGTTAAAATCCCAGGTTTGTGTAACATTGTTCAAGTGAGCAAGTTTCTACTGAGCATCTTTATGGTTCCAGTAAAGTATATATAGCATTTTTTTCACATCTGAGAATGGTAAAAGCAAAAAATCACAAGGATAAACAAATAAATAAATCAGTAAGAATATTGTCTTCAGTCCAGACAAGATTGTGTTTATTAAATTTAAACATCTGACTATTATTATACATTATTATTTAAACTCATGTTATTATTAAACATCTTTGCTGTTTGTTATATAGTCTTGCCACCATTTGGATAAAATCAAAATTTAATAAATTTGGTCTTAAATGATAGGTCATAAAGTTCTGCTATATTATAACTTTCCATATTTCTTGCCTTAAAACCTGCCAAAGGTGCTTAGCTAATTATTTTAGGTTGTTTCTTGTTACTTTCTAATGAGAACAAAAGTTGAAAATAAAATTTATGGCAAGATGAGACATTGTGTTTCAAAGTTTTTAAATCTTTTTTTTTTCCTCAGCTCATATTTTGTTTCCTTACTCTTCAGTGTCAGCACCTCTTTATTTGAATTATTTTAAAAGTAAGCAATAATCCAGGCGTAAACCTTGACTAAATGTACGCCTGTTTTTTTTTTTTTTTGTTTTTTTTTTTGTTTTGTTTTTTTTTTTTCCAAAAATGGAAATATATTCATTCCTGAAATACTAATTTGCATCAATGGCTTAAGAAGAGAAATGACTGTAAGGTGATATGTTCCCACATTTCAAAGAGCAACACTAAAAGGGATTCAATTAATAACTTGGTTGAAAATGATATATGTGCATGTATGAGAGATAACACATAATTTTTTTGTAAGAAGTCGTGTAAAATGACAATGGAAGTGGAGTTATATAATCAGTGGAAGAAAATGTAGTTTCAGGAGTGGTTTTGTACTCAGAAAGGAAGCAAAAGTGCTGATGCAGCAGAGCCAGGGTTGGGACTAATGTGAAATTCAGACCGTTGCTGCAGTTAAAATATTACTGCCTAGACAATTAATTTAGTATTAATATCAGTAACCCCAGCACAGTTTTGGCTTTGCAACCGGCAGGAATAATTGTTAAAGCTAATAGTTGTTGCGCAAGGGAAGGTTTTCAATTTGCAGTTGTTACAGTTAGAAATCTTTTACCTCATGTGTTGCTTTCTTTTTTCAAGGTGTCTGTTACCAGCTGTGATGTTTTATATATACAGTGGTTCCATGCAGCACCACACTAAATGTTCAGTGGGTCCAAATCTGCATATGGAAAACAAGTTGTAGGTGAAGTTTTGCCATGTGTTATCATATATTTTGAAGAGTACTCAAAATGGCCAAAATTGATGTTTACCACATTAAAAGCTACCTTTCACATTGGCAGGAGACAGTATCCTACCTGACCATCAATGATCCTCACACTCCTGACCTCACCAGCGCACCTGTGTCCAGTCTGCTTGCTAGCCCAGCTGTCAAAAGAATGAACCTTACACACGTCCTTGTGGAATCTCAACAGTACTAGCATCTTCCCTTGCCAGCCTTTTCTGAGTTTGCTCTGCCTCTTCTTTCCTGTTCTTTGCACCATCATCAGTCTAGTGTTTGTATGCTTAACCCAGCCCTGTCTCCCGCTTACCAGTGCACTCCAGCTCATTGGCCTTCATCGCACCTCTTCATCGCTAGAAGCACTGTTTCACTGTATACATAACTCCTACACTCAAACCCACCTTCACTGTCACTGTGACAACATGACATTATCATTACCTTTCAGATATGCAGTAACTGAATCACTTGTTCAAAATTTTGGTAATAAGGTATACAAATTTGTGACATATCAATTATTTTATGTAGCTCTTCGGACCTTTGCTGTTATTGATCAGATAATTGTTCTGTTATTATCGGGTGTATTTGAGCACTCTTTATGTATGTTCGGGGCTTAAGAAGGTGAATAATTTGATTTAAAAAAATCTTTAAAATGTACAGACAAGTCCATTACCTTGGCAGTTCTGGGTCCTCATTAATTTAGTATTTTGGTCAGCGTTATTGGATGCCTCACAGCACATGAAAGCTCATTTATACCGGAATTGATTCACTTGGTCGGAGAACTGTTAAGCTACACAACTTGTGGGGTGACCCAAGGAGCTCCTGTTGGGAGATTCTTCTCCATTTTTTATTAAAGGTTCTCAGTGATGGGCGGCACTTGTGTGCAGTGCTGGTTGTCAAATGAGGTGGGAGGCCATCATATGCTGACACCATCTGAGGCACCAAACAGGAAATTCTGTGTGTCTGGTCAAACATTTACACATGCAGATAGTCAGTAACAGTGTGTCACGCATCCAGTTTCGATGATCTCTGGGTTTTCTCCCTATTGGCCGATAAGCTGCAACAACCCATATTGTACCAAGGTAATTTATTAATTTGCTTTAGTCCGTATTTACAAATGTTTTTGTTACGGGACAGAGACTATGAAGGAGACACTTCCCAAGGGCCCCATTTGAGACAGGGGATTTGAAATTGTGCTAAGCAGTGACCTCTTCATGGCCTTCACAACATTTGAAAGAGTTGTCTGCTGCAGTTAGGTCCTTGTTATTTACCTCGACATATATTCATTTTCTTTAAAGCGACATATAATGATTAATAAACAGTTTCTAACCTGTCAACATTGTCCAAGGTGACAAAATGCTACATACACTGCAGTTAACACATTCACGTATTTATGAGACCAAGCACATTCATTCATTCCCAGACAGCTAACATAGCAGGTACACACATTTGTTGGCTATACTTTTCATATTGTGCACAAACCATGTACAAATATTCACCGGCATTATATTCAAAGCACCTCAGAACGCATCAGTATTGTAACCCATTTGCTCAGGTCTAGCAAAAGACCAAAGTAACCTTCCAGGTGGCTTTACACAATATACTCATTTATTGTAGCCTTGTTGATCAAAACGGATTATGTGGCTTCTCAGCTGAATAATTTTACCATAAAAATGATGTATGTATGCATGTAATCATTGTGAGCCATCACATGCAAAGCCATTCAGCCAATAGTCATAATCAGTCAAGCATATTTTCCAAAAATTGCACGTCAGGTGAATCTTGGATTTACTTTATGAAGGGGACTATCTCACATTTTGGCACAACATGACTGAGTCGCAGGTCACTGAGCCACAGTGGGTGTCCCAGGCCAGCATGGTGGTTGTTGCTATATCAGAGAATGGTGTGATCACTCATATGGCCCAATGATGGGAATATAACACACAACATCTCCTGACCTTATTAGACATCCTTCATTTCTGAGAACTAGTGGAGCTTGGCAAGAAATGACTTGTCAAATTATGTGATTGTTTGGGACAATGTCAACTTTCATCAAACAAATCCTTTTCATGAATGGTGTGGTATCCACCAGAGGATGCAGTTGGAGTTCCTCCCACCTGCATCTGCATCCTCCATCTGTGTCCTTTGGTGGGCCTTGTTTCTGAATCCTACTAATGGGTTCTTTTCAGCAAGGAGGTGGAAAGCAGATAATCATCGACCTCATGACCTATCTGTGATAAGTAGAATGGATGAGAACATCACAGCAGACTCTTCCAGGGGGTGACTGGACCATGCAAGAAGACTGGAAGAGAGGATCTCAGGTGTGATGTGGATGAAAATTTGTGGTCAGACAATTATGAGCAAAGAATGCCCAGTGGGGTGGAATAATCACACATTTCAGCACTGTCTCTTCACTTTCGTTCAACACTTTTTGACTCCAATAGCACACAATTTTGTCATATTAATAACTACTTTGCTCTACAGTTCTGTGCGAATTTTCTCTTTCTGTTTTACTATTCATGAGACCTTTCAGTGAAAATTTGTGTGCACATGTGTGCTTTCACCTGCCAGTGGCTTTTATACACTGTAATGTGGAGCCTTGCACCCTGAGAAAGTAGGGAAAGACTGCAATTTGGAATTCTGCAGATAAAACTTGCAGCTCACACTGACATTTTGACAAAATGTCGAATCATTTTAACTGTCATTTTAACTGTAAAGCGATGATGAAGGTACTTTTCATTTTGGTGGCACTGACTTAGTCAATGATGGGATTATTTGCTTTGGAGACACGAGTTATGGCCCATGGTGCTGTCTTTAGAAACATACTCACAGGAGTGACATTGTTAACAGCATTTCAGGAAATGGGCCAAAACAGCTAAAAAAAAAAAATGTGCCGTATAAATCTGATTCTCCTGCACTGTCATGCATCTTTTGCACATGCGCATGAATGTATGTTGAGTTCTTATGCACAATGAGATGAGAATCAGAATCAGAGCCAGATTTATTGACTGAATATGCTCACGCATACCGGGAATATATATATATATACACCCCCTACAGTTAGTCAATGGTGTATAAAAAGAAAAATGAGCTTCAGGGTGTATGGCATGTGTCAGAATGTAGGGGGGGGGGGACTTTTTGCGATTGTTTTAGTCCCAAGGGATTTGTTCATGCAGCAATGATCTCGATGACAATTAACTAGAGCAAATAGAGGCGACACTTTCATTGCTTATTCAAATAGATTCCTTGCATCTTGGGTGCATATGTTCGGTCCTTCATTTCCTAATGAGGGTTTCGCTTGCTTATAAGGTGGACATTAAATGAAGTCTGTTTAGTGTGTGTGCGGTTCTGAATGTCCGTGTATGGGCAGGGTTTTTAATGCTAACTGACAGTATAAAGGAAGAGCTGCAGTTCAGATAGAGCACATTAGATTTATTTAGGGAAGGTTGCCATCTGAATGAGTCACACAGGAGAGGGGCTGCATTTCTGGCTGTCTTTGACAAATGACATTTAGATAGACGGGGACTACAGCCTTGCCATATGTATCATAAGTACTTTCTTCAGGTTTCAATTTATGTCAAAATCTCTGCCACTCAAAGTGCAATAGAGTGATGTGTGCGTTGGCCGATATGAACTGTTTCTTCCAGGTGAGGCCTTGCGCCTCTAATGTTCTGAGCTTTACGAGAAATTTTGAAGGTTACTGAGGGGCAGCGGCTAAGAGTGGCCCATTGCTGGTGATGAAGCAAGACACGGACCTGGAACTTTAGAATATTTTTCCAGCAAATCAGAATGGACAAACAGTACCATAAGGCAATTTGTCAGGCATAGCCAACGGTCTAACTCGACAGTTTTAATCTCTCTACTCATCGTCTCCTCTTTATTAAAACACAGCAAAAATTATTTAAAAGCTGAAAGATGCAATTCACACAGTAAAAATCAAATCCATTAAAATCTAATGAAGCAGTAAAACCAACCATTATAAATTCTATTTTCATTCTAAATCTTTAGTTTTAGTATATAGCCTGAGCCGAAAAGCGTTGAACACTGAGAACCGAGGCTCTCCTGACATGAACAATGTGAATCTTAGCAACATGTTTCTCTAATGGTTGATTTCCTCTAGTTGTTAGGTTATATGAAGCAGTACTGACAACACAAATTGCTTTATGGTTTCACGCTTGCTTTGTCTATTCTTGTTTTACCATCTTTGTGCAGTTGACAGATTATAATTTCGCAGAATTGCCGTAGCCTAGCTTCCATTCCAGATGGACACAACCAGAAAATGGGTTTCCTGGTGGAATTTCAGTCAGCTCCATTTTCAGAGCTGCTTGCTGTTTCCATCCAGCATGCCTGAAGCAAACAGTGGGTCCGTAACAACACCCCAAGTTTGTAAAACACAAAGCAAATCACAAAGTAAACCTGCTGCTTGTTTATAGATATTTTACAACCTCCTCAGCCCAATGAAGATGCCAGAAGCAGTCAGTGGGAGGGCACCCTCAGAATAAATACATACATTAATGTATCATTGTTGTTGTTACTACTACTACTAATGATAATAATAATAAAATGAAAAAAAGAAAAATGTATGTTTTTTAATCCACATGCATCACTATAACTGTTGCTCAAGGTCTAGGTCTAAAGCAGTTTAACACTCCTGCTATTTTTAATGAGAGACTTCAGGTTGCAACCCTGTATCCTACTGCTGTATTATCACATGCCGCCTTGCTTATGAGTTATGTTAATGTTTCACTTTAAAAAGTGCAAAAACCGTTTCACTTCTGAAGGAGGCACGACCTCATTTTCACCGTTAATCCAGGCAACCTTTCCTCATAAGTCACAACCTCCGTAGACGCAGTTACAAGCTGATGGGATGACCTGTAATTACACAACAGGTCAGAACTTAAATTCTGTGACACTCTTGGGAACGATTTGGGACGACTTACTGTCACCGCATCCCAGCGCTATTGAACCTGCAGTCATTCCAATGCCTCGGTTCACTGCAGCGTCGACGATGAGGAGGGCCACCAGGTCGCAACATGATGAATATACCATGGTATTCTACTACTGTTTGACATCACTATTGAACTGGATGCATTCTGCTTCTTCCCTACAAGAGAAAAAAGAGAAAAAGGAATAAAATGTTCTTGAACACTCAAGCGTTTCAAGTGAACTGGTGAATGTTAACTGCCTTTTAGCGTGTTTTGGTGCGATTGAGTCATGTATGCGATGGTGTAATTTTTAAACAGATACTGTATATATGTAAGAATTGTGGTGACTTGTTGACACAACAAGGGTTTGAATCCAGCTTATTCTGTGGGGAGTTCGCATGTTCTCTGGGTGTTGGTGTGGGTTTCCTCCCAAAGTCTGGAGACATACTTTTTGGGGAAACTTGTGTGTGTGTGTGTGTGTGTGTGTGTGTGTGTGTGTGTGTGTGTGTGTGTGTGTGTTTGGTCAAGCTGTGATGCACTGGCACTCCATCCAGGTTACAGTCTCCTAGACAAGCATTCAAAAAGTGTGGGATGGGCCCCGGGCTGCCGCACTCTGACCAGAACAACCGGTTAAAGATAATGAATGAAATTGTTATAGACTGTTGTGCCCAAGATAGTCCATACCCCCCATGGAGGGGATTTTACTTGCTCACAAAAGTGAGTATTTAGAATCTAAATACAATATGTCTTCAAAAGGTGTTTCACCTCAAGATGTCAGCGTCACTTGGATTTCCTGTAAAATGTAAAAATGTAAGCAAAACATTAATTTGCAGAAATAAGTAAAATATTACGCATTGCGGAAGATAATATTGAAAATTATATTTCATTTCAGTGTTTGCTTTATCTCCCTGATGGTGCCATGTGGTCTGCTGTCTCCCTGAGGTATTTATTCTTGGTTTCATCTGCAAACATCTATGGTATATTAGCTTAAAAGGTTTGTAAATTAACTTGCATGGAAGTGACACCTCAATAAAGAGTTCACATATTCTGAACCTAGGATGCCCAGCTTAACCTGGAAAAGGTTATTTCCAGGGTTTAAGTCAGAAGGTTATAAAGACAAACGATTATTCATCAGCACAGCTGGTTTAGCGACCACGTCTATGTCCCAGGGATTTGGCCTTGGTGTTCCTCAAGTATCCTCCTAAGACTGCGTGAAAGGGTGCGTGCTGTTGACAGAAGAAGCCTGGCAGGAACTATTCCTAGGGCTATCAGATAAGTCTTTAATGCACCTTTCCTTCCAAACTGCGGAAACTCTACCACCCTGAACGCGACACGAACCACAAAGAGAAAAAGCAGCACGAGTTCGGCTTTCGAAAGGTTGACATGAGAGGTGAGGGAACAGAGCCTTCAAGAACGTGTGAGGTTTATCAGTCTTTCGGCACTGAGGACTGCTCGACACAGCAGGTAAGACCCAGACGAGCGGTGCGTGAACTGCCTTTTGAGTCAAAGAGTTAAAGATATTTACAAGACGGATTGAATCTTAAGTCTGTTCATGATCCTCAAAGTGGGAAATGCCTTAGAAATAATATTTGTCTTATATTTAACTGTAAGCAAATTCTCTGATATGCTTTGAACTGTTGTCATGTCCAGCTGCTGACAGTAATTCAATATGTTGTGAATATCTGTGTGATAAAATAACGTTCAACATAATTTTAAATATGTGCTTGGAGGACTCCCTTCTAACTGTATCTGATATGCACCTAAACAATGCCATGTCTGAAGTCACCTGCAGCTCCTCAATGTTCCCCATACATTTTTCTTTTAGTCCCTCATATGTGACAATGAAGTGCCACAACACATGCATAATCCACAACGCTTTAAATCAGTTTGCCTCAATAACTGCTGTAAAAAGTGGGCTGTCAGCAAGTCTGGCTGTATTTCTGAGTAAAGAGGACGTCAATAGTCATTTGAGGGCCATCTGCCTTGGGTTGAGTGGATGCGTTTGGGAAGGGAGGGGGGTTGAATTTGGGGCAGAGCAGCAAACGTCTTCGATGCGGCAGCTGACTGGTCGCCGAGTCCAAACCGTGCTGCGAGCATGATGGAAAAAGAAATGGATTAATAAATAATCTGCAGCTGCGGCATGTGGCCGTGTACGCGTATCGGAAATCGGGAGAGGGAGAACGGCCCTCGCGCCAGGAATGGAGTGTCTGCTCAGACATCTGCTGCAGGGGATCCGCAGGATGCGGCCGCCACCCCGCACCGAGCACGAAATGCATCGCGGGTTGACTTTCATCATTCCTACTGACTCTTTCCAAACCTCCCTCCAAACAAAGCAGGCAGCCTCTCATAACCCTTGTGCCATCTGCGTGGGCCGTGAAAGGAAGCGAAGAAGAGAAAAATCACTGACGGTTAACACTTTGCGCGCACTTCCAAGTGTGGTTTTCCAGCGCTTCCTTTTGAAACGCGTGCACGGAGTTGCCGACAGCGGCGCTTATCACTAATTTTTGCTGCTCCAAACTTGCATTACTGTGTTGTGTTGCAGAGTCAATTGACTGTTTTAGTGCACCTTTGAGACTCAATGCGGTTGGGGCGACTCGAAATTGAAAAGGATAGAACAATTGCAAATAACCCCAAGGCCATGCTTTGTATTATGCTCAAGGCCTGAGAAAGGAAAAGGCAATATCGGTGGAAAACAACATGCATGCACTGCTGCTGCTCAATTGGTGAAATTCATTACGCCTGTGAAGATGTGACCTTTTTCAGCAAGGGGTGCACCCGGCGTGACCTGCAACTCACATACATTTCTGCACTGTCTGTTAAATATTGCTGACTGTGAAATTGAAGTGATGAATAATCCTCTCGGCCTCCATCATAAACTGTCACTCTTGATTTTGCTGCACGCTGCCAACGCCATCCCATGACTAACCGGCGTTCTCGCTACGGAAAATGTAAAACCCAGACGTGTACACATGCACCGGCTGCATGATTCATCTGTATGTTCACCGGGAGGTGCCGCAGTAAATTATACCGGAGAGGTATTTTAACCATCACAGATCAAGCTTAATCTCAGACTAAATGAAATGGCCTTTCTCTGTTAGTTTAAAATCGTCTCAGTAATCTTGATTTCCCAAATCTGATTTCCAGGAGGAAGATTATAGCACAATGTCGTACTTACTGAAAGCCTAAATAAAAAAAAAAAAGTTGCAGGTTTATCTTCAGATTAATGGATGTACTGTACAGTATGTCCGCAGGTTTAAAGTGACAATGGAGTTACCTGAAATATTTCAATGAACACATAGGACCACGAGGGGGAACAGACCTATCGGGTTTTTTAAACAGGAGCAGATCACTCGATGTTTATTAAATCGGTTTCCCGAACCGAATCCGTACATGCAAAGATGAGATTATTGGCTTGCTTGAACCAAGGGGTTCATCAGGTTTGTACCTCCTGCATTGGCACTGTTGCAACAGCATGTAGTTCATAATTTCCTGAAACAGCACAGTTGCCCAGACGCACATACCAAAGATGTTGAACCACATGTCCGCGTGGCTGAAGGAAACGGTAACAGAAATGGACTAGTTTTAAGAAATGCTTTTGCGCTGTAGCACTTCTCAAAACAAACATCTCAAATGGTTGAGGGCAACAGGGAAAGCAAGACAATAAAAAAGATTTATGTAAAATGCTAGAACCCTGAACTGGTGTTGGCTTCAGTTGAAAGTCAGTACCAGCTCTACATTATCTTCATTTTATTCTCTTGTTTTAAATACTTTAAACTGCATTCACGAAACTCCACGGCCAAGTCATCTTCCCTGTCCTACAGGAGCAGCTAGAAGTACCAGCATTCTTTCTGGCTGCCTCACATATTTGAAAAGGAGTTTCAGAATGCCCCCCTCCCCCCAGTTTGGGGATCAGTTTCTAGCAAAGTAATATTCTGTTCTCACTAACATTTTAGATAAACTGCATCATTCTTGTTATGGAAGTGCAAGAATTCACTGATAACATTTTACATTGATGGCAAATGTCCTCCCAAATAAGGATCGGAATTGTCACCTATCTGAAGTCTCCAAATGGTCATCATGATGGTGACACATACTGAGGGTCCTGGGCAACATACCCCACACCTTTTACTAGAGGTCTCAAAACACACATTATGAGCTGCAGCATTTGTCTGTCAGGTTTTCAGGTCAGGACCCAATTGCAGATTCAAAGGAGCACAGGAGAATTAAATTTGTTGGGTTGAGAAGAACAGGGTCAAAAACCATAGACGCAAATCAGCAAACGCTCCAATTCGGCAGACAAAAACAGGGTCTAAACCAGTACGCCAAACAAAGACTGCTATCACAGACCAGGCCCAGGGAAACAGTCACAAACACAGGACTTAAATACACAAAGCTATAAACTACCAAGACAGGGTATTGGGGGAAACAAGAGGCAATCATGAGGGTAATAATGGTGCTCAGGTGGGAAAGGCAGGGCAAGGAGTACACAGAAGGAAACAGAAGCAAATGTCCTTGCAGTACACAAAAATGGCCAGCAGGCTGCCAAAGTCCCCCTGCAGGTCAGAGTCCTGCCATTGGTCTTAAGTTGATTTTTGTTTTTCCCCTATATGACCTTTGAAAGACAATGCACTACAGAAGTTAAGTCATTCTGTATAGTTTGTGACAACAATGCATTTAGGTCCCACCCTGTAAGGCTGCATAAAACTTGAAATCTGATTTGTGAAAGTGGACTAACAATAAACAATCCTCCCTGGAGTTGCCAGAGGGTCCTGTTAGCTACTTTTTCAGATGAGTGGAATTCATTACAAATTACAGCCCCTTGTGCCCCTTTCCTTGTTCTCTGCTCCTGAATGCAACAGGGCTGTTTGACAGTATTTGCTGAAAATGGTTCATTTCAAAGCCACAGAAGTTCATTAACAACTTTCTCTAAGCTTTTGCCACTGTTTCTTTGAGTCAGATTTTATTCCAGTTCTTCACAACATTTACACTGAATTTAAAAAGCATCCTCATGTAGGACCATGAACATTCTAGTCTAATCTAGCTTTAACCCCTGAATTACCTTAGGCTGGGTTTTCCTAATCTACAATGACTTAATACAAATGTCCCAAAAAGCCATTTTGAAACTTGGATTCATTTAATTAGAATTAGCCCTGTACTGGCTTTAATGTAACCCCTGTCTGCAAAATCCCAAAGTGAATCAACATGAAATGGCACTCAGTTCACACACCACTATTTTTTGTGATAGGCTGCTGTATTTATACTTACTGAGAAATAAAATACTGTGTAAAACATCCCTACGAAGCATTTAACCATTTAAACAAACAAAAAGTGCAGCCATCAGTAACATAGTGGCAATGCGTAACAAAAAGAGCGCAATGACAAACTCTGGCCCCAACAAGCTATGGCCCCAACTTTTCTCCATCACCTGGGCTGGCCTGCACCTTTAACATAATCTGTCAAGCATCTCTTTTTGTGTTTGATATGCATTTACTCTTGTTTTGCAATTGACTGAGCAGGATTTAAACCCAACTCCAAACCCACCCAGAAGGTTCAGACACCAGTACTACACATGTATGTTTTGCCTGCCAACTTGGCAAGCTGAATTATTAGCCTTTATTTAGCTCATGCCTTTATACACCATAGCTTACAGTATTAATGTTTATAAATATTTACTCATTTATACTGCTTTTTTTAGTCAGTTGCAAGATGACAGCACCAACAACTGTGCTATCTACTGTCAAACTCAGTACCACTTTTGGTACTGTAGGTACTAGCCACTGCATATCAGGAAGACACCACAAGACCTGCCATTTCAGAGATGCTCTGATCCAGCCATCACAATTTGGATCATGTCAAAGTGGCTCAGATCCTTACACTTGCAAATTTTTCCTGCTTCCAACACATCAACTTCAACATCTGACTGTTCATCTGCTGCCCAATATCCTTCCCCATCCCTTCACAGGTGCCATCATAATGAAATCATCAATGTTATTCTCTTCACCTGTTAGCGGTTTTAATGTTGTGGCTATTCGGCATGTATGATAAATACATGTATTTATTATTGGAAGATGCATAAAAAAAGAAAAGCCTTCTAAAATGTACTTTAAAGTGCAAAGGATTTAGATGATGCTAAAGCCATTGTATGAAGTTCAAAGCTTTATGATTATTTTTTTCTGTCTTTTGCGCACAGGTTCCATGTCTATAGCATGTCCATTAGAGGTGAAGTGCATGTCCACTCCCTTTCATCCTGCTATTCCTGCTATCCATACACTCAGGATCAAAGACTTAATTTCCAAAGACTTTCTCGTTTTGCCTAAATGGCAATGTATGTCGCTCCAGATATTGGTAGCAGCTGAGAGCGCAAAATGTGTGCGCGTTTTAAAGTTGTGCCATGCATGTTTTTTCTTCCATCTTTTCAGTTCTGGTTTATAAAGGGAAACTAAAATAAAAATCAAAGAAAAAGAATAAAACACTCGTAAGGCCTCTGCAAAGTCTACTAGAGGATGGTACATTGGAACTTCTCAGCTAGACAGGGTTACACACCAAACGTGAGGCGTACGTTCGACTGATCTTTGCTGTCCTTTTTGAAAACAGTTATAGCTGAAAGGTTTGTGGCTTTTCCCAAAGTTGATGTGTACAGTAAAAAAAATTGGCTTCGTGCACCAATTTCTGATACATGCACTGCTTCCACATGAGGAATTAGACATAAATAAAGAATCAGAAATAAAAGAGATAAAAGCAAAAACTAAATGAACTTTTAAAAAGGGATAGCGGGCAGTACTACCATGGCAGGGTTGGTCTGGTAGACAGCTCCCCATTTCCCTACCCTCTGTGGGCTTGATGAGGACCAGGGCAGCCACTTGAGAGATGGACTGAGGTCTTGAAGGCACCTGGGCTGAGTAGTTGAAGGAAAGATGTTCACACACTATTCAGTTTTCTCTTTTTTTGTTGTTTTTTTTTTTTTTTTGTGTGTTCTTAAAGCCTATTTTCAGTTTAGAAGACCTGTTGTCTGGTGTCTTTCCTGGTGTCTGTACTCTCCTTCACACGACAACTGGACACAAAAAAATAAGCATTTAAATAGCTGGGAAAGACCATGCAAATGTATAGCTATTTACATAATTTACTTAATTTCAAAATGTAACATCATACATCTGACTCTAATAAAATTTTTGTGCTTGAGCTTCAGAAAAAACACTGTTAATAATAAAATGAATGCAACCCATTACTCATCACTGATAATGGCATGCAGAACCGGAAAGTAACACAAAGAAAAATCCTTCAAGCAACAAAAAACAAGATTATGCATCCATTATTATAGCTACTTGTCCTGGCTAGGGTTGCAGTGTTCTGACACTGTTCTCACATTGGGACACCCTGGTTAGAAATCCAGTCCATCACAGGGTGGCCACACATGCATTCACACACCAAGGGAAAGTGACCGTGACCAATTAACCTAAAACACATGTCTATGGACTGTGAGTGGAAACTGGGGCACCTTTAGGGAAACCACACAGACACGGGGAAAACAAGTAAACTCAAGAACTCAAGCCAACAGCCAGACAGTCCAGCTCCTTGTTGGGCCACCATGCCACCCCACATTGAAATTCATACACCTTCAAAATAACTTGTAATTTTAAACCGCAGTTTGAAAAAAAAAAAACAAAAAAAAAAAAACAAAAAAACACACAGGTTAATGGTTTAAATATCACAAATATGTCATCCTTTCAGCTTTCCACATTTTAGGAAGAAAATAAATAATTGTGACGTTTCCATCAGGACTTGACGGTGTGCTGAGAGGTTCCGCAGAGCTGGCAGTGGTGACACTTGGCAGGAAACTGTCTTGCAACAGTGAGCATATCACAGGGAGTCATCACCTGCCCTGCACACTGAAGTCCTTAAATCGACTTTGGTCAGTCTTCAGTAAGCTCAGTGCGCAGCTAGTAGGACAGAAAGGAGGAGAAGGCACATAGGCACAGCCAAAGGGTGGCCATGTGCAAGTGGGCGTGTGAGCTGTGAAACATCTACTGTGTCTGTGATCCGAGGCTCTTGGCTGCCTGCAAATTTGCAAGCATTAAGTCACAAAATATTTACTAATAACTGGATTTGTGCTCCAATTATGAACAAAGCTGATGGTGTGCACATGCATGCATTCGTTCATCCATTTGTCCAATTTTATAAGGGCTTTTCTCAGTTGTATTATTGGTATTAACCTAAGCAGGAAAGCCCATGCAGTACTTCAATATTATACATATCATCAGTATGAATATGAAATTTACTATGAAAACTGTACCAGCAAATAGACTTGCATTGTTTGTGGTAGCGAAGAAAATATATGCATGTGAGTAATGGTTTGCAAAACTGTTGGGTTTATGTTTGTATCTATAAAGCTCAATCTCTGTTTGTACATTTGCTGTAATCCATCCTAATGCACAGCTTTGTTTTTCAAGCCACAGACAGGGGGTATTGGAAGGAAGGATTCTAACTGGCAAAGGGAGGGTTGACTGGGAGGAAGGTGATTTAAGGGTTGGAAGAAAAACCCTGGTAAGGGGAGGGTAAGAAATTATACATAAGACATACAGCACTGGACACATCACTAATGTAAAGGTAATAAATTTTAGTGACATGTATGTTGTTCTCACTTTTCCTTTCCACCTTTCCACCGGACTATGACTGACATCTTGCTCTCTATGGTGTCTAAGAGCAACAACTTATATACTGAATGCACCGCTTTCAGGGTAATACAGTTTGGTGATATATGCTGTTGCTACCTTTCCACTGTAAGACCTCGGTAGTGCCAAGCAGGTAAAATATAACGGTGACAAAAGGATAATTTTTTTTTAACTGCAGTTTGTAAAAGTTGAGTTAATTTACTGTGTCTGAGCAATGTTGGCTTCACTATACTGAATCTGCCATGAAATGTGTCGTTTTTATACAATTTTCATATAATTCTATTGTACATGGGCACAAGCTGAAAGGCTGCCTGGAATATTTTATCCATTATTTTGCTGTTATTAAAGTTTATCATGTACAAAACACATTTGCATGCTGCATCTAAATGTTAACTGAGACATTTTTGCACCTACTATGTTAACAAAGTTGTAGCTTTCGAAAAGGCAAATTATCACCGAAATGTTGTCAGCAGTCCTTTCCACACAATAGACTTTCTGTGACTGACTATTCCCCATGGTGTTGACGCGGTGCTTAAAGCTAGAATTATGCACACCTAGGGAAATGGTTTATGCGGTTACATTTTAATTGGATTTTCCAAAGAGACCGAGCGGTTATACTGAAGAGCATGGAAAAACGAACAAAGTATGTTTGTATGTGTTTAAGCGACGTGGTTCTCATGTGCAATGGGCGATAATATTTAAGCGTCAGCCAAGGTAAGTTTATGCAAATACTCCAATAACAAGAAACGTGTCATAAGGCCGCTATGACTGAAACAATTTGATCGCCAAGGCAACCTCAAAACTGTCAAAAATTACCCCATAGCACATGCATTATTCCAAAAGTTGCCCAAAATTATTATCAGAGGAGGCTCATCCAAGAGCAGCTAAATAACCGCTTAAGAATAACAGACTGCACTTTGAAGCGGCAGATGAGAGTTTAAGCTTTAGGAATAAAAATGGAGAGTGCATTTGGGAAGTGAAGAAGTTCACATTTTGAGGGTTTGGGGTTAAACAAATGGTGCAGTAAAGCTCAGTTTGGTTTAAACTTTGGTGTTGAAGCTGTGGGTTTGTTTTTACCTGTAAGAAGAAAAAGTCGTGTGTGTGGATTTTATAAAAATGCATTTTGTTAATAACACAAATTGGAAGTCCAGCAACTGGACTCCCCACTCATCAGATATGACTATGCCTGAAATATTAAGTAAAGTATGGATTATAGACATTTTTGTGTACATTTCTGTAGAAACCTAAGCACAGCTGTTCTGATATCCAGAATCAGCATTAAAAATAGCTCAACTCTGGGGGCCGAAGAATAATTTTACCTAAAGAAGGAAAAAGAATAGATGCACAGCTTCACAAAAGTTCTTGCCTTGCTGGTTGAACATAATAAGGTCAGGCACTTAAATTCAAAATGAATACTTTTTATGCTAAAAGTCCACATATTGTCCTTCCGTGGAGTGGCGTCAAGTACTACCAAATAGCCCCTTCGCTTCGGAGCTGGAAACATTGCCATATTATCTTCATAGATCAAAGCGTGCTTCACGGCGCAATGTACGACTTATCAAATTCCCGTGACTTCTTTGTTCTTCAAAACCTTGCGCTGAGAGAGGTATGCTGTTGTAAAGTCCTTTGTATTGATCAGCTGGAATGCAAACTAACCGACTAAAGACCCGCGGTGACCAGTGCGTCTCTTATCAGCGGCCAGTCGTGCGGCCGCCCGGGAATGCAAATGGTGTTGCCGGAGTGATCGCTTGCCAAGTAAACAAGACTCTTATCAAATTATGAAATGTTTAAATGCCTGCAGAGTTTTGAAGCATTTTTAGCTTTGAATTATTTCAAAGTATATAGGTTTTGTCTTTGATGGATTGGTGTCCCTTTCAGGGTGCTCTTTTATAGCCTGGCACCCAGTGACTCTGGGATAAGCCCCCACGTGCCTCAACACTGGCCAGGATAAAGAGGTTAAGGGTAATGGGTGGAGGGAATGGGTTCATTCTTTTTGTATTGAATGCAGGTTACCTTTGTGTGTTTAAAATGTTTCTCTGATGTCAAAAATTCCTGGCAGTTAATAATGACTTTATGATGTGCTGCTTTGCATGATGTAGACATTTTTGTGCTTTCTGAGTGGAAGCAAATGGTAATATTTTGCATTTCGATTGCCATGCTTGAAGGCACAGTATGATCACACATTGGACGGAAAAGCCATACATGTGAGACACTTGTGCTCGAACTCCTTCTCTAAGTTCTAACCAAACTCCTTTGATAGTCACATCAGAGATTTTGTTTGCAAATTAATAGTATTAATGCAAGTGGGGACTGAGGATGATGATCAGAATTAGGTTGGACTGAACGATGTAGGTTCAGGTCTCAGCAGCATTAATGCTCCTGTACCTCTCAAGCAAGGTACTTAAACTCATTCCTGAAGTCTATAAAACACGAGTAATGTGAATCGATATCACATTTTGTGCTACTCATCAAGGAAGTTTTATGATTCCCCTAGAGGTGCTTTACTGTAAAAATTTGCTTTAAAAAAGGATATGCACACAAATATACTAGCTACAGTTCTGCATCAGAAGTCTTTGAATACAAGACGTGCATTTGATTCATAAAAGAGAACGGCCCGGGCCGCCTTACCTGACAAAAAGTGTGTAAAGTTGTACTTCTGCATTAGGGGATGTTTCATGCTTCTGCAAACCTATCACTTCGTTCTCAGCCACTAATGATTTTTATGCCAAGGAGGTGAAATATGTTATTTAAATTTGACATATCTATCACTGGGTCTTCTGAGTCATGTGGTCTTCCAATGCCGTCTTGTGGCTGTTATGAGGAATTCACACTCCTTTGATATTTGAAACTGTGCAATGTGGACTTTGGCATTTAACCCGACTTGCAGTGCAGCCCATTGGCCCAAACGCCTGATGCAACGCAAAGCGAGCCGGGAAGAATCGGGTGATGTGTTGGGAACGCCTCCGTTATGTGTAAATAAAAACCTGCATCATTTTACAAAGCAACATCGGCATCAAGCAGTATTTGAAAGGCTGCCCATAGCTGACACCTAACCATTCATCAAACCTTCATTGTTTATAGCAAGCACAAATAAATAGCCTGGCTGTGGCTAACATTTACGTCAAAGGCCCAGTCTTTGTGAAGGACATTTGCCTGGGACGCGGGCAGAAACTGGATACTGGTTTTTAGATGTGAGATGAGAAAACTACTTGTGGCAAATGATTCCATTTTTAAAGCAGTATAATTGTATAAAAGTTCTTAAAAGGAATTTATGAATCCATCCATCTATTTGTCCATTCATTCATGCACCACTTGTCCTGGTCAGGGTTGCAACAGTCCGGAGCTTCTCCATGGGCACTGGGCATAAGATAAGGAGAGGGGTACACAATGAACAGGATGCCAGGCCATCACAGGGCAAATAACTATTCATATAAACATATAATTCCATCCATCCACCCATCCATCCATCCATCCATCCATCCATCCATCCATCCCCATTAGCCCCTTAATCCTGGCCAGGTTTGTGGTGGTCCAGTAAACACAAACAGTTTGTGATGGTGCATACAGTAAACACAAATGGTCATCCAGGTAACCTGACTGCCCGCTTTGTAAATGCAAGTCAGGGATACTGTATGGTGAATGGAGAATATTCAACAAATATAGCAGAAGCACATGTAAATAGCATAAAATTACATGTGAATGCAAATAAAGTTCAATAAATAGTGTGCATATACATCTGATTATGTGTGCATTTACTTGTAATAGCTGGTTTTTGTCATCTATCGCTTTCAGCCCACGTGCTGAAATAGCTCCATTCCGAGTTCATACTGTACTTCACCCACGGCCGGGGCAATTTGATAAATCCATAGTAATTTGTCACACAAAGTGACTCGGGACCTTGCTGCATACGTCAAGGTTGCACAAAGAAGTATTTTGCAGCTGTTGCCTTGGTTTCCTCATGTATATGTTGCATATTTTTTTGCATCAGCTATCGATCAGTGCCTCTTGGTGGAAGCTGACCAAGAACATGGACCCCTTGAAAGTCTGTCTCCTGTACAGCTCTGCTGCCTGAAAGGTCGGTGTCTGGAGTATCTGTTTCTGAGCGCTTTCCTTAAAGTGTGCCCCTTTTTATCAGGATTTGTCTTTACAATCCTTCTCCTTTTCTTGCGAGTTGGAAACTTTCCATGATGAATATTAAGTAGCTGGGGATGGGGACTTAAACCCATCCTCATCTGATCGATATTTAAGAAGTGGCACACCTTTGTCTAACTAAGAGGGAGGTCTCCCGGCATGCTAATACACCGACCAACTGCCAATAAACTGATTTTTAACACAGAGGGTCTTTTTACGTTATTCCAGGACACCTGGCTCTTCTTGCCCCACTTGAGGTCTGGATGTCTGATACCATTCATTCCTCGTATGGCAGTTTTTGCAGACCAAGTCTTTAATATGTCAGTATTATCATGGAGACATAGATGAGGTAAACGCCCCTCCAAAGTTCAAACTAAAGCAAATTTATTGCTACTTTTTTCTCCCTCTCAGCATCTGAAACGTTACACCACAACTTGGTGGAAATGGGGATCCCTTTCCCTTCTCCCACCTTTCAAAATAGCCATCTCAGCTAAAATTTACTGCAGACATGACATCTAAAACAGTGTATGGTCTTACACTTGTTTTTCTTACTACCACCCATTTAAGGTTCCGTTGACTGTTAAATGCTGTGCTTGTTACTTTCATTCGTGTTTCTCTAAGTTATCTTGCTATTTATTACATAGTTGGATTTGTGCCAGGTTGAGAAGATCCCGAGTTAACACAGAATTTCCTTTCAAGTTACACAACTAAAGGTGATTTGTCATGTTAATACGAGCCGGGATGGAACAGGAAGCGAGCGGACTGCAGAATGAGTCTGGGAATATGACAGAATTAATCATGTAAGCAGCAATGGGTCTCTTGTTGCACATATTCTACATATTGTTAGTTGGAAAATACGATCTTGCCTGTAGCCCATTAGTCAAGCGCGAGATAGCAAACTCCAGCAAGATTTCAGGCCCGGTTTGTATCACTTACCGGGTTCCCGTGTTCTCACAAAACAACTCTGGGGTGGAAAAAAGGGGTTAAGTACAAACGCGGCATGAAAGGAAATTAATAACGGCACCCATTGAAAAAATGAAACCGGCCATACATGCAGTTTCGTTCTGCTGAGGAAATTAGAGGAGAGGCCTGGATTTTGGTGCTGCCCCAGTGTGCTGAAGCACAATAGCAGTTTAAGCATCACTGCTGTAAAGCCATCCTGTCATTAGGCTTAACACCGTCCAGTCATTGTGCTGAGCCATCTCACTTTAAAGCCCGAAATGCACACAATTACCGCTTAAAGATAAAAAAGGACCTTCATTTTGGAAAATGTGTCTTTTCGGGCACCATCGTGGTCTGGGTTGTCATCCGGTAATGTGGGGAGAGCAGGAAAATTGCATGCTGGAAATATGTTGAATTACCGTCCCACTCCCCATCCTTCTGCGTCACTCCGCCAGGCTAATGTTTGCCTGGAATGTGACTGTCGCTTAAAGAAACCCGACAACAGTGAGTTAAATACTGAACAAGAGAGGTACAAGTTTGACAGATATTGTCCAGTCCTGTATCTGTTTAGCCCATCACTGTGTAATTATTGTCATTTTGCAGGAGACTTTTTAGCGATACTGTAATGGAATCAGTTGCCATTTTTATTGAAGTGATGCATTGAATGTGATGTAAATACGAAATCCTGTACATCATTTCATCCCACTCTGTTTCATTAACCGCTTGTCTTTGGCAGGGTCAAAGCGGTCTAGAGCCTATCCCGGAATCACCGGGGCCTCGCTGGGACAATGCTTCCTGGACGGGACAGCAGTCCATCGCTGGACAGCCACACATGCACATTCATGCACACTGTTAGTTGGGATGCCGTGATGCAGCAGGGCAAGCTGGAGCCTCACAGCTCCTGGACTGCTTCCCTGTTGTGGGAGTCAAGTCCCGCTAAGGGTTTGTGTGTGGAGTTTGTATTCTGTCCTCCTTGTTTGCACCCCTCTAAGGTAAAAATATGCTGGAAGAAGGTGACAGCAAACCTTCAAAACTTCTATTCCTGCTTGGTTTGAAAACCATACCAGCGGTTGCTTAGGAGTCATTAATGACTTGATGACACTTTCCAATCCAAGCATCACTGACAGAGACAGATTAACCTGAAACGCATGTCTTTGGACTGCGGGAAGAAATCTGGGGACACATAGCCTGAGCATATAAACGCTACGCCGACTGAAGTAGATTCAAATGTACTGCTGTGCTGCTCCATCATGCTTCCATGTCACTGCATCTTAGAAGAATAAACATTTACAGTATGTTTGCAAAATGTTAGACAGTTTTGGAGCTCTACATGAAAAAAAAAAAAAAAAAACAATGTGCAATGATTGTATTCCCCACACAATAAAAATGCTCTACATTGAAAACCCTGACATTGAATCTCTATGCACTCCCTTTGTCGTACCTACATACCTCCTAAACTGTGACGAAGACTTTGTGATGCCCTGTATATAATAATTAGTGCTTTAATAAGCAGTGTACAGTAAGAACTGTGACCTTTTTCAAATTATATAAACAGCCTAGAGAAGAAGAACACGTATCTGAGAACCTCCTAATCCATTAATCCACACTGGCGCCCAAAACAACCCAGTGAGGTCTGACCGTAGTTGACTGAATTTCGACTCCCGAGTTCAAGCCATTCCATAATAACGTTTAAGATGAGCACACAAAAGGACACGGCTTAAAAACGGCATCTAGTTTTGTCCAAAGGTCTCACAGAGTTCAGAGGAAAAACCGCCCGTAAAATAAAGCATTTTTGCCTTTTCACGATTGAACATTTTTGCATCCAACGCACAATTATTTCTCAGCTATAGAAGTCATTAATTTAGAAAATAACGTTTTAAAATCCTCTTTAAAATGCATTAAAATATATCTCATATTCATATATTTAGAGATATTTGGATAATTATATTTATGCTGTATATTTATCTTCGAATATCTCATATTTCATATTTACAGTTAGTTCCGTTTTTTCAGTCAAACTTCTTAAGTTGTGTAGTGCTGGATGAAGGTTTCTATAAATATTATCATTATAAATATGTAATATATAGTATTACATTATACATATTGTATAAATATTATTATAGCAGTTATGCACTATTTCCAAACATCCTGCTGCTTTCATTTATCCAACAATGAGTAACCTTATAGGGAATGAAGGAGTCAAAGAATTAATTATATCTTGTTTTTGTTTTAATGGAAAAGTATTTTTTATACACAAACTATATTCCTGGATTTTTTTTTTTTTTTTTAAATAATCTGTAACTGACATTAGAGGGAAAAAAACATTTTTCTACACAGTTCTTTAACGCCACGTTCCAGTATTTCTAATATGTTTATAATGGTGGGAATCACCAGGTATATCCTCCCGATAAAGATGCATTTCCAGGATTTTATCCTCGACAGTAGTCAAAAATTAATGGCTGAGTCTCTGGAGTTTTGAGTGAAAAATGTAAAGCTGTGCAATTCATTTGTTACAGATGAAGCAATAAGATTGAAAAAGTTAGTTGAGCGAAAAACTGGACTGTAACTTTAAGGTGTATTAAAGCATGTGTCCTAATGGACCAGTCCTCATTTGGGTGATGGAAGCATCTGTGGCATTTGAAATGAAAGGAAATGGAAGGAAATTATGCCTCCGTTTGATGGATGGTGTTGGGCTGATGCTGATGTTCACTGATGGATCTCATGAAACGGGACATCAGCTGGAATCTCGACTCCACAATGAGTCTGTAGAAACTTCTGAAGCCGTTTTCATCTTCGCCACAAACTACGCCCGAGTTCCTTCGCTCGGTTCAGCCGATGCGTTCCCGCCATAACCTTTAGCTATCTTAGTGGCTTAAAAACCTAACTGTTGTGATGTGTGGCTAATTATGGGATGCAGCGGCTGCCGTACTGGTTATAACTGCCACCTTGTGTTGAAAGGACTGTGGATTTGAAACCCATCTCCTGCTGCAGTACCTTTGGCTCCAGCTTCCTTCAGCAAAAATTATCGAGATGCAAATGGGGGACTTTTGGAAAGAAGCTTAACACTGCGAGCTACGTTTGAGAAGAGCGTGGATAAATACTTTTGTTAAAGCCGTGCCTTCCAAGGAAACTTTCTAATTCCGAATCGGGCTCCTCATCTTCAATTACTCATGTCTTACCAATAATTAAACATGATCAACTGCATATTAAACACAAAACTAGGGTAATTCATGCCTTTTTGGCAGGGGGATGCGGGAAATGTGGAAAATATTAAGCATGGCTTCATGTGAATTATTTTACTGATATTATTGACTCATTTGCTGATACTGACTTGACAGAGCTGACGGTGGACCGTCTTCTAAAGCGAAATCACCTCTGGCAACCAGGTTGTTCTTTATGCGTTTGCCCACAAATAGGAGCGGTACGAAGGCTATGCCTCCAAACGTGGCGGTTGCCCCCGTTTCCTCTCTGTCTACATACAGATCAATAGAGTCAGCCTAAGGCACAAATCCTCCCACCATAGCAATCGCCTCAGAAGCGGGAGCCGCCGGTGACGTTTTCCACTGCGGGGCTTTATTTCCTCTCAGAAAGAACTGAAGGCTTCAGCTTACTGCCATCTGCTGCAACTGAAAACAAGCACGAAACATGCATATTTGCAAAAAGTACAACAGTGGAAGTAAAGTCAATTACCAAGGAAAACAAGCAAGCAGGCAAATGATAGGGGAATTATTTAGGTAATGGACTGATGTGAGGGCCTAGTAAACTGAAGATATGAAATGAGGCGTAAGAGATGGGGACGCGGCGGGCTTGGAAAATGCAGACGCGTTGCTCACTGTTCACCATTCGCATTAAGATGAGGCTGTAAAAGTCAAATGAGGAAAATGAATAAATGAACAGGAAAGAAATTTTCGCAGCATCCTTGTCTGCTCATACCCTGATAGTAGGCAGCAATGGCAAGAGCACTGACGCCCGGTGTTGGAGGTGTCGACAGCCGAGTTCAAAATAAATATTTTCATATTTGTTACAATTTTGTTAGATGTTCCGGGGACATTTGGCTGTTTTGGCACTTTGTGTTGCTGGCTGTGGTCTCGGGAGGAGGTGCGGATAGCTGCTAATGGGGCATCAGCCGAAGATGAAGCAGATCGCAGCGCATCTCCCGGGAAGCCGAACGCCGGTGCTGTCATGCTCGCCGTCAGATGGGACCATTAGTCTGATGCCTGTAGGGGAACAACGTTTGGTGATGCGGCAACAGTCAGAGGACAACCTGGGCAGGTTAATTACGTGCACCGATTCGCTTCCCCGTCTTGACTCGAGCGCGTTGACAACACGGCGCCGCGCGTCACGCTTCTCTCTGCGCGAGAGTTACACAGCCTGGAAATAAGGAGAAGGCAAGGGCATTGCAAAAGCACGGGTTAGTATGGAAACGGCGAGGAGGGCGGCATCTCATCTGGTGAAAAGTGGTCGGGAGTGCACCGCCAGCTACGCTCAATAGGCGACGATATTTGAAGAAAAATATTTCTTCTGAATGGAGTTAGGGGTTGGTTTGGGATGCCAGTGAGTGGTAGAAGACAACCTCTAGGTGAGACATGCTGTCATCATAAATACACACAGGTGGAGACATTAGAAAAGCAGTGTGATTCTCAGATTATGAAAATGTGGACTGGAAATAAAGAACTGTGTTTGGATTTTTGTGACAAGTACAACTTTTCCCCTGCTGAGTAAATGTAAAGAAAAGTCTTTAACCATAAAACTGCACAACCAGCAAAAGCACTGACAATTCCTGGCTATGCCGATTAATTTTAATTTTCATAAATTGTATTTTGCTCGAGCCCAAACCCTTGTTGAGTTATGGCTTTTGCACTTTTGGCTATTTTGGACGGTGCCCAGTTTTAGGGGGCACTTGGTTGCAAATGTGGATGTGCACATCTTGTAGAACGCAACAAAGCGAGACTGCGATCCAAGCTTCTGTGCTCAAAATTCCAGAACGGAACGATGAGATTCGTGCCCAACGATTCATATGCGAGCCAAGCTGGAGTTCAAAGTGGGACAGCAGAGCACTGCTTGCGTTGTGCATAATAAGTGCTGCACAGTAATGTCACCCCATAGGGTCCTAGTGCGGCCAGGCTCTTCCAGAGCCGAGCCCTTTCCGCAGCCCGGCTGACGCTTGCTTGAAAAGCTCTCAGAGAAACAGACTGGACCCATTCCCCTCAGCAAAGGTTCAAACCCAGGCCAGACAGGATAAACCTCACATCGTGTCCAAACTATACGTGAGCGAACTCTCAGTTTTCTATTCTTATCTGCACTTGTTTTTTTATATATATATATATATATATTTTTTTTTTTTTAAAACATTTTAAATGCGTTTTTATTTTGATCTCTCCAGATACGAATGAGATTCTGGGATTTTCACACCGCAGAATGGACATAACAAATGATGAAATGCATGTCCATAATGCATGTCCACGATCAAAGTCGCCGAGTTGTTTGGTTTCCATCTGGTGAGGTTCATTAGTGGGTTGCTGCTTCATGCAATTATAATATTTTGTTATGTATTTCCTTCTAAGCAGGACAAACAAATATGAAACAGAAATACTGAGATATTTCTATCGCAAAATATTTTGAAATGTCTTTCTACAGGAGCTGCATCGGTGTTAAATGCACTTAAACAAATTTCAAGGATTTTTTTTTTTCTTTCCCCTTTAAACATGCTGGATTTTCCTCCCAAAGGCAAAATTTAACTCTATTGGGTTTGAAGAAAATCAATGCGGCAAACTTTTCTTCTTATTATTATTTTAATTTCACTGGAAAGTCAGTCAATAACTGCAACAAAGGTCGCCTAAAACGGAGTGTCAAAAAATCAATTTCCCAGAAAGTGCCGCATTCAAAAAGATAATAAATCGGTGTGCCGGCACTCTTTCGTTCTCTTCATGCGGTCTTTTAGCACAATGGAGTCTTTCTTAGCGCACAGACAGAGGGGCTGCGCAATTCTCCACTCAGATGCTGTTGGCAAAGTTCTTTACCGCTGGGATCAATTGCTCATCGGTGGGAGATTCTGACCCGTTGCATAACATCTCACTCAGTTTAGTTCAAAATAACATTATTCTCTATTACTCTGTACTGCTTCCAAAAGTGTACATTGTAATGAAAATATGAAATAATATATAGCAATTAATAGCAAAAATTATTAGTTTTAATAATAAATGCCATCTTTTTAGAGCTTTTCCTTTCCTTTTTCCCCCATGTCGGCTGCCAAAGTACTTTGGTGTTTCTGCTGAAGGATGACTTTTGAGTGCGGTGTATTGAACCCAGGCTGTGGCAGGCACACATTTAAGGAGGGTTAACTGCCCACTCAGGGCTTGGATGAGAGTTCCCCATCGGACTGACCTACCATGTTAGATGTTCTAATCGATAGCAATCAATAGAGTTATAGCGGGTGAACACATTAGGTTTACTCAAACACTGGAGATCAGATCCCCATTTAACATTTATGTCCACCTGAATAATTCCTACCATCCTCTGTTCACCAGAACACCAATCATGCAAACCATTTTATATATGTGATGGTGAAGCGGGAGTTGAGGTTTAGGACAAAGCTCTCGGTTTGCAGCTCAGTTGACCTTCCCATCCTCATCTGCGGTCATGAGATGCGGTAAAGACCGAAAGAAAAAGACTGTGGATACAAGTAGCCAAAATGAAGTTTCTTCACAGTATTGCTGGGCTGATCTTCTGCAGCGATTTTTTCTTCCAGAAGCATTGCAATCTGAGAGAACATCAGAGTAAAGCCACTGCTCCTCCAGATCCAAGGGGTCAGTTGAGGTGGTTCAGACATGTTTTGAGGATTCTCCCTTGGTCAACTTCCTTCTGAGTTATACCAGGCATGACCTGGTGGAAGACTCCAGGACAGAACCAAGACACAGTGGAGAGGTTATACCTCTCAACTGGCCTTGGAGCTCTTAGGGATCCCTAAGAAGAAGTTGGAGACCATTGTGAGGAATGGGGCGGGCGGTCTGGGCCCACCTCCTCAGCCTGCTTTCGCCATGACCCTCATCAGGAGAAATGGAAAAGGGCAACTGAAGTGAACTGAACTCATACATCACTGGACTGCATTATGAAGTTCTTATTTTCTGTGCTTGGGCTGTTTTCTTTACAGCTGCCCAAAAAGCATCATATCTTCTTGTGATCAATTCTACAAATAGTTCCATTTCAATCATTTTCCATTTTGTTTTCATTGAAAAGCCCTGGAAAATACTGAAACAATGCTAGCAGCTTGCACAGTAAAAACCTACGGGGAAAAAAATTCTTTACAATAAGCGAGGCATCCATATCCCTTCACAGTTGCTGCCCATAAAAATGCTTCTTCCAAAGCGACTAACATATTGCAAGATCTATTAACAATAACTACCAAGCTTTTATCTCACATCTCTAAACTGTGCCACCTGCTGTATCGCGGGGTGAGAATCATTACTATTTAGCCACAGCGGTCATTAGCTTTGTACCTAGCGAAGCAATTAGCATGTTGCTATAATGAAAAGTATTGCAGTTACAATAAAACTGCCCAGCATAAACTGACCACGTTTTCCTGCGCTTTCCTGCTGGCTTGCAAATCCAGCTCGGCTGCTGACCAGCACGTAAGCGCGGACATTACCTTCTAACCGGAAGACTATGATCTCCAGTCCCCCACAGACCCGCATCGTCCAGCTCTGCTGTCTTGCATCCAATACCAGGAGGCCTGCAGTGCAAAAGGTACAAAGTACCCATTAAAAAATTACAAAGAATGACAGGAATTTTAAACTAAAATATGTTATAGCTATAAAAGAGCCTGTTATGGAAAAAATTAAGCCCTTAATATCTCAGAGGAGATATTTTGTCAGTTATAGCGAAAAAGCCCATTTTTAAAGTATTATTTAAATTTAGAACTCATTCCCGCTCCCGAACCAAATCAAATAAAATGAAGTGCATCTTGGGAATTCTAAATAATCATTTATGAGTTAAATATCAATAACGTGGCTTTTGACCAATAATCGGGCAACACTAAAATTTTTGATTTACAGTAGTGAACAGTTTAACAGCTACGCTGTTTCAGTCACCAATGAAGTTAACATCTAAAATAGAAGCAATTTTCATGCAGAATGAGTCTATGGAGCAAACGCAGGGCATTCTGTGAATTAATTTTTCGAACATCTGAATTCGTACCTCGGAGGGCAAAGCTTCTGAGACTTTTCTGACCAGAAGGTGCCTCACACAAATGGTATCATTGTTCTCTCTTTAACCTCAGTTAAGCAGAAAAATGACATCTTGCATTTAATTAATCTACCTGTTGTTTGGCTCCACCGCGAAGCCGAGGGATCTCTCCCGCCTGAAGACGGATGACGGCAACATTTTAACTGCAACTATTTTTGCAAAAATTGCTGTTCCTCATACTTTGATTCACTATGATCTTGAATGTATGAACAAAATAATGTATTTAACCCTAACATACCCAAACAAAGAATGACAGGGTAGAGATTATTTCAGCTTTATGTACATTGAGCCCATATGGGATTGTATTACAAGTTTAATGTATGCAGTGCACATTTTTATTCAGGATAACATACGCTACAGTACATTTCTGCAGGGAAATGGTAAAGTGAGACAATCTGTTATACCAGTTGTGTTTATGCCAATTACATGAGAACATTTTGACTTTGAAATTAAATCCATTATTCTTTGTATTGCTCTGATGCCAGAAACAGAAAGCTAAAAGGCGATTGAACCAGAAACAAACTCAAGTTCAAGCAAATTGTACAAGCTATTTGCTTACACCTGTTCATCCATTTAGTCTGGGCGGTGTCCCTTGCAGAAGTTCTCCGGTGACTCTGCAGCAGTGGGGTGTACAGGGAAAGCTGATGAGGAGGAGGAGGACGTTGTTTCGTGGTGTAAGTCAAACCATCTCCTGCTACCGTATGGTGAATTCCCCTGTGGGAGCGGTAAAGCCTATCTATTTAGAGTCAATAAATGCTAATACAAGTGTGCAGTACAGCTGAGGTGAATCCTGTTGACGGGGTAGACAGCGTTCCCAAATGTCAGTGAAGTACAGTAGCTACGTTGTCATATTTAATCCCACCTTCATTTTAATCACATAGCTGTAGGCGGTACCAAAGCCAGGCCGACAGACTCAAAGGAATTAATTTCTCATCTCTTGTGTCGCAAGGGCAACTTTAACGCGATGAAAGCCTTAACTTCATATGCAGAATAGAGCTCAGCGGGGGGCGCGGAATTTTGCGTCTCATTTTCAAAGACATTTACAGCTTCCCACTGTCACGAATGCGGTAGGCGCACAGCGCAAGTGTTTCGATACACATGGTTGCCGTTCACCCGACATTGCGGAGGTCGCAGTGGGGGGGGGGGGGGGTATCTGAAGGCAGTCTAAAGGAACAATTAAATGTGGGCTCCAAGCCAAGGGAAGGCCATTACAGCAGAATGGCAAGACTCTCAAAGATCAGGACTATTCTCTTTCAAAGAGCAAACGGTACCTACAAATGTCAGATTCCGGAGGAAAATTAAATTAAATCATGCACTGATATATGGTTTAATTTCTTACAAAGGAAATCCTGATCCCTGAAACACTTTTCTGGCCCAATTTCACATGCTAGCATTCGAACCCTGAATGAGAGTCCTTTTAGCTTCTTCGGTTCAAAGAGCCATTTGTGAATACAGGTTATACACAGAATTGTTGCTTTTCAACTGGAAAATTGAGAGGTAGGAGTTTCTTGCTCCAGTGGTGCGATGGTGTTGCTTCAGCCTCAACATGGGCCGAGGATGTTTTTCTCTAATGAAACCGGAGTCTGCAGACCGGGAAGTGAGCTGGTGTTTCCATTTTACGTATTTATTTCTGATAAAGCAAAAATGCTGCTGGACAGTTATTAATATTTTGGTAGCTCTTCACATGTCCTGGGCTGTGGATTCAGGTCTGGGTTTATTTCCATTTGTATGTGTGTGCAGTTTGCAGGTACTCGCTGTAGCTCAGGATTTCCTACCGCAGTCCAAACACATACATCCAAGTAGGCACTAGTAAACCCCTCCTGCATCCCATCTTATCGCAACAATCACAAGCAGCTGCTGCGAGAGAACTCTGACTCCACAACACTGACCCTTTTCTAGTAGATCCAAGATAAATAAGTGTTATATTTTCCACAGTCCGAGACCACAATAAAACAAAGTTATAGCCAAAAAGTTCAAAGATTACAAGTAATAAGTTAAATGGTGGAAATTCTCTAATACTACCCCACTGCTGAAGAGCAGTTACTGGAAAAAAAACTGCTATCAGGGCTGAAAAGAATTTACATTTATATAAGCAAATACAGATAGACAATAAGTGATCATGCAGTTAATGCTAGAATAGGAAACCAAATTACAGAATCTATCCAACCCAGCCACTCTTCAAATTATAACCCACTGGCAAAGATGCTCCAGAACACGGTAAAATGATCACACGGACAATGGCACGGCTAAGAGCAGAGGGAAGTGATGGAAATGGAGCATTGATGGACTTTTTTCTTCATCTCTAAAAACCTATTCTACACAAGTGGATTTAGGATTTGACGCAAACCCAAAGGTCTGGAGCCAAGACCACATTGCCATTTTATGGCACCAAACCACTTTGTTGAACAATTTAAAATAAATGCTGAAGAACAAAATAGATAGATAACAGAAGTGAGTTAATGGATACCAGTGGTTAAGAGGAGATTCACAAGTTAACAGTGGTCAACTATAAATCCACATAATACATTGATATTTTCCTACAGGAACCTCAGTGAATCAGCAACGTAACTTAAAACTGATTTTCTGCAGCAGAAGGATCCATGGAAAGTACAATGCAAAATATAAATAGGAAAAGACAAAAAAAGTTTGGATTTTGTTTTCAGTTACGCAGTACATGCGACGTGGCGATGGCGCATAGGATTTTGCTTGAGACATGGAGCCACCTGCTGGAGGAAATGTTTCCTTCTTTACCAACAGCGATGGTTTTCTTGCTTAACAGTTAAAAGCTGCATACAGTTTGAAAGACAATCGATCACAATTTAAAAGCTAAATTCAGTGGCAGGCTTCTTGTTAAAATGCTCCCCCAAATATTAAATTCCAACATATTCCGCTGTCATTTCCTGTTCTTTACAGCCCTTTATTAGGTCCAAGATTCAATCTGGATTAATGGTGACAGAAGCCTAAAACAGAAATAAGATAATGATAATTAGTGGCACAGATGGGTAAACAGAGGAGAGATTGGATGGCTTTGCTGAATAAAAGGCTAATGTAGCGCTTATGACATTTTTGATACGATCAAGTCTGTCCTTTTCAGGCGGAACAGCCACAGGAGAGGGTTTTTCATCTGTCTTAACCATGGGACCAGCAATGTTTTTTTTTTTTTTTTCTTCTTTTTTTAATTTACTTCTACAAATTGCAAACTTCAGCACAGCCCGGTATCTCATCTTAAATACACACTTTGGTAAAGACCACATCAATTCTGTTTGGTGAGCAAAATGTAGACAGTATCAAAAATATAAAACTAATTGATACATTTTTGGATTTTTCCTTAGAAATAGCCTACAAATAGTGTTAACTTTATAATTTTATTGTTTGAAAGAATTATATCCAGTTCTCTCTCAATTTACAGAATTAATATTCTTAATGGTTCGCACTTAAAAATTTTGGGTGCTTTTTTCCATTATTTTAAAAAGGAAACCTCAACTTCAAAACCTCAAAGCAATTTTCCCCAAATATTCTTATACTCTCTTTTACAACAGTATAAAGATTATTTTATCTAATACACAGCAACATTCAATATTGAAATTTGCTAAAGGACAGTAGTTTAAAATACACATGGCAATTTACAGTAATGAACACAATCACTATGATCACTTGCATTTCTACCTCTCTTGAACATACAACAGGGCCTACAATTTTACTGGGTTCTCAAAGTGAAGAGAGGCTTGTGAGGTTTGCTGTGCGGACCAACAAGCATCCACCCTTCTTACCTTTTCATCCCCCACAAGCTTTTCTACCTTTTTTTTTTGCCCCATTACAGTTATGAGATTAAAGAGAGAGACTACACAAATGAATACAAAAAAGCAAATATGAGCCAGGAAACCAATGAGAAACAGCTTTGTTAATTTACAAAAAAAAAAAAAAAAAAAAAAAAGGAACAGGGCATCTTGAGTCAAAGGGACTTTGCAAATCGAACAGCTAAATGATCTGGAAAGGCTCCTATTTCAGAGCGGCCTTGGGATCACAGTTCCCCATTACAGAACATTACAGGAGCTCTGGAGGCCGTCTGTAGCATGACACTAGCCGCTGACTGCAGAAGGTCACCATGGTAGAGTTGTATGAGTATAACCACTTCCACCGACAGCACCGCATCCCACAGGGAGCCCTGATGACAAACTGCACCCTGGCCATAGTAATGCAGTCAAGGAACCATGCCAATAAAACATGCTGGTTTAACAGTGAAGACTGTATATGAAACATTTAACCTTCAGATGCCCCATGTCACACAACAGTCACGGTTCCTGGCACTTCACCATTGACAGCAACCATTTCATCAGAGAAAATAAACTCATTTCTAACCAACTGTGTGTATTTCTACACTTCACCATTCTCAAAAAAAACCTTTCCCAGGGTCAAACCAACCTTTAAGGATAAACTGCAAGTTATCCTGGGGAAAACAATTGGCGTTTCCTGCTTCATTTTAATGACAAATCAGGGAAAAGCAGCATGCTCCTTTCAAATAATAATTCTATTTTTCTCACGTGTTAAAATATTTAAATTCCTCTCACTACAGTTTGCTAAAACTAAAAAAAGCTGCAGAATATCATTGGCATGATATATCATTCTTCACTGAACATCAACTATAAATCTTATCACGCTGGTGTAGCACACTTGCATTTGAATGTTTTCAGCCGTTCATCTTTCAAGATACTTCAGACACGTTAATTTAGAATCTAAAATGAAGCAACTAAGAATAAAGCCTCAAGAAGGGAAAAAAAAAAAAAAAATCAGGCAAAAGTAATTTATTTATGGTGAAGGACTATAAGCATTGTGTGTGTGCTGGACTTATGACTAATATTATTAATTTGTTGTATAGCTGATGCATTTATCAAATATGACCTCCAGCAATGGACCTGGTTTTATACACCTAGGTGCTCCAGCTGAATCAAATCAGGCCAAGCTAAAGGGTACTATAGCAAGAACAAGGTATAAGCTTCATCTGGAAAGCAGCATACTATAAGTTCATATCCTTAACCGCTACTCCACCTCTTTGTAATCATACACAAAAATGGCCAAAAGTGCTTGGAGCCCCTTCTAGCGATTAAGTTGAGCTATTTGAGTCGTACCCATACAGCATACAAAGTTCCAGACAACTGTGTGCTTCCAGCTTTGTGGCCACAGTTTGGGGAAGAAGCTCCTTTCCTGGTCCAGCATGACTGTGCACCCCCTCGTGTACAAAACGAGCTCCATAAATGCAGGATTTGCCCAGGTTGATGTGGGAGAACTTGTTTCCTGCACAGGGCCCTGAGCTCAGCCCAACGGAATGCCATTGATATGAACTGGGACGTCAACTGTGACCCAGGCCTTCTTACCCGACCTCACTGATGCTTTTGTGGCTGAACGGGCATAAAGTCCCAAAATGTGGTGAAAAGCCTTCCCAGAATGGCGGAGGCCGTTATAGCAGCAAATCGGGAAACAACTCTGTATGAATGCTCATGAGTTTGAAAAGGGAGGTTCAACTATCACACATGGGTGTGATGCTCAGGTGTCCACATGTTTTTGGCCATACATTGCAGGTTGAGTCTGCCATGAAAAGGTGTAATTTAATTCAGATTATCTGATATAATACAGAAGCAACAGGAAATACTAAAGATTTGAGTGAACATATACACAAACCAAAAAAAGTCAAAAGCCAAAAGAGCCAATTAAAAGTCAAAAAGTTATACTTGCAAAGACCAATTAACTTGCTAAACATTTAATGTAAAAAGGCAGCATACTACTTTTAGACATGTTTACACTGCAGAACAAGTACTTAATGAGCAAAGCCTGACAAATTATACACATTTTGAACTGTGGAGACAATGTTAAATTGCTTAGGATATAAATTTTACAAGATGTACACACACAGCACAGAACACATGAAAGACTAAATGCCACGTTCCCGTAAACTGACCCTTTCATTTGCATGACGTTAAATTTCCCTTCACTAACCATACAGTCTGTCTGTGCATCGTTGATAACCACTTGTCCAGTTTAGGGCCACGTTGGTCCAGAGCCTGTCCCGGGAACACATGGTGTGAGGCACGGCATACTCTAGAGGGAACATGAATACATCACAGTGCAGTCACATGCTCATTTGACCAAAAATGCACACACTGTAGGGGGAACAGAATCACCAGTTCATGTGAAACACATGCATTTGGACTGTGGGGGAAATGGAGCATCTGCAGGGAAGCCACGTGAACACATGGAGAACATGGGACCTCTACAGAGTGAGCCACATTCAAACCAGCTATAAGGTAGCCATGCTACTCAATGTGCCACTGTCCTGGCCTCAGAACATAAAATAGTTATTTGCAATTAAACATACTGGCCCTTAGGGTGAGGGTTATTAGGACTGAAAATAGAATATTGCCCAGGACAAAAACACTGCAGATTTCAATGGACTCTCACACATTGTAGGGAAAAAAGCTGATTTATACTCAATGGTCTTGAAGTGCTCTCAGTGCAAAGATGTTGCCAAAGCAATATTTTCCAGAACGCTGTGTAAAGGAAAGGCAGGACGTGGCATTCTTACAAGAGCACTTGACACAACTTCACGTTGAAAATGTGTAATTTAATTTTCCTTTCAATCACAATCCATCACGCTGATGTTGTTCTGTGGCTGCTGTTACAATATTCATTTGTTTCGCAGCAATGTCTGAAGAACAAAAGCAAAATACTTAGACACGCAGCAGCACCCACTGACTGTGTGATCGCCTCCCTCCAGACAGATGAGGCAAAGTCAATGCAAAGCAAGTGAAGTACTATAATTCACTTTTTACCTAGACTGGGGGCAGCTGCAAAGTAATACGAAAGCTACAAACGAATGTTTCATGCCAAGCTGAAATTTAAAAAAAGAAAAAAAAAAAAGAAAAAAAATGAATATGCGTGTGAAATTACATTATGTAATTATTTCAGATCTAAGAGAAAGTAAAACTGGGGTACATACCTTGTCTGTATGCTCACCACATTTTAAACTACAAAATCATGACAGATAATTGCAAAAACTTATGCCCATATACACATTTACAGCAACATAAAATGCTTATATGTCAAAATATGAGCCAGACTTTCAGTATGTTCTTCTGAAGTGACTATTGACTTTAGCTGTAGATAGGTAAACAGCAAGGTAAATGAGAAAAAACTGGCTGTGCTCCTTCAACCACACAAAGTTCATTTTGACCTTCCCATCTGCATCCTGGTGCCGGGCATAGAAGTGGTCCCCGTCATAGTCGTACGACACCCATTCTGGTCGGCACGAGGTCATGGTCATGGGCGTGCTCACACACCACAGCGGTGCTTGTGCATCATCCAGGAGGGTCACACTCATCAGGAAACTGTTCTGTGGGACACCAAAAAAGTAAAATTAAATAAACAAACACATAAATCAAGAGACAGATGGATAGACAGAAGTAAATGTGTGAATAGATATATGTACATAAATAAATTTGTGATGTCAAGCATACACAATGCAACTCAGTAAAATAGATTTTTTTTGTGTTTCAATCATAGATTTACACTTTTTAGTTTGGATCTTGGTTATTTGTTAGAAGGACTTCACAATATATTTACACAAACAGTAAAACGATTTTTAACAACCATCATCAAGTTAACTTATGGCGCTATAAAATAAGCAATGAAAACTTCTTCAGACATTTATACAGCTGGGCATTTTACAGGAGCAACTCAGGGAAAGTACCTGCACAAATGCACTACAAGATAAGTAGCAAGCATGTCAACGCAGGCATTAAGCACATTGCCTCAGGAATATAGAAAGATGAATATTACATATTATCATTACATCATTTACCTTAAAACAAGGAACTTTATTCCCCCCCCCCCATTCTACAGCAAGCAAGTGTGAAACATGCATGTGAAAGTGCAAGGGGAATAGGATACCTCAATGCTCCCATTCAGAAACTCAGAGCGCCATGGAAGGTGGAACTTGCCGGAGAGAGGGGAGTGCTGGTGCGGCTTGTCCCTGCTGATGGCTGTCAGCTTTATGAACCCCTTGTGGATCTCGTCTACAGAAGGCATTTCACAAACAGAGTGGTGCTATTCCCACAAGCCTCCATCCATTAGCCATACACCTGGGTTAGGCTTCAATTTACAGTCAGCTTAAGGGTTAAATCACTCAGGTAACGCTTAAACCCACACAAAATTGTGCATACAAGGGCAACGTGGAGTACAGGCTCTACGACCAAAGCACCCAAACATGTTTGCATTAATCAAACACTCTAGCGCCATCTACTGCTCAGTAAGCTTTTGCAATTGTTTCATTCAAAAACTTTCTACTTGAGGTGCTTTTGGGAAACAAAAAGCATCTGCTTTTCTCCTTGTCTGCCGCACTTTTTACTATGCTACAACAGCTGCTTAGCAGTCCGACAGTGTTCCCCCAAAGTTAATACAGAAGACAGGCTCTAATATGCACAACGCGTTGTTGAGCTCTGTGACATTTCAGTCTCGGCTACACGGTGACCTGGTCTGTAACGCTGCACTGAACTCTAATTTGCCGTGCCAGGTAACATCCCCTGTGCACAGGTCTCGCCCCCATGGAGCACCACAACTCAACCTGCCTCCTTTCATATTCATGAGTTCTAGCCCCTAGGTCTGTGCACATCTCTGGAGCAATGGGAACCCATGGCATTTTCAGCCATTATAACAAGGCATGCAGGGCACTACAAGATGTGCCATTTTTCCTTAATTATTTTTAATCTGGCCTAGAGATACTGCTCACAATCTATATTTTGGATCTGTTCCACCTGAAGAATTTCTGAAACCTACACTAATACAATAATCCTGATAAAGCCCCCTCTTATTTATATACCATCTTTGTTCTAGGCCACAAAAAAATGTACATATCCTTTCTCACGCAACTATCTACCCACATAAGTTTATATTAATATTTCTACACACCTGCAGTGTGTAACAGTTTGGCTCCATTTTAATGTCAAATTATCTACTCATTACTGATCCATTGAAAATTTTAGACATCCCAGCACATACTCCATCAAGAGGCTTTCTCCAAAGTACAGTCAACCAGACATTTGTAAACAAATCTGAATGGCATTTTCTAAAGTCCATGTATACAGAATGATGAGCAACTCTTGCTAAGCTCAGCATGAAGCTGAACTGTGTACAATCAACAGGAAAACACAGAGGCTCTATACCCATTTACCTTTCTTGCAGCAGAGCTGAGAGAAATGGCCTGACATGATGTTCTCCACGGTGTTGTGCAGTAAAATGTGCAGAGTGTATCCATGGAGACCATATTCTGGGTCCACATCATCAAAAACAGCCTTCTCCTCTGGCAGTACATAGGGGCTAACAGGGAAATTGGAGCAAGTGGAAAAAACAAAAATCTGACTCTGCCAGTACCAGGAGTGGGGCAATTATTTTTTTTTATATATATATATATATATATATATATATATATATATATATATATATATATATGAATGTTAAGTTCATTCAGCTGTAGATCTTAGTGCTCTGCCTACCTATAATCTCTAGGAGGAGTTGCCTACTACTCAAACTTGAACCCCAAGATTTTTGTTATATTTTTGTAAGGGATATTTTTATTTTCCTCTTGTCAGTTGCCAGCTGGCTTATCTTATAATTTTTTAAATAATATATGTATAGCTTGCTCTGTTTCTAGCCTAAAGTGTTAATTTATAGCTAATTATGTCTGATTCTGCCATATCTCCTGGTCCTTTTTTCAGTGCCCTGTGTCACTGTGTAAGAAGACTACTCTATAAAAATAAATTGAATTGAACTGTAAAGCTTCTTTTGAGATAACCTAACCTTTACTTCAAACACGTGCTGTTTTAAAACATGTTTTACAATAAGGAAGATGATGAAGAGGATGGTTTTACATAGCTTAGAAGTTTTTATTTTACAAATATGTTGGTACAACTGGATGGCTGGCTGACTGAATGGATGGATGGGTGGGTGGATGGATGTGTCACAGAGTAAAGTCCGACTATACAACTTGAGACCCTGATCCCACCTGTAACCCTATCCCTTAACCCCTACCAAGAAACCCAAGGGCCTTCAGCTAATAGACAGTCAGATCCCCTACCCCTGAAAGCAAGAAGTCCAAATCAGGAAATTATACTGATGGCAAGACTATAAAATCAACAATAAACATAAAGCAGCTATGCATTTATTCTACAGACCATACATTTGTAAATCAAAGTAAACCAGTCTCTAATGGCCCCCTCTTGTGCAGGTTTATTCACTGAAAGAATTCAACAGTCATTGAAAAATAAACTGAACATTTTAGGAAAGGAAATATTCCAAAACAGTTATCAATTCATTATGATTTAAAAATGGCTGTCAGATATTACTTTTTGATGAAGAGTTTGATGAAGAATTTTAATGGTCTGGAGCTTTGGCAATCCAAGTGGAATATTTATGAAAGATAAAAGAGTCTGTATTATCTTCACTTACTGAACTATATTTGTACGAGTATTGTTATTCTATGTTCCACATCAAAAGGTAATAAACCAGACTTCCTTTTGTTCCCCCACTGCCGCAGGAGCGTGCAAAGACAGGCTACCATTACTACAATTAACCTCCTTAAAAAAAAATAGAAGTCTCAAAAATCAACTGGAGTATACTGACAACGTCAGCTTCTTCTTCTTTGGCTGCTCCCCGTTGAGGAAATGCGCCTAGCCGGATCCGCTTCCATTTCCTCCTGTCCTCTGCATCTCTCTCCGTCACCCCCCACCCTTGCATGTCCTCCTTCACCACATCCATAAATCTCCTCTTAGGCCTTCCTCTCTTCCTCTTGCCTGGCAGCTCCATCCCTAATCCCTTCTCGATATATCCCAAATCTCTCTCCTCTGCACATGTCATGTCCAAACCAAGCGATCTCGCCTCTCTGACTTTGTCTCCAAACTGCATCTAACCTGTGCTGCCCTCTAATATACTCATTTTGATCCTGTCCATCCTTGTCACACCCAATGCAAACCTTAACATCTTTAACTCTGCCACCTCTAGCTCTGCCTCCTGTCTTTTGGTCAGTGCCACCATCTCCAACCCATAAAGCATAGCTGGTCTCACTACCATCTTATAGACCTTCCCTTTCACTGTTGCTGGTACCCTTCTGTCACAAATCACTCCTGACACTCTTCTCCCACCCCACTCTCCCCTGCCTGCCTCTCTTCTTCACCTCTCTTCCCTCCCCGTTACTCTGAGCAGTGATCCCAAGTATTTCAATTCATTTACCTTCGCCAACTCTATTCCCTGCATCCTCACCATTCCTCTGTCCTCCCTCTCATTTATACTATGTATTCTGTCTTAGTCCTACTGACCTTCATTCCTCTTCTCTCTAGAACATATCTCCACCTCTCCAGGGTCTCCTCAACCTGCTCCCTACTCTCACTACAGATCACAATGTCATCTGCAAACATCATAGTCTACGGTGACTCCTGTCTGATCTCATCTGTCAACCTGCCCATTACCATTACCAAACAAAGAAAGGACTCAAAGCGGTCCTTGATGTAATCCTACCCCCCACCTTGAAAGCATCTAAATCCTCCTACCACAGACCTCTGCATCACACTGTCCTTGTCATTATCCTGTACCACTCTTACATACTTTTCTGGCACCCCCGACTTCCCTCCTTACAATGCAGAGCTCCTCTCTGAGTACCCTGTCGCATGCTTTGTCTAAGTCCACGAGGAGCCTACGCCCTTAGCTATTCTTACCTTCTGCATTACTTCTCCATCAACACCCTCCAGAGCAAACGCCATCTGTAGTACTCCTTCCTCGACATGAAGCCATACTGCTGCTCACTAATCGTCACCTCCTTCTTAGCCTAGCTTCTACGCTTTCCACAGCATGCTATGGCAGTCAGTTTTATCCTCTTAGCCAGTTACAGCTCTGCACATCACCCTTATTCTTAAGAAGTAGTACCAGTACACTTCTTCTCCCACTGAGCATCATCTCACTTTTCCAAGAAATTCCATTAACAATCCACCAGTTTAAAAACTCCACTGCCATCTCTCTAAACACTTCCATGCTTCCCTGGGTATGTCATCTGGGCCAACAGCACTTGTCTTCATCCTCTTCATGGCACATTACTAACTTCCTCCTTGCTAATCTATTGCACTCCCTATTCATAATCCCCTACATCATCAATCTTCTCTTGTGCTCTTCATTCATCCAACCCCTCAAAGTACTCTTTCCATTGCTCAACACACTCTCCTTGCTCGTGAGTATGTTTCCATATTATCCTTTATCACTAACCTGCTGCATACTTAGCTCCGGTCCCTCTGCCTAGCTAATCAGTACAGGTCCTTTTCACTCCTCCTTAGTGTCAACCTCTTGCCCTACAATCTGACAACGTTCCAGCTATGTTTAGAATTGGCTGTTCACTAGAAAACAACTTTAAAAGTAAACAGATAAATAAAAAATTTAAAGAATAAAAATAAAAAAATGGAAAGACTATCAGATAATCAACTCTTTTGATAAAGAACACCAGCTGCGCCAACAATTTGGTACTGAGACTCGAGCTACATTGAGACACACGCGGATTATAGGTTTAATATCAACAGTCTGCACTCAAACAACTTTCACCACATAAGAAGAACAAGAAACCCACCGCCTCTTCAATAACACATCCCGGGTCTGACTGCAACAGTTTTACAAGACTGTCAGAGCCTATGACTCTGCCGCTTTTATGGAAACTCTCCCCACTGAACTCTGCAATGAGGGACCTCCATCCAGGCCTGTGGGGGAGAACTAGGTCAGTCCCTTGTTGAAGAGCAGAAGACATTACTCATGCTGTCATGTGATGACAGCCTTTTACTTACTTGTTCACACTGGAGCAGTCCAGTGGTACCCTTCTAACTCCGTGCAGCTGCAGTGAGCAAACGTGGCACAGGAGGGGTATACTGCCACTGCTCCAGCACACAGTGACCGATGACCGGGAGAAGTACACACGGGACTGTTGCAACGTCCTCTCGTTCCCCTGTTTGTCTGTTACTGTAATCTCCCGCCAGGGTGAACTCCTGAACATAAATGTATTGATTGTTCATGACTTCAAATGCAAGTTCAATAACCCTGAAATCCACTTAATATACTTTTTAACAATACACATGAAAATAACATTTTAAAAGAAAGCACAACCTAAATGAAAATATTCAGCAGATCAAGACTTATTTCACCATTAATTCCAAGCTACGTTAAAATTAAAAATAAATAAATAAAAAACCCATTCTCCAAACATTCCTGTTCAGGGTCAGCTGTTAACTAACATTAACATCACAACATTCATTATTTTGGGGTTATTTCGCGGATATTTCCAAGCCGATGAAGCTGTAAACGAAAAGCGGAGATGAGAGGTGAAATAATCCCAGCACAACATTTTCTACTCTTCAGATTTGTTTCTGCTAACTTCCACCAGAAACATGAGTTATTGGTCTGCAAGTTGAAAAATTTAAAAAAATTTTAAAAAAGTTTGAATTTTCAAAAAAAATGTGTAACACCACCATCCATACCAGGTAGACTCAAGGGCAGCTAGCTCATTCTGTGCAGTTGGAGTGTTTTTTCCAGGTGCTTTAGTTCCTCCACGAGTCAAAACATGCATTTTCATGGGATACCATATTTTCCACTCTCTCACAGTCCTTAGGGTGTGTACATGTGTGGTGGATGTGTGTGTCAGTGCTTTGTGAAGGACTGATTCTACATTCTAAGGAAATGCCGTGCCTGTGTGGTCCTTTGTATGTCAACTCAGATTTTCATCCTGAAGTGGACAGAAGCTTGTGAAAACCCCTAGTGCACAGAGGGCATAAGTCTTATATATACAAAAAAAAAAAAAAAACCCACACACATCTAACCTGAGCACTTGCTCTGTTAATCTAGGCAATCCTGTGTAGGGGTTGATGTCCTTCAGCTGTTTTTTCCACTTGTTCTCATCGTAGCCGGACAGCTTTCTGAAGTACAGCCTCTTCCAGTACCCCGGAGGCTTCTCTTGAATTGATGCAAAATTCATTCCCTCCTTCACTGCATGTAAACACTTAGGCTTGAACCCTTTTCTTTCAAATTCACGTGCATATATCCTGTACCACAGGATGCTGCAACACAAGCAATACATGACTTCATGGCACTTCAAGCATAGTTATAAATACACTGGCATCTCCTTCAAGACAGAAATTTGCTTCATATAATTTACTACAATGCTACCTGCTAACATACATTATTCTTAAAAAATAAAACTATGACAACATTTTAAAACAAAAGCTATTTAAAGGTAAAAACTAATGCATTTTCCTTGTCTGCGGCTTCGGATAAAAATTTTCACAAAAGTCAACTTAATTACAAACTCAAACATGTAAGAAATCAGCCTAAATAACAATTAAAAAAAAAGCAAAGTACTTGCCACTTACTATCTGGACTCCTTGATTAATATTATAAATGTGCTGTAAATATTATGTGTGAGAAACAATGCATTGTAGCCACTTATATTCTATGAATATATCCAGGGCAGACACTCCGATAGATTTAAATCTATATTGGCGATAAACTACAATCATATTACATCCATGGCAGTGAACACCCCACAGCTAAGGGTCAAAACATTTTTGCAATTTTATCCAATCAGACAAACTCATCACCACTGCAACAGAACTAATTTAGCTTTCCAGGCTGAAAATGGGACAGAATCAGATTCTTCTTCTAAATCCAAAATAAGGCTATAAACTAAATAAATCAGGATGCTGACAAAAATAAACCAACGGAAAGAAACTTCAAGCAGCTACTTGGTAGAAAAAGACAACTAGAAGGACTTGAGGTTTCTGCATTGTGTTGCAATAAAATCAAATTAAAATTTCTCAACATGACTCAAGCAAATACAGCTCTTCCGAAAAGCCCAGGGGAACTTCGAGCTGCATTTACATGCGGAACTTACTTGCCGTTGGCAAGCTCCATGAATTTCTTGCTGACGTGGCCAGTACAGAAAACAGAACCTGCATCCAAGTACGACAAAATCTTCTGGAGTATTTCAGGAGGCATTCTGAATAAAGATAAACAATAATGAATTTGAAATTAAAATTAGAACAGAATTTGGAACAATAAGTAATTATTTATTACAAAGTAATCATAATTAAAATATTTAAGATAAGCTCTTCAACATGCATGCATATTTATTTTTCCCTTCCAGGCATTATTTTCATTATTACAATTAACTTATTTTTTGAATAACTCAATTTTCATTTGCAGCCAGATAATATAAATAGAATAGTATAATTTGGAAAAAGTCAGTAATTCGCCAATTAAGGAATAGGGAAAAACCTGCCAAGAGTAGAAAAAACAATCAACCCAGTGTTCTGATAGCAAGGCACAAAGTTTGAAAGGTGAACTTTAACTGCACTAAAACTGAATATGTTGTAACTCACCTCTCAAAGTAATTTTCAGTCGAATGAGCTTGATCCCTGCAGGATGGTGCTGATGCTGAGAATAATGGTCTTTGTGGCATTTTCCTGTGTGTGCCCAGCCTGAAGGGAATAAAACCTTTTTGGTACTTCTCCCACATTTACAGAACTGAAATGTAGAATGACTTTACTTACAGTTTAAAAAGTAAGATACCGTTCTGTAAGTCATACAGGTATCTCACAACAAATGAGACTTACAACAACTAAGTTCCAAAATTTGGCTGTAACATCTAACAACTGCTCCATGTGCTGAATAACATCAGGTTGATCTGCTGCACCATAGCATTTTTAATACTGTGTAAGTATCACTCAGGGTTTGGATGTTTTGGAGTGACTGTTTCATTAAATAAAACTTTGTTTTAAGTGCATAACTTTTGTCTGTGATTCTATTCAAGCTCCTTTCTAACTTATAATGGGTAGCAAGTAAGGGGGGGGGGGGCAAAAGAAAATGGATTTAGAAAGGAAAGTGGAAATAACAGTACAGATTGAAAATACTGTAAATTTGTTTTTGTCAACATAAATGTCTGAAATATCTGCATATATGGGTTATATAACTACATACATACATACACACACACACACATATATATATATATATATATATAAAAACATGGGTTATATATACTTGGTATGAAATTAACTTATGTGTGGAAAGTGATTTTAATCTTTTCATTTGTGTTTTATTTGTGATTTTTACTCCATACTTTTACACTACTATACTTTATTGTTTTGATTACAACTTCAACTTTTGAAGCGATCCAAAATTAATTCCAATTATTGATTGTAACTAAATACAATTGTGTGCTTCAAGAACGAGTTGTGCGCAGCAAACTGTGTACCTGCGTGTCTGCACGAGACAGATAAGTGGGTAACCTTGTACACCATGTGCCGACGGTTAGGGGCATCCAGTCTGTTTTAGCAGTTTGTTCCAGACGGATAAGGACTGGAAGGGCACGCAAGGATGTTCAGTTTTGAGAAGTGTACAAGGGAAAGTTACTGACCAATGCCTGCTAATTAATATGTATTAATATTTATGATCTTGAATGTGATAAAATATGATGAGCGAAGTCGATCGGGGAGACAGTGTTCACGAGGGGTCTCCCGTTGGTACCAACATCATAAAAAGCAGCGCTGCTGGGTGTTTATTTGGAGTTGTCTTGCTGACTGATGGTGTCCTAGGTGGGCTGATCATTTTATCTTTAACAGATGAAGTTATCAGAATAAAATGCTGTTGCAAGTCAAAGACTAGCAGTATGCACTTGTGATGAGAAATATCTAAAGCACTCACTCCTTTGCCTCAGCCTCCCCTCCATCTTAATAAGCAACTGGGATTTTAAACTATTCTGAAGCTTACATTTTCAGTTTGAAGACAAACACAAACAAGCTTACTGCGCAAATTTTGGGCGACTCATCCCTAAGCAATGAGTGCTCACAATGTTGACTTTTAAAATGATGCCAGAGACACAAAAATTGCAGTACGTAAACAGTGGTTAAGGAGCTAGGCTTTGTACCATGAGGTGCCAGACACATCCCAGAGGAACTACCGCAATGCTCTTCTACTCATTAATCCAATTGTCTGTTGATACAACTAACTATATATGCTTCTATATAACCTGTAACAATGTATAAGAGCTAAACAAAAGATTTAAACTGCTATTTACGTACGATTAAAACGAGAGTACCGCGTTATACCTGCCAGCATTTTTGGCCTTCGCGCACTGACTGCTGGGATGTCTCGGAGGACCGCTCCCGCAGGCGCGAGCCACTCCCGCCACTTCCCCCTCGCATTGCGCGCGACCCGCTGCCATGGTAACTCCACGTGCTGTCGGCTGCCGGTTAACTCTGCAAAGAGGAAAAGCGATTCATGTTAAAGAGAGGCAGAAGAAAACGTTTCCACCCATTCCAAAGACATCCCGAACCGCAAGCCTCGCAAAACCTCTCGCTTGACACTTGCACGGCTGCGGGATGTCTCGTTTTCAGAAATGTTTAGAAGCACCGCAACCGCTGGCACCCAGCTAACACGACGCGCGAGCTTAATGACGCGCGCATTCTTCGTAAACTGTCATATATCATGTATACAATATAAATACATTCATTTATGTTTCCGAAAAGTGACCCAACGCACTTCAGCACCTTCTCACTATGAACTTCTCACGCACCTGCCGTTCGCGTTACACATGACGTCACAACGGGCAGTGGGCTGGGCTCTATTTATATGCGTTTTCCTGCCTTTTGATTGGCGCCTGGGTTCCCTCATCCTAAACCAAAGAAATTAAAAACTCTAAGGATGCTTTAAATGGTGCGAAAATAGATCACATTGACATTTTGCCACCTGATAATACTAGTACCTGTGGTGCCACAGCAGGTAGCACTAGTGCTTCAAAGGTTGTGGGTTGGAACCTAACTCAGATAGTTTCGAGACCACCGCATCTCCCACTGTTTGTGTGGGCTTCCTCCCACAGTCCAAAGACTTATGTTTCAGGTGGCCTGGATAATCTAATCTGCCTGCAGTGTGCGTATGTGTGAGGGAATGCAGGCTGCACCACAGGACTGTAATGGAGAAGTAATTAGGGAAAATGGCAATGCAGTTACTAGAAACAGTATAAATGTTGGTAGTGGTTTGTGTTATTGCCTCCTGCATTTTCAAACTTCAATTACATGTTGGGAAAATGTGGCATCTGCTTGTGAGGTTTTCATTTTAAGGGAGGGTACCATTGTTTCATCCATGCATGTCTTTGAATTGCCAGCACTTTGGAAGCAAAGCTATGCAGATATCCAACCAGCTATAATCCTTGTTACGGTGTTTTAAAACAAGTCGTTGTGGTTGGTGTTGACAGATGTGGCCCTCTCACCGGTCCTAGACTCGGATCTCCAGCTCTCCCTATCGCTGCGTTTGTCTTGATAATGCGGCTTGAAGTTGCTTTTGCTCTTGTTCACAGTGGATATTTGTCAAATTACACGGACAAGGATGAAGAAGTGGGTTTAGGTTCACGTTGTAGTCCAGTGTTAGATGTGACTTTTAAGGCAGAGTTTCTGCTGAGGCTTTAAAGTGGAGAGATGCTCAAATCCATAGTTTTGCTTATTTTTAGATTTTGTACCTAAATTTTCAGCCCTGCTCTTTCTTCCCTCCCTTGTTTTTCCAAGTTCCATCTCAAGACAGGTATCTCACTATCCCTGGAGAACAGTGTGGATCATTATGAGATGTATTTTTATTTTATATATTTTTATCAAGATAAGAGAAACATCAAAGATGATAGTCTTTTCAAGTTTTAAAACAATATCATTTATTTATTAGCAGACAGTTTTACTTGTCTTTCTTGTTCAGACATACGTTCATTTGCATCTTATTAGTATTCTGTGTAGCAGGCAAATGCAGTAATTTAGGAGGATCATTGGGTGAATAGATGATATAAAAGAAGAGCCAGTTAAAATGCAATTGTAAATACAGATTTTATAGCGTAAAAATCTATAAATATGTATGGTGTGTATGTAGGCTAATGGAACACGATGGAATTCAATTAAAAAGGACTGTCCCTCTAATAGTTCGCATTTTATCATCTTTGATGAAATGGTTTGACACTTCAATAAAGCAGTCTCCATGAAATGAAATATTCAGTTTAGGGTATCTTTTTTGTGTTTTCATTCCAGGTTATTTAGGCATTACTTTAAAGAAAGCATCCGCTTCCTGCGAGTTTGAGTAGGATTGTGACTGCATGCTCCTGTGACTCTGGAGAGCCTCGGATTCAGTCAGCGAGCCAAGGAATAATAGCAAATTGTCATCTTGGCAGCTGAGCCTTCCCATGTATCCCCCTCCTTGTCTCTCTTCACTGGCTCCCTGCAGCAGCCCACACCATGTGCAAGGCTTTGGTTGTGGCCTACAAGAGAGTCAAAGGTTCTGCACCTCAATACCCGCATCAATACCTGCAGAGCTTGATCAGTCCCAGCGCCCCAGCTAAAGTGCTGCACTCCTCCACATCTGGTGACTTAGCGATCCCATTTAGAAGTGGTCTTAAATAAAAAATGTGTAACTTCTCAGTTATGGGTCTAATTTGGTGAAATGGGCTCCTGCTCTCCCTCACAACTGCAGAATCCCCTTTAGCATTCAAGAAGAGTGTCAAAACACATCTCTTTCAGACACACGTTTCCTGATCTCATAACAGCTCCATAAATTTGCATCACACCATCTGTCAAAATTGTAGCATTTCAGACTCAGTCCTATAAGCAGCTTCTCACGTAATGGGCACCAGCAAAAACAGCCGCTATCCGACAAACAGCACACATCTGGAATCACAGGTCCATTGCAGAATGCTCTTATTTACTCTGAGCTGCATGTCGCTTTGGAGCAAAGTGTCTGCTAAATGTATAAACGCAAACACAAATGTGCTGGAATACCTATATATGCTCCGTACCGGCTAAAGATGCCGGTATTGCCAGACAGATGGGAGGAATTCCATTCGGGGTAAATGCGGGTTTCAGTCCGACTCAGTTCGCGCAGGCTGCTGTGAGTGACAGCTGCCACGGAGCACATTTTTGCCCAGAAATTAAGGCCCGTGTCCTGCTGGAGGCGATGGCAATAGTGCAGGGGGCCAGTAAGTCAACACAGCTGGCGCTCACTACTCGACTGCAGGGTCCCTGTTGTTTTCCGCCAGCAAAGAGCATGTCACTAACAAGAGCAAGCTATTATTACTTGTCGTGTGGTGGAGGATAAACAAACATAGGCAACAGGGACCAACAGGCTCTTGTCGCTGTCTCTGGAACACTTTCAAAATTAAAAAGGTGGGGGGGGGACTGTTAGACAAACTGCCGCCATGGTACGCCAATAATTAGAGTGACACCGCCGGAGCAGGTTGTCCTGATGCAGATCTACGAACGGCTTTCAATAACAGAAATGATGAAGTCGCAAACTGATAGATGCGTGCCGATTGACCGAGGGGCGGATTGATGGATGGAGGGATGGACGGATGGGTAAAAGCACGACATCTTGAGCGCTTGCCTGCATAAAAATAAGCATCGTAGCTTTGTTTAACTTTAATATGCTTGAGATTTAATCCCCGGGCTTCAGAAGCTGTGCGATCGGTACATATTCGATGCACCTCGTCCAAGTGGCCTTGCCGTCGTTCCATTTTTCTTCATATATTGCAAATATAATTGCATTTATTTATTTAAATATCCTAGGTTAAACATTCACGCGTGAAACATTTCCAGATGCGAAATATATGCATCCGCGTTCCTTATCGTGCACGCACATCCCAACCTGATCGCTGTTGCTTCGGAATAGTTTGCTGCAGGACAGGGCTATGGAGGAGATGAGATCACATTCCCAGGAGCTAGGCTGCTTTGCTAACTGTCAGAGTAAATAGCCATGACATTCTCAATATTGCCTGTCATTTCACATGACTGCAAGAGCAACCGCCTATCCAGGCAGAGCTCCCCTCTGGTGTCATAACACTGGGGCTCCTGCACCTCCCCCACAACCTACAACCATGCCTCACCCTATCTCCTGCACCCAACCCCCTCCAAGCCTGACATTTGATGTCTTCTGTTGTTACAGTACATGTCCTCCTGCAGGACCCTGAGTCAAGCATTGCTCTGGGAAAGCCACTGTCAGCTTCTCCCTCAATAGCCAGTATCCACCATGTTTGCCATGTTTGTCAAATCAAGTGGCGAGTGTGTCTTTCCTTGTCACTATTAAGAATTCCATGAACTGTGAATGTCTCCAGTTTCACTCCTTTTTAATTTGTGCAGAGCTGTGTGGGTAACCTTGAGGTCTTCATTGCTTACCTAAGTGAATTACTTATCTCTCAGTAAACAGTCTTTAAACTATGCATCCATCCATATTTTTTAGCAATAGTTTGAATTCTTGGAATGGCAGTCAATGGCAGAACGGAGGCAGTTCTAAAAAAGCATAATTGTGTGGTTTCGATGGAGAAGATGCCATGCTGTTGCAGTATAACTGTACAGTGTTTGTCCTTTTTGTGGATGATGCCCTTTTTGTGGAAGATTGTTTTTTTTTTTTATGAAGTACCTTCCACATCTTCGATGCATTAAAGTGTAGTGACTTGGAAGGCTGCAATGGAATGCAGTCGATTCGTGTGTGTGTGTGTGTGTGTGTGTGTGTGTGTGTGTGTGTGTGTGTGAGAGAGAGAGAGTGAGAGAAAGAGTGCTGTATACTGTTTTTTATCCCATCTGCATCTCCATAAATCTTTACATTGCGTTATGCTACCAAGCCAGGAGATGAGATGCTACGTGAAATCAAATTTCTAAAGGGAATTTAGGTAAGACTGTAATGGAAAAGAGTTGTGATGCTCCAGAGCCTGCCTTCAAACCACCGGCAGGCTACATCACAGATGGAGCGCAAACTGTCACCCAGCAGTCACCCACGCACCTATTCAGGCACACTCATACACGCTAAGGGTGATACAGGTTCACCAGTTTACCGGAAACGCATGGCATTGGACTGTAGGAAGAAACCAGAGCACCTAGAAGAAATCCAGGTGAACATGATAGCATGCAAACTGCAAGTAGTATCAGTTTACTTCAAGCCCAGGAGCTGCAAAGCAGCACTGCTATCCGCTGTATCACTTAGTTAGCAAAATACTATTCACATTAATTCTAAAAAGTGAACACAGTGATTACTTATTTTTACACGGAAACTTCCAAGCCGTAAACCGTGCAGATTTTAACAATCCAGGTGAAGGCACCACAGCCTTTGACAAAGCATGGGTAATTTCAAATTAACTTCCTGTTACTTCGGATGTTATTGGATGTCAAAGGAAGGCGGTTCTTGGCAAAAATAATAAAAAAAGCGCGGTGCCTCGGTTGGGGGCCTTCATTACCAGCATACAGTGTCCTTTATTGCTGTACACAAGCCTTGCATGGCTAATCTGACACACAAACCATCACTTGATGGCAGTGTTCAGCTTTCCTTGCAGCAGCTTAGAATGGTTTTGTTGTCGCATCCCACCATAGTGGTAGCGGGCAGGATAATGGATTTGTGTGTGGCAATTGCATTAGCGTTGATTTTCTTCCAATAATCCGGTCTGTTATGCCGCTGCAAATACTTTCTTCAGATTTATTTAGCGTTAGTTTGGGAGATTTGTGTATTTGTGTAGTTTCCTAGGTTGAAATGGCACCCAGGATGAGGCTGCAGTTCCCTTCATCCCCTTTGACTGACTCTCAGTCACTATGAGTGTAACAGCATGAACTGGAAGCAAATGGACGGATGGATCCATGAACTGCCGTTCCTTGATAAAAGAAGAGCATCAAACTCAGGCGCCATTTAATGCCGAAAGCAGTAGATTTACACCCAGGATGACAAAAGTTTGTTGTCTCCTCTTTGCTATCTAGTTTTGAAGCACCAGGATTTCTGCTTGCGTGTCTAGTGTTCTCAAGTGCAAACAGCGGGACTGCATTTGTTGACTGCGGTAAAAGCCCGGTGCTTTGTTTTCCACTCTGCGTTATTCTCTCCTTGTCAAAGACATGAAAGTGAGAAATCTGCTCTAAGTTACATCACTTGACTGGATGAGAAAATGACTTTCATAAAAATGACCATCTTTGGCATGGACCGCCTCACAGTTAAAACTTCTGAAATTAATCTTACATGTGATAGGGGTCATTGAAGTTCACACAGTACAAAGTAAACCGTACAATAATAATGGAGTTATAATATTCCATACTGTTTGCGTTTGTCGTTTTCGTAACTATCGGGAATGTTGCATTACTTTTCATTTTAATATCTAATGAAAAAACATTGCATATAAGTAAAACATAAATCATAATCATAAGTCATTTAAAGTGAATAATGGAATATTTATTCAATAATAGCTGATTTGTAATAATATCAGCATGGGAGCTCAGCTACTGAAATTTGCACCCAAACAAAGACATCCATTTTAAATGTTACTCTTTCACCCAGGTTGACCCCATTTGTCACTCTTTCCTTTCTCCATCTTTCCCTCAACTATTTGTAATTCCAATGAAATGGAATTTCATCCTTCCATATTTGGTCTTTTGAAGCATAAACAATGCACTTTATCGAAATAAACTTTTTTTGTTTTAATTGTACTTAAATTATGTTTTTTTTTTTTATTTCAGAAGAGAAAGAAGAGAACAGCTACCAAATATAATTTCTATACAAAAGCTGCATTAATTTATGCCATGCAATGTCAATCACATTATTAGAATTGCACATGTAAAGACTATAAATACTGTGAAGTTTAGTGTGACATCTGACAATATTTACCGACTAACTAACCAAGACTGGGCAGACTGATACATAATGAAAAGGGATAAATAAAGACTTTACGACTGTGTTATATTATTTTAACATTGATAGACTTTGAGGCTTCCATTTGCATACCATTTTAATTTCTTTTGTAAAAATTGTTAACTATATATACATTTTTATTTTCTTCACATAGATATTTTTATTGTTTGAAATCATGGCAGTCATGAAAAAAAAAAAAAAAAAAAAAACTAACCCAAACAGTGAAACAAGTTTATTTCAGCCAGGGTGTTTTAATTTAATGCAATAATGCAATTTATTACTACACAATATGACTTTGTTTTTTTGTAAGGTGTTCATATTTGTTAGGATTTAACCTTTTTGTACAGTCAAAGTTCAGTTTCGTACATTTTACACGATGCAGCAAATAGATTAAATATACAAGGAATAATCCACGTTTTTTCCCAGAAGAAATTAAAAAATGAAGCTCCTTGGTATAGCACTTCATATCCACTGGATGGAGCAAAAGTATTTCCCTTTAGTTCAGAGTAAACAAACTGAAAGGAGCTTTATGCTGTATATGTTGGTATCCCCACCGTGAGAAATCCAAAAGCAGAAAACAAGTTTAAATGTAAGTTCATACATACGGTAAACATTTTACTCTGACCAAATGAACCAGGATAATTTGTTATGTTAAAGCACACACTGTTTTCACAAAGTTCTGTTTGTCATGTGCTATTTACAAATATTTAACCATATGCATATTTATCAAAATTAATAATGATTAACATTGTGTCCTTTTGTGAGTGATGAAAGAATGAGAAACCTTATATTTCCAGTGGCTCTTGTAAATATTGTGTGTGCGTGTTGGCTTCACCTGGAAAGATCAACAGACTTATTGATGTACATGCCTGGTAATTTGCTGCCGTAGTCAGGAGGCTGCCTTCTTTTCCACAGCACAACTGTACTTTATTATAAAGGATGGGAGGGAGAGGGATGCGGGGAGACTCATCCTGTCCACAGCCCACAGCTCACTTACTCCCAGCTTTGTACTGAGCAAGAGAGAGCCAGCAGCAGCAGCACTATGGATTTAACAGGTTAGTGAGCTGCTTCTTCTTCTTCTTCTTCTTCTTCTTCTTCTTCTTCTTCTTCTTTCTTTCTTTCTTTCTTTAGTTTGTGTTTATTCTCCGAGAGGGAGAGTTTATTCAATTTGCTTTTGGATAACAGAGTGGGCGGTGGGCTGTGTTTCACTGTGCTGATGTAGGTCTGGATTACTGTGAGGGGAGTAACCTGCTGACACGCCTGAAATATTTAACACGCAGCAGCTGAAAGATGGTTAAACTGGTTTCCTTTGTTACCTTCAGATCATTTTTAATGCGGGGGAGTTGAACAATTCATTTCGCAGCAGACTCATTTTCACAATTGATGACTATGAAGAATCCTTTAGTAACTTTACGCTGAACCTTATTAACAGATTTTGAAGTTTGAGAGAAAGAAAAATGAGTTTTGGCGCTGTCTGCATGCTGATTTTGCATTTAATTCGTTCTTCTGATGCAGTCAAGTGAAGTAACCCTTAAACTGCGTACATGACAATAAAGACAATGATGCTGTGAAGTGCGTTATGGCTTTTGTTGCCTTGCAGAGACTCTGCTTTGTTTGTGCCTGCCGATGTTTAAGTAATGCTCATGTTTTGTTTAATTATCAGGGAATTTCACACGAGAAATCTGAAGACCTTCCTTGTATCAGCTGAGACGCATGAGGGGAAGAGTGTGAAGGAGCGAGCGAGAGAGAGAGTGAGAGGGAGTGAGCAGGAGTGTGCGTGTGTGCATGTGTGTGTGTATGTGTGTGCGTGTGAGAGAGAGAGGGGTTAGGTTGGAGCAGGTGATCGAGCCACAACAAACCTCCAAGGGGCTGATCGCTAAGAACAGTGCGTAGAGGATTCCTGTCTCGATCATGGTGCCAGCAAGCATCCGCGGACCCTGTGCCACCATCCTGGCGCTGGCCCTTCTCCTGGGATGCTGCGTTACTTTTTCCCTGGGTCAGAATGATACGGAGCCTATCGTCCTGGAAGGAAAATGCTTGGTGGTCTGTGATTCGAATCCCTCTTCGGACGGAGGGGTCACTTCCTCGCTTGGGATATCCGTCCGATCTGGCAGCGCAAAGGTGGCTTTCTCGGCGGTCAGAGGAACGAACCACGAGCCGTCGGAAATGAGCAACACATCCATGACCATCTATTTCGACCAGGTCAGGCGTCCCATTGGATACCTTGAACATTTTTTTTCACACTTTTGGACATTTAAACAAACGCCGCCGCACTTCTTACTCTACTATTGTACTCGCGAGATCGCTGCATGTTCGCTCCATGTGACACATATTTCTGGATTTTGACATTTTATTTTATATTTTTTTTGTATTATATGCGATATCACCATGGCCTCACAGTGTGAGTTTGCGTAATAGATGTTAAATAAAGGAGCGCACCGGTCGATTTGCTTTAACGAAGAATAGCGCGCGTCATGTATGCGCAATTACGCATAACCGGGAAAAAGGCTGAGGGTGAAGCCAAGCTCCCCGATAGCGTTTTAACACCGTGTTTTACTAAATATTACCACGGTAACACAGGTCACCTGCATGTGTGCGCTTTGTTCTTCTCTGTTGCTGCTGTCTATTTATTTGAATCGTAAATTGTGAGCACGTGTAAAGATTCCGGCGACTTCTTCGACTTTTTCACCTAGGAATTGTTGAGACACTTTTGTTTAAAGACGTGGAAGTTGTGAGGGGAAAGAGCAGCTAGGTTTCTGGTTGGACTCGTTTAGAGGAGTTGGAAGTCACACCCAGATTTCCACGCTTTTACGCGTGCTGACCGAGCGCAGCGTTACTGGCAGGAGACCCGAATCCGCCCCTCAGTCCGTTCTTCATCACGTTCACGCCCATATCCTCAGCCCTTTGGATTCGGAAAGGCTCGTGAATTGGCCTTTATTGCTAAATTTATCCAACTGTCCAGTGAAAATCTCCAAACCCATTTATTTAAATTCTGACAGTGTGCTGGTGGTGGGTGGAAGGTGAGATGAGACTGCACAAAGTTTTGGTCAAACGACCATGCAGAGAATTTTGCAATGACTTTCCCAGATCAGTGCTGTTTTTCCCCCTGAGGAATGTGTAAAATGCAACAGTCCAGTTTTGGCAGGACAAAGATCAAAGGATAAATGTCCCATAAAAGCATATATAGTCAAATGAGGGAACCCATTGACACCCGTACATCACCCGTTTAAACCACATTTTATTTTGTCATGAGTCTTTTTTTTCAGCTGAAGTCAGTGAATCTGGATTACTGCAAGTATGTTTTCACACCAGGTGGATTTCCTGTTTATATTTCTCCTCCCTCCCCAGGTATTAGTTAATATTGGAAACCATTTCGACCTCAAAGCGAGTGTGTTCCAAGCGCCAAGGAGAGGGATTTACAGTTTCAGCTTTCATGTGGTTAAGGTCTACAACAGACAGACCATACAGGTGAGGACGAAACGCATGCCTTTTCAATATTCGGTGAAAAAAGGGGCGACCCCCCCCCCCACCCCCCTTTGTTTAGATGAGAAGTTAAATCCTCAGGGTTGTGCGTAATAACCCTCGACGCGATTGCTTCGCGTTCAGTTTCAAATCGATCAAAAAAAGCAGGAGAAAAAGCAATGGATCACACGTGCCCGTCTTGTTGCGCAGGTGAACCTGATGCAGAATGAATACCCGGTGATATCAGCCTTCGCGGGGGACCAGGATGTCACCCGGGAGGCGGCGAGCAACGGAGTCCTGCTGCATGTGGAGCGGGAGGACAGAGTATACCTGAAGCTGGAGAGAGGCAATCTCATGGGAGGATGGAAATACTCCACCTTCTCCGGCTTCTTAGTTTTTCCTTTATAATTTTTTTTTTCCATTTTTTTTTGTTTTTTCCTTCAAAAAATTTGATTTCAAGTGACTCTTCCGCGGTTGAAGACAATGAAAAATTGCACCATTTCAAGGAAAACTGTCGTCAAGACAGACAGATAACCACTCACTTAAATATATATAAATATATAAATATATATACCGTATATGGACGTTTCCTTTGGAGTTCACACTTCCAGTTCATTGATTGCAGTTATCAATAGGATAAAAAAAGAATAATCAATCGGCCTGTGCAGTTTTACTCAAGTGAAGTTCAATGTTCATTCTTTGGATTTCATTGTTTGGGGGACATTTGGCTGTCGTCGGCAGACCGCTCCGTGTCTTTTGGACAACTGAACAAACGGGTGTCCCAGCCGAAGCCGAAGAATTGAACTACATGTCAATGAACTACGTGTCAATGCTTTATTTTGTGTTTGTATAGCCTTAAAGAAAATAATAATAATATTATTATTAAGAATAATAATGGCTTCAGTCAAGTAATGTGTGTGGAATTCTGGACGCTCCTCTATGTCAAGAAGTGCTTTATTGCCAAAAGATTTTTTTTGTCTTTTTTTTTTTCTTTTTTGCACGAATGGAAGATCTTTAGTTTTGTACTCTGTTCCTGGTGTTTCTGGATGCTGAACACGTCGAAGAGATGTCGAATAATAGCCTATTGTTCCAAATGACGATTGCAAAGAGCAGCCGCTCCCATTTCGGCCGGTGGACACACTGAGGAACTATTTTACCGACCTGGTTTATGAGAAATCCATATTCGCGATTATTAGTCGGTTCCACATCTCGGATCTGAGTAGCTTTGACTCATTTATCTGTTCAGTGACGTCGCTCACGGTTGTATCTTGTGATAAAGAACTACAAAGAAATCCCAATATAATTATCCGCCAAAATAATAAAAAAAATGTATTGATATGGGTACTTAGTTACATTTATTTATTTATTTATTTATTTATTTATTAGCATCTTTTTACAGGTAATGGAAGTGTAACGCGTCACACTTCTCAGTTAACATGCGCCGGTGTCTGTATTTTATTGTTTGCTTATTATCACTCGATTTTATGACATTTAAAAAAAAAACAAAAAGTCTGTTAAGTTGAGAACTTATTTGTTGTCACAGCGTTGCGGGGGGGGGGGGTGTTGACTTTGACGCTGTCCAGCGTTCTGAAGGCCACCGTCGACGTCCCGTTCTTGTAATCCTCATGGCGGCTATTTGCAGCTTCTTGCATTGTGGACATTTATTGGTGATCTTTTCTTTTTTTTTTTTTAGGAATGCACTTTCTCAGTGTCACCTGAAAAATGTATTTCATTTAAAAAAAAAAAAAAAAACTGTAAAGGAATTTTAAAGAAAGTCAGAAAATAGCACAATGATCGGTTAAATCTCGATGTCCAGGGCCCTTTACTCACAGGTATGTAGGGTTAGATGTAAAAAACAGCAGAGCAATAGCAACACCAGGCCTTCTGGTAGGAGACACACGTACACACACACAGACGCACACACACGAAGTGAAAATGAAACAGAAATTGAAAGTAAACAAATACAATTTGCACAGGTTAGCAGCAAAAAGTGTTCTCCTGTAAAATTTACATGTCGTGCCATTTGTTGAACGATATGCCATGGAAATATAGGACTTCTAACCATGAAAAACATTTCAGCTTGGAACTGTGCAGTTAAAATTCATATTTCATAAATATTAAGCACAGCTGCTTGTACGGACATTTGGGCAAGACCATCCACCAGGAATAAATAAATAAACTATATATATATATATAAAACAACTTTACACTAATAATGCTGTGGAGCACCCAAGGGTTGCACAAATATATGGGTGCAAGCATTTTAAGGAGCTGCATCACAGGCCCAGAATATCAATGCTGATAACCTAGCCTCACTTTTTTCCAGTGGGGAAGCAGAGATCTTACAGCATCTTATTGGCAAGTGTTCTGTACAGGTTCCTGCACCGAACAGGTGTTCTTCTCAAGGTTGGCAGATCAAGAATCACAGTGTTACATGGCCTATTCATGTACCGCGGCTCAGCTGGTACAGCAACACTTTGCAGCCGCGGCCTGTTTTGCTGACTGATAAGTGCAACTGAGCCATGTTTTGTGCACAAAAAACAAGAACAACCACAGCTGTCTGGTGGAATGAATGGAGTGTAATGCTTTCAAAGGAGTAGGGACAATTTCAAAAAGACAGACAACGTTTAAAAAATGGAATTTGTCCTCACAGCCTGTCTGTGTGACATTTTGCCCGACTCCGCAAATAAAAGGCAAGAGATGATGGGTTGCAAAACCTTATTAATAATCAAACTAAATGTGAAATAAGACAGCGACAAAAATTTTATGGCAGTAATTATTAGTGTTTGAGCATCTCAGAGAGCAGTTATGTATGACTATGTCTTTACATGTACAAAAAATAAACAAAAAAATCGTGAAAACAGTCAGGCAGGCAGTGACCTAAGTGACCTGTTAAAAATGTGCTTAAATCACTGTTCCCTGAAATCCTTGATTTTGTGTATATGATGACTATCTGGTTTAAAATCTGTTAAATTAAACCGGATTTCAAACTCAGATCTATGCTGAAGATATTTAATGAAAGTCAGGATGCATGTCTGCGGCTCTGGAGAAATATTGAGTTATGTCTTTTCCTTGCCACCGCTAATGGCACTGATAGTGAAAACCTAATGAGGGTGTTTGCTACTGCGGCCGAGTTAGCAATTTTGCTGGCTCGGCAAAACGTGCTATTATTTTGTATGAAAAAGTCACCAGATGCTATGTGTTGTATTTCACATGTCCAGCTGTGCAACCTATATAACACAGATAAAGCTGAGGATTGTTTTTAATCTGAAAGGGTTTATTTATTATATATACAATTATTATCCATATGACAGTGTCAGTTAATGAAATGATGAGCGATAGAGTTTCAATACACACAGGTAAGCGATCTTGTAGGATGCTGAGAAACACAAAACGGCTTTTCTCATATTGTTATTTAACTATATTGCAAATCTGACGTTCAATTTTTTTTTAGAGGTGAGCAGAATAAACAAAAACAAAAGTGGATGACGCCAAAGTAGCTGTGAACAAGTGCACCGAAACATCGCACAGTGTGGAGGACAGTTTTAATGCTTATTGAACATTTTTGTGCCCATATTTCACAGCAGTGTAAGAAAAATTGCCCATGAAAATAAACAGTTGAATAATTTTGTTCAATAAAGTGCTCTACTCACAGAGTGCCAAAATGGGAGAAACAGATACAATGGCTGTACAATAACAGCTGACAGTCGAGAGGAAAACATAGTTAAATAGTTTTTATGCTACTACTAAAACAGCACTGTACAAATTATTATTATAGTCATTACTATGGAGGTCACCTTGGATAAACGTGTTAGATAAAGAAAAGTTGACACTCAAAAGTTATTGCACCATTGGCATCAATAAAAGCATCGACAGCAGCAATGTGGTTGTTTCTGCAAAAGCAATATGGTGAAGGTCATGAACCACAGAAGATGACTGGCCGACTCAAACCATATATTCCAGTGCAGTGCAGTACGGTACAGTACAGTACGTCGACTGGCAAAACACTGGTTAAACGTAATGGTAAAATTGTTCCGAAAGATTTCACTTCAAATTCTTTTTGTTTACACATAAACGTAAAAGAGTTTTATCCCTTTTTTCACCATTCCAAGTGATGCTGGGTTCATTTCTAAAGAATCACAACAGTCACTTCCAACTGGAAACTGCATCTCTACTGAGCACTGCACTACAGGGTGTGTATCTGGCTCATAAGCTGGTAAACAATCTAAAGGCCCCTAACCCACGGCAGTTTCTATCTTTAATGCTTATTTTATACTGCAATTACAACTCAAGAGGTCATGAACTGTTTATCATGTACAGTAGAATGAAAATGCCGCTCTTATTTAAGTGTTCCGCTTTTCTGCAAAAGTCCGAGAAGGAAACCGACAACTGAAGTATCACCATTTGTCATTTTTACAACTGAAATGTATAAAACAAAAGCTTTGTGAGGTTACTACTGAACATTATTTGCTTGATGTGCAATTATATCTTGCAGCATTTATTGAATTTCCCATTGCAGGGCTCACTGTGGTCGCTAGGATGTGCCAGCAAAAACAGCAGCAGCAGTAGGTGCAACAACCTGGCTGAAATTGTACCATAAAACTCCATTATTAGAGACGCGCTTCCTCAAACGTACAATAAATTCCTGTTAACTAAGACACTTTTATTGATAAACAGATGTCAGTATTGCCCAGGAAGCAGCCATTATAAAAATGGCAGTAAAAATGGTAGAATAAGTTAAGATGTGCATAAAAACAGCTTGCATATTCGGAAATATATTTGCCTAAAGTCATTCTCTGAAAAGTTCTGGGTCACGTTTAATATCTGCGCCAGATAAAAATATAGTTCTATTTTTTCTGTGCTTCTATGAATTCATAAAAAGCCTCCGCAGTACAGCAGCGGAGGCAGAGCTTCAGATAATTTTTCAAACTACGCAACTAAAATTATTAACAAAGCGTTTCAGGCCGTATATTCAGCATGTAAAGAAGGAGCTGTTGTCAGCTTGGCCATTCATAACACCATTTTGCCGACTGTCTGAACAAGGATCCTGGTTGCTATATGCATGCATATTTATACAAAGCTGTTATGGCAAATGAGCCTGTTCAGAGAAAATCACAACACATTCTAATAAAAAGGTTCAATGATGATTATGAAACAAAAATGACAATCGTTCCAGGTTTAAAAAAAATAAATAAAAATCCTGTAAAAATCGAATGTACAACCCCTAATGCCTGAATCACCATAGTTGGTCCAATGCTTCAGCCTTACAACTCTTGGTAGCATTAGTCTAGAGTCATATTGACTACTATACCGACTTATTATCCTCCACAAATATTTCACTTTCATCGCATTTTTCCGAATGTCTAACTCGTGCTTTGCCCCCCCCCCCCCATAGTTTTGATGTTTGTTAAATTCATCCAGGCAACACCTTCAGCCTTGCTGGTGTCGGCGTTACCGGAAATACGTTGAAATATTTCAGATCAAACGCAGCAAACAGCAAAGTCGAAAGGGTGCGTTTTTATTGTTATGCTCACAAAGTCGATGAAGTGTTCAAATGGGCCGTTGGGAGTGCAATTAGGGGATGTTTAGCTCTGCGGGGCTTTTATTCAGAAGTTCCAAAAAACCTGGCTAGGAAAAGAACAAAGACTGCCACTTTCATCTCTTTGCTTCTCAAAAAGGTAAGAAAGGTAAAGCCGGAAACAATTAAAATTGTAATCGGTTACGCTCCGCCCATGTTAGGCTTTAAACTAACTGTATTAAACGGGACAGGGAGAATACTTTGGACTTTGGGAGAAGATGTAGACGCATCTCTGAAAATGTCCACTTATGTTAGGTATTATTATAATGACTATTATACTCTGGGGAAAAAAAAATCATCCACTTAAACAGTTGAGAATTTTTTTAAAAGAGGAAATTCAATTACTTTGTTCAAGCATATTAAAGCAGCGCTCTTCCTGGGACGCGACCTGTCATCCCTCTGGTTACAAGTCCATCAACAAAGTCATTAGGCTACCCGCTGTCCGGCAGCGCTTGCTGGTGTTGTCGGTCTACTCGGTGTACAGGTTTTAATCGCTGCAACCTGTTTGCTAAGGTCGGTTCCACTTCATTAACTTCCTGTGAAGTGGAAAGCGTCTCTATTTCCCCAAGAAACATGCTGGTTTCCCTCCGCAAACAGGAACATAAGGTTGGGAGCCAACTGTGCGCTGCATAAAGGTCTTTCCAAATCCCTGACAGGAATAATTTTTCAGTCCTAGTTATCGGGACTAATTTTATACACGTGTTTTAGCAAATTATACTCGACTGAGCGATGCAGTAAAACAATTCACTTTCATCACATTCTGATTTATTTGATCTCTTTCTGAGATTTTTTCCAGGAAAATCCATGCACCGATCCAAAAAAATATAAATGTTAGCATCTCTTTTATTAATGTCTGTCCTTTTGTGTACATGTAGGATGCAATTTTAAAGATATTTATGGTCAGCAGAGTCACTGTTTTGTCCAGGGCTGGCTGTAGACACAGGCAAAAGTGGAGAAGGCCTTGGGCCCTGAGACCACAGGGGTTTCTGTGTTGTACGCTTGCATTGCATCAACACGAAGAAAAAAAAAAAAAAAAAATCTCTGCTCCATGCATGAAAAATGTTTATTTGCTTCATATAACCAATGCAAACATTTTTCTGCTTCTTGAAACTCATTCTTACCTTTCTTACCAGATATTGGCTTAAAACTGTTACTGAGGCACATTAAAGTGCTTCAGAACTCTAAACATTCAAAGCAGGGTTTTTCATGGAAAAATCCAGGGTGAATCCATTGTTCTGTGAAGTTCTGCAGCTGTAGCCAGGAGTGAAGTTTGAGCGCAGAGCCTTCAAGCAACAAGTTCATTTTCTGAGGGTGTGGACTGCATTCTGCAGGATCTGCATCTAAGGAAGAACCGTATCTTTGCATTTACAAGAAACTGAAAATTGCTGCAAATCAGTTTTATGAAAACAAACTGCATCACTTGAGATGTGCGTGGTGTTTACTAACATTGCTCTTTTTGGAGTCTTCAGTCAAGGTAGCTGTGCAGTTATTATAAAGTTGCAAGATTATTTTCTTGCTTAGTAATGTGTGTGTTAAACTGTAGTTAAGAATGATTTACCGCATGCAAATCAATGGGATCAATAGCAGGAATCAATAAAAAATGTACAGTACGTGCATGCGTGCATGCGTGTGTGTGTTTAATATGTGGCTCGGTTCTGACCCCACATAAAATAACCCCAGCAGATCTCTTAGTAGAAGCTGCTGAGTTTCCTCCGCAGGAGTTCCGGACAAAACATGGTTCAGGACTTCACAAGTTTGTTAAATTTTACTAATCTACCAGGGAAAGTCCTGCTGGCCTCTCCTCCCTGTCATTGTCACAAATTATCTCCACGAAGTGCAGCCTCAAAACATATTTATTACAGCCTCCAGTTAAATGATGTGATGGTCAAAATGTGCCACTTTCAAAGACCCCTGCTTGAGGCCACCAAAAAGCTGGAGACCTGACACCAACAATTTTTGGTTTATTAATTGCTTAAGTTAGACACCATTTAATAACTGCATATTTATGTGAGATTTAGCTTAATGCATCAGATACACTTTTTATATCTGATCTACACTTTGTAGTACAGTAATTTTTCCTTCAGATGAGCCGTATTGTATATCATATCAGGCTAAGCATGCATGTGTACTTCCATTTAGTAGAATAAGCTGCGGCTGTCCATCAGTGATACCGAATCCCTCGCGGCAATTGAGAAGCATCTCAGCCTCATCTCAGCCTCATCTCATTCGGACCCATTTCTCTTCTGATCTTCTAAAAGCCCCATACATTTGCATCTCGCCATCTGCCAGGAACACCTATGTATTTCCCATCTGACTCGCAATTGTACAGGGTGACTCAGAACGAACTGAATAAGAAACGCTTTCATTAATTTATTATTCAGTAACTAAGTATAAAGACACAAGATGTGCATTGCTGAGGATTTGTAAGATGGAAAAAAAAAAAGCTGCGAGAGCTATTCTATAAACCGGTTTAGACTGCATGTTCGTAGATACTTGTTGCTGAGTAATACATTTATGAACATGTTTAATTGTTTTTGCATCACCCTGTATAGGCAGCTACTTGAGTAAAGTGGAGAAATGTGTGAAATCCTTTCCTTCAAATGTAAATGTAAATGATACTAACATCTGTCATTCTTTTTTGTATCTAGCGCAACACACAAAAATGGTTTACGTTACAATTTTTTCTACATGAAATTTGCATTTGCTCTGCTTTATTATGCCGAATCATCCACTGATAAATGACCCATAGACGTTTTATGCAGGCTGTAACCAGGTATCTGGATTCCTTGTCCAGAATGATGTGCTTGACTTATCAGCCTTGATTTGAGAGACTACACTCCTTGCAGTGCCCGAAGCTCTCCAGTTTGCTGGAATGGACCCCCTTTCCGCAGTCCTCATTGTCCTGGACTTCTCTACAGATTTTGACACAGTCAACCCCTGTAGCCAGCTTTTCCTTCTTCAGTAGGTTGGCATCTAAGGAAAAACACTGAAATGGTTTAAGTTTTACCTATCAGGTGATTCTTTCAAGCTTGTCAGGCATGGATTCCTTGTCATCTCCTTAGCTCTTATTTAACTGGTGTTCTGCAGGGCTCCATGCTGGGTCCCTTTATTCCATCTACAACTCATCCCTTGGTCCTGCCATTGCTTCTCATTAATTCTCCAATCACTGTGATACCAATGACACCCATTTCTTCTCCTCTTGTATCACAGCATCTCTTAAATCTTAAATATCTCTGCTTGGAAGATTGATCACCATCTAAAATTCTGCCTCTTTAAGAACAAGGTGCTTCAAGTCCTAGCTGATCTATCTATCCTTCGATATCTCTGGGTAAAACTGGACAACGGACTCTTTTCATATGCTTCACTGGTTAAGATCTAAAATTTACCATGAGCTCAAGTCTCTGATGCTCCCAACACAGTGAACAAGTAATTTGGTCCTGCATACAAGTTGCACATTCTTTCTAAACAATATAATCATTTTATGGTTTAGGTTTACTCAGTACCCTGCCTGGACTATCGCAGCTTCCTCTTATTTGGTCTTCCATCCTTCACCGCTTAAACTCCAGCTGACACAGAGCGTTGTTCCACAAGTTGTGTTTGACCCATGTATTTCTCTTATTTATCTCCTTACCGCTTACCATTGGCTCCCTGTAGCTGCCCGTATCAAATCGACACCTCTGGTTATGACCCACAACAGATTGCCTCTCTGATACCTGCAGGTCCTGATTGCTTATACACCTGGTATGTTCTTCCCCGTCTGTCCACTAGAAGAGATTGAAAATCAGAAGCTGGAAAGTTCTCAGTTCTGGCTCCATAGTAGGGGAATGAGCTCTCTTTGTCCTTCAGAGCTCCCTCTCAATATTCTGGAAAGGTCTCAGAGGATTTTGTCTGGACATAGTTCATAGCTGTCCTGTGGGCTACGTAAACATACACTTCCTCACCTGTCAAAGGAGATGAATTCTGTATGCAGCTACTTGTGTAATACATGGGGGTAAAAATGATGTAGTGGGAGTGTTTGACACTACTTTGAGATCTGCATGTCTGCATCTGCATCTCTCTATATGCTGGGGAAGTGCCCTTCTTTCTCCTCTGAGCTGTACGGTGCTTTGAAGAAAAGAGCCCTGCTAAATTAATACATGTAAATGTAAAAGATTATTTATCTGATGGAAATTGTAACCAAGTCTTTACATGCATTAGCTGTAATTAAACTAACTTCCATTTTATGGAAATAAGCCTTATTATAATAATGTAGAGTAAATAAATGTTGTGCAAGTTATGAGTCGGAATTATTTGTGTGGATGGCACCTTAGTTCAAAGTTTCAGCCACAGGTTGGGATTTAAACTTGAAGAAGCTTTGGTTTTCTTTGCACAGACAGTCAATGAACTGAAAGCACAAACAACTGATTTACTAATGAGGTCTTAGAAATTATCTAAATTCATGGGATCCAAGAAAATATAATGAGCAAGACTCCGTACAGCTTTTCAGAGAGATCTCAGGCCTAAAGTAAATTAAAAGACGGAAGCACCAAACAGAATAATAATACGATCATACAAAAATAGCAGGAATTGCAAGTCTTTGAGTGGGATGTATCTGAGCAAGCAGAAATACTAGTATGAAATCAAAATCAAATAACCATTCTTGAAACAGCAAACACCTTTGAGATGTTTTCATGGGGAAAAAAAAAAACTTTAGATAAAATTGAGCCAAGTATATATTAGTTTTAGGGAAAAATAAAAAGTTTCACTTGGTGACAAGCTCAGATTTTAAAAGTGGGCCTGTAAGCCCTTTATCCAGCATGTTACCTGCTAGCAGAGAACACACACACACACACACACACACACACACACACACACACACACACACACAAGCTCCCTGTTTAATTAGAAATATTTAAGCCTTGTGCTGTATGTATGCACTGATGAGACTAAGAAGATGAGATTTTTTTGGGGGGGTTTTTTTTTGCATTTTTCGAGGAAAAATGTATCAGTCAGGCAGTTCCCCATAAAGTCAAATAATTTAATGCGTTGCAGTAAAAACTGCAGAACAAACATATTTCCCATAACTCAAGAGACTCGCATATATTTCAAAACCACTCACTGTGAGATACTCCACAAAAATGTATCTTTGCCAAAGAATCCAATGTAGAGCAAAATAGGACTGTTATTTGCCTATGGCACATTTCCCCTAGTGCACTTATGAGTTTTTTTGGAACTGAAAATTTTACACACTTGATCTTATATGTGACCGTAATGCTTTTTGGCAGCACAAATTATACACTGAGAATGCTCTAGACAAACAGCTGCTGTGAATTTCTGTGGTGTTTACTGATGTTTGTTTAGCCCATTGTAAACAGAGACTTAAGGAGACACAAAGGTTTATTAAGTAAATCAAAAAGATATGCTGTTAAGAAAACCATCCCACAGTGCACACTAAACATGCAAATAAACAGCAGATATTGTATAATTGTATATTTGTTGGAGGACACACTGCAGTGGTTTATTGTACCTTTTCATATGCTTTTGAGTTTTAACTGGAGTTAACAGTCATTTACTGCATGCAGATCAAGGGGATCAATAGTAGGAATCAATATAAAATGTACAGTACGTGTGTGCATCTGTGTGTGTTACAATATCAGACCAATTACACTTGTATTAGTATATGTTTTTTTTTCTAAATAGGAAAGAAGTTTAAATCATCTTTTCTCTATCTGCTGTCTTAAGTTTAGTGTAAACTAAACTATATCTATCTATCTATCTATCTATCTATCTATCTATCTATCTATCTATTTGTTCACTTATTTGTTGACTTTGGTTTTATAAACATCACTGGGACTCAGTAACATACAGGTTAGAGATGATACACTAAATACCTGTAGGTACTGTAAGTCCATGTACCTAAACAAGGCCTGAAAGTCAAAACATTACAGTATTTCATAAGTATCAACACAGAGAACTGGTTAAAAAGTTCCACAAAGGTGTACTGACATTTGAGAATCCTTACAAATTATTTTTCAGATTAAATGTTAATTTTACAAGTGGAAGAAAATGGAGCGCTAGAGTTGCCTTACACGGGGAATTTAATGTGTACGCCGCACATTTGGAATTATTTCTTGCCAAATGTGTAAGTAAGTAATCGGCCAGTGCACCGTGTCTGTATTAGGAAAGAAAAGAGGAGAATAGCTACCATGGTCTTTTTAAAACTTTTAACTGTAGGCTAAATTAAGGTATTTTTCTGCTCATGTGGCTCAATAACTTCAATATTTAAACATTGTTTATGTTTTTAATATGAAAGGTGGCAAGGTGATGGAACAGGGTAACAGAGAAGAGAGCCGGGGCTGACAGACACAAAAACATTTACAATCTTACCTACAAACATTGCACTTGGAATGGAATCAGACACTGTTGGTCTACTGAGCAAAGATCAATATTGGGCTGAGGTTTAAAAAAAATAATAATAAAATAAGTGGGAAAAAATACACTGTGGTGGGAACCCAAGGAACTCTGGCCCAAAAATGAGCTTGGATGTCCTGTCAGTTCCCTCCGTTTCACCTGCCAGACATAATGCTGTCCAAGTCCCTAGGAGGTTCACTGCGTCTCACAGCAAAGCTGCAAACTATTTTCACCATGTAGCAATAAAACACAATCATTTACGTGTAACTATGTTATAGCCAGAGGCTGCGACTCGCGCTCTTTTTTCAGACTTATAGGCCACAAATATTTTTGCTGCATATATGATCCTTATTTTAAGAAGTGAGATACACGTTAAAGGACCTTCTCCTTGTACAGGAAAGACCTGGGTTTGTGCTCTCAGAAAAGTACCTATCCAGTACTACTCCACTAACATTACTCAGCTACTCAGTGTGAAAGGATAAATCACTGCAAAAACCTGTACTATAGAAGCTTACCATTGAAAGCTTTTTGGGAGAAAAGTATGATCCAAATGAATAAATGCAAGTGGAATACATGCATTTTTAAACAAGCAATTGCACATGTGAATTTTTTTTGATTCCCTGCATAACCGTGGGCAGTTTTCCTTTCATCTTTATGGTGTTTGCTGGCATCCTCTATACGATGTGCCATTGAGGAACAAGACGCTGTTCCTGGCACCTTCTCCGGCAGAAGTGTCCCCTCTCAAAGGCACAACCAGACAGCGCTTCGAAATGCTCACCTACCTTATGTGAGTAAGGAGCTTCTTACAGGTGTGGCAAACACTGAGCTCAAGGAGTACGGTGTCCATTACCTCCCATGGCCACCGTATGCCATGACATCAATCACAGCAGTTTATAAAGACACACAAAACTCAGCAGCAGCAACATCTCCTCCTCTTCTATAACAAGCCACACAGAACCTCCCCACACCCCCCATTCATCCAAACTCCCCACTAGAAATTCATTTGCGTAGCAAATGGAAATCCATTTTCATTTTCAATTATTCCTGCCAGTTTGTTATGCTCTCACATGGTGTAAATATAATTTGCATGGAGAGCACTACATACAGTTACACAGATAATTTCTGACAAGGAGTATAAACACAGCTTTTTCCGAAAGACAATGTTATTAGTGTCCCCCGTTGATTTGTAAATGACTGTTTTAAGAACAAACCATTAGTTTTCTTAATGATGCATTTTGTCATGAGCTTCCCCAATAAGTCAGAGACTGGATGCTAAGCAGCCTAATGCAGGTGATGATGCAGGCTGATATGGGCAATATGGGACCATTTTAATTATAACCTTATACATTATATATTTTATTAAAAAAATATCTTTATTATATCAAAACAGACAAGATTTTACAAAAATATAAGCATTTGTATTCAAGTAACATGTTAAATGAGAAAAAAATACCACAACAATTTGAAACACAAAATAACACAAACTCCATACAAGCAACCAATACTCAATGTCTATAGAGAGATTGTATTGCAAACACCCCCCAAAAAAATAAAAAAATAGATAATTGAGAAAGAATAGAGGTTGCACTGTATACCCAAATAAATTAATAAAGAAATAAACTTTAACCATTTGAGATAAAGGAAGTACAGTGCTGAGGTGCCCTAGCACAGGTAGACGATTCATATTCACTGTGGTCCATCGGACTAATCAAAGTCTTCCCATGGATACTGACCCAGATAGGATGAGCTTCCCATCTGGTTTGGCAATCTGTTTTGATAAAATTCATTTGTTTTTTTTTCCCTTTCATTCCCTTTACTGTCATCTACATGTGTGCTTGATGTTGCGGAGCTATCTGCTCTGAAGCAGGATGAAGCTTAGGAGCAGTCACAGTCAGAGACATAAACAGATCTGGGGTGTCTCCAGGGAGATCACCCCAAAAGATGAATAATTCTCTAAAATAATTTCAAATAATAAGGGCTATCAGAGTTCAGCCCAGCCAGTCAAATACTTTAATCTCCCAGTGTATAAATTCCAGGTGTATAACTCGGGAGTCCCCTCCAAGCCTGTCTAATGGCCCTGTTTATTGCATCTACCCGGCAATTCTCAAGTTAAAACCTTCTCCAACTTTGGAGCAACTCCTCATTTATTGTAAGGAACTGCAAATTCTACGTTTATTAGTATGTACCTGAAAATACATAAAAACAAATTACAAAATTTACTCTCATATGTTGGGTAATCCTGAATTCTGACTATGAAAAAGGTAACGTGCAGACGTTGCTGACATACATCCAGATCAGGGTAAAACAGTGTCATTCAACATATTAAATATAGTATCATTTTATATTAAAAAAATCAATAAAATCTGCATTCATGTCTAAACATTCAGGTTATTGGAGCATGGAGCTATTTATTTAATTGACAGTTATTTGAGAGAGGGGTGCATTGGGCTGATATAAAAACCTGGCAGATATTGGGGAAGGTAAAATATTAGCCATAGTTCTTAATAGATTCATTGATCCATCCATCCATCCATCCATCCATCCATGCATCCAGCCTTCACTTCTTGTTCTTGCCAGGGTCAAGGGGGTTTGGAATCTATCCCAGAAGCAATGGGCTCTTGGCACAGAGATTGCACCCTGGATGGAGCACCAGTTCATGGCAAAGCAGTTAAGAGTGCTTTAGATAAATACCCCCCAGTACATTAGTCTTAAAAATTGCTTGCCTGATGCCCCTTCTCCCATGCAATATACAGCTGCGTCTGTTAATTTTTGCACAACCTTTTCTTTTTTAATTTCAGGCATTCAAGGAGCAATATTTCATCTTCCTGTAGCAGCGAAAGGTGTCGTTTTGAAGTACTTGTTGCGCCAGTTCCAGATTTTTACAAGTGCTGCTTGCTCTCGTGTTAAGGCTAATATTTATTCAGCTTGTTTATCAACAAAGTGCGAGGTGTCAGTGGGAAGTGAGGAAGCAAAGTCAAGCGCTTCTCTAAGGAATAACCCTGCCTATTTCCAAGGGAAGCTGTCAGCCTCTGCTACGCTATGTTCTGACTTGCATGAATTTAACTAACCGATGCTACCTACAGCTTTTCTGGGGAGAAGAAAAAAATCCCTGCCATGTGAATGCACTTTGTATCTGGTTTTACTCATTCCTTTATATTGCAAAGTTTAACAATGTTTATGACTGCAGAAATGTGGGTATTTCCCAGAGACCACACCATCTTGTCTCTTCCTCCTTCTCCTGCTTTCAAGACAACTCCATCATGTTTAAATCTCTGTCCCTGCTTCCCTCTTTTGCATTTGTCGCTTATATTCTTTGACAACGACGTTTTGGTCTTTCACAAAGTTTTTAAAAAAAAAAAAAAGTGCAGAAAGTTGGGAAAGCTGGTGTGCGGATAGAAAAGTTCTGAAATAAAATCTCGCCGCCGTGTTATCGAATCACATTTTTCCACATCAAAATGAATCGGCGAGTCAGCGAGTGATTTAGCGACTCGGCCCGTCTGTCCAGCCATCCCTCCATCCGTCGCTCTGTCCATCTATAAAAGAGGACGAGACCACCGGTAATTGTTTTTTTTTTTTTTTTTGTTCAGCATGTACACATCCCCAATGATCGATCTCTCATGTAATTTAATCATGGACGGGAAGCAAAAAAGAGCCTCATCTCTTCTCTCATTAGCCTCAGGCATCAAATATTTTATAGCCATTACCATTCTTTTTAATATGGAATTTAATCCTCCACCCCTTCTCAGCTGGCTCTTTTCAACTAACAACTCTCCCTGGTGATTCAAATCAGTAGAATTTAAGAAGGGCAAACAGCCCAAATTGGCTTGCAGGAGTGCTGAAATCAATCTAAACTGAAAATTGCAAAACAGGAAGCCTCGGGATATTTGGGAAGAACAGTCTATGGCTGTTTTTGGGTAATATGAGTCTGAAATGTCATGGCATCAATTACTAAATGATTGAAGACACTCGCGCCAAAGAGGGTTCAGAAATGGTAACAGAAATGATTTTTCCAATCGCGTACATTTTGACAGCCCTCGACTCATTTTGTTTGGGGAAATTTGGGGAGATTGCTTTTGTCTGAGAAGATTTCCGCGTTTCCGCCGCTTAGCTGCTGCTTTTTTAGTTGCAGATGAACACTTTCGACTGGTATTTAATTAGGTCTGTTCACCGTTTGTTTTCTTGGCCTTTCTTCCTTCCCCGAGCATTTGGCAGTGATCTGGTCCAGTGAGAACTAAACCAGAACTCCTGCTGAAACGCATACCGCGGATTCCATGTGTTTCTCGAGTAATTCCATAAAGCCTGCAATATGCTGGAAAATGACTTTGCACTTTCGAGAAACGCTTGCCTTGGATTGAATGTACTGTACACGGATGCACAGGTCTTATTGAAATATATGCTGCGTTTATATATAGGGATACAAATATATAATAAAAATATACTTTACCTACTGTATATAAATGTATGCAAATTTGAACAAAACCACCTCAGACTGTTGCTTCTGTGCCTTCTGCAAACCACGAAACTTAGATGTACTGCCTCACAGTTTCATTCAAGCGCTCTTTCTAACTTAGTTAACCTGTGTAATTGGCCATGGCACATTTTATTCTTTCAAAAGAAAACCTCATCATTAGTTGACTTCAGACAGCCTTACATGCCTGTGGGGGAGAAATGACACTTCATCACAGCCCTTAGGGCTACCGTCATTTTAAAATATGCTAATAAAACGGCGCTCCCAGAATCCGAATGCAGCGTTGCTGAATTTTCACACCTACTTGCTTGACTTCTTTCCGAAGGTAAGATAACTCGTTGTACAAAAATGCTTAGGTGTTACAGACGTTATTCAAGCAATGCACGGTATTTACGGATCTGCTACCTGGAAAACAGCCAGGCAGCCACAACATCAGCAGACAGGTCATACATTCAACACAAGGGTCAAGGCTGGATAAATTGTCCAAAGTCACCGCTGGCTGGTCTGCCTTATCCAAACCAGAGAGCGCAGAAGAACACATAAACCGCAGGTCCCGGTGTTCCATCACGTGATTCCTTTTGAAATGACAGCGCCGGATTTTGAAAAATCTGTGTTTAATTTGCACTTGTTTTAATACTGGCATGGCAACAAAACACAACGCCACTATATTCTGCTAATAAATAGACTATTGGGTCTGTGGTGCGGGATTATCTGTCAGTTCGCTGTTCATAAGGAAAAAGAGCCAAGCTGAGCTTTTACCTGTGTATGATGATACAGCTGCGCTCAAAAAGACTCGCAATACAAATCAAGAGCTCAAGCATTTACGCGCAACTTGTCAGCCATTCAGATGGCTGCCAACCGAAAAAGTCCAGGTACAAACACGGCGCAGTAAAATGCAAGAGCAAAAATAGGAATTGGAGCCGTTCAGCAGTTATTCGCATGGGAGTCTTTCTCACTGCTAATTGGCCTAGCAGGCCACCAGCGAAGTGGAACGGCACTTTTTTTTTTTTTTTCCGCGCACAACACGCTTGGCTTGTGAGCCGACAGCTTCGGAGCCATCGCGCCGGAGCCACGTCGTCTTGGGAAGCGTTTAACCCGTAGTCCTCGGCGCGCTGCAGGACGGGACGCGTTCGTTCTTGCACGAAATGCAGATCGGCAGATTAGAACATCGGACCTCGGAGATCCTCTGAACCTCGAGGTTGTTCTCTCGGAGCTGATAAATAAACATAGCTACGAGGACCGGCCTCCAGCTCTCGAAATCTGTGCTGCGGCAGCAATCTCGGATGTCTCCGCGGAAAACCAAGGATGGCCTTTCGCATGGGCGTGTTTTTATATGCACATGCTTATATGTGCCCGACAGTGTTTTGCGATTAACGGCGCGTTTCTAAACACTTTCCTTATCATTCGGCGAGTGAAAGTAAAACCGAACAAACGTCTACTTCAAAACGGTGCACACGGGCTGACCGTTTTGAACCTTTAGGACGCACGTGCCTTCCTGCGATCTTATTTTGCCGTTGGCTTAGCGTGGATAAAATGCGGATTAATAACAGTTAACAGCCTTTTGTTCAAAGGCAGGTATGCGATCCATAGCTAAAGCGCCTATAACTGTAAATGCAAATAAATGAAAGCGGAACGCGGGCGTCTCGTGATGCAGCCCAGTGTTAAAGTGACACTGCAAATGGGCCCATATGTTAGGCGCACATTTAAAATGAATACCTTTCGGTTAAATATACCATTTAAAACAGGTCTTCTGCGCTGTTCTCCCCCTTTTTAATATGGACTTAAATTCCCTTTGTACTCTGAAGTGCTCATTAAAGAATGCAGTGGCTTCTGATGTCTATAGTTTTACATAATTAGAGCCCAAGAGGACTTTTGGGGAAAAAAAGGAAAGTTCTTAGTTTGTTTTATTCAACATTAAAGGAACAATTTGTTTTATTTCTCTGGGGTTTAACCTTGCTGACAACAGTGTAAGACAAGTGCAATAATTTAATAGCAGAGTTAAAATGTTTGAAACATTAAGGCGTGCGATTTCTGACCTATAACAGTCGTCTATAGACTGTTTGATTCCTTTAAAAGAATTTTTGAAAACCCTGTTGGGTGTGAGAACTACTCTGTCAGATATTTCATTACACACATAAGCACATTTAATATTTGCCCACAAGGCATGCGTGGAACCCTCTCACTTTTAACCAAAAATATCGTAGTCGCTGGGTTCGGTCAGTTTTCACAGCACGGTTCCCCACAACCGCACAGTCACCTATTAGTGAAGAACTAACTCCCCCCACCTATAAAGGTGTTAAATTCCAGATTCAGGACTGAACTGTTTTGTCATATCACAATTACACATGTGCAATTACACAAAGCAATATATATATATATATATATATATATATATATATATATTGCAGTCTATAGACGACTGTTATAGGTCAGAAATCGCACGCCTTAATGTTTCAAACATTTTAACTCTGCTATATATATATATGCACTGTTAATAAAACAGGTATGTGCAAATATTGATTTTCTGCATATAGACACTAGTGCAGGAATTTTTTTCTGCTTTTTTTGCCTTTTTTTTCACCAGTATAAATAAAGTTTCACTGAGAATGCCCCAGTTTAATACGTTAAATTGTATATCTGGTACATGAACACAAGCCCTCTCTGTTTTGCAGACCTGGCATTGCTTCAGGTCAACTTTTCCGTGACTGCTGCTTTAAAAAGAAAGTGGGTAAAATTAAACACTGAAAAAAGTTTGTAAATGGGTTGGGTTCTGAACCCCAAGCGTCGCCTTTACCGTGATTATTTACGGCAATTGTATTAAACTTTCAAACTTTTTAACTTTTTTGCGGCAGCACGTATAGGCAAAGTGGTGCTCTCACACTTGAAGGTATTTAAACAATTTGTTATAAACCATTCGCTTTTGAACTATTAAAGGACTTTGATATTGATTTGTCCAAATGGCTTCAAACAGTAATTTATTCAGTACTGCCTGTGTTGTGAAACGTGTTCACATCAATGAAGAATATTATTGTGCAAACATTTCTCCATTTAATGAAGACAAGCGCAATTGCATTTTTATATCACTAACATGTTCATTTGCTAAATGTTATTCCTTTAAATGAGACTTTCCTATCATTACTTGCTAACCTTTTGCCTGCTCATCTTTCAGCCTTTTGCCAGTTGTTTGTTGCTAATAAAACCAAAGCCATGTGGCATCTTGATAACAAATGCGCTGCTAAATTAAAGAATTATGATTCTGCGCTGAACGCAGGTTCACATCATCCGGCTCTCAGTTATAATTTCATTCTATGCCTCCATCTAAAACTCAGGTTATCTCTACATCTTCGAAGCTCAGTATTTCTTTGTTTACCTGTTCTTGTTTGTTTTTTTTTTTCCTTTATGCACAGCTTTGTTTTTCAAGCCGCAGGCTTAAAATTTGGCACACAGGTACTTCTCACCCCAAGTGAGGTTCCTGCGTGGTCTCTCACGCTGCTGAAGTTGAGAAATACAGATAAACTAAGGTGATTCTTGTGTAGGCAGGATGCTGAGAAGCTGGCTCACGCTTTCTTCCAAACATGGCTGACTGCTGCAATGCTCTGTTATCGCACTGTCCATAGGAGACTACATCTGGCCTAGAGTTAACAAACAATGCTGTTGCCAGAAGTCACTGTGTTGGCTTCCAGTTAAGTTTAGAATATATTATGAAATTTTATAAGGCAGTAAATCCCACTGCTCCAGTTTACCTCGGTGAGATTATTGATTCTCATGTTACAGTATGCTGGCTTCAATGGGTGCAGGTTATTTTAAAGCACCTGAGAATAATAAGATTTGAGGAGGATAGTGTACCTATAGCTATAGAGTGCCTAAAGTTTGGATCAATCTACCAGACTGTGTCAGACATGTCCCTTCTGTCTCAGTCTCCAAGGGTTAAGACTGATCTTTTTCCTTGCCTTGTTCACCACCGCTAATGTTGAATCCTGCATGCTTCACGTCTCCATCTCATCCTCAGACTCTCTAATCTCACTGTGTCTCACTGCTAACCCCATCTTGTACTTTGCTTGTGTTGTCTTGGTGCTGTGTGATGACCACCAGAGCAAAGCATTTGACCACCACCGATGTCACCAGCTGAGACACCGGCATTACATGCTGAAAGGTTCCGGTGACAGTGTGCCATGATCAACCATATTGGCATTCCTGCAACTGGTTGTCAGCTTTTTAGCTTCTAGTGACAGTAGCTGGTAGTAGAGTTCCTGTTCCCTTAGCTGTAACTGCTGTCCCTTTTTTCCTATCTACAGTACACCAGGAGGGGCACTTGGACCAGAGGTTTGTTATTCTCCCTTCTGATTGGAAAATTTCTGCTTTGTTCTCCTCAGCTTCAACCTGTCTAATACAGTTATACATAGTACGACTCTCACACTGGTTAACCATATTTTCTTCTAAAAAGAAGAAAATAGCAACCTTGTAAAGTTTAGCAGACTTGTGTAAACCGCACCTCTAACAGATTTCAGTATATTGATCGATTGTTGCAGCCATTTTATTTTTTTTAAACATTTTTATAGAACTCGGCCTTAGATTTTCAAATACAGTGTACATTTTCCTGCATAAATCATTCATATTTTAATTCTGTCATTGCTCTTCAAAAGTTTATAGAGTCCTTGACTAACCTTTTGGTTCAGCGTGATTTGACTCATGCCATTCATTCCATCAATAGTAAAATCACAGCAGATAAGTTAACAGTTCAGCTGGAACAAAAAAACCAACAAACAGAGGCTCCACAGGGGTCTAGACCGAAAACCCATTTTGCGGAATTACAAATTATTAATATGGATGGAAAAAATTATAGAAAATGTTTTGCTGCTTTCTAAGTGAATTTCCTAAGTTTGTGAGATATGTGCCTATAACTTGGAGTTCCTGTCACTTCCTCATGAGTGAACATTTTCTTGAATCTATGAAAATCTGCCAACACCCAGTTGATCCACATGTATTGAGGCCCTTTCATGTGCATGTAGACATTACAGCGGCCCCCCTGGCATCCATACCCTTTCATGCTCTGTGCAGAGAGCTTCCCCGCTGCCAGAGCCATCCAGTGTGAAGACTTTGGCAGACTTAACCCCAGGGAGCGCCTCGCTTCCCAGGCCAACATCACAGTCTGTTCCCCTGGTGCCTTTTCAATGGCAGTCAGTGTGCTCTGCTCGCTCACTGCCTGTCTGCTCCTCCTCGCTTGAAGGGCCTTGGCCTGCGCTCGAGAGCCGTGCAGTGGCGGGGCCTCCTTGAGAAGCAGCGTCTCCGACCACTTCCCTCCATGAGTCTGCCTCATTTTCTTTTCAAGGTTCAACACTCAAGCCCAGGTTGTTCCTCACAACCATTTTGTTTCCTTGAGACTAAACCTTGTTGTGCAGCTTTAAAGATACAGAGGCATCTTGAATTTCGAACCAAACTACTCACAAGGGAAACAATAAATTGAAAATGACTTGCGCAGCTGCTCTCTTTTTATAGTACCTCTGAAATTCAAACACTGAATATCATTAGGGGTTATTTTTAATAGCCTTTCGCCCTTCTGTATTAATTTCTACAGTTAGCCCCTGGTTATTACCGATTTTACTGTGGTGTACCAGTAAAATGTGACATAGTCATATTTTGTCACATGCCGACTCATTGAGGGTTGAGACGGTAGGAATGGGAGGACAGAGTTATGCACACCTGGGTCTAATCACCTGTCCGTTTTATCCCCACCCCTCCCGGCAGTGAGGAGAAGAAGGACTGACATTCTATGGGAAAGAGCAAGAAACCCAGGTCGACTTCCACACACAACCCAGTTCCTACACTGTTGACCCCTCCACAGTGCTCCACAGTGAACCTGAATTGTTCTCTACTCACCTACACTCACCCATCTTTGCCTCTATGATTCTTCCCATCCCATCCTGACCAAGCAGTTGTCAGAATTATGGCTTCAGAAAACAATGCCCGGGTCTGATATCAACATGATGAATTGGGCATAAGTTTGATGATGACGGTAAATCTTATTCATTTGCTGAAGAATTGTTTCTCTGCATACATTTTAGGTGGGTCAAGGTCCCATATGTTTTATAATATGATGGAAATGACAGTGGAATGGAAGTGCCAGTGGTAGCTGCCAAAACACTGGCAAACTGCAAATTAACCAATTTTGAATCTAGCGAGGTTTAAGGATGTCTATATTTTCCACATTAAAAGACACAGGTTGCCATGGAAATCTGCCAAAATGGCAGAGGATAGCATGGTTGTGTCTTGGTGTCGTTGCCAAGAACTCGACTCAGAAGTGAAGACGGATGTCCAGAGCTGTAAAGCCAAGGTCAGATAAACAGGTATTTTGTGAAGATTTTACAAATGCATTCATGTTTTCTGTCTGGACCTTAGTTTCTGAGACTTAATTAAAATTTTTTCATAAATATAATAAAAAAACAACTATTTCTAATCTGCAAATGTTAGCATGTTCGATTATATTCACAGTGTTAAACCGTAACATAAGGTCTAATTTTAATTTGTCCAAAATATTTTTTTTTCCCCAAAAAATTGTTTGGGATATAATGAATGACATAACTAATGCAGGAAATAAATATATAATAAATTAATATATTTACTTTTCCTTATTCAGAAATGCGTCATCAGAGCAGCAAATTAAGTAAAATCACGCTTTCAGATATTGGACATAAATGTAGTGAAATAATTTATTAAGCAGATGGACGTCAGACGTGCAGCCCATACTGCTGTCAGACTGCAGTTTAAGGGGAGCGGCATTAGGATTTATTGGAGCACCCTGTGCTGGGAATCCAGAGCTGAGGCCCTGCTGTGTCTCACTAGGCGTCTATCGCAAGAACGCCCATGGAACACGAATTGGCCCCTTTTCCTGTGGGTTTTCTCACCTGTATTGCTCACAGCTACAGCTATGGTCTGTGAGATGCTACAGGGCTGCGTCATACTGAAGGATCTCCTCCAAGCGTGTTGCTTCTCCCGACGAGGCCTCCAGTCCGCAGAGTGAAAAGAAGCGGCTGGCTTACGGAATATATATCAGAGAAGGTATGTGCTTCTTTTCTCTTCTCCCACATTAGATTTGGAGGTGCTTAGAGGGTAAGACAGAGGAACTGGGTTACCGGTTATGACCAATGGTGAAAAAATCTGAAATAAATAATAGTCTGACTTTTAATGGGAAATAACTGACTACTTGCTGACTTTCTGTGGGAAGGGGTGGGTCAGGTGAGATCAGAATGGCTGGACTCACTTGATCTGGCCCCCCAGCAAGGCCCACTTTGGCCCCAGTGTATTATGTAGCTGGGAGCCAGTAACTACACACACTCCGCAACCTTGGGCCAGAACAAGGAATTTAGCTGCTATAGGCTATTACTTAGTCACAGTTGTGGTACAGGACATTGTAGTAATATCCACAGACATACGCTGTCAGCACATTTTAACAATCGGGGGGGTAAACACCATGTGGTACTTTTTTGTTTGTTTTCCTCTCCTCAGCTGCCATTTGGCTTACTCTGTATTAAACTGTTGCTATAACTACAACTAACTATAACAAAAACTGCACCTACAGCGGTGTAATATAATATTTAGTTTTTCCTGGTGACTTTGTTTATTCGCACTCTGTAACACCCTTATTAAAGCAGTGCTCTGTAGAAATGAACAAAATGGACCGAATAAAACAAATTGCAGCAGAAGCTGCATTCCACCTTGTACTCCGAGCAAAGCATTTGCAACCGCTTCGGAAAAAACCGCAGTCGCACCAGCAGTGTCACGTTACAACATTCGCTCCTGTTGGCACTCAAAGAACATTTGGTGGGAGAAACACAGAGCTGATCATGATGTATGGTGCGCTGTATCTGCTGTCTGCAGTGTAATGTCTCGTACTAATGGCCAGTCTGGTTCAAACAAGTATTATGCTAATATATATAATATAATGTATGAAATAAAAGTAATGAAACTTGCAAAGTTATAAACAGTGGCCTGCGCAAGGTCAAAAATTGTAAATCTGGGTTAATTAGAACTATATATATATTATAACATTTAAATTCATGTTATTTATTTCATGTTTCCTCACATTCTCCTCTATGTAGATTTAAATGATATCGAGCACACTTCTACCCTTTGCCTCATTAGATATTAATGCAAAAATACAAATTCATTCACAAAAATCTCCTGAATGTTGCTGATCAAATCCTATGCTCTTCTGAATCCTTACAATGACAAAATGTCACCTGACATCAAGAAACACCAACAAGGGAAACTCGGTTGTGTTACTTTAAGATGGGACCAGAATAGCCTCAAACATTATGGAGGCTGGAAATAACCCGTCAGCACCTGAATTCTGTTAAGTAACTCATTCACGGATTTTTAATATTAAAAACACAATTTAACCTGAGCCTAAATGTGCATGAGCTGGAGGAGTGACACACCTGCTCACGGTTACCATCCATTTGCAAATAAGGCAGAGCTATTTATTAGATCAATTTCCCATGACCCAAGGTGAGCACCCTGATGCGCTCTTTCCTTGAATTGCAAAGCACAGGAATCAAGGAATGCATGGGTATTCCACCTGCGACTCAAAATACTCTGGGAATAAAAAAAAAAAAAAAAACACTTTAGTTTTGAGAAATATTCAACAAAGCATACGACCAAACTTCCATTATTATTAATTTAAACATATGGAATAATTTGGCATATTATATTGGATTTTTTCTTCAGTGTATGTGCTTTCTTTGTCATAATACCCCCACAACCGCCACAATTTTTCCCAGGTTCATCGCTCTGCTTTCTGATAATTCCCCTGTATTAACTGGCTGCAGTTATTACCCTTTATATGAGATGTTGAAAGCAGTTTATGAGATTCTGGTCCCAGTGGATAATGTGATGGAGTTGAAGCGGGCTGTCATCCAAAACTTTATAATAGCGTCAGCTGGGAAATACACAGTGGCATGGATTATTGATAGAGTCGTATCCCCGGTTCTGCTGACAAATTTGAGGCCTCCAATGCAGGGCACCTAATCTTAAAAAATATCTCCGCTAATACGTCCCTTTTGTGTGTTCTCTCCAGTTTTTTTTCTCTGTGGTTCCCTTGCCTTAGCTCATGATTTATGGCCTCACTTTGACCTAAATGACAGTGCAGAGATTGATAAACACAAGTGGCACCCACATGTTCCTAAACAATTTGCTGCACTTTAAGGCCTTGCGGTGTCAGAAAAAGAGCCATAAAGAACTGCAGCTGTTATGTGGCAGAGTTCATATAATGACAGCAGAAAAGGCCTGCGCTTGTCATGCGACAATGAACGAACCGGATGGTTTGCATGTTTAAGCGTCTTAGCTAAAACACGAGTGGGCCTTTGTTAAAACGCTTGCTCGGCTTCATTGCAACTGGGTATAAAGTTAATTACTGTAATGGAACATGGGATCGTTCACTTGTCGGCCATTGCTTATTGTATTACCTGTTACTTGCGTGAGCACTCTTTTTTTAGACCTATGAAAGGGAAACAAATAAATCTGACAAAGCGTAAGCCATGCACTTGCACTGCCATTAAAATATTTACTAGAGTATTTTACTCTGTGGCCATCATCAATTACTGAACATCTGGCTGTCATAACGTAACAACACATGGCTAAATTCAGCTTGCTTCTTGATATTGATGGATGTGTTTTCATTTGGATGTAACAGCTAAAGTCCAAAACAGCAGCACAATCCAGCAAAGACCAAAAAAAAAATAAATAAATAATAATAAAAAAAAAAAATATATATATATATATATATATATAAAACCTTAGATTAAACTGGAATCTGTTTTCGGTGAACAAAAATTGCACAATGGCTATTATGGCATTAAAAGGGATGTTTGCTATGTTTCTCATGTACAAGCTCAGTATGCAGCAGAAGTTAAACAGGGAAAAAAAGGGAAAGCCAGACTGCTCGCATGCCCTGGAGAAAAAAGACGCTTTGCAAACAGCAGCACATCCTGTGGTCCATCGGGGACTTCCTTGGGGACACACCCCCGGGGACTTTGTTCCCACTTCATGCTTTAAGCTACCGGGAGGGGCTTCCGTGACTCATTCCCGTGTGGCAAAGTTTTGAAAAACATCTCGGTGGAAGGAAAGGACAAATTTAAGAAGTTCAGCACCGTAATGGGGGCGGCAGGAGGAAGATCGGGAATCATCATAAAATGGATAGCATTAAAACCGTCCCTGGAAAAGCATCTGTGCAAGACAGGAAAGAGCCTGCAGTCCCCGTCGGGCGCTAAACTTTCTGTTGGTGCCTCTGAAGAAATTTAAAGCTCAGCATAAAATCTTTTTCAAGCAGCTGTTGTGGAAACAGCCTATAAAATCATGGTCTGTCTAGTAGCACTTAAAAACCATATTATTATTATTATTATTATTATTATTATTATATTTTATTTTATTTTTTAATTGTTCAGATCTGATGTTTTCTTATCATTACTACTACTACTACTACTACTACTACTACTATTATTATTATTATTATTATTATTATTATTATTATTATTATTATTATAGGTTGAACAAGACACTTGAACTGATACAGAAAAAAAACACTCAGTTCCTGTGAATAAATAATAATTGATAACACTTACATACCTTACACTTCTATCCAGTGCAATATACAGTTTTATTATGTACTGATTTGCATATTTTACAATAACTATAGCTGAGTACCTTCTTCAGCAATATGCTAGGGCCCCACCTCAGACTTTATTCAATAAAGCATCTTTCTTCTAAGTTTAAAATAAGCTGATGTTTTATAAACTGATATTTTTATAATAAAAATGATCAAATGACACTTGTGTCCTCCTCATACTCCTCAAGCCTTTCCTAACATCTCTCTCCCTGGGTAACTTCAGGGGTTTTGTTTCTCCTCTTCTTTGTGGCACACGTATTGTTATCCATGGAAAAGAGGATTTAAAGCCCATTCTATTTGCTACCATTATTTAGGTTTGTCACATTTGACGCAAACTTAATAAAACTACAGACTTTTCTTCCTCATTCACTTGTCTAGCTTTTAACCCCCTGGAGTTTCAGAAGGAGTTGGATGATTGGATCCAGGTGAGGGCTCTGAGAGTTTGCCTTGCTGGTAGGTAGTAGAGGTCACGGCCACAGTGGACTGCATTTCTACACCTGGTCAGGTCCACCCTGTTGTATGAAGGGCCTCAGCAGACAATAATCTGACTTTTTCTTAAACCAGGTGAGAGAGGGGTAGACAGGGTGGACACCGAGAACGTGTGGGAGATAGGGTTTCACCAAGACACATGCAGCAGACAGAACGAGAAAGGAGCAGAAGGGCAGAACACAGACGCAGAGGTGTGCATGTGGGCCAGGAGGCCGCTCTCCCCGTGTACAGGCTGTTAGTCTGGAGGACCGACTATCAGTGTGCGGCGCTGCTGTGCACAGCAACGTGCATCGCCTGGGATTTCGGACACCTTCGGAGACGACTTTTTCCTCTGTTGTTCACAACAGTATGCAGCTACCGTTCAGCTCCATCCGGTTTTCAAAAGAATCCTTTTAATCTATTTTTAATAAGGATTTCTATATATACATATTTATAATGTTTTGTTGTTTTTGCCGGGCTAGATTTGCAGGTAGCTGCTAGTGTGTCACCACATATTGCATTTTGAATCAAACAACCGCCTATCAGCACTTTCGTTTCACGCCATTTCTAAAAACGCTTGCAGGAGCGATGCAGAGACGCCTCACCTTAGCTACACCTGCGAAAAGGTGACACAGAATGCTTCAGAGCCACGCCAGTTCGGGACCTCCTTCTCTTCTTCCTTGGGCTTGCTGGAGGGATCCTGTGAGTAGCTGAGAACACGCTGACCCTGGACCAACCCTCTCGGTCACCACATTGTCACTCTACCACAGCAGGCATGTTGCTGTTGCAGTCAGAACAGCTGTCAACAGATGGAGCTCATGCTGACGTGCACTGTTTTTGCACTTCACCCGCAAACCGACAGCAGGTCTTCAAAGCGGCTCAAGCGTAACCACCCCAGGAGTCTCCCCGATCATGCAGGTATAGGTGGCATTGAAGATTACATTCAAGCCTTCCTTGAAGACTAAGGATCAGTTGTCAGCCAAACATCACTTTTAACCACAGACCCACCGCATCAACTGCAATGTGAATGGTTCACCAAATGTGCTCTATTGTTATTAAGGTATAATTATGTTCCCTATATAACATTTTTATTCACAATTTTGCCCATTTTGCACATACGGGTATTACGCTGCAGCAAAAAAGCTGCGTTTCTACACCTTTGCACAGGGATACCACAACAGAGCCTCTCTTGGGACTTAAACCACACACATTCTGGTGAAAAACCAGCCTGTCTGCACTTTGCTACTACACACTGCTCATTTGTGAGGAGTTTACGCATGTCGAGCTCCGCAAAACTTTGCTTAAAACTTATCGCAAACACGGCCACTTCCAAAAACCCATGTCTGATAAACACATTTCGCAGATGTATTAGGGGAAGGCCAGGGCAAGCCTTGCGTCAGTCAGTGTGCTGTGAATACGCATTGATCATTGCAGTAGACGACTCCCTGGCATTTTTCTTGGCTAACATACACAACCTCTACAATGCCTGCTGGTGTAGATGAAAAAGATGAACCCAGTCATCGCCAACTTATCACATCCCGCACGGGGCTGTAAAAGCACAAAAGAGAAATAACCGGAGAGCACATTAACTCGCCGTCTGTTCTACAAGAAGAACCTCAGCACGCTGGTAATGTGCCCCATGTTTACTTCTGACACGGGGTTTCCGAATTAGCTTGTGCTGGTAAGTTTGTGCACACCTGGGACAATCGCTAGATTTGTTTCCAGCGCTGCGGAATATGAATAGAAACAGTTTATTATTGCCATGGGCATAATTAAAAATTGTGTAGACAGCATTATTTGATCGCAAATAAGAAATGATACCAAGGTGGTGGGGTGTTAGCTGGTAAGTATTTAGAGAAACAGGCGAAGCAAGGTATTCGCGGGCCTGTTTATTAATTTGCTTTTACAGATTAAATGCATTTTTCTCATGTGCTTTGAACACAGGAAGACTGTATGATAAACTAAGTCATATTACCAAGAATATTATTAAGCTATCTATTTTTTTGATTAAAATAATATCCAAAGGGCAGTTGGTGCTCATGTAAAAAAAAAAAAAAAAATAGGGTAAACTAGGCTATGTGAACAAATGTGTTATTTGTTGTTTACTTCTGTGTACAAGTAAAGGTTTCGTTTTGGACAACATTACAAAGGGACTATTTTGGTTGTAATTGTGCTTTGTGAGCTGGTATGTGGCGTGCGTTTCACCATTTCTGTGTGGAACGGGAGTGGATGGTTGGCAAAGAAGGTGCAGCTCTCCCCCCGGTGCTCTCCTGACATCCCACCATCTGGAGCCAGTTTCTCCCACGATGGACGGCGTGCCAACGCGAAGGTCCGCTATTTCTTCTGCAGAATCTTTGGTGACAGTCTCCTGTTATAAAAAATAATGGGTAAAAACGAATAAAAGGGAAACATTTTTACCTCACTGGCTGGCATACAGGGCAAACTAAGTAGACTCCAACAGCAGATCATTGCAGCGTTGTAAACAAAGCAACATGAGGTTGGAACCAGCAACCACTAGATTGCAAGTATGGACTTTTGCTTTACATCTTCATTTTGAAAGGTCTATGACCCATCTGGGGCCATAACTCAGGCCAAAAGGCCCTAATAAATGTGCCATGCAGTAGCTGGAACTTCACTGATACCATTCAGGTGGTCTGTGCTCTTTTTGGCCCGTGCCCCTCGGCACATTTGTAAATGACAGCATCCATGAATATGTATAAGAATCCTTTCTAAACAGCTCAAACACAGATATTGTAATATTTTACCGAGTTGTTCATTTTTGCTCGCTGCAGTGGACATACTCATGTATTCATGCCCCTTATATAGAGCATTTCAGGCTCTTAAGTCATGCCACATATTTTAATGTAAAATACATAAGCCAAATAAGGGCTTTTCTGAGATCAAATACAGGATTGCATTATATTTAAATAATGCTTAGAAAAAGATTTTTCTAAAACAGCCAAGTAATGTAATCTTTAAAGCTAATTGTCTATATAGTTTGTAGGCAAAATTTTCAGTAGCTTAAGTTGCTTTGGCAGAATATTCTCTACCCCCTGAAACTCAGACTTCCATCATAGCAATAATTCACCTTTATTAAGAGAAACAATGCCACTTGAAGACATTGTTTTCCTTACTATATGCAAATAGAGCTGTGTGCAGAAAATAATTCTGTGCGGGGAAGGAATTGTTTTCTCTGTAATATGCAAATATAGCTGTGCAGAGAAAGGCTTTTAGAAGCGCAAGAACCAAGAATTTTTCACAGTTAATATAATTAATCTACATCCTGCACTTGTTTCTGTTTCTCAGTAGCCTCTCTGCAATGGTACATATTTTTCTTTTTTTTTTTCTGAAACCGAACTATTTCTGATCATGACCTCAGGTTACACACTTTGTTGAAATACCAATTGGTGAGTCTGCATATTTAATTCCAAAAAGAAATTCATCCTGTGCTCTAGTATCGACAAACCATCAGGCCTTAATCTGCCAGTCCTTATTAGATCTTTTTTTACAGAAAAAAAATGTTGCAGTGGGCATTGATTTTTACAAAATGCTTTAATGTGGGCTCCGTCACTGATGGGTGGCAATGCTGCTGTCTCATAGCACTTGGGTTTGGCTGCAAATTGAGCTCAGTCTGTGTGGAGTTTGCATGTTGTTCCTATGGCAGTGCGGGTGCCTCTAACAATCCAAACACATGTGCATCGCCTTCATTGGTGACTCTAAATCGCAGAAAGTGTGTGCCTATATGTGCGACCACTTTGTGATAGATTGACATCCCATCCAGTTTCGCGGCCCAGCGCCCTGTGAGTGAGGGATAGGATTCAGACTGTTACTATCCTACTCATCGTCCAACAGTTAATGATAATGGATTATATATTATTTATATTTTACAATATTATTGATTTCAGTGATAATTTAATTTTCCCCAGCATCAGGTTTTATGTAACAATTAAATCCTTTGAATTGCTCAGTATGGATAGTCAGAGGGTAGTGTTTTGGTTTGTAGGTTACTGTAGTGTGTAGCGTGGTGCAGTTCAGTTAGTCAAGTTGTTTATACGGGCTCTTTTTAGGTTTCTGAAAATTTTACAAAATAAACTGCAGCAAGTAGAGAACAGAACTGAAATTCGTTTGGCTTGATAGGAAATCCAAAGTAACTTAACATCTTTTAGGAACATTTGCTGTGTTACTGTGCCAGTTATGTCAGTTAAACAAGTGTTACAATTATGAAATGCAATATTATACTTTATTTAAAATATGCAAAAAAAGCTGCACTTAAAACACTGTTACAGTGTAATATTTTTCCCCGTATATTTTAACCTATGGAAGTAAACATGCATAATAAAATATGTTTGTATTGTGGTTGAAATAAGCATTATAAAGGACTCTATTTCTGGAGTGTGATTCTCTCATACTTTTCACCCCATGACTGTGGAAGATAAATGCCAAAAGAAACAGATGTGGTAAAACTGTGGTCTGACCGCATAGATCAGCCCACAAATCATCCTTTCCTGCTGGTTGTGTGTTCTACTGCCTGTGAAATGATGAACAGAGGCAGGGACATTGAATACAGCCCAGCAGTATGTCAAAATACTAGCATTTAACTACTTTTATTTCAGTAAAAAGCTGAGAGAGCACCATATGGAGATGACAGTTACTGTATGCTAACTTCCACCTTGCTTTGTCTCTTACCTCTCTCATATGTACATGAATCCAAAAATGAACATGGGGCACTTGCATGGGTAGTTGAATGAACAAGTTATGACATAATTCCTTGGGGGGAATGATGTGATCTCACAAGGAAGCACAATCTGGGCACATTTTTATGGTTTTTCACCACTGCAGTGCAATCTCTTATTATTTGTAATAAGCCTTTTTTTGGCAAGAGTACTACTGGTTATATTAAGTGTGGTTAAGGTTTCATCCAGAAAACCTCCTTATGGAGTCAGTAATGCAGTGGCTTGAACAATTAGAGCATCAAAAAGATATGTTGACACAGCGCGGCAAGTCTTTCTGGAAAATTCCAGGTGATACGTTGCAAAAGCTTTGCACTTATGTTGGGTTAAATGTTGAGAACTGGTCAGCCTTCATCAAACTGAAGTATCTCTTACACTGAAAATGTAACATAAGAATTAACTTTGAACCTAATGGTATGTCCAGGTGTTTATTAATAATTAATAATTGATATGTTTGTAATTCATATCATGGCAATGGACAACTCGTGGAAAAAAAAAAAAACTTTTTTGTTCATGTGCTGCAAAGTACAAAACAGGCACAAGCCCTTATTCGTTACAAACATTTTTAAATGTACAGAGGATGCAAAATGCAACAGAAACCATGTTTCGACTGAGCATAAAAATTTTGTGTCAGGACCCCGGCCTGGAGTGGTATTTCTGGCCACTTTTTGTACTGCAAGGCTATGTGCCTCTACTAACTCCTGTGTGCTCCTTACCCCACCTCCCTCACCTGATCGCCATTAAAACCTTCATTGTTACATCCTGTGTTCCTCCAATGGCCCATCTCCATTGTTTATTGTTTTAGGAATTTAAGTCGTGTGTCTGCACAGGTTTCCTGTCAGAGTAAGACTACATTTTCCTGTGACCACATTCGCTGTTTGTTTCACCTGCTTTCACTTGAGCTGCTTTTGCCTGCCGAATTGCTTTGTTCCGAAGGCGTGTTGCGAATGGGTGCTGCGAACAGGAAGAGGAAGAGAAAGATAAAATGCTTAACTGGAGGTTAAACACTGATTTACTCACAGAAGTGATGCTTGTCAAACTGTCAGCTGTTGGCCATGTGACTAGCAGGTAAGCATGTGGAGCGCACGTCTGCGTATAACAAAAGACGGCAGGGCAGCAAAACTGAAAGAGAGGGACAGCTGAAAAGAGCGTGCACTCAAAGCAGAGTCATTTCCGAGTTTTATTTAGTCAATGCCCTCAAATCGTGCCCCCAAACACGGTCATCTTGCTCAGACACAGTGTTCATTCTTGCTTAAGTAAATCACAAGCATTTCGTTTCCCTTTTTTCCCCTTCGCCGCCACTGCATTCAGTTTGATTAAAGCGACGCCAAAGGCTAAAAGCTGTCCACATCCCTTTTTAAACCTGTTTTTATTTCTGACCTTTCCGTTTCAGCCGTGTTTTTTGGGTACGAGGACCTGACGCAAGGCGACGTGTTGCCAGTTCAGTAAACATGGGAAGGGTTGTGGAAGAACATTAAGAAAATCATGGCAGATCAAGTCACCAGCGACAAATGTCTTCACACTTTTGACGTTTTTTTTTTTTTACTAGGTATTAGATTATTTGGTAATGCATATTTAATTTTGTAAATGATCTTCTTAATGTAATTAAATATCGATAAGTTGCAGTCAACTTAATCTGGAGTGACATGAAATGGTGTGAAACACTCGGACTTTCCTCCCTAGTGGTGCCGATTAATACATAGTAATGTCTCATCTAATCTATACCGTAGGCATACCGCCTATGATTCAGTCTATGGAGTCCCACCCTATATGCTGGTGTTCGTGGCTGTAGGCCTCAGTGCAAAATTTGGTTATTGTTATTTGTATTAAATGCATTTGATTTTTCTCATTTGATGTAAAATACTATGAGGTCATCTGAGTCTGTCAAACTGATGTTCAAATGTTCACCAGCAAAGGCACATCAGAAATTTTGGTCCGTGACCACATTTATATTGAAAATTAAAGCTTTTCTTCTTTTTTTAAGAAAAAGTGAGCCATCGGTCAGATTTTTCACAGCAGGAAAAACGTTGGAATTAAACTTAAAGGACCGTGTAAAAGAAGCCATGTATAACGGTCACCATAGTGGCACAAATGTCTGTAATTTCACATTAACGCTATATAACTGTAATACATTTGGTTTCCTCTGCCCCCCATGGCAGGTAGCGCATTCCTTCTGTTAACTCGATATAGCTCATTACTCACTTTCTTATCAGTATGTCCCTTAGTGAAAAAATATATAAATCCACCCATTTTCCTTAACTACTTGTTCTGCAATCATCAGGTGCAAGGCTAGAAAAATAAACCTCGCATGGGCTCCTGTACATTGCTGGGCAGCCACATGTGGACACCTTCCCGCAATGTGTGCAGTTAGGTGACCGATGAAGAAACATCTTGAGACTCTGGAGGGAAAGGGGAGGAAACCCACACAGACAAGGGGAGAGCATGCAAAACACAGACTGAGCCAGATGCAAACCCAATAGTAGAAAATAGCTGAGTAAATACATGAAGATAGGACTGACATCAGAAACTGTTGGTATGCTTGGAGCACCACTTGAACCGGTACTGGGATGTGTGTGATTAACATGGCCCTGTGCTGTTTGCATGGTTGTTGCATGCTGGGTGTCATTCTGAACGCCAGATAAAATGCATTCCTTAAATACAAAACCAGTCCTTTAAAACTCGCCACCTAGGCGCCTGAGCCCCTTGAGCTCCCCTGCTCTCCAGCTCCCTAAAGCTGAGCAGACCTTCCTTTCATCAGGGGACATTTTCCAATATTACTGCCTACCCTTTTGCCAAAGCAGATTTTTTGCCTTTTGACACAGTCCTTTTCATTTTCTGGAACTTTCTTTTCACTGACAATGTCTTGAGGGAAGGATAGTCTTGCCATGGCTTTCCGAAGGTCATTCTTTCAAGTGAGCATTTTTTGGTTCTCTTTGTGTTGAATCAAATTTTGTTTTAAATATGTTCTTCGTAGGATTTAATTTCTTGTTTCTGGGGTGGTGCACCCTTCTTTTTTTTTTTTTATAAATACTTGTTTTTTATATAGTTTTAAAATTCATATTAGCTTGGCTTTTAAAGTGTCAGCAATAGTTGAACAAATGTAGCATATTCCACGCGTAACATATAATCCCAATAACATGTCGGAGGTCCAGGGAATGCAACCGACAAACTGTCTGCAGCACAGCTTGGACACAATTGGACCCCCCTGCTGAGGTGTCCTGGAGGTGTGTGGGGGTGGGGGGGGGGCAGGTTGATGTGCAGCCATCCCTAAAGGGGTTCACGCTTGTTGCTCATCCTTCACGTCACATGGGTGTCTCCACGTGCACCTCCTGAATCAGCGTTCGCATCAATCATTCAGACTACATTCTCTCAAACAGACAGAACTGTAGCCGCTCAGGTCCCCTCCTCGCGAACGTCGGCATCGGTGACCCCAGCCTGTCGGTGCTGCGGGGCAGAAGTGCAAGTTCTGTCTAAATCATCTTCACTTTCAGTACGAATTAAATGCCTTCCATGCGCAACGCCGCTGTCAAAAGTGGAGCAACGATGACACATTACAACTGGTGTTGCTTGTCAGAAAAAAAAAACAAAAAAAAACGCAGACATGTAATATCATTTACGAAGAAAATAATTACTGATTTTGCATATTGTGTTTTAACTTCTTGGTAAGGCATTGCATTTTATAAGAACAGTGGTCTTAAATGTATCTCAGTTCAGATTCTTTGAAAACCGGCCCTTATTTTTACAGTTTGTGCCTGTCCCGTTTTCAAGGGATTAAAGAGATTGTGGTTGCTCAGTTTTGCTGTAGCTTTAGCCAAGTTACACAAATGTTACCATAGATGGACTGTGTATATATTAATACTGCTGTACCTCAAATTGCCACAAAGCTAATATTCATTTGAGCTCATGACTAAATTGTGGCCAAAATCCGTGGCAGGCTCAGTCATAGATTCTATTTACGACCTGCATGGATGAACAGCGTTAAAGATGGTCGGGAAACAAAATGAACACCACATACTGAACTGTTATAAATAGATGAAACGGAGCACAATGAGGATTTTATAAGGCCATTTGCCTTTAACATGCCACACCATTTGCTGTTAACTGTTTTTCCAACTGAATGGTTGGTGTCAGATGTCCTTATTGTAACTGTAGGGCTGTCTTATTATTTTTATTAAAGTTCCCATGAAGTGAAGAGGTCAAAAGTGTGTTGTTAATGAGTGCTGAGGCCTCCCCAATTAGACTCCTTTAAGAAACCGATAAGACGTTCTGGCCTCAAACATGAGAATGAGCTCTTTGCACTTAAAGACGTGTAATTGGGAACTATTTTGCTGCTAGAAGGGTGGAAGAAGGGTAACACTTAAAGGGAGAAAATGCACAAAATACGTTCACAAGGTCAATATTATTTTATTAGCCTTTCGCGCAATGTTTCAATTTCACGGCACTCTACCGTACGGAAATCTTAAGCAACATTTATTTAGCTAATTTCTAGCTAACAATAGTAACATTTATTTAGCTAATTCCTAGTTAACAATTTTAACCTTTATTTAGCTGCATCCTTAGGCTAAGGTGTCTTTATATTATGAAATTAGTTAGCTGTCTGTTTATGGCCACGAAAGTTGGCTTTTTTTTTTTTTTTTGTTTTGCTCTCATGCTAATGTAAGAGCAAATGAAATCAAAATAAAATAAAATAAAATCAATCAAAATAAATCAAAATAAAACTCGTAGCTTTGAGTCATAGTGGCAAAACCGTTGAGTTACCGGTTTTTAAGAGCATCCAGTGAAAGTGAAATATCTTGCTTACCTGTGTAAGGAATATATTTATCTCATATATTCCTCAACCAGTACAGCTACCCCCCCCCCCACACCAATCCCATTAGATCCATTAAATATTACTCACAATCCCTCCCTTGGACTGTTGCAATTTGTAAACAGCTGTTGTTGTGCAGAATTCACTCTTTATTTCCTAACTGCACCCCTGGAGACTTTGACATAATATTTTGGTCTGGGAAATATGGAACAGGCGGACAACTAAGGGCATCAGCATGGGGCTAAGAATATGAGATGAAGGCCAGGAGGGGGTGGAATGTTAAGAAATTTGACAAGATGTATAAACAGAACATACTTTTAAAGGCAATATTTACCGTGTGTGCATGGTACATTGTTATATGTGTTACACGTGTCATTTACAAACAATATTCCTAGCATTCCTTATATTCAGGAACTTTATTTTCTTTAGGCGTGATTCACCATGCATGTATTTTTGGTTCACCTGGCTACCCTTGGTTTCCTTTGAACAACATGAATGTGAGTCTGTTTATGTGAAGGATCCACTCCTAAGCTCATCTTCAAAGGTTATCATTTCATGAGTCATAAGGTAGGCAATACCATTAAAACCGACGCAGATTACTACAGCAGTCTAAACTTTAGAAATCTACGTAAACTGATAAATAATCATGGTTTTGGGTTCTTGTACATTCTCACCATATCTTAGTAATGGGAGGATACCTATGCTATGGAAACAATTGCCTTCCCAAGGTATAGTACATTTACTTTTATTTAGCTTTTGCTAAGCACTTGATTTTGACCTCATAATGAAACGACGGCTTGCTAAACTTGCCTATTCCATACCTGAAAACTGCAAAATCCAGAACAGATCAAAGAGGCACATCTTTCCCTTCACAAGTCATTTTTTTTTTTTATGGAAATGTGAAGGAAGTAGCAGCCTTTTGAACTGACACACACTCCTTTGTATAACACCGGAAGTCAGGTGTGCACAGGTGAGTCATCTCGCCACCGCAATCTTATGATACCTCACTCCCCCACAGAAAAAAGTTGCCCGCTGTGTCTTTTTATAAATCTTTCAGGAAGAATTTTCAACAGATGTCACTCTGACAACATATTGCTTATTTGCCGCATGCACAGTGGCGAGATGCTCGGGGAAAAAAGAAAAAAAAAAGTCAATAATCTAACATGTAGACAGACATTGTCAGATGGGACACACACAAACGTAGGGCTGGATCTTTAGAAATATCGCTTGCACCTTCACAAGGCGCCTTTTTGCATATACAAAAAAGAGTCAAAAGAGTTTATTTGTCACGTACATGGTTACTAAGTGTAAGACTATTGCTTATAAATAGTGGAAAAGAAATTATAAAAAAAGACAGTTACATGACATTTTCAATTAACAGCTATTTTAAAAATATGGCAAATTTTAGTGTCACTATGTATGTGTGCAAATGTATTAAGCTGTGTACAGCAGAAAATTAACTGGTACAACTGTATCATTATGAATCTACGCACCAGTTTCTCCACAGCGTAACACCCAAAGCTGTTAAGATATGCTGGCTGCTGACAAGATCTCACAAGAACTTTGCAGAGGTTTGCTAGTTTTCCTAAACGTGGTTTCGTAGGATTCCTGCAGAGAGCTACCATCAATAAACATCCCGCTTGCTGGGTGAGACCCCGCTGCCCAATGATGTGAGGATGTGAGTTGGTCTGTGTGTAGAAATAGGCAGCCGAAGCTGTGCAGAGCGTTGATCTCCAAAGTATTCTTTCCCTGTGCATGGTCTCATCGAGAGTCATCTTCTCTTCAGTGTGTAGTCTGACATTTTGCTAGCAACAATAAGCAAAGGGCTTTTTGCATTTGTACTGCAGCTCTTTGACAGAATGCAGCATGACCGCCTTGGGCAAGCAGTTATTACCAATGACTGGCTGGCTGGATGGGTAGATGAGTGGATGGAGAGACAGATGCAAGGATGTTTGCCCAATTGCAATCTAACACATATTTCTACAACAATAATAAAAATAGCAGTAAATGATTTTTAATGGAATATGCAAACACAAAAGCAGCTGAAGAACCAGTGTAACAGTAGATTCCAGCATACAGCACGAAGACATTTCTTTGAAACTGTATTTGTGGGTTTTAAAAACAAACCAGATTTTATGTCTCTACTGAGCATTCTATAGATTGGCTTGTGTGGATAACCTTTTATTTATTTTTATACAGTGTGCAGTGGCTTCGACTTGGTGAATAATTTTGCGCCCATTGTCTGGGATATGAAAGCTGCTCCCTTTTAATAGCCCCGCGCCGCCTGGTGTGTCTCATCAATCATTGACTGAGCCTGGCTCCCGCACTCTCCACTCAAACCGTAACCAAGTTACAGGCCTCACAAACTTACTTGGAGTTTTAAAAATGTGATAAAAGTAATTCAATTTCTGAAGTCAAGGAAAAAGCACATGCGCACGTGCGCACGCACACACACGTGAATAGATGGCACAAATTATCACCTGTTATTATTTAATGTGTGTGCTTTACGCTATCCTTATTTAAGAATGGAACACAGAGGATCTACCGTGAGATGCCAGTGCACCATAGAGTATAGGCATCTATCTGTTGGGTTTTCTTCTGTACCATTTTTATGCAGAGCCTTATTTTTCCAATAGATTTTTTCGTAGCTAGTAAACTGGCTGACATAGTTTCACTAAATAGTGCAACTGCATGTACTATGCCTGTGCAGTACAGTATTGCCTTTTTCGTACATGCGGAATTTTGTAAGCTTGTTCTCATGTTTTATTTTTAAAGTAGGTAATGAAACTTGACTATGTTGGATGTTTGGCAGTACAGGAATTATTTAAAAAGCTTGCATTTCTTTTTCTGGCTCTTAACTGACAAATTGCTTTCATTTTGCTAGAGATTTGTAGTTGTCAATGGTTTATTTATGAAAAAGAGGTCTGAGGTGCTGATGTGCATGTACACTGATCAGCTACAAAATTAAAACCAACTGCCTAGTATTAAAATATTGTGTAGGTCCCCCTCAGTCTGCCAAAACAGCTCTGACCCGTCGAGGAATGGACTTCATAAGACCTCTGAAGTTGTCCTGTGGCACCAAGATGTTAACAGCAGATCCTTTATGTACAGTAAGTTGCGTCATGGGGCCTCCATGGATCGGACTTGCTTTTCCAGTACATCCCACACATGTGTGATTGGATTGAGATCCGGGGAATTTGGAAGCCAAGACAACACCTTGAACTCTTTGTCATGTTCCTCAATCCATTCCTGAACAATTTTTGCAGTGTGGCAGGGCCACTGCCATCAGGGAATGCCATTGCCATGAAGAGGTATATGTGGTCTACAACAATGTTTCGGTTGGTGGTACATGTCAAAGTAACATTCACATGAATGCCAGGATCTAAAAGAAAATGTGATTTGTCAAACCACCTTCTTCCATTGCTCCATGGTTCGGTTCTGACGTTCAGGTGCCCATTGTAGGCGCTTTCAGTGGCGGACAGGGGTCAGCATGGGCACTCCGTGGTTGGTCTGTGGCATCACAGCCCCATCCACAGCAAAGCTGTGATTCACTGTGTTCTGTCACCTTTCTATCATGGCCAACATTAAGGTTTTCAGCAATGTGTGCTACAGTAGCTCTTGTGTGGGATCGAACTAGATAGGCATCAATGAGCCTTGGGTGCCCATTATGAGCACATTTCAACACATGGTACACAACCATGTGCTTGACAAATAAACTCTTTTGACTTGACTTTGACTTGACCCTGTTGCCAGTTTACCAGTTGTCCTTCTTTGGACCACTTTTAATACTGTAGATACTAACCACTGCATACTGGGAACTCCCCACAAGACCTGCCATTTTGGAAATGCTCTGACCCAGTTGTCTAACCATCACAATTTAGCCCTTGTCAAACTCGCTAAGACCCTTATGCTTGTGCATTTTTCCTGCTTCCAACACATCAACTTCAACAACTGACTATTCACTTGCTTCCTGATATATAAAACTTTGTCACTCCCCTGTACACTCTGAATTGGACACCAATCCATCAGCGGGCATGCTTATATAAATGAATAATAATAAACACATAGGTCCACAGATATATTGCTTGGAAGCCAAACTTTTATGAAGAAGAAGCCATTTATTTCACACCTTTATTCATTTTTAAGCCTGGCAAAAAATACCTTAAGGTACGGTTTCTTCTCACAGTAAGTTTTAAGCAAGTGTGTTTTCTACTCCTGACCTCAGCTAAAAGTTGTGAACGTACTTCACTATAGTGCTGATCTGATCTATACTCTTATTTGGTTAGAGGACACTAAACCTGAATTTCAATTCAGTTTGAGAAGAAACCATTCATCAGTTGGAAAATCATCACATGCACCTTTTCACCATGAATTGATTCATTGCTTAATGCATAACTGCAAGTAACCGGTCCTTGCCTAGCAGACGGTTTTAGCAGGACCATACCATGCGGCACTTGTCCCACGAAGCTGGAATCTCCATTGGTCACACTTATTTTTGCAAGAAAAGTGGCCTACCTCCCACCCCCCTGCGTAACTGTAGGTTAATCCCCCTTCTGCTGTTCCTACCAACAACACGCTGTGACATCTCAATTGCAAGCATCCTTGCTCTTTAACAGCTTGTATAGACAATTTAAGTGGGGCTCTAGACCTTAAAGCATAATATTTAAAGTGCCTTGGTTAATGCTTTGAATCGTCTCCTTAGAGCTGCTATGAAGTGCGTGTTTGTTCTCCTTGACGTGATAAATGTGCCTAAATACATAAGTTGCAAACTGCTGCAGCTAATAGGTATTCTGCATACAGCAGCGCCCTGGCATCCACAGCATTGGGGACTAATTCTTCTGCTCACATTTACTGTATAAACACCACTGTCTATCCTTGAGCACCGGTGGTTTCCAGTAGTCACAACCAGGACTATGACCTCTGCTTTTTAGTGTTTGCGTGTTTCGTGATTCTTCGGCACACATGGGGTTCAGTGGTTTGTTTACAGACTTCCTGCAGGCTGGCGGTAGCACTGCGATTGATGCCGAATGGTCTGCAGATGAACCACTCTGTCCTATGTGCACCTAAGAATCAAGCTAATTCTCTGAGGCTACCAATCTTCACTCTTATCTCAAACACCTTTGGGCACGACACGCTTAAATCTGCTCAGTGGTGGGAAACTTTTGCCAGCAGGCAAGTCTCAACACTGCAACATCTTCTCTTCCCTCTTGAATGTTTCTTCTTGTTAATTTTATCTCTTGGCAGCACCTGGAATTATAGCACATCTGGCTTAATGTTGTAGATTGGATTTTGAGAATATTGGCATTCTTTTGTATTTATTCCCATATTTTTTCTTTCAGTTAACTTTTTTTTTTTTTTTTAAATTTCATCAACATATTTAGTTTCTTTTTCCTTGCATTGCATGGCCTGTGTTTATATTTTTAACACCTTATTTATGAAATTTGCAGCATGCAACTCAGCCTAAAGAAGTGTGCGAAATTTGCGTCACTGCTGTTGACCTTCAGGTGAAAATGAAATGCTGACTCACAGATTTCTTAATGAAAACACTTAAATCCTGTAGCATAAACTTTCTTACAGTGAATATATGCAAAAACTCACTTTTTTCTCTTTCCCCTTTTTTTAAGCATTTGATTCATGTTTCTTGTAGACTTTTGATGCAGGTGCCTCTTAGAAAATTCAAGTTAATTTCTTTCCTGATTTCCGACCATACAGAAATCAATGTGTTATGGGTCAAATAATGCTCTTTTTTTTTTTCTTTTTTTTTTGGGGGGGGGGGGCGTGTTGTAATTTTTTGATTTCCATGTACCCTGTCAAATGTTATTTTTATGTCTTTGATATGCTGGATCCAGTGTGTCCTTCAGAAGCGGTGGTAGACAGTGAAACCTTGAGCAACAGAAACACATTATTCGGTTGATCAATATTAACAGGGAAAAGGGGCTGCCATGAAAATTCACTTTTGAGGTCGCTGTTATTTATGATTTCAAATCCCCAACCAGAAAGAAGAACCAGTGCTTTTAAAATGCATTAAATGAATGAATTTGAGTCTTTCACACCAAAAGAACAGCATAGAATAGTATTAACCATCCCCAAAATTTAGGATCTTACCACCAGGGTCAGTACCCTGCTCATACAGAGGTGATCACTCTCTCTCTCTCTCTCTCTCTCTCTCTCTCTCTCTCTCTCTCTCTCTCTCTCTCTATCCCTCTCGGTCTGTCTCATAGTGCAAAATAATGACTCAGTTTCCATAATTATCAGGGGGCTGGGAAGTGTGAGAATATGTGCTGATCTGTCATGACTCCGAGGAGGCAAACAACTGATACGCACTTTTCCTGCAATCTAACAGCTGAATGGGGCCAGTTGGTCGGATGGTGGCTGAGGACAGTTGCCCTAATCTGAATGTCAGTTTGAATCCCTGGTGGTGTTTTTGCTCTAGCACCCTTCAACAAGGACTTTAATTTCTCAAATTTTATGAGTATATTCCGTTATAAGTGACTTACTGCACTTTCTTCTCAACAAAGCAGGAATAAGCTAGTAGCTAATGTATCTTAGTCATATTTGAGGCTTACAACATTCCAGAAATGTGAAATAATATACAAAATATACATTTTACACATTTTTGATTATTAGTTTTGTTCTAAGCCTTATTCATTACGCATTATTGCTGTGGTATCCATTTTTTATGATTTATTTTTGCATTTATTTCATATTGATTTTGAAATAAGAAAGAAGCATTATTAAGAAATGGTTACATACTAGATATCACGACATGTAACATGCAGTTTGATTTTAATTAATATACACAAAGATAAAAGTATGGAAATAGCACCATAGCAGTCTTCACATGCGGTGTAGACTTCATATATCAGCAGTGGTCTAAAATGTACTGTGGTCAGCAACCAAAACTGAAGAAATTTAAAGAAATTTAGCATTGAAAAGAGTGCATTTGCTTTTTCTTATGATCCAAGAAGCCAACACCTCACCATCAGTTGTTGAGAACACAGCATTTTACCACCTGACATTCCATCCATTCATACAGATTTGTGTGGTTTAGGTGTGTGAAGGGACCAGTTGGCTGGGTTCATTTGTCTCACCTGCATTACACTTACACCCACACAGCTCAAGCCACTGTATCTCAACCCAGGCTTTGCCAACCGAGTCGGTTCCCTGCAGCCCGTGCTCCTCACCACGGCCCACCGGTGGGGATGAGATGGAAGACAATAGCACGACAGTCTCTTGCCCCCACATCCTTCCACCCACAGGACCCCAGGGACAACTTACTGTGCCAAGACTAATAGTTAAAAAAGTTGCAACGGTCTTTATCAGTCATCTCTCTACAGGCATTGCACATGGAAATAAGACAGCAAGGAAAAAATATGTTTCATGGGAAATAATTTCAAAATAGTAATGACATTTTAAATATATTACCTGCATATAATAGAATTTTCTTTAAATTGTAGATATACCCAAAAGTATTCCCTGTTTATAAAACAAAAATATAGAGATTGTCTGGGAAATGGGCGATTACCATTTTCCTTAGTGGATATTGATGGTAGAGAATAAGAATTTTGAATATTTATATTTTACTGTTTTAAAATAGCAGTGGTGGATTTGCAGGTATGAAAGTTCTGCTTGCTGTAAGTTATCTTTAAAGAAGATGGCCGACAGAGATAGAGGTGACGGTCAGCAGTCTTTACCTCTGTTTTACTACTAATGTGATGTGGCCTCCGTTTCTACATCTTTGGGATTAACAGACCCGATGAAATTAGCAGCGGATTAGCGACAGCCCCCTGAACCCGCAGTACACTTGAAACGGCCCAAGTGTGCTGGAGTAAACAGATATATACAAAGAAGTGCAAGGAGTATCTTCCCTTGCTGAGTTACGTTCATGAAGCATTGGAGAAAACAATAACTTTCGCTGGACTTTTGAACATTAGCATTAAGTGGTGGGATGGAGACCACGATAGTTGTTGTGTAATCCGAGTAAATTCTTTGCTAGGAATGCATACTGGGGCGTAGTTTTGTCACGCAGCACCATTTCACCTGTGTGATATGACACATCTCGAATGAAAGCACTTGGCTGATGCATTATTTACTTGGACGTTGCGATTTGTGGAGAATAACAGTTTAGGTCTCCGGTGCCCTTTTAAATAATCCGGGCGGTGCGTCAGCAGACGCTGCAGATCAGCCTGCCAGTTGACTGTGTTTCCAGCAGAAAGGAGAGGGAGGAGAGGCCCAGTTTAGCTGTCTGCAGTCAGAGGCCACAGCAACGCTCTGCTGGCACCCAGTGATCATACATATCGGCTTGTAAGGTTGACATTCGGAGGGCTGTAGCTCTTCAGTCTCGATGATGTCTCTGCAAACACGGGAGAAATATTGAAGGAGGGGAGAAAACATCATATGAGTGCAGACTTTATACGGCGTCTGCAGTCGGCCCACAGAACTGTTGCCTACGCAATTCAAAAGCACATCTGTTGCAGCCCTTCTCTTGTTTGTTGCCTCTCTTCCGTAGCGGCTTTTGAAGTTGAAGCCGCTCTCTCTGAATAATAAAAAAAGAAGCGATTTATCCTCCGCAGAAAGTTCTGTAGCACATAATATGTATGTAAAGCCCAAGGAGTTGTGTGAAGCAGCTGCAAACTTTGCTCTTGCACTGAGTGAAGAAGTGAAGAGTGGACTGGGCTTTGTCAAATCTGCTGCAGAATTTAAAGAAGCCACCAAATTCAATTTGTCAAAAAAAATAAATAAATACAAAAAACGTTAGACAAAGACACGGCAAAAATCTTGTCAAATTCGATGAAATCTTTGAGTTTCTGGTTTGCAGTGGTTTATTATGCAGGTGTTCACCAGCACGAAACTTTGCTCGACATTTTGGTACAGGATTGCTTCTGCTATCAATGATAAACTGACTAAATCTAAACTCACTTAATATGAATGTTTTAACATGTTTTAAATATTTTATTTATCAGTAATTTAACTGGCATATTTTTTAACTGTGTGAAAACGCAATTAGTCATGTTGGTAGCAGTTTCTGTAGATGCTTAAATGTTGAGGAACTCCTGAGGTTCCCCTCATGTCGAAAAACCTTTTCCTTTTACTGTTTTTCATTTTATCATTTGTTTAATCACAGATGTACTTAAGGTCATACCTGGATTTTTAAATGTTTATGATTTTAGTATATGAGGAATATATTTTTGAATATAAAATAAAATACAAAAACATTACATTATTATTCAAAATAATTCAGATTAGATAATAATCAATGATACATTATTATGTTAAATTAATTTTAAAAGTTATTTAAATTTATGAGTAAGTAAATTAAATATGGCTTTAAAGAAACAATAATTAATAATTTATTAGCTACTGACAATTACTAACCCTGCGGCGACACACTAAAGGCAATTTAGAGTCGCCAGTCCATCTGAAACACATGTCTTCGGACTGTGGGAGAAAACCGGAACACCTTGTTCATTGAAGTTCAAACCGCACAAGCATTCCAGCCTAAAAAATCCCTGGTTAAACGGGAATTAGTCCCTTTACTACAGAATCAAATCTAGAACTGTATGTTGTGACTGCTGCTCAGCTTGAGCAGAAATATTTCTACAGAAATTCTGCAGCTGAAGCTCCTCAACGTCGTCGTCTCTGTTCCTGAGCTGTGGCATCTGCTGTGGAAATTTGAAAAGGAGAATATATGCTAATACTTCTAACATTTTCAACCAGCAGATAAAACATTGCATCAAACGAATGCCTATGCTCCACACACACACACACACACACACGCACACACACAAACCTACACACTCCTGAGCAATCTCACTCTGTGCACAAAAATACACCATTGAACGTGACGCGCACATGTGTATTAATCCTAACTTCTGGTCAAAAAGGTGTGCAACATCTGCCTTGGTTTAGACATGGGTGGTAATGGCATCATTTACTACGTGAGGTGTTAGTAAGCCATGCTGAAATGAGCTCTGGGACACAAGACACTCAATTTATGCAACCTGCTGATGGGAGCAACGGAAATTAGATGAATGGATACAGTAGACCTACAGAATGAGTCCGAAATCAAATTACCAGTCTGCAGCAAATGAATTACAAAAACCCAGTTGTAATTGATAACACTGCAGTACAAAGCACTGGCTCAGAAAATATCATGTTGCATTTGTTCTTGCTAACACAATTTGGTACTCTCTTGTCTTTATTAAATATTGAAGAACTGTGGATGACAAGTATTTTTAAATGCGTCTGGATGTGCGGTGTACGCTGCGGCCACCGCCGCAAGCGAGATCGAAAGCTGTGGTCCGCGCGGCATGCACAGCGACGGGCAAGGGAAGTATATTTTTTCGTAGAATAATTAATATCCTTTTTACTCATTTTCTCCTCATTATTTTTTTTTTTTTCCCAAAATTGTTTTGCTCAATCATGCTGTTGGGATATTTTACTCGAGCAGTTTAGATGATGCTCCTTACATAGTGAGGTTTGTGCATGACACAACCGCCATTAACACAACGTGTTGTGTAAAAAAAGGAGATCAGGGTAAAAGTGACAAATTTACACTATTCCAAAAGTGGGTTTTTTTTTTTTACTTTCCTGTGCCTTGAGTCAAAGGTTTCAGCAGGATGCGCCTGCAGCACAACACACCGTCACCTCGAGTCAGCCTTGCGTCTCAAGCATGCTGACCCATACACGATGTGGGACTGTCTTCCTCCTTAGGGTCAAACATAGATTGCAACCCACTCTGTAATTCGGCGTGTCCCGTTCCTATCCCTGTGTGTACCAGTGGGGTAAGAAGCCTACCCTGCTCTTCAAGCCTACACTTCTGCTCACCTTCTGTCTCAGCTCCTACTGTTGGTCCTCTAAGGGCTCAGTGATCACAGACATGTGCAGCAATAACCACCCAGTCTTGCAATTTTAATGCAGAATTTTGGACCAGGTATCTCCGAATAGCACATGTGAAGCACGAATGAACTTTGTACCCTGTGTTTTTACAGTATTCCCCAGTAACAGCTAACTAGGTTGAGTACTGGATGTACTTGTGCCCGCCGTGCTGTTCTTCACCCACCAGCCTGTATGGCAATATATCCTCATTTACTTGCAATTTGAAACCAAACTTCAAGTGCTCTGCTTCCAGCAACCAGGCATGTACTTGCTGTCAGGGCCTTGTGCTCTGTATAAACAGTGAAACACTCAATAAATTTGTTATTCGAGGGTATATTTCAGAGGTACTGTCACGCAGGTCTCGATCTGCACGAAGGTGTGTGATATGGGTGCAGCCCAGTGTGGACACTTGCACATGTAAGGGCTACAGTCCAGGAAAAGCACACCTCGAAATGTAAACACTGCTGTTTTTCTAGGTATTTCTTCCTCCAGACATCCAAACATTTCAAATTGCAACTCATGTTATCTGCTTTAATGTACTATTCTCAAGTCTTCCTTGCTTATAACAAAAAAAAGGCTCGGTTTTGGGATTAATTTATTTTAAAAAATCATTGTATTTGCGCCGGAACAAACCTTCAGCTACATTTTCCCTAATCTTACATTCTCTTTGATAAATGCAATAATACATCTTGTCTGGGGGCCATGTAAAAATAGTTTCTGATTTAGAAAATTGCAAAGTTTCGGGAATAATGAATGGAACTGCATTTCCGTCAAATTCAATTGCAAAGTCTGGTGCTTACCCTCAAATTGTTTTACTTTAGCTCGAGTATGAGCCTCATATTTCTGAGCCGGTACAATTAAAGTATTGCTGCAGTTGCAATATATTTATATGATCTGTGTTCCCTTTTGCGAGGGGAGGGGGATTCTGTTCCGCCTTTGGTCTTTTTATTACCGAGAAAAGAGCAAAGAACGGTGCAGATTTCGCAAAAATTCGGCTGGTGTCAGACAAAGTGTCGGGGCTTAGCTGAAGGAAAATCTCATGGTGCTCCTACCCTGGGCGCATGTGATGTGAGGTTTAACTACCTGCAGTGGAAACCTCACACCGATCGCAGAGCGAGCGTCAACGGCTTTGTGGCGTGTGACTGCCGGGCATAATCCAGTTGTCCTATAATGATGGTAATAATAATAGCAAAACCAATGTCAGTGTCTGCGGTTAATGCGATAACATCAGAACTCCAAAGATGTGCATGGAAATGCTACATCTATAGCTCAACGCAAGCATTTATTCATTTTGTTCTTATTTAATTTTGCAGACATGACACAGTTAACAGGATTAGTGTGGCGGCACCAACAATAATAGCGCTGGATGAAACGTTAAACATGAATTCAAGGTTTATTACCGCTGCGCCGACACTTATTGTAAGACGGAATCCTCTTTCATTCGAGGAGCACCCGAAACCGCTTCAACTTTAGTGAAGTCTGCGCACGATCAAAGAAGGTCTAACACGGCGTGATCCGCGGCGCTCCTCCTCACACCGGGTGCGTAACGTCGTCGGCAAAATGGACAAGCGGCGTGCATCGCGCTTGACTTCGGAGATGCTCCAACAAGGGGCGTCGCCCTTCAGGGCCCTCGCGTCAGCAGCCGAGCAGGTCGGCTGCACGCTATTCCCCAACCCCGCGGAGACTGTAAATGGAAGTCGGGAGAAAAGATCTAAAAGCACAGACTGCCAGTGCAAGGCTGCAGTTAGCGAAGTCCCACAGCGTTTATTACGGACTCCGGGGCTTCTGGTTCCCTCTGATTATATCCTTGTTCAAACTTCAAAATCGCTTCAAAATCTACAGATTATTATGGACCTCGAACCTGAGTTCTGACACAAGCTTCACCTTGCCAAACACTGTAAATCCCCCCCCCCCCCCATGAGCCCGTGCGATCGAGGTTCAGCTGCACATTATTTTACAGACGGCTCGCTTCAAGACGGTTTTTGTTAAGAAGCAGCATTGTGCCTTTTCTGTTTAATGGATGATCATTTGGCAAAAAAGAGAGCATGAGTATGACTGTTGCCTCTTTACTTACCGGCACAATTTATACTTTTTTACTGTATAATAATTTTGCTAAGCACTATGCAAGGTGCTAAGTAAGTAACTCACAGCATCGAATTAGCAGTTAATAAATAATGTAGCGACAGACTAATAGAGTTTTAGGCCATTGTTAAACACAGTCCTGCTCAATGTGCTTGCGTATCTAAAAAAAAATGTTATTGTGGACGTAAAATGTACTTTTTTTCATGATACTAGCACTATATAGGTGCCCATTTATTAAAACCAGCTTACATGGCTTTTTTATTGCTCACAAGACCGTGCTTGGTGCCGCCAGAAGTCGCGTAATATTCACGTTGTTTTCCTGCATGCAAATTTGTTGGTAGGCTGTAGGCTATCTGGGCCTACAGGTGAGCGCAATGGTGTGTTGCCTATGCTCAGTGTTACGCCGGGTTGATGTGAAAAGGGTGCGAGGCGTAAAGATGCTCTAGCATTGCATTTGTTCATTAAAATTTAGGAAATCCGACGCAAATGCTGTTATAAAATGAATACATCATCAGTCAAAAGTTTGAGCTCAGCGGGCGACGTGCCCAACTCTGAATGCTTAAAAAGAAAAAAAAAAATGGGGTAATGTATGCTGTTCATTATTGTGTTGTGAGATATCCCTCCTGTTGTATTTCATACGGATATGATTCCCATTCAAATGCAAATCAAATGCAAATCGTGGCATGTTTCATCACCGCCTTACTGTAACTAACTTCCTTTTCGGCTATCAGCACACCGTTACTTTATTGTAATTCCTATTGCTTTCACATCCACACAAGTATCTCCAGCACAAGTAAAGTTTCGGCCGACAGCAGTGTGTGCGATGCCACAGCTATTCTGCACCGGTACGCTTCTGCCATATTTTACTATGCATGTAGGCATCCCTCATGCACCTTCTATATTTTGGGGATTATTCCAACTCTGCAGTTTTCCTGTTATTTCAACACTGTCAGAATTGTTTATATTGCCGTCATCTCTCGGCTGAGAGTGTTTCTTGAAGTTGACATTTTAAAAGAAAGCTGCTCTTTTTGAGGTTGTAATTTCCATGATGACACCCAGCTTAGCCCAGCAGTACCTTACAGTGAATGCGCTCTCTGGGTTTGATGTTCTCGAGGTATTCAGGTGGCAGAAGCATTTTTTACCACCGCCTCTACGACCAGCAAAGCCAAGGGACCTTTGAAGTGTTTACCACGTGAGGGTCCATGCTGTGAGTGGTACAATGGCCAGGGACAGAAGCAATCTGTGACACACTGACACCTGGCATGTACACATATATAATCATTCGACCCAAAAAAGCAGTCCTTGGTGAACCTGCCTCTCCGAATATTGCGGTAACCTTGACTGATACCGTCACAACTTGCCTGAGCGGGACTTTTCAATTTTTTATTAAAAATGAGTTTTGTTTCATGGGAAATAATAGGCAGCGCATGTCGGAGGCCTGCACAGAAAAGTGGCAGATTTGTCAGACAGATATGGCAGGTTCAGTACTCTTAAAAACCACCACTGGGCACAATGAAATGCCCATGGACATTTACATATGGAATGATATTTGCATGCATCAGATATGAGCAGGATGCCATATTCTGAGTTAGCGTTAATGCATCTGCAGCTTTGCATTATACATGTGTCATTCTGGGCAAGCTGACATGAAACCCCACAAAGAATCGGATGGGATTCATGCAAATGAATGCACGGGGGGGCCTAACAAGATTTATCAAAGGCGGCGGCGCCACCCCTAGGCGTCACTTGGCGATCATTCGAAGGGGTCTGAAACCCAGGTGACAACTGGTGTCCTCGACTCTATTGTTCGTGGAAAAATAAAGTGACCGGCAGGCGCAGGTGAAGATGTGGATGCTGTTTCCAGAAAAAAAGCAGTGGTACACTGAGCAATGCAATTTTAAGCAGTGAAGTAATTCCTCCGTCTTAATGTACTTTTATAATTGGTGAACTTATTCTTTTTGCACTGATGGTACTTTCTTCCAAATTGAATACATTTTTTTAACCATAGAAAGTTCTTTTCTCAAGGATATGCCAACATGTGCTCACCTGGTACTGTAAATTACTTCTTCAGAATACGTCCTAACCTCAATGCTCTGTTCTTTGGTATTAAAGTATGGATTTAAGATTTTTCCAACATATTTGAATCTGCAATAAGTTAAACTGCACTTGCACAGGGAATCTGGTTAACAATTTTGATCAGAAAGCAAGGTCACGCGTCTTCTGTCTCTTCTGTGGCAGCTCCCAGAGATGCACAACACTTGCAGGTTGCTTTGCTCTCATGCTTTTTTCCAGTTCACCCACAGCCAAGTCTCTCCAGTGTTGGACTGGAACTGTATCCAGAACTTTGGTTTATTCTTGTTATGACAGATATTTGCAAAGTACGTTCAAAATGAACAGGTGTCATAACCAAATTCCTCTCCGAACAAAGATGGAAAATAAATATAGAGGAACCTGCGGCAAATTTTTTTTTTTTTTTGGATCCAAAAGACTTGCAGGAGTCGCTACGGAGCTCTGGTGTCCCAGACATGATCCACTTTGAAAAGTTATATGCCTTAAATTTTAATCATAAACCTTGTTCCAAAATGCCGCACAAGCAGATTGCATTGCCTTTATGTATGAAGAATATAGTCAGTCATCATGAATGTTGACATTGTTAGACAGACTCAAAGTATATTTAGAGGCACCAAGTTAAAGCTTGATTTTCTGTCAGAGAGAACATCTGTTCCAGAAACGAAAAAGAAACCATCATCCCCCCACTGCTCATTCTTAGGCCCAAACACACACCGGAGCCAGGGTACGCCTATCTACTGAATGGCATCCTCCAGCATATGTTGTTTAATCAAACCTTTGTCTGTTTTAGCATTGGACTCGGTTACTTTTTAATCATGATTTGAAGTAAAAAAAAAATGAAGATAATAATAATATACAGGCTTATTAGCATACGAATTCTCTGAAATCACGTTTATTTTGACAAACAACTTTCATAAGTTACAAGTAAATCCCTCATATGGAACTTCCAGGATTTACGGCCCTGATGCTTCCATCTGTTCTATTTTCACTTTATGGACATTGCGGTCTGCCATCATTCACCGTCGAGCTATAAAGTGTTTCTCACGCTTGCATTTTTAGAATACATTTATGGCAGGATATTGGTTTCATTTTATGCATAATACCACCCAGCAGTGATATATGTACAGGAGGCTCATACATACTCTTACACAAGACATGAATAGGAGTACAAATGTCATACACACTTAAATTTTGTGCAAGTTATTTTTTCTACTTTTTTTTATATTTTATTTTTAATTTTTACATTTTTCCCTAATGGTATGGAATGATTTTCCAATAGTAATGAGGACATTAGCTGCGTGAACTGTTTCCTATGACGTCTGCTTTTCTCTTGTTTCTTTGCTGTCAGTCTCACACTTTAAAGATGCGTATTTCCTCTCCTGTACTGATGTGGTGTAGCTTAACCGGTTAATGCATAGATTAGCAATGATGCACCAGACATGGCACAGTGCAAGGCACTCACTTTGAGTTTAATATCTGTTTCAAACCAATGGCCTGCAAACTTAATTCTGTTAGTTGACAACAGGTTTTTTGACATGCTTATCGAAAATGTGTGAAATATCATTACGTCTCTATGCACAGTGGTATAGAATGTACAAATAGTGAGGCGATTTAGGAATTAACACGCAAAGTCAAAAACACAGCCTAGTGACCTGAAGGTTGTCGATTCAGATCCCAGAAAAAAAACCAAATCACATAATTCGAAGTGCGCTAGTGAAATGACTGGCTACACAAAAAGACAGCTGGCTTTTGAAAAAGTATTCCCAAAAAAAATGAAATAATAAGAGAAAATCTGCATCTGACTCCTTTTGCTTAAGCTGGTGTATTCTGGTCCAGAGCCTGGTCACTGAATATAGCGCCTCGCAAGCGTGCAGTGTCTCCAAACGCAATAAACCAAAGAGCGTCAATTGCTGTCCATATAATGAAGTGCGCACCATGCGAGATAAACAATTTCTCAGTACGCGACTTAAATAATGTCTGTATTATTTTTCTAACAAGGGGAATGATGAGAAATAGCCCAAGGATGGGTTTTGTCAGCGAAGGATATGCACCGCGGTATTACTGATGGGGGCATTCCATTTTATCAGTAATGATTGTTCAGCCTCAACTTGCAACTGATACAATTGTCTTCGGGAGGCGAAATAAATGGGTCACAAAAGGTTTTCATATCATCAAATGTGCCAGAGACAAAAGCCAGCTGTGCAGTATTGACTGTATAATTCAATCTTGTCGCTGCAGAGTTGATTTAAGGTAATGGATTTCAAGAGATTGGGAAATTATTGCTTAGCCATGCTTAAAAAGATTCTTTTTGTCTAATTTTTTGCACTTTGCGCTGTACTCAGTATGCAGTACTCAGTAGTTTGTTGAGCCACTAGGATACTCCGTGCTTACGATGTCATGCCATTTTTTTAGTGCATTTTTTATGAAGGAAGCGGAGGTTGTGAGCATCTGTGGTCACCCCTGGGCTGAGGGTCACATTAGCACCAGAGAGAGGAGGTATGAACGTGCATAAGCGCTGCAACAGACAGTTTCTACCAACCGGTTGCGCTTCATGTTTGCTTTTTTTGCACATGACCACTTGCTGGTGTTCCTGAATACTGTCAGGGTGAAGCATGTTTGATGTTCGTGACAGATGTAAACAATGGTCAAAATGATGGATGTCAGTAAACAACTTTCAAATCTTTACTTGTAAACTGCATTTTGGCAAATTCATGGTCGATTGCAAGAACTGCGAGTACAAACCTCAAGGCCATAGCTGAAAATCGGAAAAACAGATGAAGAGATACATTGACAATAACAAGAGTGGAGTTGTTTTTATTATTGCTTCACGATTGTGTACTGAAAAAAGACGAATACAACTGACTTGGTCCCCAAGACCAAAAAATTAAGCTTACTATAAGATATTCAAGGCTCAGGTAAAATTTGATGTAAATTGCGTCATGTTTGTATTGTATTCTTTTATATTTTGCTAGTTTAATGAAGATAAACTTCAATGGCCCTGTTTCATCCTCAAGTGCAGGTCTCAGAAAGGACAGGCACCATAACAATGCACAATTTCCCAAAGGTGTACTTTAAGTGGAACAGCTGCTAAATAAATAAAAAAAAAAAAAAAAACTTAGCCACAAACATTGATTTTTTTTTTCTTCTTCACAAGTGGGCCATAGGATTCTATTTATTTATTTATTTATTTATTTATTTATTTATTTATGCAGTTCCCTTTCTACACTCCAATCCAGTGGCATCCCATACAGTATGTAGTTGCATGGCCTAGTGCCCAGGGATCTGGGATAGACACTGCACCGCCATGACCTAGCACTAGATTACATTAAAATGTATAAAGTAAAATGTATAAAAAATAATAATAATAAAAAAATAAAAAAATAAAATAAAATAGTAATAATAATAATAATAATAATAATAATAATAATAATAATACATGGGAAAAATTAAATTTGATTAAATTACATTAAATTAAATTGCAAGCTGGATCTGCTTGTAATTTCTGTTCTTGACATGAAACATTCTTTTACCCTTGGGCTTTAAACAGCTCATCTGTTCAGCACACGTTATAGTCACGGATTTTGGGCAATCACTCCTGTATAAGCTTTTGGGCCTTATGTTTCAGCACAGAGGGAAAGTAGATGCTGCTTGTTTTTTTGCACCAAAATGTAATCAAATATATGTTTAACCATGTCCTTTTAATCTTAAATTAAAGTATTTTCAGCAAATAAATTCACCGAATCAATCTATTTCTGACTGGTTGGCAAGCTAAGCTATTTTGTACCCTCTGCTGCTAATTCTGTTCAAAGAGAGATGAGGCGAAGTGCTGGTTCTCCAGGAGCAGTGAAGGAAATTGTGGCCGTGGTGAAACAGTTGTCCCAGAAACCTTGAGCTGTCTCACTTTGCTTTTTCCTCTCGGTCTCCTTGTCAGTAAGTTATATTCTTTACAGTATAAGTCTGACCACCATTAATTTCCTATCACACTACTTTAACTCACACTGTCAATCCATCCATTATCTTTAACTGCTTTTCCTGGTCAGGGTCACCTCAGTCCAGAGACTGTCCCAGAATTACTGGGCAAAAGGCTAGGAGTGGATCCATGTCAGACGGGGCACCAGTGTATTGCAGAGTAGGCACGTGTGCACGCACACACACACACACACACACACACACACACACACACACGCACACAGCCGTACACTAAGCCAAGTTTATAATGGGCAAAAAACTTGTTTTTGGAGTGTAGGAAGAAACTGGAGCACCAAGAGGAAACCTACACAGAAATGGGGAGAACATGCACACACACTTCACACAGACTGAACCAAACTCAACCACAAACATCAAATGCCCAGGTGCTACGTTAGTTCAAGCCCCACTCAGTTTATGTGTAGTTTGCATCTTCTGAGCAGGTTTCTTCAGTTTGTCCAGTGTCCTCCCATAGTCCAAACACGAGTGTTTCAGGTGGGCTGGTGACTCTACATTGAATGAATATGTGTTTCATTTGCCCTCCCGAATAAATGTTTGACTGAAGAGCATCTAGAGTTAAGAAGTCACCTTGGATCAAGGTGTGAGCTACACGCTGCATGATAGCCGCTGTAAGTTTGCTAAATAAGTAATTGTTAATGTGTATATCTTATTTTTTAATTCCTAATGAATTGAGATGCTGGAACAGTTGGAATGTTAAACACTACCATATTTTATTGTCACATGACAGTTTTGCGATTTTTACATTTAATGACTGCAACAGTAAAAAGTATGCTTTTGAAACATTTCCCCATACCAGGCTGCCTGGTCCGTGGAACCCACAAGGGAGCCCGGTCAATCGGCTGGTGACCTCTGCCGCAGTCTCTGATGGAGACGAGACAGCGCCTTCCCCACCGAGGTGCTTGCCTGCGCGTCCAAAGTCGATTTGACACTAAGGAATGATATTATGTGAGGGCCGGACTGAACTTTTCATTATCTCCAGGCCCTTTGTACGTCTGTGGCTTGTGTTTCCCAAATCATCACTCCGGAGTTTACAACTTGATCTCCCGGATAATTTGCTGCGTTCTCTCCCAGGAATTATTGATCTCGGTTTGATGAAAGAAAGCCTGGTACAATGATAGTTCAATTATGTTTTAAGTGCTGGATAAAGCCTTGTAATTTGTTTTTGATCATGTCGGCAAGTACATTATCAAATGCTTGCTTTGCAGCGGCACTTTCCTATGACCACGTGTAACCTTGTGCAATCTTCAGAATCGAATGAAGAATTTTACACCTCATATCCCTAAAAGTGTTATAAATACGTCCAGGCACAATCGATGCACTTTTTACACTAAAATCTGTACATGCAAAGTAACATTTGAGCTACTGCAGGTAAAATGTGAATGGGCCTTCAAATATCACAGATAAATCAAAAAGTCATCGCAGTAGTAATAAAATTATTTGTTTGTTATAATTGTAAACACAAATTGTTTCTTTTCTTTGCTGAGCATGCCCAGAGTGAGAATGTACAACAATATTTGCAAAACACATGCAGTAGCTTCGGCTCACCAAACATGAAAGCAGCCTCCCTTGACTTGCTTGGAATATTTATTTATTTATTTATTTATTTATTTATTTATCTTGGGGGAGGTGAAAGTGGAGTTTTTTCCCTGGCAAAAGCAGTAAAGGGATAATGAATCAGCATGGCTTGTTAAAGAGAAACACGCACATCTGTAAAGGCAGCGAGTCCCTGGGCTACGGTGCCTTAGCCGCTCTTGCAGAGTACCTACGCACCTTCCCTCTCCTCCTCGACTAACACGCTCATTTCAGATGGGAGGCAAATTCTAAAGCCTTCTTGCTGTGCCACCCCTTTCCCCCACCCTTACACCACACTTTACCCTGGTATACGCTAAACATTTGAGGAGCGCATCTCCATATCGGTGGGGGTATTCCCCACAGCTTTGCCCCCTCGGTGCACCAGTCGCGGGGGGTTTGCCGGGGTGTCGTACACCAGCTAGCTGTGCTGCATCATGTCACCGTCATGGCCTGTCACTCGCAGTAATGCTGTGTGGAGAATTGGGACACCCAGCGTATTCTTTTCTTCTTCAGTGCGTGTTTATGTGGCGTTTGTGAGTGTGTGAGCAAACGTTTGTGTTCCTCGACGCCGTTGCCAGGTGACCCCAGCCGTGAACGAGGCTCTTCCACCGGAGAGGCGAACCGCAGCGACGGCGCGGCAAGGAGCCACACGAGGTAGCTGGCCTGCCGGTGCCACTGAGCTGTGTGTAATAAATCCCCTGAAAAGAAAAGGCTTCCCATTGTCTTGGGACTTAAAGAAATCAATTCCTCGCGCACTCCAAACGCTCCCCTACGATGCCTGCGGGCTGCAGGCGGACACACACGGGTGCACTCAGCCGAAGGCGCCCACAGATCAAATCCACCAACACGGTCCTTGTAGCCGTGTAGTTAAAATTCAGTGTTAAGGAGGACATAAACCTCTTTATGGCTGGTCCAAACACACACAATGAATCACTGGGGAAGGATGCGGGACTCTCAGAGAAGCCCACTTCTTTTTATTTATTTATCATATTTATCAGTGCGAGACATCGACAGCGTTGTGTACGCGCTTCGTCTGGGAATATAAACAAGCAGCTTCGAAGGCCGTTTACCGCGTTGGAGGTGTGGTTCTCCCCTCCCCTGCGCCCGCTCCATCCAAGTGTGGAATCACCGAGCATCACTTCACAGCGTCCCCCCCACCAAGTTCCCATCCGACATCTTTTCACCACCCCCCACCCAAATTCTCCTTCTCCCCCATCCAGCTACGAGACCAATTACAGATCTTCTCTCGCTTCATAATGGCATCCAAAGTTAGCTGTGTTTATTTATTTTTTTTTAAATCACTCTGTTACTGTTTATTTTATAATTGAGGAAACATTAAAGTATATTATTTTGGGATTAAATAAGATATATTATTGCACTGCATGCAATTTGCTATATAATTTTAGGAAAAAAGAGATTTATGTCTACATTTGCATCGGATGGAATTGGGTTATAAGAATTAATGCACAGTTTTCGTGAATTAATTGTAATGTAAAGAAATAACAGAATGAAAATGTAAATGGCTCATTAAATGGCTGAGCATCCTCCTGTAAGGGAGTTTATTTTTTTTAATAATGAGAATAACAAATCTGTTAAGACGTGTCCAGTATTTAAAACACGCTATTACTCTTTGTTTATTTATGATCCAGCTTGCTTCACTTTGGGTCAGGGATACAACGAAATGCTATCATTTGAACTAAAAAAAAAAAACTGTTTTTTTTTTCCTTATTGAGGGTGCTGGAAGTTTCTCCTCACGTTGGAACTTCTGTGGAGCCTCCACTGATGTCGGAGTGATGCAAGGCCAAAGTTAAGAGCTGTGTTTCATCCTCTCTTAAGTGAATGTTTTGAGCTTCTTGTTAAAAAAAAAAAAAAATCCCTATTTTTCTTTAAATGATGCATATTAATAACAAAGGAAATAAAACAAAGACTGAATTTGTAAGAAGTCAGGAGATGAATCTGAAGCCTTAAAACAAATATTAATATATATCAAGACGGTTATTAAAAAAGAGTGTTAATCATTTGGCTGTCATACCTTAGAAACAAAGTAAAATATCAGAATTAAAAAGACATCCTTTAGGCAAACACTGATAATCCATGTGTAACTGAAGTCATTCCATGACATGAACATCTGTTATTATCCAGTTATATAATTAAATTTTGTACCAGTATTTTAAGTTGTTATATGAGTCAGGTCTGTGCAACTGAGCATTGATCCAAATAGCATCAGGCTTCAGATGCCAGGATATTATTTTCACCTGCTACTTCCGGAAGCTTTGTTACTGCACAGGGATCTGTGGGGAATTCAGTTGCAGTTTCGTCCCTTTTGTTCTTCTGCAGTCCTGGAACACGGAAGTCACAGACAAATGAACTCATTCGTTGTGATGCCAAAAAATGCTTAACAAGAGATTTACAGCGAGCCGCTGACATTCTGTCCCTCGTCCACACCAGCGGGTCACTGACACCCAAGTAAAGCGGAGCTGTTCAGTTTAGCCCTGAAGTTCTCTCAACTCAAAGATCTGAAGTCTCTGGAGTCTTGCGTTGAAGACGAAGAGCGGCCCTCGTGCTGAGGGTCAAGTTAATTAGGCAGACGGCTCAGCTTTAACTCAGCAGTCGGAAGCACGGAGGCTCCAGACCTCGCGACGCCTTAAGAGCGACACCAGGCAGCGATGAGCGCCGGGCCCGCCTTTGCAGAGCAAGCGTTTTCGAGGCCCGTTTCGAAGAGCAATATTTTGATCCCTGTTGAATCTAATATTTAAACTCAGTCCCTCCCGCATTCCTCAACAGAAAGTTTGGAAAGAAAGCAGCAAAAAAAAGGCGGGCTGGCTGAGTGATGCATTTTTCAAAGTGTTCATTTGCACCGGTGTGCGTGCTCCTCAAAGTCACATTCTGACTTGAAGAAGCTGCCAGAAATAATAGCGTACACATTAATACTTTGTTTTAATCATACATGTGTTCCGACTAAATGCAGCCTTCACTTAAATAATGAAAGATTAATGCAGTTAATAAGTTCAAAGGTGCATTACCGATCCTTTACCTTCTTTTCCTACTATTATGTTCTTCTCCTATATTCCCTTTGTTATAAGAGCTCTGTAGCACCTAAATTTCTCATTCGTGGGATAATAAAGGTTTATTCTATTCTATTCTATTCTATTCTATTCTATTCATTTTTTGTTAAATGTCCTTGACAGACAGTCTGAAACTTTTACCAAAATTATTAGGCTTAAGGCCAGGACCAATGCCACTCCTTAATAATAATAATAATAATAATAATAATAAGAGAGAGAAGAAGAAGAAGAAGAAGAAGAAGAAGAAGAAGAAGAAGAAGAATGATAATAATATCCTTATAGTGCCTACATGTCCTCTACTGCATTTTCTATAACATTATGGGAAACCTTACAGTAAGTCAACTTTATTCATCAGATTTACATTTGGCAATATGAAGCCAAACTCAGTATTGACAGAACCACATTAAATTTTGTTGTCGGAAGCGGCTTGTTTTTATTGAGCCAGGAAGTTGTTCTTCATTTCAGGCGGCCAAGGCCACCCGATTCTAGCAGCCAACATTAGATGACATGCTAACAGTTGCACAGAGCAAGACGCTTTTGGGAAATCTCCAACTGTTGCCCTTGGTTTTATCTGCCCCCATAAAACCTCCTTCCTCAGAGTAGGCCCTGGTATTTTACTGCATATTTACTGCATATATAAAATCAAACAGATATATATTCAAGGAAAATCATAGATATAAGTTTTTTTTTTTTTCTCCTTTGACTATGATGTGGCTGTTTCAGTGATCTTGAACTTTTTAACGATGGACATTGGACTGGAAAGGTTTCATTTTTTTTTTTTTTTTTTTTTTTGTAGTTATCACCCAATTCGGACACTAATGACCCTATGACTGCCATTTTCAAAGACCTGCCTGACTTTAAACACAGTGAATAATGATGTTAATAGACCTACTCTATGTGGAGTTTCTCAACGGGAACAGGTAACCTTTATAAACCTCTTTAAGAACCCAGAAGCACCAAGAAGTTGGCAGGCAATATAACACTGATGCATCATGATTATTGTAAAAATTTTCTAATTTTTATGGCCTTTTTAAAATTAAACAATTTCTGAACAATTTTCATAATATCTTCCTTTATTACTTTTGGTTAAAGTTTTTGCAATATGCATTATTGTACGCAGAAACCAACTTAGAATCGGTGTTATGCAACGGCGTAGTAAGAGGGTGGGGTGGTTTGCCCTGGGTGCCAGGCAGAAAGGGGCTGTGAAGCCTGTAAAGAAAGCAAAAACATAGCATGCATTGTTAATCGTGGTATTGGTACAAATCTTAAGAAAAGACGTCAAATGCATATTTGCAATAACCCAGCCCAATAACTAAACCATGACTAACACAAAATAGAATGATTTCAATGCACCAAATGCTTATGAAGGTAAATTAAACAGTACACAATACTATGCAGGTAAGGATGATGGAAAGCATCCATCATCCCCTTGCTCCATCATAAACATTTTTTACTGTGACTAATTTTGCCCCATAGTATGGAGGATGTTAAAGAAAGGATCTAACCTGGGGTGAAGAATATCTTAGGTACGCCTCTCATGTTGTGTCCACTCCTGTGTGGTTGAGCAGTGTGGAAAAAACAAATAAAATTTGGAGGTCTCAAGCAGTGAAAAAAGTGAAGGCAATTCAGATTGTACAGATTTTCTAAAATGACAGTATTCAGCCTAACATTTATAAGGGGCTACATTTTCTTTTAACACATTTCTATGCCTGTGTCTTCCTTGTCATACTTTGTAACACAAATATATACATTAAACCAGACAGAAACTAAAGATTCTGATGGAAGCATTTAACACCAGCTATTCAGGTATTGTATTTTTAACGCCTAGGTGTTTTTCATGGATTGATTGGTAAATTCACATGGTAATCTGAAATTCTCCAGGTTTGTTCCCCTATTCAGCTCAACAAGGACTACCAGAGTAACCCTGCAGTGTGGTAAAATCAAAAGAGATTTCACTCCAGTGACAAATTCAAGACTGACACGAGGATACGGTTGCCCCGATACATCCCGAATCATCAAGCCAGAAAAGGCAACAGAACCGTAAAATTATTTTTCTTCTGCACTCCACTTTGGGACATTGGATCCTGAGCACACAAAGCCACCAACTGTGTCCAGGCATTAAACCTGTGACTGTACCTGGGCAGAGGATCTACTGCCTTTGGATGACCCACTCTTCTGCTTCTTGGTTTCACTCCTCCGGAAGATGGTTCAACACGGGTGCGAAACCACAGCCAGCATGAGCTTCCATTAACACATCTGCATGCACTTCATAAATGTAATAGGCAGTTAGTACATAGACGGGGGTCAGGGAGTCATTTTGTTTTCCCACGTTGGCCGAGGGGATTTTTGCTGTTTCTCTGGAATACATATTGTGAGAAATGTGCTGTACGACACAGTTTGTACCTCAGTTTGCATCTTGCAATTGGAGTTTTTTTGCGGTTTGACTTGGGCTGTATTTCTGTATGGAATAACCTCGAGAAGCTCTTTCTTCCCAAATCGGAGACACATTTATTTTATTCATTTAACGGACACTTTTCCACAAAGCCACATGCAATAAACACTTTATTGCAAATCCCATTTAGCTGACACCTTTATCCGAGGTGACTTACAGTTACGTATTACACTAAAATTCCTTAACCCCTGTACTCATTTATCCAGAGCAGAGCAACACACATATACACATGCAGACATACACACTATGGGCAGTTTAAAGTTACCATTCTTGAACACAAAGAGAGCATGCAGACTCTGCACCCATTGAGCAGGGTTCAAATCCATGCCCAGTCATACTATGCAAGGTGCTGTGAGGCACCAGGGCTACCACTGCGCCATCTATACACACGTAATCCTCCATAGCTGTACTGCATGAGTATACATACAGGCATTTTTTAGTGCTCTGTCTTCAAGAACACTGGCATATTTGTAAGAGCTGCTCCTTTGGACCTAAAGATTGCAGATTCAAATCCTAACTCTTACTGTAATACCTTTGAGCAAGATACCTACTTTAAAAGTTGCCCATAAAAATGGCTAGATCACAACATAACACTACAGATGCAGAAAAGGATCATTTAAGATAATAAATGTAACCAAAATTGTGTTGCTAAGTGTGACAAGTTTACAAGTGTACATACTGTTTTATTATTGTACATATTTAAAAAAATATATAAATCCGATTATACACGGACATGCCTGCAAGGGACCCATACACTGTGCCAAGCATACTAGCAGCAAGTATTGAAGAAGCCGATGTTTCCACAGCTGCAGCATCTTCTCTCCACCTCTCTTTTCACCTTTCCTTAAGCAGCTTCACCACATCTTAGCCTGTTTCCTTTAATCGGCAATAGGTAATGTTCCACATTCCCGATAAGCAGCAGTGTGAACTACAGTGCTTACCAGGGTATAAACCTGTTGCCCACTCTGCTAGATTCACACTTCATCCAGTTCTAATAGTTCTTTCTAGAGTGAAAACTGCTTCAAAGATGTCTTTGCAATGCAACAATGCAAGAAGTTTGCAACGGTGGCAGGAGATGAGGAGGAAAGCTATTTGCCACAGCAGCACTATTTTTCACCTTTGTTCATGATATTATCCTCTTGTGTTTCTAAGATCACATTCACACAGGAGGGTTTGATGTCTAATTCAGATCTCTTATTTCTGTTCAAACCGGGACCTGTGTATGACTTGTGCATTTACCTGGACATAAGGGTCAATTAAAATATATGAAAATAAAAAAACAGTACACATATGTAACATAGCCATAAGGTAAGCACACAGTGTGATGAGCAGATTTTCCTGGTGATATTTTCTCAAATGGGGGGTATTTTTACCAGTACTTTACACTGCTTGTGTAATAATACCTACTAAACTTTAATAAAGCGGGACAATCTGGACATATTATATTTTTGGACAGAGATGAGACACTTCTAAGTGCCCAAGATTATTGTCGTCGTTCATAAGATCTGGCATCACCGGGGGGAAACTATTAAATAAAAAGTATCCCTTTTGAACAACAGTGCACAAGCTAGCATGGCAGTTAACATTGCCACCAGGTTTAAACCCAACGTTTTGTTGTGGTTCTTTCGAGGTCTTTAGCTAAAACTGTAAAAGTTACACAGCTACTGTACATAAATAGGAACACAACTGTACATGACTGAACCTTATAAGCTGCTCTAGAGAAAAGTGTCAGGTTTAACAAACATAAATGAACCGATAACTGATAAATAAGTTGGTCTCACTGGAAACTGGATGATGTCTCAAGTGTGCAGTTGAATTTGTATTGTTTGCTAAAGTTTAAGTGTACGACAACACAGCAAAACAACATGTATCTCTTGTGAAAAAGCAGGTGTTTTTTTTTTATTGAATAACTTAATTTAATTTTTTTATTTTTTGCTTGCCATTTAGACTACGAGGAACAAATCTCATCGGTGTCAGGTTTAAAAAAAAAAGAATAAATAAATAAATCAGCAGTTGGTATCTGTAGAATGACAGTGTGAATGTGCCCTAACTGTCAGTCAGCACTTGAGGAAACTGTCCAAATTGTACAGGGCTGCTGCTCATCATCCTCATCCAAGGAGGGATAAGAAGGGCCAAGCGGATCTACATGTGGAGTCACTCATACAGAGACAGCAAGTGTCGCCGTGTCTTCTCCCCCTCGCAGGACGCAGTAGCAGCGACAGTGGGAGTGCAGACCTACTCTGCCGAGCCCTGCAACCAGAACTGTCAAGAAGTACCTTTCAATCTGGTTAATAAACTGTCTGTTCTGCTGCCTTTCTTTCTGCTGATACCTCCCATACTCTCCTTTCTGTCCCTCAGGAGCACCATGCAGGTGCCTCTTCATTTCTGTAAATGCAAAGAGAAAAGGAACAAAAACACATATAGACAATATGATTGGGAGAAATGCCATAGCTCTAAATAACTTTTAAAAAAATCAGCATTGACCCCTTGTGCAGGATCAAATTTGCAGCATCGAATCTGTTCTGAAATTTTTTTTTAATTTCCTGCCCAACGTTGGCGCTGAGAATTTTGCTGCAAGAGGGGAGAAATTCATTCATTTTATAAAGTCAGTACTTTTATGATAAGGAAATAATACAAATTAGCTTACTCCCAGGAAGAAAGTTAAAGCACTTTCAATTTGTTGATATGCAAACTGAAAACATGCAGTGCGGTAAAGATATAGTTTTATATTGAAAAACCAGGCAAAAATTTAAGTGCTTTTGGTATCAAATGATGATTTTCCCAGAACTACCTTATTTGTTAAATAATTTTTAAAAAAAAAACATGTTTTGCTGCTCATAATTCTTCCAAAATTTCCTTGGCAAGATTTTGCACATGGTGTGGAAAGATGAGCTTTAGCACTGTATATTTGCAGAAGAAAACAGTCGGTGGGTTAACACTAGGCTTTCTGTCAGGGCGGATTTGGAAAACTGTGCCACAGCTGTTGCCTATTTAATGAAGACAGCAGAACCTGCATTGGGTCGCTTTGTAAAATAAGAATTTGACAAGTAATATTGTCTGCAAAACAACAGAAACGAAATACAAAATGTAGGACAATCATTAACATTCAATAGCTTCCCAATAGCATTTTCAAACTCACTCGGGCAACTTCATGCAATGGAGCCATTTATAACCTTGCCTATAAATAATGATCTTTTACAATCTGTGACTTGAACAAATTTTTGCAGTATATGCAAATCTGCAAAGTGTTGCCACATACAAAAGGAAGGAATAATGTTATTATTTACCCGAGTCTTTTATTAAATGAAGATTGTAATTATTTTGAGCATTTTTGCTAGAACGGTATAAGCGCCAATCTCAAAATGTATGGGTGGAAGAGGGATTTGAACCAGAAACCTTCAGCACTGCCACTACATATTATGAAGTTTAAATGTCTGAAAAAGAAAAAGTATAAAAAGCGAGAGGTTTTTGAGTTTGAAGTTAGCTTTTGGTAATCTGGGGGATGTGGTGGTGTCGTAAGCTGGTGCCTCCCAGCTCCTGAGCTGCTTGCCTGATGTGGGGGTCAAGTCCAGCTCAGGGGTGTGTGTGGAGTTTGCGCTGCTCTAACAAAAAATATATCGCAACAAGGCAATGGTAAACCATTTCCGTTCCTCCTTGCCTTGAAAACCATGCCAGTGGTTGCCCAGGAGTCAGACAATGAGTCAATGGTGCTTTCCAACATCCAAAAACACTGCTATCCAAAGTGGAAAAAAAGGCTTTGTGACAAAAGTTTGTGGTGTCTTCATAGTTCATATGCCACACAGTTATGAAATTTATACAAAAATATAGCATAAGAAAGCTAATCTAAGAGCATGTAAGAATTCAATACTACGATATTCCCTCAAGCTGTATTATTTCAGGTGATCATCTATTGGTGACTGCCTGTGCATCATGGATCAGATGGGTCGACACCTTCAAAATGAGCAACTTTGCCCTCCGCATTAATGTGACCGCCACACTACAGAAGCAATGTGTGAGCATTTGTGAGCCTTGCACTTTCTGCCTGATTGTACATGACACATTCCGAGGCTCTCGCTCATGTTCCAGGTACCGCGTTTCAAGCCCTCAAAACTCGGACAACTACGTGACAAAAATAAGATGACAGGCAGAAATTCCTTGCAGCGATTTTAAAGGACATTTCTCTGTTGATTATTTTTTTAATACTGCATAAGGCCCTGGGCATCAGTCAGACTGCAGCAAAACCAGGCCAGCAGAAGGACCCTATTAGGTTATTTTTGACTTTAAGTTTACCGAAACGGTTTACATCACAAACACCTATGGCCATTCCACAAGCCTTTGCATTTCCTTTTAACAAAAACACAACTTGAGCACACAGAGGCAAAAACGATGCATGACTAAGTCCTCTGAACGCAGAGCCACAAGTCCCATGTCACAGGGGAACCGGCACGCGGTACCCAATTCATTACAGCGGCGTCTGCATCCATTAGCAGCTGGAGCAGCGGAGCAGGGGCCGCGAACACGAATGTGACTAACAGTTTGCGGCTGCCGCCATAATGGGAAATTTAAGCTGCAACCTGTTAGTCACATATTACTCACAAAGTTAATCAAACCAAATCCCAAGAAATAATCTGCTGCGGCACCCCTGATAATGGCCTCGAACTTAAAACGCTCCGGTAAATATCTCCGTGTTCAAAATATGCGTTCCAGGTGAGTCACATTCCAGAAAACCATTCCACTTAGTGTGCGGTTTATTTAAAAGTTACAAATTGGTAGAGTTAAAACTTATTATAAAGGTACAAAGTCGGGAAATGAATAAGTATGGCAAAAACAAGTGGCACCAGCCCAAAGGTTAAGCGGGTTCGGCTCATAGAGAGACGTTCAATTGTGGCTGCGTGTCATGGTGGATGCAGGGGGTGGATGGCTTCCGTCTTCACTGCATGGTGAAGCTTTTTCATACCTCGGCTTGCACGCCCCCCCCCCGCCCCCCCCAGACGGGTGGGTGGGGGTGTAGGTGTGCCTTTGTAGTGTCAGCTGCCTCTGGGCAAAAATGCTCTGTAAGTCTCAGACTTGTTTTTGACTGGAGGGGGCCCTCCGAGGGCAGGATTCATGGTGAACATCATTGCAAAGCTTAAAATGATCATTTTAATATGTTTCTGTTCTGCAGAAGTTTCTTGGTTAAAGTTGTGCCTCAGATACAGGTGATTCTGAATCAATGAGAAAATGTACCTGGACAAATTGAAGTGTATTGCAGTGTGTATATATCTAACCCTTACTGAGGGTTTTGCATAGTCAAGTACACACACACACACACACACACACACACACACAAACACTAGGCAGGGGTAGGACTTGCCCACGTGAAGCACGCTGCACTGGACACATCACTGATGTAAAAATAATAAAGGTTAGTGATAAATATTTTATCACTTTCTCATCTTTTCACTGAGCTATGACCTGTGTTTCTCTCTCTGTGGCCCCCTCCGGTTTTACAGCACTAAGTTGTGTACTAAATGCCCCACTCTAAGGATAACAGAGTTTGGTGGTAAATTACTGTATGTGTTATTACTGTTTACCTGTCCACCATCTGACCTGAACATTGCTGGAAAACTGTATTTATGCCTATATTAATACTGCAGTGGCCCAGTAAGTTCTTTTGCTGCTCATGACACCTGGCCTGAGTTTGAATCCTGCTCAGTCGGTGTGGAGGTTCCATATTCTCCACATGTCTGCATGGCTTTGCTCTGGTTGCCTCCCACAGTCTCAAAATATATGTTTCAGGGAATTGTTCGCTCTAATTTTCCCATAGTGGGTAACTATGTGCATTTGATCAACTTGTGATGGTCTAGCATCCCATCGTGGGGTATGATTCCAGAATCGGCTCTGGAAAGAATGACCCTGGTCAGAATTAAACGGTTACTGATGATGAATGGATATTAGTGCTGTCACTTGATTCATTTTTTAATCCCGGTTAACCACACATCTGATGCTTCCTATTTAAAAAGTATCAGTTTTGATGATGATGTTAAAGTAGTAAAATGAATATTAATATAAGTTCAAAATGTCAGTGTTAATGTGATTTGATGTGATATGAGGACATCCATCAGAGGACTTTTATTTAAAAAATAAAAAAAAAAATCCTAACTTTTGCTTATCTTCAGTGACTGTAAACAGAAATCCAAAAGGAAGCTTTTTATAAGGTCTCATCATTGCACATTTTCTAGTTTTAAAATGAACAATAACTGAAGACAACAATTAAACAGTTCTACTTTTCATTTACCCACCAGCACACAAGCGTGTTGACATTTTTAAATGGCAGAGTTGACCTCTTGTTTTACACAGTTTCCTGCCAAAAAAAATACAATCTCACACACACACACACACACACACACACACACACACACACACACACACACACACACACACACACACACACACACACACACACACACACACATGCTATAACTGTACCCTCCATTATAAATAACTCCAGCATTCTCTGGCATAAAAATCTGCTGCACAGCACATGTACATGAACAAAAACAATTGTACACGACATTCCTTGCTTTTAGGAATTCGTACCCTGAGCAACAATGAGCATGCAGTTACTTTTATGTCTTAGTGCCAAACTGTTTATTGCGCCACTTTATTGCGCTTTGACAGCTGCTATTAAATGCCTAACTTTGAAGGAACTGCTTTGTTGTTTGCCCATATTTGTGCACAGCTCTGCTGAAGAACCAAATACGTCCCACTTATAGGATCTCGTGAACTGAAACACTCCATTCTATAACAGCAGTTCTAGATGTACAGAGGCAGATATAAAGAGGAGAACCATCTGCCGTAAACCTGTTCTCATGTTCCTGAGCAGCGCTGTAGATTTTACATCTAAAAGGACTTTATTTATGGAAATATATCCCTAGAGTTTTACAATAATTAGTCATAAAATAATTTTCAAAGATCTGCTATCCCATCCAGCATCTTAGCCTAGTTTCCTATGCCTGGAATAGGCCCATAAGACCACAACCCTGCAGTGGTCTAGCAGATATAAAGAATGAAAAGAAAAACAAACAAATAAACACATGGTCAGACGTGGTTTCGGCTACATTTCTTTTTGCACTAGCAGAGGACTGCTTGTATGAGTGCGTGCAGGATTAAAAAAAACACAACTGCAAAAAATGCTCACCATTCAAAGCAGGAATTATAAAAAGAATGTGACAAAGAAATTGTTGCCTCCTACATGCGCAAACAAAACCTGTAAGGAACAGAATCCAATAATTTTCCATCAAATCCAAAAATAAGGCATATAATTATGTAAAGTTTTGCCGATGGAGTGACATGTACAGAACATGGGGCAAACGTGCTGTCCCCACTGCCTTATGACACAGGTATTTCTGTCAGAGTGGTTTGCTTTTTCCTGTTATAACTTCCATCCCTGCCCCATACCTTCACAACCTGTGTGATTTACTACTGGCTGCTTTGTTCTGAAATAGTTTTTTTTTTTTTTTTGTGCTTTTTTTTTCTTTAATTGAAACCATGACTTCACAATTGCTGTGATTATGGGAATATTAAAGTTCACGGACTGTTACACAAAATGTTTTCAGCACAAAAACATTTCAAACGTTATAGGCATTGTGTCATGGGTATCCATGTGTTTTTCGCCTGTGTTGAAATAAGAAATGTGCAAGACACTGAAGCAGATAGTCTTACAGACAAATGTAAAGGAAGTGGACCTGCAGACATGCCGTTACTCATTGGTATTGGACAGAAATAGGTGGTAATGGGTAGTAATCCATCCATTTATCCATCTGTCCATCCATCCATCCAGCCATCCACACATTATGATTCATTCTCAATTAATACTCACCACGGTTGCTGCACTCCAAAGGATATCCTGGAATGACAAGGTTCTAGGCCATGAAACTACCCTTTGGACAGAATGCCAGCCCATCAGTCTGTTAAACTTAATACTAAAACTATTCAAAGAGCTTCTTCTTTTCTATCAAGCACACTTGTAGAGAAAAAGTTGGGTTTGCAGAGTTTACTCTGAGCTGCCCCAAAACAAATGCCCCCCACTATGAGAGGGTAAGTTTATGACTGTCCCTGAGGTCCAGCAGATATCCAACGTAGCTGTTAAATGTGTTGAGCTGCAGTCAAAGAACATGATTTTGAATCCTTGCTCCTGCCACAGTGCCACCGATCAGGCCGTTTCCCCTGAAATGATTCTGTGAAAACTTCCAACTGTATGAATAAATGGTTGGAAGGAACTTAGTATAAAAATCAGTCTCTTTTGTTTCTTACTTATTTCATTTGTCTCATTTTTACTTGCTCAGTGGGTTCAGTTTATTGAAAAGATAGAGAAATACTGTATATTTTTAAGTATTAGTTTTATCTGAATATTAAAGCTATGAACACGGCTAGTGTTTCAGAACCGTAAAAATCCTAATTTCAATTAAAATAAATGAACTCTTGAGCCATTTCTTAACTTTATGTTTGTCTCAATTTCTTGTTTGTATGTTTTGATAATGCTTTTGCCCAAGTATGTATGTATGTATGTACAGTATCTACAGTATGTATGTATGTATGTATGTATGTATGTATGCGTGTGTGTATGTGTCATATCTCACATCACGTTGAGGGCTGAACGTATGTCCAGCGGGGATTTTCTTTAACCATTGCAGGTTTATTAGCAGAAATTGATGTTTATTAATACAGGAACAGATACTACAACCAATGTACACAAATACCATGAGTAACATTTGCTTTGAGCATATACTGTAAACCATTGATACACTTTGACACCTGGAAAAGAGCAAATGAACACTTTAAAGAGCATCCTTTCTGTCCTTAGGAAGGACTGAGCCTTTTTGCACCAATGGGGGCATCACGAAAATACAGATCTGGACCAAATTAATACTGACCTCAGTATTAGTCAGGATAACATATATATATCCATGAATACCACTTATCCTCTGGGTTATGGTCATGACTAGGACTACAACCCACTGTTATTGTCTATGGAAACACAACAATTTATTTGATCCACATAATTTATAGACAACCCCACCAATGAGTTTAATTGTAGGTGGAGTGTAATTCACTTCAAATTCCATTTAAACTGAGTGCAATTCAATGAGTTTTCCCATTCAGCTTCAGCTGAAACATTTGCCCCACAGAGATAGGCAGCAAAAAAGGGCACCTAAAGCCATATGCCAGACCTGAACTAAACAGTGCCAATGGGTAAGGTACAGTACATACATGTGAGATGAATGGGTTAAACGTGTTGCGCATGTGCACGCGTGTGTGTGTGAGAGAGAGAGCAGCCATTATGTTAGTGAACAAGTTATGAGTAATGGGTGAGTTATTTGCAGAAACCTGCAGCACCTCTGGCAAACCTGCACTGTGCTTGCTTGTTTCTCCCTTACTTGCTGGCTTCTTTATTTTAAACTAATGGTTTGTTACTCTACTTATTGTCTTGCAATGTATCTGGTGAGCACGATATTAGTAATAAAGGAGCAATTTTGATGCCGATTAAGGTGATGCATTACAGGATGAACGAGTATAATTCACAGTAAAATTAGGTTAGTATCTTCTGGAAGTCTCAGGAGGAGGTAAGGGACTGCAGTTTGCCAGTAAAGGCCAGGGATGGCTCTGGTTTTACATTTGATTCTTCAGAATAAATGGTCTAACTGCGTAGGAATTTCTGGTGAATCTGAAAATTAATTTTCCTGAAAAAGAGAATGCCTCAGACGTTCAGATGTTAGGTTCACAGGTGTGCTTGTAAATGATTTGTTTCAAAGGCTTCAACCCAGGTTCTTAGAAATGTCAATAAGTATTGTCGGCAGGTCTGAATGTGAAGAACCGTGACCGATAAAAAACGTTCCATTTCAATGTGTGCATCAACCCAAATCTGTACGGAAAACCAAAAAGCCAGTCGGTAAATACTGAGCAAGTCGTATACACGCATTTATGAGCAATACACAATATACTGTATGTATTAAAAAATCCTTAAAAAAACAATAACTATAGCAAAGTAAAAAAAAATAAAAGGAAAAATAGAAAGCTATTGAAATATAAATCATTTCATAATAATTATCTGTGGTAGTTTTTCTTCAACAGCTATATAACGTGCTTGTTATGTTTCCTGACTCAGCCCCATATTTCTTGCACACTTTATGCGGCTGCTATTGTTGACTTCTCTCTGCTGGTGATCCCCACACTCTGTTTTCTTCTCATTATGCGATCATCTCAGCCACAGCAGCAGCAAAGAAGCCAAAGGCTCTGCAAACACCTTTATGTAAGGCAACGATTGTCAATGACACCTTTGTCAATGTTTGGCTTTTACCGCAACTGACTCACAGTGATTTATACTTTTGCACAGCAGGGTATTTGTGATGGAGCAAGAGCAGTCCAGCACTGGGAGAGATTTAAACCTATGATGTCTTGATTTCAAAATGTTCACTTTAACCACTGTTACATATTGACTCTTTCACTAACAGCTTACTGGCAGATTAATAGCATAAATTTAAATATTAATATACAATCTCTGGTCAAAAAAACAGCTCACACACTTTAATATTTCATTGGAATGCCTTTAGCTTTTATTACGGCATCCACTCGTCATGGTATCATTTCGATAAGCTTATGCCATGTCACAACATTTATTTCCATCCAGAGTTGTATTAATTTTTTGCCAAGATCTTCTATCGATGATGGGAGAGTCGGACCACCGCGTAAAGTCTTCTCCGACACATCCCAAAGATTCTCGATGGGGTTAAGGTGTGGACTCTGTGGTGGCCAATCCATGTTTGAAAATGATGTCTCTCTCATGCTCCCTGAAGCATTCTTTCACAATCTGAGCCCAACGAATCCTGGCATTGTCATCTCGGAAGAAAAAATCCATTGATAGAAAAACCTGGTCATTCAGTACATTCAGGTAGTCAGCTCACCTCATTTTTTGGGCACATAACATTGCTGAACCTAGACCTGACCAACTGAAGCAAGCCCACATCATAACACTAAGTTAAATCTAGGTGGTGACTTTATTTTGGCTGGGCAGTATATATTCCATCTGTATTGTATGTTCTTCATTTTAACGTCTTTTGTTATATAGATTGCTCTATGTTTTGAACGTCTGTATAAATGAAAGGACAGATAGCGACCCTCGGAAATGCAATGAAACACCTTAACACCGTGCTGCTCGTCGATAAGTGAAAGCGCAAACTGCACCAGAAGTCCATTTGTTCATCTGAACTGCATTTGTCTGAACCTACACTGCATGGGAGGGGGCGAAAATAAAGTTCTCAACCCCATTCTGTGGAAAATGTACACATTTGCAAAACTGAAATGATTTGGATTCTATAATTGTGGTGGAGTGGGTGGTGAATTCCAGTAGAGTCCTGTAGAACAGCAGAATCTTGTGAAAGTACCGTGGCAAACAAATAAAAACATCAGATTTTTATGAAGAACTTCCATTCAAAAGCAGTAAAAGTTTTAAAATCACCGACTCGCACAGCCGAACGTCTATGTATCGGGCATTGTCCTTAAGGCCCAGGTTGGCAGCTGCATATTGAAACTGTCCACGTGTGTAATGAATGGGACCCCGGCTCTAAGTTTGCGCCCAAACATGCAGTCTATTGCGGCTCCATCAAACATCAACACAGAAAGCAGAAAAACCATAAGCAGTCTTGCATCAATACAAGATTTCTGCTTGTTAATGAAAATTTGCAGCAGTACAAAAAGTTTTGTCATTAAAAAATAAATTATGGGATTAAATACACTATCAGCGGAAACAGACTACGCAGTGATACATAACAGTATGCTATTACTTTTTCAGTTCCCACAGAGAATACAGAAACTGCTGTGGGAGTACAATTTTTGTGGCCAGGTATTGATGTTAAGTATAATTAAAGACAAATGTGATGTTGTTGAAGCATATAAAGGCAGTAGCTTATAAAGACCACAATGAATTAATTATTAATCATAGTCTTTATTATAAGAAGTAGAAAAAATATATTTTAAAGTCAGGTCCGAGATGCAGCAGCCTTAGTCTACCATTTTGTGCGCTTAACTTTTGGATGGAATAAATCTGTCCTCTGCCTCAGTCCAGATGGCTTTATTCTAGAGATAATCGGTCCCACCCGCATGTTGGTTCAGCTCTCCCCGCAACCCCTCTTTGTCAAGGGCGTTTTTGGACCTCCGATAAGTCAGTCTACGTATACTTATATTGCAAAATGTTGAGAGAATAGCTTGATCTCCGAAGATGATGGACACATGGAATCTCTGAGGATGACAGATTAATTCTTCATTTCCACACTTGATCTGGTGACTAAAGAGCCCTACTGAGGCCCACCAGCTATCTCATTGTGTCACTTACATATGTAGTTTGTTGCTCTTGGGTGGTGCAGCGGCATCTGTGCTGAAGCCCGTTATTGTGCTGAAGTTATTTAGCCCTGCATTATTAAGGCTGAGTGCCATGCTAAGGTGGGTCACGCTCTCACTTGAAGTGTAAAGAAAGTTGGCACATCTGTAAATTCCAGTACATATTCCCATGATCACCTCTGTTAACAACAATGTAAAACAATAACGCGTGTAGATAACGTTTTTTTTTTTTTTTTTCCCCTGGGGCATCTGTTAGACTTTATTGCTTAAAACTTTGTGGAACTAATCTGTGTAATGTGCCACATTGGTGTGATACTAAACAAGTTTTAGAATGGATCACGCAATAAACTCTTAAAAAATCCTCTTAATATAATTAGCGAGGTGACGTGAATCCTTCTGCTGTTTCCTTGCTATTTTATTATATTTACTTAATCTTTTCTCCAAGGAGCTTTTAGCAAAAAAAAAAAAAAAAGAAATTCTGTCTGTTGTCACTTGTAAATATGTCTTTAAGATATTTCGTGACAATTTAAATAGTGACTGGCATTAATTGTGTTTCATTTCCCATGAACAATTGAAGAATATAAAAGAGCTGTAACTGGTGGGCCACAAATAAATTAGAACACCAAATATGAATAGCAATGATGGTTAATATGCAATGTTCATACAAATGTGTGCAAAATAGTTTTGGGTTGCGCTGTACATCATCTCCTTCACATATGAATTCTGTTTATAAACAAATACATGCATTTCAAAAGAGGTGTTCAAACGTTTTGATTTTAGAAGGAGTTGTTTTGTGTGTAAGTAGCATAACTGCTCAGGCAGTAGATCATGAACTTCTTCGGGACTTCGGCAGTCTGATTCACAATAGTTTTTTTGTTATGGCATCCTTAAGAAAAACACCGGCGTCCGTGTTATGCACCCAGCAAAGCGATGATATGGGAAGTTGGCATCGGTCACCCTGCCTCATCATTTTCCTCACCACGTAAATCTAAAGGTCAGTTCATCCCACCTTTATCAATAAGCACTTACCTAACGTTGGGTTTCTCTGGTCCAAATCCTCTCTCAGCAGCACAGGACACCAAGCAGGGTGCCCCCTGGAAGGGACATCTGTCCATTGCAGGGCGATCTCACACACACACACATGCACACACACACACACACACACACACACACACACACAGAATAGTTTAGAGTTATGCCTTTGGCCTGTGGGAGGAAAACCATTCTACAGTATGGGAAGAACATACAAACTCCACAGACTGAGCTGGATTCAAACCCAGATCCGAGCCACTATTCTACCCTAAAAATAAAATTCTGTTGAAGAACAAACACACTTTAGATGGAAAGCTGGACGGAAGGATGGAATTTGTGCGCAAGCTGCAATATTAAAACTTCCCTTATGAAGCTGGGCACCCACTTCAGAAACCTGTGGCTTTTTAAGGAGCTCAGACTTGGAGGGAAAACAGTTTTCAGATTCTTTGCATGCCTCAAAGTTGGCAGCTCCAAAAATTGTCCAGCAAGCCACCTTAGTGGTTGTGTTTAAATAATAAATAAGTGTGTTTTCTTGGAATCTCAATTTATCTCATTCTAGTTAAAAAAATGAATTTCCTCTTCAGCACTGCCTAGCATAAAATGCACAATGGTTATAACTTGTGAACTTGTTAGCGGAGCAGAATTTGAGGCCTCATCTGGTTCCTCTTCATGCAAGCATCTATTTATTCTTTTATTCTATAGTCAATGACATCTTGCAATGATGCCTCGGTGTCTACCTGAGATTGCTGAGCTCAAACGTTTTGCAAGTACTGAAAATACTGAGAAAATTTATATATATATATATATATATATATAAATTTTTATATATAATTTTTTAAAATATTCATTTATATATATATATATATATATATATATATAAAAGCTGCCGCATATATAAAAGCTGCCGCCATAAGTCTAAATGTAAAGGTTTATACCGTTCGCCCAACTTGAACTACCATTTACATTCGTGAGTAGCCTTGCTAATGTCCAAATGTAGATTTTAGTGTTTACTTTAGTGTTTTTTCCCCCTCCCGTAGGGACACATGGAAGAGGTTAAAAGAGTTTTAGCAAATTCACTTATTGTCTAATTGTCCCCAGAAGACTCAGGTGCCAGAGTGGATTTTATCTGACTCTTACATAATGATTAAAAACGATGGAACCAGGATGGCTTCAGTAAAGGTCACAGTATAATCTGGCTTTACAGAAACAAATGGAATTAATGAAAGCACTCCGTCTTTCCCCAGCCTGGCAGACCCTTTACACCAGCCATTGTTTTTCTTTAGCTGCTGCAAAGAAATTGACTCAATATATACTGTACGCAGATGTGTATGACAATTGACCTCCTGCCATCTTTTTACCACTATTTAGAATGTCAGTGAATGCTATAGAATAGCCGGAACTAAATGCAGTTAAACTCGTGAGTACTGTAAGTGTAAAATGTAAAGGCACCTAAATCAATTTGATGCTGAACTCTAAACTCAGTAGCTATCTTTTGAAATGTTCCGCATTATTATTTGCATTGTTTCAGAGCTTTACATTATTATTATTATTATTATTATTATTATTATTATTATTATTATTATTATTATTATTATTATTACGTGCAGTTCTTGGACTTTTAGTATAACGTTTTTAAATTAAATATTATATATGAGCAGTTTTCACGGCTTCCTTTTTGTATGAATTGCTGCCACATTTATTGTGCATTTTATTAAATAAACCTATTTATTTAAACACCAGATTAATTTATTTATTTACTTATTTAGTTTCTCATTTTAACAAAAAGGGAAACAGGCATTTGGTATCCACACTTTCAGTATCCAATGTGTTTTCAAGGATAAGTTACCAAGGGATTGCCATATATTTCATAATCACATCATTTTACAGCAAAAGATACAAAAGCAGCAATAAATCAGACACTGATGGATTTTAAGGTGCATTTGTTTTTGTGAACTGAAATATTCTAGCTGTCCATCTAACCTGTCCTAAGTACTGACATCACAGGTGCACACAACCCATGAGGTAAATCACTGTTGTTGCACCCCCCCCCCTCCTCATTCTTGATCAGAATGAAAAAGTATTCTTCTAGTGTATGTCTCAGGCTTCTTGGCCTATATAACAGCGTACAGATGACAGAAATGTGGAGTTTGAGTCTCAAAATAAGCACTGATGTTTAAATAAAAATGCATGTAGAACTAAAAGCAAGTTCAACAGAAAAGTAAGTTATCCACTGCAGCTTAATTACTATTTCGTGCTTCTATGTTTCCTTCTTTTGCCTAAAGAAAGATGGCATTGGGTTACGATTAATAACCATACATACAATAACTGAATAGCGAGAGCAACATCTAAACTAAAGTGATTCGAAATATTAACTTTGTCATGATTTAAAAGTTAAAATGATGGGGAGCTCAGACATTCTTAGTCCCTCCGAAAAGATCACAGCCTCACTAAATTCCTTCACAGTCATATATTTAAGAGTGTGAGACAGGATTTTAGGGAAGGGATGCATTAATATTCATAACATAACTTTTATTGCTCAAGAAATACTGATTTGTTTTTCTTGCAATTTAAGAGTCGATAACATCGTGAATGAAAGCATCTGTCACTCACTTTTGTTAACCACTTCCCCTTAGAATTGCAGAGGTCCAGAACCTATCCTGGAATTGTAATCGCAGAACAGGAAGCCAGTCCATTGCAGAATAGACACGCACACACACACACACACACACACACACACACACACACACACGCAGTGACTCCCAAATAACATTGAGGCAGCAGTTCATTTAAAAGCCATCTTCTGAGACTATGGGAGGAAACCAGAGCATCTGGAGGAAAACCATACAAACATAAACTTCATAGACATACAAATGCTGCCCTATCAAAGCAAGTGTGCAAGTATTAAAGTGCACACCATTAGTTGCGCACTGACAGGAAAATACATATTTTGCATATTAAAGAATATTCTCATTTTTTGCATTGCCAGACTAACAGTCTGTGACACAAAGAATTATTATGTTTCGCCTCAATGTAATGTCTGCGAAGGCCAAATTCATCAGCTGTGGCAAAAGAGTTTTCATGTCACCACTTTAATGTTAAATGATGTTAAATCAGTGAATGGCATGAAAGCATTTTTTCCCCATTTTAAATTCATATTGTGAGCATACGTTTGCCAACAGGGTCTGCAAAAAGAATAATACGCCTCCGTCTAGAGCCCTCATTTTAAGCACATTTTAGTCATTTGTTGCAACAGATAGCATGGGGTTTGGTTTGGTTTGGTTGGGAAAACAGTAGCAAAAAAGCTAGCATTGAAGCGTACGCGTCAGATTACATCAGTGGTCATGTCGTGTCTTCTCTTGGCAAGGGGTATCGCTACCTTTTGATCAGAAGATTGGATTTCCACCAAGAGCGAAACACACCGGAAACCTTAAGGCCAAGTCACAGCAGCTCTTGACCGCGATCACAATGACTTCCAAGCAGGTGTTGGGCATCCAGAGGCCTGCAAGTGCGCTGAACTTCACCTCACAGCATGAGCTGCAGCCACAATGGATAATCAAAGGAATCCAATTTCTAGCAAAAGCAACAGACTTATGGGAGTTTGCTGACTGCAGAAGACAGGGGTTCCACACTTTTGTTCTGTAGCCAACATATTTTTATTTATTTATTCATTTATTTATCTAGGGATGGAGCTGCCAGGCAAGAGGAAGAGAGGAAGGCCCAAGAGGAGATTTATGGATATGGTGAAGGAGGACATGCAGGTGGTGGGTGCGACGGAGAAAGATGCAGAGGACAGGAAGAAGTGGAAACGATTGATCCGCTGTGGTGACCCCTAATGGGAGTGGCCGAAAGAAGAAGAAGAATGAATAACTAAAAGCAGGAATGAAAATGTTGGAAAGAATCACTGGAAAAATTTTTCCTTATCACCGAGAAGTTTAGCATCCATTTTTGTCTCATCGAGTCACTGTTGCTTCACAGAATGATGCTAATTTTAGAAAATGGAGAGCTTTTCCCTTCCAACTCTACATCATCACTGGCAGTTGCAGTGTGTGTGAGATTTTCGGCTGTGTGTTTGTGGATCTAACATATTGGCTGAATTCCTGGATTCCTCTCAGCATGATGTGGAGGAGACATAAGCCACCTCCATCTGCCTGGAGTTCTCTATCTCCCCGCCTTCACCGGTCCCAATGAAAGACAAACACACACGATTCCGCGCCCGAATTAGGGTTTAATCACAGCGCTAGCGTCTCACCAACACGCCAAAACGCGAATGATGGGTGGCTTTAGCACATCGTACGTGCGGTGCTGCCGCGTCTTCGTGATACGCGGCCTACGATTGTCATGCTCGAGGACGGACACAAAAGACACGGCAGGAGGTGTCAGCAATGCGGAATTTAGGATTAAATAAGAGACTCGCTTGTCCAACAAGCAGTCGCACTTCAAACAGAACGCTCGAGGGTGGTGATTTGTATATTTTGAGAGGTGTTGGGGAAAAAATATTTCATCTGTTTCTCACGCACTTCTGTTTGCACCTCCCAAGTCCAAGGACAAGGACAAGGAAAAGAGCAATGGGAAGGGAACGAAAAAAAACTCGTGAAAATCATAAAAACGCAAGTTTGGAAACTTGCGCTTTCTGAGGCAGTTCGACACTGTGTTAAGTTTTACGTTTTTGTGTTTAAGGGTCAAACTGAATAGACTTGCATAGTCAAGGAATTATAACAAAGCAACAGCAATATTTCATACTCAGAAGCAGCCGAGGCCATGACTATATTGGTCTTGCAGCCTGGATACAACACAGCAAACTACTTTCAATGGATGCGTCACAACGAGTTGTCTGTGGCAGAAGATAGAAACTGTCCCCAGGACCAAAGGAGGCATCTGAGGACAAGGCTGCTCAAAACTGGATGCCGGGCTGTGTAACTGGAGACTTATACATGACCAATAGTCAACCAGCCTTAACAAGACATCCTAGGGCATCCCGGGGTCTTAACTAACCCACTAACCCATTAAACTCTAGGCCACCTTTAGACTAAGGCTGACAATACAATTCCAAAAAGCTCCTGTGCTTTGCCAGCGCACCCACACATTCAGCAGAATGTCACTCGATTCAAGTGCATTCAGATAAGAATAATATGTTAAACAGCAAGCGGTGCGGTGAATATGTAAAGGGCCTCAATAAAGGGCAGTGTGTAAGGGCATAGGGGGAGAGTGAGGAGGAATAAAACTCCCACTGTGTATTTTGGGGCGGATAAACAACCAGTCAAAAAACTTCCTAAGCCTTCAGCCTTTATTTTGGAAAAAACCCTTACATTGGTCCCAGGACACCTTTATGTGGTCCTCATTACAGCCTTTCCACAAACTTGTACATGATTTTCTATACATACGCAAACTATTCAAAAAAATCGTTTTTTTTTTTTTTTTTTTGGAGGGGGGTGGACAGACAGACAGACAGACAGACAGACAGATAGATAGATGAAAAAAGGGAAAATGGGGAAAAAAGGGAAATGGTGTTCAGTGAAAGCGGAGCACAGTATTCCATCTTAAGCAGGGTTTTAGGATTAAAGCCTCTTGATATGGATCCACCGAAGTTCAAGACTTCTATTTATATGATTAGTGCTGCAGTTTAATTCCGTTGTAATGAGAGCAAAGCATTTCATGTGAAAATATCATGACCGATCTTTCAAGTCATTATTTTTATAGTGATCATTTTAACATTATTTACCGCTATGTATTCATTCTCTCATGTCAGCAGCTTATAATTTGTTGTATGAATCAGTGTGGCATGATAAAATTTAATTAAAATGTCCATAATATTATGAGGAATCTGACTAAGTCTGTGCGGAGCAGCCATGCTCTCGCTGTGTTGGGGTGGTTTTCCCCTGCAATCTGAGTTTCCTTCTACAGTCCAAAGACATGTGACTGAAGTAAACTAGTAACTCTAAACTACCCTTAATGTGTGTTAGGGTGGCTGACGGAGTGTGTGCAGCCTCGTGGGTGTCCCACTGCCTCACACCCTGTGCTTCTGGGACAGTCTCCAGACACATGTGATACCGCACTGGATGATGGTGTTCATTACTAATGGATCACTGAGCAGATAGTAGGGTGGATAACAATATTAAATCATTGGCGATAGCTCCACAGGTTATTCACAATGACAAATTTCTGCGTGGAGTGATTTCACCGATCGCGTTGTTTGAGCCTTGAGGTGAAGCTAAAGCGATATCTGACCGAAGGTTTGGAAAATGGATTGTCGCGGCAGAAAAGGAATGAATCCATTATCGACGGGCGCATTTCGTAGCTGTGTGGTTTCAGTTATCGGGCACCGATACCTGGAGAAACACATGTACAAGAGTGTCGAATGTTTCAGTAGCAAACAGCGGAGTAGGCAACAAAGAGGCTAACAGTCTGAAAGTAAAATATCAGAATATTTTCATTGCAGTGCAATTGGAACACTTTGGTGTACATCAGACTCAGAGAAAACAGTCACCTCAATGGACAGCCACTCCACTCCACATGAAAATGTGGGCATAACACAATTTACTGCAACCATCTTATAGTGGAGAACTAAATCCACAAGCACCACTACACACCACCGGTTGTGGTCCTGAAAAGCAGAATCTCATTCTACAGGCCTTAGCCAGGGTTGCGTGAGTGTAGCTCTTCATAGCGTCTCATTGGAATAACAAAGTGCTGCTCTGGGGGGCTGCAACAGGCTTGACGGATGAGCGAAAATCGTGGCGGCAACGCATCGCGCGTCCAGCGGTACGACAGCCGTGTCGAGGGTACGTTCTGAGCAAACTTCACGGCAGACAAGGATACGGCATTTAAAGTGTATTTTCGAAGCCTTCTGGTGGGTCATGTTTAATTGAGGTGCTAAGTGGATTCAACTCTCCTGTGCAAAAATGCCCGTTTTATTTTTTTTTATTTTATTTATTTCTTTTTTAAACACCCTTCCAAAGCCTTTAGTGAGGGTCGCACTCTCGTGCCTGCCTTTAAGTGTGAATTTTGAAACGCCCTGAAAAGAGCAAGCATGCCCTGCATCGAATGTATGTGCTAAAACCTTTCATTCGCACGTATCAGAAAGGCATTGAGGAGAAAGGTGCTTCCTGCGTGTTCGGCGCCCAGCGCACGCAACAAAAGCAGTTCGACGCAACCTGCAGGGCCGCGTGAAGCCGCGTGGATTTGCTGCAATTAAACTGGACGCGCTAACAGTTGCAGGACTTTGCTAGAATTCAAAAAGGAATTTCCTTTCACTTTAAGTATGGACAAATGGATAAAACAGCAATGAATAGAAATTATTCAGAGCATTGCGGTAGAATATGAGAGCTCGGTTCCTTTACGCCACGGCGACATGTCTTGTCGCTGCATTTTTGCCTCTTGAAACACCGTGTTGCAACCGCTTCCTTTTGAATGCTTTACAGAAGACTTACAGAGCTGACGAAAGGCGACAAATCTGTGCTATAACACTTCAGAAAGTCTCCTTATTTACAGCGGGGAAGGAACAGTCGAAATATGGCGGTGCGGCATTTTGTTCTTGAAATAATCTATTTATTAATTTTATTTATTTATTTAATAAGACTGCAGTCATTTGCAGCAGAAACAACAACTGCAAGAAAAGGCAACTCTGCATTTGCAGCTGGTTGAGGAAATAAGAGAAAATCCCTTCCTGTTGAAGCGTGGGCCCAATTTATTCTGCACCGAAACTGGCTTTAAATTGCTTGCTGCAGATATGCACATTATATCCCTTTAATAGTCTTGTGCGAAAAAAAAGAGGTGCTAGTAGCTTCCGGGCTGGGGTGACGGTCACCATCTGATCTCATGTTCTCCTTTGCGCTCAAAGGTGCTGCAGCCATTTGCTCTTCTCACACCACTGAGGAGCGATGGCTCCGCTCTTTCAGGCCTCTAAGTGACAGGGATTCCAGTGTGCAAATGTGTGCTTTACGCTCTGGCAGCAAAGCGTCACCAGTTCGTTGCCCTCGCTGTGCCTGTGCATTAATACGGGAGCGCAGTTTTATGTTGAATTCAAAATGTACAAGTGTTTAGCGCTGGGGCCGCGCTGTTCTATCTGCGATGAGCTGTATGAGTTTTATTCACTATGTTTTATTATATTAGTCGTGGAAAACAATATAAGGAGCGTGTTTAAGTTTACCCTTATGGACAACTGAAGTTCATAAGTCATGCTATTGTCAAACTGCTCAGTTCTGTGTCCAAATGTCATTCTCCTTTTCAGATTTTATACCTGAAAACTTATACCTGAAGTGTTTTGTATTGTATTTCTATTATATCATTGTATTTTTGCATTACCACTGTTACTCAATGTAAAGTACAGCTGCACTGCTGAGAAATTATAAGTCAGAGACATGAATTCAGGCTGATTTCTGAAAGGTGAAATAAAGCAGTTGCCAGACATCTTGCTAGGTGTGAGAAAAAAATGAAAACGGAAGAAAGTAGAAATGCAGAAAGCCCGTATTAGCATGTTTTCATTATGAAACAGGACAGATCTTTTGTACCAATTATTCCCTGAGGTATACCATTTGAAATGTTATAAGGGAATGAGGGAGAAATTGCTTTAATAGTACTTTTTTCCAAAAATAAGAGACATTTGTTTTGATCAAATGCTTCTGCAATGATTCATTTAAACTCGAGATCCTGCCCCAGCTGTTCTCTCAGATCAGAAAGAGGATCCTCCCTTCACCAAGCTGCAAACTGCACAGAGTTACCTTAAAGCTTTCATCGCACGCACAGCCGTGACCCGAACATCTTGGTCTGTGTCTAGGCTTTCCCTGGAATATATTCAGCATCACAGTTAGCAGCTTTTTTTATTTTTTGAGAAGGCGAGCAAAGTGCTCAATGCGGCATTGTAATAGCAGTATCACAAGTAATCCTCGATGCTAACCGAATGCTATGTTACTGCGAAATTATTACAGTTTTTTTCATTTGGCGGTGTTAAAATTTGAAACTGTAGGTCACCCCTGATATGAATGCCTTTCGCAGGGGATGGGACAACGCGTGTTGATTTTACTTGGTCCCACATGGTCTGTTACAGCCTTTCAGTCACACTGTGCATGAAAGAGCCCTACTGTGAGTACATATTGCATAATTATTCTGACAAATACTGTTATTTAAATATTTAAATTTAAATATTATGTTATTGCTTCATCACTACAGTTTTTTTTTTTTTTTTAAAGAAATATTCTATATGATTCTTGAATGTGTTTGCAATAAAATTCAGCAGGCCACTGCTGCGCTGCTTTGGCCTTCCATAAATTAACTGTGTAACACAAAGTAATAAAACACAGCGATTTAAATGTAGCCTTTAGCGTAATGCTGCAGAGCAAATGTAATCTAGTTTATATTTTCTTTGTTGCCATCGGCTTCTTCTTTTCTGTTTTTCGACATTTCAGTCAAAACGTTTCATGGTGCTGTGAAGCACTTCTGGTTTTAGGCAATGAGATGAGCGGAGCCGTGCAAAGTCATACTTTAGGTGTTTTGGAAAACCGAAGCAATAAAAATATAAGCAGCCTCGATCACTTATACGGGTGACAGTGCCAGACATTGCCGAGCAAGATCCTACGACACCTTTGTGGCCTTGCGTCAAGCGCATGAGCAGCTTGTGAAAGAGCGATGCCAGCTTCCTAGAAACCACTTCCAGAAGCTTGTTGACTTCACATCGCATCGGACCATGCAGTCCACACCAGGAGGTTCTTGTTGTCTGTCTCTGGCGTATTTTGCGTTTTTCACAGAAAATACAGCGTTGGTGTCAGGCTTCATTCAGAATATATTAATTACAACTTAGAGAGTGCCTTTATGACTCTGTAAAACAGTCAAGGTGTTAATGGATTTTCACGGTGTGGCTGCAGTTGGAAAATTGTCAGGCAGGGATTCGTGGACTGGTGAGAGTCTGGGCTCAATTCATGTACAAATGCGTTTGTCCATCAAAACGTTTCATTGTAGAAAATAGACGGATGGATGCTCAAAACATCCTTTTTTTGTAACCTGGGCTCAGTTAGTTTTAAGACACAAAAGCCAAGGTATCAATATAATGTTGGCACATTCAGTCTCAGCGGCAGCCTGGGGGCACAGTGAGCGGTGCTGCCCCCTCACAGCACCTGTGCAGTTAGAACACCAGTTTAAATTTAGGCGGTCAAGGTGCTCTGGTTTCCTCCCACAGCCTTAATACATGTTTCACATAAATTGCTCACTTCAACTTGTCCATAGTGTGTGTGTGTGTGGGGGGGGGGGCACTGACATCCCATCCATGTTCCATAGCCTAGCACTCAGTGATGCTGGGATAAGCTCCACCCCACCGTGACCGTGACCAGGATAAAACTGTTCCTGAAAATGAATAGACATTCGTTATTTTTGGCTTGCTGGTGCAGGATAGTCTTTCAAATTTCCAGCAGGGCGCTTTCTCGACTGTTAAACCAAACCCGGGTCAGGGAAGTGTTGTTTGAGGTTGAGAAATCATGGGTCTTAGATGGTAGCACATGGCTTGCTCAGCGCTAACAGGGTTCATAGGGCGTCTGCTGGCTTGGGAGCCGCCGCCTCGGACCAACCTCCCCGTAGAGCAGCAAAAGTTCACGAAGCGAATCTGACCGTTGGTTCCGGAGCGTACGGTTCGAGTCAAAAGTCCCAGCCTCTGCAGCGAAAAAATGGGATTTATGTAACTGGGAATGCGCACCTTAAGAGCTTGGCGAAGGATGGGGAAAAAAACTGCTTAATATAATACATAATAAGGTCTTGCCAATGACCCACTGAATCGAATAAATGCAAATGAAGTTGTATTGTACGGAGAGCGGAAAGCGTCTGTGCGTCAGTGGGAGGTCTGAGCAATGTGGCTTTTTTATATCACATTCCTCATTACATCACACAACACTGAAGGGAGAGCACGCCAGTCTTGCTGAGGAGGTGTGCATATTTCATTTTCATCCCCTGCCTTTTTTTCTGCAAACACTTGCACTGAAATAATGTAAAGCAACACTCGTAGTGGACTCGGATGCATTTAAACGCACGTTTAGACAAACACGGCAACCCGTTGTCTTTGAGGCTGCAGCGGCACAGGGCTGTAATCCATGTTTTGCCGAAGGAGACAGGATGCGCGGCGCGGACGCGGAGGATAACACAGCAGTCTTACGCACAAGGTGCTCGTGCCGTTACAGAAATACGCAGTGTAAAGATGCGATAATAAAAACTGGGCAGCTCTCTCCCTCCCCTCCTTCTCGAGATGATTAAGGTGAGGTATGGATTTCCAGGAGATCCCTCTTCAAATAAATTGGTATGTTTTCCCCCACTGTCAGGTTAAGGGCCAGCAACTCGTGTAGTTTGCAGACAGAACAGCACAGAGGATCTGGAAAAGATTACCAACCCGGTCCATGTGCAATAACTCGTAATCATATTTACCAAACAGCTTTTTTAGCAACACCGGGTATAACCGGGATGGATGTATATGGACAGCATCTCCCAGGTTTCTCCAGTGTAGCCCTGGCCAGACCTAAAAACTGTGCAAAAAGATTCATTTAATCATCATTCTGCATATGGCTTATTACCCTGAATGGTTCTGTTAATGGCCGAATATTCTCGGTGACTCAAAGGTCTCGGCTTTTCGACGGATGTAAAACGTAGCATCCGACTACGTGAACTACATCGTTTCGGGGAGGAACCCGATCCATACTAATGGATTCTCTGCCTGGAGAAAGGGGCTGCGCTCCGGTGCAGTCGGAGACGGAGAATGCTGAGCGAGCGACGCGCGATGGCACGTGGAATAAATACCTAGGTGACAAATAAACGCGTCGTAAAGTGGGGGAGGATTAATTTACAACTTGTAAGCCATGTGTCCTTATGACAAAAGAGAGAGACATTTGTCAGTCTGCGTCGCAGATGGCCTCAGCGGAGCCGGTGACAAATGAGGCCACCTTGGCTTTGCTGGGCGCCGCCGATACAGGCGGAAGCTCCGTGGCATTGTTAATCGGCAGCCGTTTGGCACGGCCTTCTGACAAGCGGCTTCCCTGCGCCGAGGAGGGTGCTGTCCCTCTTAGTGACCTTCAAAATGCTGCCTATTATTCACGGCAAACATCCTGGCAAGCGCGTCCCCCCACAAATAAGTAATTGGGCAATAAATGAACGCCCTCTGGATTATTATGGCCACAGTATGGAGCAAATGTTTTCATATCAAAGCCCAGTCCCGCGCTTCATCTCCTGTGTACTTTGCTATGCTTTGTGTCTTAAAAGTCAGCATCGGTGCATTTTTATGGCGGTTTTGAAATTTAAAAAAAAAAAGAAAAAAAGAAATTTTGGGCTGTGATTTATTTATGTCGGTGGCCTCAGGACAATTAAAAAAAAAAAATCAATAACAACGCAGGACCACCAGCCAGAAGTTTGAATATAAATTTTAAGATGACTCCCCTGTTAGAGTTCTGACTGGTTTGGGGGTGTTTTCCGTTTTAAACGGCGTAATCTGTCTTTTGCGGCATTCGCTTCAAAAGATGGCGAAGTCTACGCGCTTTGTACTGCGTACGTTTTTACCGGAACTTTAAATGTAACAGGTGATAGTGGATAATTTAACTGTGTGACCTGTGTTAAACAAGTGTAGGTCTTCTGGCATCAGTGTGTTTGTAAAAATGGACAAGTGACTTGAATAATTCAGCGGAGGGCAGTTGGCTTCAAAACAAAATAATATTCAGCCTCATTACCTTGAGCTTCAAGAGGGACGCCTATGAGTCACATGAAATATTCAAGATGTAAACATTTTCATTTACCTGCCGCAACTGAGGATTTACTTGTCACCGTATCTTGCAGCACTGGTTCCCTGCAAAGCCAGTTAATTTAATAAATGCACACATTTATTAATGCATTTTAATGCCTTTGCACATACATACACGCATTCGCACATGCGCCTACATAGATTCCTACTCGAGTCTGATGTATGACTGCATGGATCGACATGGATAAAAAGAAGGGAAAAGGTAGTTAAAGTTGTGGGATGTATAAGGATGTATAATACGAAAGTGAAAATTGAATATAAATTTGAATTGAACGTTAAATTGGATCCTTCTGTGTTCATTACCCCTGGTCAGTCATTCAATTATATTTCAATAAAGTATTTTTTCATTAGGTGCATATGTCACTTTCAATTTACCTCATGGTCTCTTCTAAATAAGTCAGAGGCAGCAGGTGATATAATGAGCACAGCTCTTGCCTTGCAGAGGAGCGAACCCGGGTTTGAATCCCACCTACTGCTGTCGAACCCTTGATGAAGGGGCTCACCTTACTGCTCGGTGAAAACCTGAATTGAGTTGAACTGAACTGAATTAAATTGATAAATGTCCGTTAAAAGAGCCAATATCAGGCCATAACTATGCATCACTGGGTTGGGGCCACCTTAGCACCTCTAGATGTTTGCGGCAATATCATGCCTACATGCGACAATGCTACACACCTGTCTCTGGGGTGAAAAACAGAGCAGCAACCCCAAAGAGATACCACTTGCAGCCAGGTGACCTAACAAAGCTTCTCAGGCACCTTGGTAAAGTGGAAATTAAATATACTCGAATGGTCTCTTTCTGCTATAACTGTGGCATTCCTTCCGACTTCACAACATTAATAAAAAATAAACCAAAGCCTGATAAATATGTTGAGGGGCAAACATTAAAAAATAAAACCGATGCATCACACAATCCTCTCCTAAGCTGTTCCAGCACTGAGATTAGTAAAGTCACCATACATGGTTATTATTTTAATTGATTTTCCATTAGTGAGTGAGCCAGACATGAAGAACCCCAGTAGATACACTGAATTATTCAAAGTGCTATATTAGGCAGCCTCTTGTTGCCTGGCACTGCAATGCGACAGCGGCCTACGTCCCAGCGTTACCTCTCGTCCACGCCGACTGGCTGGCAATGGACTGAGTCGTGCAAGCTTACCTGTCACCTGTTCACCTGAATAATTACCTGTGAATTTATCTGTTCTCCAGGTGGCTGGATGTGTGCATCAGTAAGAGACTGGATTAGTGTACTGATTCTCACACCAATAAACTGTTTAAGGCTGCAATGGACTCGCTCCCCATCCTGGGGTTGTTTCATTGCTTCGTGCCCATTGATTCTGAGACGGATGGAGGGTTGAACGAAGGGACAGATAAATTGTTTCAGGCGTGATTCTTTCAGGTGAGCTGGTGTCTGTAAATATGCAACAATGTGCGCGTGCGAGTGGCCGTCCCGTGATGGAGCGGCATGCGTGCACCGTGTCCATGACAGACACCTGAGCGATGCGACCCTGCAGCGGAAAAGTGGAATTTGCGGAGGGATTTCTTAACGCTTTTGTTCTTTTTAGCGCGCGCTTGTCGGTGTGCCGCCTTTAAAATTCCAAGCAAATTCGCAGCAGAATTTGTATTTAATTTCTAAAAGTTACACTCCATCGCTTTCTAGCAAGAGCTCAGGGAACAACTTTCAGGTTTTTTTTTTCCCCCCCGCACTGCGTCAAGCTTTTCTCCATTGTGTTTTGATTCCGCTGGGAAATTTCTGAAAGTGCTTTATGACAGCCTTAGCATAAAAATGCACTGTACCAGATGAAATTTGATCGATGGATTGAAATGTTCAACCTGTTGAGCTCACCATTATAAGAAGGGGTGTACTATTTGTATGTGTGTCTCCTAGAAGAAAACACTCCCTGGGTTTGACTGATTAAGAGCAGTTTGGGCTATAAAAATGCTTATGTCAAACCTTACATTAGCTGTCACTTGTCAAAAGTGTCTGATTATGGCTGTGATCTGTCATTTTCCCCAGTTCAGCTGTGTTCTTGCTTAAAGTCAGTGCTGAAGCTCTTGCTGGATCACCTTAGCAACTCCAAACACGACAACGACGCAGTTGGTATAATAACCCGATGAAAAACGTACAATTACGACACTCATTTTATGCCAAACTCGAATTTAGCCTCAAAACGTTTTGTGAATCCAGATACGGGGATAATCAATCGACTGTCCGGCAAGCGATAAAACAGCTATCAAATATACAAAAGAGAGATCATTACGGAAAGATTAACCTTGCAAATTTATTTTAGTTGTTAATATTTATAAAATGCAGCTCCTTCCATAGTGGTGGTTACAAAATGAGGGTTATACATTATCTGCTGCATTAAATACCCATTTATGTCTTACTTTGTTCTGCTTGCAATAATATATACGCTCTTTAATGATAAAATATCATTACGCATCCTGTGTGCTTTCTGATGACAATGCTTTATTACAACAACTTGTAAAATTAGCAAAGCAGTCATTTTAATTCTGTTTATTTGCCTTGGCTTCCTTGCCCTCTGGTCACTGAGATGGGCTTTTTAAAATAGGTTCGGGGGAAGGCAGGCGGCTATGACATTGGTAGATACACTATATGGCCAAAAGTATGGGGACACCTGAGTTTCACACTCATATGTGTTTGCTGAACATCCCATTCCAAACCCACAGGCATTAAGATAGAGTTGTTCCCCCTGTGTTGGTATAAAAGACCACACTCTTCTGAAAAGGCTTTCCACCAGATTTTGGGCTGCGGCTCTGGGAATTTCTGCCAATTTAGCCACAAGAGCATCAGTAAGATCAGGCATTGACTTTCCAAGTGTTGAGTGGGGTTGAGGTCAGGGATGTGTGCAAGACACTCAAGTTGTTCCACACCAACCAGTGCCAACCATGTATTTATGGAGCTTGCTTTGTGCATGGAGAGGCACAGTCATACTGGAGCAGGAAAGGAGTTTTCTCAAAGTTGGAAGCACACAACTGTATACAATATGGTTGCATGCTGTGTGGGTGTGGCTGAAACAGCTCAGCTTGGGTCATCAGAAGGTGGAGTCCACATACTTTTGGCCATATAGTATATAGTAGGCAGTAGAAGTTATAGCAATTATGACCTAAGTAATGAAATGATCATAATCTGCAGGTACGGTCACAGCAAATGCCATACATTCCGCCACCGAGCATCACCCTAGCCTTCATTCGATTCCAAAGGAAAACAGGCCTCTCTTGCAGGAAGTGAAACCGAGGTGCTTGGCAGCAAGTTTTCCAGCCAAAGGTTCCTCTGCCGAAATGCATATCAGCTTATTAGGTTGTTTGTACAGAGGGGCATTCTAGTGACAATTTAAACAGGGCCTGCAGCCTATAGGGCTCCTTACAGAAGGTTTCATCAGAAAATTAAGAGCACCTTGCTGCCGGGTTGGAACTGTTAGCAGCCCAAAACCGTTTCACGATGACTAACCCCCGGCTACGTCACCGCACCGCTTCGTCTGCTGTAGCCGCCACGCTCCCTGCTCCTTCGGCTGGTTCACTGCCCGACGCACTAAAAGGAACGTTTTACACACCGCATAATGGAAAATGAAAAGGTGACATGTAGGAGCACGCGTGACGATTTAGGGACTCACACTTGTCTCAGCAACGGTTTAATGAGACCCCCCTACCCCCCAGCACCGGTCCCAAGCCACCTCGGTACAGTGAGCTTGTTTGCCTTGTCTTAAATTTGTTAAACGCTAGCACAAGACCCTGTCCACTGGGCTTTTATGTGTCAGTCATGGTTACTGACCCCAGGCATCACATTCAACAAACATAGAGAAAACTGGAAATATCAGAGACCATTAATGATGAAGGGGAGCAGGATATTAAGGAGCCCTCAAAATCCATTTTAACTGCATTACTGTCTTGGGCTCAACGGTCTGTTCGGAGGAAGACAAGGTGCTTCCCCCTTGCTCCTTCCCTGAAGAAGAAGGGAAAGAGAAGCATTATGATCTCGTGAACCTATTTGGTCCTGTTGCGCGCCACTACCATCGCACACCTGTTGGAGTTCCCCAAAAAAGGCTGCCGCCGCCATGCGCTTCGTGCCAAAGCCACGCGAAAACCACTCACAGCTGAGTTTAAACGTTTCATAGGGGACCCACTGGTCTCGAATAATAACCATCCGACAAAAAGTGAAGAAAAACACAGCTTTTTGGGTGCGTGTCAATTGCAGGGACACACTGATAATTTGATTAAAAATGCTTTTTATATCGGCAAGATCCCACCTGCTTTAACACACTGAAATAATAATAACATCTAAACAAATGTGTCATGGAAACAGAGAAACAGAATTTAAAACACAGATTCCCCCCTCATTTGAACAAGCGCTGTACAATATCACGGCACTAGCATTTACTGCATTTCTAGGGTAAACCCGTGCTTCCACAGTGGATGCTTTGTCACATCGAACCATTTAGTGCAATGACAACATAAATTCTGCCAAAACCAGACGTCACTCTAATTGGCTCTTTCCGCACATGCGGTTTCAGAACACTTTTTTTGCGCGCGTTTTGGGTTGTAATACCTTAATATGGCGCGTCTACCAAAATGTTTCGGGGTGTAGGTGGATATGAATGACAGAGCTGCATTTCTGCAATATGCAAGAAGGCATGATGTCGCCCAAAAGCAGTTCATCATAATCACTGTCAAGTCGGAGGCAGAAGGCCCATTTAAATTAGATTCCGAGTCGACTCTCAGATGCGCTGGGTGTCCTTCGGCACTCCGCGTGCAACGAAAAAAGCAGGCGTGGAAAGCATATCATATTGTTCCGATCAACAAAAATAACTATTCGCGTTAGGGATGACAAAATAAGGACATGGTGCGGCTATTAAAAATTTGGGGAATAGGAGAGCAAAGATTGTTAAAGCTAAAGCTTGCATTAAATTTTTATTTTTTGTATATAAGTTTATTAGGTGATAGACTCTAATAGCTTACAGCACGTGCTTCCCAACAGAAGAGAGCGACAAACATCGTGGAATATTAATTTTATTATTTTTTGAATGCTAAAAAGCTGGTTTCCATGTTTTAAACCTCCACATTATCCAAAAAGATTTAAATGACAGTAAAATAAAACAAACAATTGCTCAGGCATTCTGCAGAGCAGTGGAATAACTTGTCAAGACAGTGTGGATTAAAGTCATTTCTACAATTTAAGCAAAGCACGTTTGGCTAAAATTTTATTTTTTCATCATTGTTCTTGGGAGTCATGACAGTGATTTTAATTTAAGAGGATGAAATCATTATAACGTTGTAGTGTTTTTGAAAAAAATTCAACAAAATAATACAGTTTTTATTCAAATAAAATGCAAAAAGCAGGTTCTGATGCTTCAGAGAGGTCTCACTTTGTCTAAAAACTCAACATATGAGTGAGGCTGTAATTGATAAGTGTAACTAATTGATAAATTTAGATTTATTTTTTAAAAATATGACTAATAGCGTTGACTGTATCTTAATTTAAAGGATGTCCAAGGCTCTGCCTAGAGACCTGCGCTTTTATTTCAAGTTGTTCTGTGTTATTTTTCATGGTGTCTGCATGCAAACGGCTCGTAATTGAAAGGTGAACTGAAGTAGGAGTTGGGCGCAGGGGGGCTCTTCAAGATGTTTGGCAAATTTACTCAATGTTTGTTGAAGGAAAATGCCGAGAGAAATGACCGCTGGTACATAGACAAACTAAGCAGCGAGAGCTCGGAATTTTGCTTTTATTTAATTTTTGCATCTGTGAACAACCAAAATCCACAGTAAGGAAAGCAAACCTGGAAAGACACTGAATACTCGATGGTGCAGTCAAGGTTCACGGCGATACCCTACAGTGCTGGAAAATAGAAGCAAATTTTCATCACAGCGTCAAACAACAGGCACAATTTGTAGAGTTAACAAGATTATAGTGTTATAGCGATTAAAGCATTTCCTTCTGGCGCAAACCATACTGTAAATACCACACAAGAGTCTGATAAAATAACCGAATTACTGAATTAAAAATTAAAAATTCCCAATTCGCCAAATGTTAAAGCTGTGATCCCTGCAAAATGCCTTGGACAAAGGAGTCCAATAAAATAGAGATACAGTACGTCACATTTTTGGCAGTGTATGTATTTAAATTAAGAAACGGTGACATTTATTTACACCCTAGTAGCAATTTAACACTGTACAACAATCTAGAAAATCTGGATTTTTACACTACGTACCACTCTAATCTCAATCCCACCCCAATAAAAGGAGTCAAAGTACTGTAGGTTGAAGAGGGAACTTGTGCAAATGTGTTTGCTGAAAGCACAGTAGCAGAGAGAAACCCGTAAACAACAAGGGATGAAGACCATTTGTGTGACGGAAGCGTACAGTTGACAGAATGACCTGGGTTCTATCCCTGCGGAGGACCCTGTCAGCAATGGATGTGGAATTAGCTTGTGTACAGCGGTGCAGTTTGACGCTGTAATCTGGGCCAAAGTCGGCCAAAGCCCCTCCGCTGTATTTCGCTCTCATTCTGATGTGTGCTGGCAGCTGCAGTGCAAATACTCTGGATGCCTAAAGAGAACTCAAAGTCCTACAGTAGGACTTTGCTTCAAATCCCCGTGGAAATGTTGGCAGATGAGATAGCTGACATTAGGACTTGCTGTTTCACTTCTGTTTGCTTTTCCTCAACTGGCACCTGCAAGCACCCTGGTTTTCTTTTTACAGTTGTTTTTTTTTTTTTTTGAAAATAAATGTGTTTTATGCTTGTTAAGATGGATAGATTGACAGATGGATGGATGAATAGATGCGTAGAAGGACTGAAATAAAGAAAGGGAACATCTCATACTGAACTGCACTTCCCAGGAGAATGTGAAGCTCAGAGTTGAGGGAGAAAAACTAGGAGCCAAACCTGTCCTCGGGCTTCAATAACTCACCAGTTTAGCTTCCTCATCAAGCTACAAGATAAGGTCTGAATCACATTTTGTTCCGTCACTTTTTTACCGCGGTGATTAGTGCGATGACAGGCCTTTCAAAGTGGACGGCAGTTACACACTTATCTTCCACGCAGCTGCTGGGAGAGAGCTGGAGACGCAACCCCTGGACAAGGAGGGGCTTCTTAATAGTGGGCCACTTTATCTGAGTGACTGAGTAAGTCCTGATCAAGGGGCAGTAAAAGAGAGCGGTGGATGCAATGCGGTCTCCTCATCCAGAAGAGCATCGTGACATGCACACTGTCACTTCCTGTAGGACTTGAAATAACATTTTTCAGCATCCTATTCCTGAAAATGCCCAAATGTTCATAATCTTGTAGAGATTACAAAGTAATAAAGTCATTCACTAACTTTTAACTTCTACTTTATTTACATTTTATTCCTTATTTATTTTTCTTAATTTCATTATTTATTTAAATTTCTCATATCTTATTTATATATCTTATTTGCTGAGGATGCCTGGAAGCAACACTTTTCATGGTCACAACACTGCTATGCGGCGGTTAGTGCACCCATGACAAATAAACCCTTGAACCTTGAAGTAATCCTATCTAACCTTTTCCCTCTACTTAAGAAAAAAGATAATCTTGGGCCTTTTTTAAACGCATTCTAGATGTACACAGTATGGCCAAAGGTATGCGGACCCCTTCCAATGACTGAGTTGAGCCGTTTCAGCCGCACCCATTCAGCATACAATACAAGCACATTAAAGACAACTGGGTGCTTCCAGCTACGGGGCCACAGTTTGGGAAAGAAGCTCCTTTCCTGCTCCAGCATGACTGTGCCCCACAATGCACAAAAGTGAGCTCCACAAACACACAGTTTGCCCTGGTTGGTGTGAAAGAGCTTGAGTGGCTTCCCAGAGCCTTTACCTCAACCCCACTGAAGACCTTTGGAATGAACTGGATTGCCAACCACGAGCTAAGCCTTCCTGTCTGATCTCACAGTTGTTCTTGTGTTTGACTGAGCACAAATTCCCACAGCCATGCTCCAAAATCTGTTGGAAAGTCTTCCCACAAGACAGGAGGCTGTTATAGTAGAAAAGAGTGTAACAACTCCATTTTAATGCCCTTGGGTATGGAATGGAATGTTCAACAAGCATACCTGTGATGTTCAGGTGTCCACATACTTTTGGCCATTCAGTGTAGACACAGAATGTTTATTCATTCAGCAGGACCGCAAAAGTAACGTACAACTTGGACAAAAAAGTGCATTTCAGCAGCTGATGCAGAGACAGACACATAATTCTCAGAATAGAGCCGGTACATCTAGCAGCTGCTTATAGAATTGTTAAGAAATTAAAAAGTTTTTGGATTAATGCTGCAGTGCAACTTCAAGGAGCAGATAGGAGATCAGAAGAAAAGTGGGTCTGAAATATACAGATCAGCCCCAACTTTAAAACCACTGACAGGTGAAGTGAATAACATTGATTATTTCATTACAATGGCACCTGCCAAGGGGTGGAGGGATACATTAGGCAGTAAGTGAACAATCATTTGAAGTTGATGTGTTGGAAGCAGGAAAAATAGCCAAGCATGAGGGCGTGAGCGACTAAGATAAATTGTGATAGTTAGACGACTGAGTCGGATCATCTCCAAAACAGCAGGTCTTGTGGAGTCTTCTTGGTATGCAGTGGTTAGTACCTATGCACCAAAAGAGGTCCAAGGAAGGACAACCGGTGAACCGGAAGCAGGGTTATTGTCGTCCAAGGCTCACTGATGTCCATCTGGTCCGATCCCACATAAGAGCTACTGTAGCACAAACTGTTGAAAACTTTGATGCTGGCCATGATAGAAAGGTGTCAGAACACACAGTGCATCGCAGCTTTGCTGTGTATGGGGCTGCGTTGCTGTAGACCCGTCAGAGCGCCCATGCTGCTCCCTGTCCGCCCCCGAAAGCACCTATGATGGGAACGTAAGCGTCAGAATTAGACCATGGAGCAATGGAAGAAGGTGGTTGTTCTGCTGAATCATGTTTTCTTCTACTTCATGTGGCGGCTGGGTGTGTGTGCGTTGTTTAGCTGGGGAAGAGATGGCAGCCGGATGCACTATGGGAAGAAAGCGGTGTGATGCTCTGGGCAATGTTCTGCTGGGAAACCTCGGGTCCTGGCATTCATGCGGATGTAACTTTGACTCGTACCTCCTGCCTAAACATTGTTGCAGACCACATAAACTCCTTCATGGCAACGGTATTCCCTGATGGCAGTGCCGCTGCCACAGTGCAAGAATTGTTCATAAAGTGTTTGAGGAACATGACAAAGAGTTAAAGGCATTGTCTTGTCCTCCAAATTCGCCAGATCTCAATCCGATTGCGTATCTGTGGGATTTGCTGGAAAAACAAGTCCGATCTATGGAGGCCACACCTCGCAACTTACAGGACTTAAAGGATCTGCTGCTAACGTCTTGGTGCCACAGGACACCTTCAGAGGTCTTGCAGAGTCCATGCCTCGGCGGGTCGGAGCTGTTTTAGCAGAACGAGGGGGACCTACGCAAAATTAGGAAAGGGGTTTTAACGTTGTGGTCAACTGTTGTTTATTTTATAGGAAAAAAATCTCTAAATATCAAACATTGATATCAAACAAACATCACTGGGGAGTCGATGAAGATATAAAATTAATTTCTGCTATGATAAAATTTGCATTCCTAAAAATGAGCCAAACATATGCACATAAATAAATATGGTACAGTACATGAAATACCAGCATGTTTTGTCTTAGCATCTGTTGTACCATTCTGTTTAGGTCCATTACCTTCTGTCAAACTTATTTCTGTTTTGTATAGAAGAACAGAAGCCATGTTTAGGAGCCTTGACAAATGCAAAAATGTGCGTTCGGTATTAATTTTTATCGATATCCTGTACATAGCCGACGCTGAAGAATCACTTCTTCAAAGTGGACCTGATGCATTTCGCATTTGCTGCGGAAAACCTCGCGGACCGTGCGGGCCGCTGACAATGATGGATACTTGCGTGTGTACACAGAGGTGGGATCATGCAGTCACCGTGTGAAGTTGGACTACGCTTGATGGACAGCTCCATAAAAACAGTTCTCTCTCAGATGCCTTTAATTAAGGAGACAAATCAAAGTGACACACAAGGCGTCTTGTCTGAATGCATGGAAGAACGAAGCCACCGGGAAGCTGGAGCGGAGACCCGTAATGACACGGCGGTGTGTGCAATTTCTTCACCGCTTCCTCAGACCACTGCTATTACTTTCCAATGTGTCCTTTTGGTTGACCTGCTCTAAAGAGGCCATGACACCTTTTTCACTTCTTGGTTAGTTTAATTAAAGCGTGTTTTGTTGAAATGCTCAACTCCGGGCCACCGCGGTGCTCGTACAGCAGGTGCACGCGCACGCAGCGGCGTATGTCCCTGGGTTAAAGAAAATCTCCGGTGACAATTGACAGCATACAGGGCTGTAATTGTGATATTAGCCTCTTTTTGCACATGAATCCCATTTCAAAAAAGTTATTAGTTCCAACGGAGTTGTTCTTTTAACATTATTTGTCTTCGGGAAACCGTAGAGTTCGCAGCGATCTGGAGCGTGAGCCTCGCCCCACTGGCTTCGAACTCTACGGCTCTTCAAGACGAACACAAACCCATTTCACCCCTAAACATCTCAATCTGTTTGTCGGAAAGCATCGGTAAAGTTTGCCCATTTTCCGAGCATAACCGATGGATTAAAATGACGGGAACGGGTCGCTTCTTCACCGAATCCGTACGGTCCGTTCGTGCGCGTCGCGGCGCCGATGCACGGCAAGAGGCCGGTTTCCCGCGTAGCAGAAAAACGCGCGCGCGTGAGCGGCGAGTTATCTCTTGTGATAATCGCGCCGCTCGTGAATGTGAAGAAAGACGCCGAAATATAATCTCGAGTTATTGCACTTGACTGCGCTCATACCGGGAGGTTATCTGTTAAGTAAGTCCTTATTATTAGCTAATTGTATGGTGATAAAACGATTAGAGCGAGACTAAATCGCTGTGCTCGAAACAACCCTGAAAGTGCGATGTAATGCCATTAGCAGACAGAGCCTTTCCTGCTCCTGCCAGACAAAGTATGAATAATGGACATGTGTACTGAACCACCTGCATTAGCCCTGCCTCTTAGCCAAAGGTGCCTCCACCTTGAGGGTATTCCTACATTTGCCTTTATTAATTCATATGATTAAAACATTGCTGCCTCCACATTGCAAAACGTATCGGTCGCTTCTTATATTTGCACAGGCCGGATCTTCTGACTGGAGTTCCCTTACTGTTACGGTTCTTGTTTTCTTTTCTTTTTTTTCTGGTGGGGAACTGTTGTTGTTCCTGTTCCTGTTCGGTCTCTCCATAAGGGTTCGACAGGTCCGCCAGAGCCAGGATCAGACCGTCGGCGGGTGGCGCCACCCCTGCAAGCGCTTATCTGCGCGGACCACCACGGAGGCAGCGGCCACAGCTTTGTCTTGGTCGGGTTTTGTTGCGTTCTATGCCTAGTGGGGGATTTTGCTGTTTGCCCTGCTTGTAAAGTGTTGGCACCGGGGGGTGTCCAAACCTCGGTGTACCTGGTGCTAACACGCCGCGATTTATTGTACACTTACATATATGTTAAAAGCCCAGGCGAAGTGGTGGTCTCCCACCCCTGTATTGGTTTTGGCGGATTCTATAGTGGTGGTAGACAGGGCTTTAGTTTGTCTTCTGTTTTCTTTTCTTTTCGTGGCCCACGTTGTTCGGTTTTTGGACTTTGAATTGGGAAACGCCTATATTATGTAAAACCGTTTGGTGCCTGGTTATTTTGTTTGTTTATATATATATATATATATATATATATATATATTCTGCATATAATTCCATCACTCCCTACTGTGAATACATCACACTTTGTCACTGTTAAAACTGCATAACTGTGCCCTGTATTGGGGTCTGTTGTAAAAGGGGTTCTCTCCTACCACCTACATTTTCTTTCTTTTCCCTTAAAATGCTACGATCCTTACTGTTGGTCCCCTAGCCAACAAGCCGGGTCGTGACACTTACGCTTGGGCCTGGTATCTGCTGTCTGGGTGTTGTGAAATCAAAGAGGAGGTCCGGAGGAAGCGCAAAGCTGATCGTTTTTTGCATTTAAGGAGATCGCGCTCGAAACGAAAACGTAGTTTCGGGTAAAGCGATTCGCGGTTTGGAGGATGAAACGAATCGTGTGACGAAGATTCCTTTGCATGTCTTACATGTACGTTTGTAACTACTTAGCAAGGGTCGTGGTGGTCCAAAGCCCACTCTGGAAGCATAGGGCTGTACGATAGTGAGGTTAAAATTAGTACTTGAACGAGCTATGCGGAAATGAGGGTAGGGGATGTATTAGCCTCACTGTAACATAGTGGGAGGCAATACATCCCCATCATATTTCTAAACAAATTTAAAAAGTCATCATTAAATTATCCCCAAACAATTTAATTTAATTAAGATCTACATGGGTTTTTTTTTTTTTTTTTTAAATTTTATTTCACGCTGACTCCTGTAGAACACAATTAAACAAAATCTATATGAAGGCCATTTATATGAGCCCAATTTGAAAAGGGAAAAAAAAAATTAATCCTCTAAAGACTGATTTGCTGCGGATTTATTTCTGCGACTCTCCAGTGAATGCCGTGACTGGCGTTTGCTCCGTGTAAAATCACGTTAATAAAAAAGAGCCGATTTTTCTTCCATTATACCTACAACACACACTTGTTTAGCTGTTCAAATTGGCCGCCTTATTAGGACAGCGGGTCTTTATTTTTTTACAATTCAAAAATGTCCTCACTGCGCTATAAAAAAAGAAGAAGAAAGGAACGTGGAAAAATAATACATCCAGAGAACAGTGGTGTATTTCCAGAATGGATGCTGCCCTGTGCAATCCCATGATAACCTCTCTGTTGTTGAAAATCTCCTGAAAGACATCACCCTCCTGCAGCAGGTGCAGTCTTAATGATGCTTTGATGCCATATGTCAAATTTCATCACTTGCTGAGTGGAGTGACATTTTCCTTCAATGCTCCTAGCAACGGCATCATAAGCAGTCGGCGCTCACCTCGAAATATACAAATAACCACAGCACCGAGATCGTTTGTTTTAAGCCCCATGCTAGTTTTACCCATGTGGTCATGCAGCGTTGCTCCACTTTTATGACAGCGGCGTGGTATTATGCGAGCTGTTTATAGCGTGTAAGGAAACCCGCAGTGTGTACAGTAAGTGAAATTTATGATGTGATGATGGTTATTTCTTTTAACCACAATGCCGGTGTTAACATTGGCTTCAATTGCTCGCACCAGATCGTAGCTACCCAGGTGTACACTTTGCGGAGCCCGGTAACTAACAATCATCACCCCTGCTCACCAAGGTGCTGCTGCAGAAAGTGTGTTGCAGGTAATACGCGTTATTTCTCTCTGTGTGTTCAGAATGGAGACCGGACTCTTTAAACCACAAAAGAAATAAATTAAAATGTGAAACATCATGCATGGTCACGGGTACCCTACTGTGGTGAATTTCGACATGCAACAACTGGCAATCACTGCGCCTCAGGCATAACCAGGGGGAAGGCAGGAAGGCTAACCACTGCCTAGGCTTATAAACTACTTTGAATAGGAGTCCATTCATTATTTAGATTTACTTTGTTCTGCGCAAAGGGGGATTTAAACTGTCGCTACCGACCGCCACCATGGTCGTCCGCGAGGAATTGAGAGCTGCTTCCTCCAGTGACTGTCTGGATCTTATTTGTTTGTCAAAGTCAGCGCAGGCTCTAAGACAAGAAACAAGGGGGATGCTTTTGACTGTTGTGACCCAGCAGTAAAACAGATATATAGAATGACATAATAAAAGAAGGGGCAGCTCAAGGGAAGGCCTCATTATTTATTTACAAATGAATATTGCAACACCGTGGACATAAACAGCGATCGCATTAAAGGCCTAGCGCTTGGATACGACTGCTGATCTCTCGCGATGGATTAAAGGTCCTGAGTGGTGACACCGTGCCAAACTGACCCCCTCCCCCCGAACCCCCACTTTGAAATCTTCAAGCTCCGTGGGTCGACATACGGGGAAAGAAGGCGAAACCGCTCATGGAATGATCATTTAAATTATTGAATAGATGGATAATTATGAGCAATATGCCGCAAAGCTCTTTTCACCTAGAGGACTGCATTTACAGATTTTCTGTCAGCTTTAAAGCTTACAGTAATTATTTCTGCATTTAAAATTGAAACGCCCGCCTTAGGAAAAATTGAATCAATTAAAATGTATGTTGTGCTTGTGGGTTATATATGGGAAAATATAGGGGGAAACATTCCTTTTTAATTTAGAAGCAAATGCCCTTGTTGAAATAACCGTGGCACTGACTGACAGAGGCCTGTTGAAGTTTCTAAATGCCAGCCCTCTAAATATGTAATTTGCTTTCCTTAGGGAGACATTGTGCTCATGATTGGCTTTTTTGCTGTTTCTACAACCTAGTGGTCACAGAATGTTCCTTTGGCAGCCTGTCAAGTGTAATCGCTCATGACGGATAAATACAGTACAGGAAACTGCAGTAGAAAACATTAGTTTTAAGGTAGTTTACAAACTGGGAACTTGCACTGTAAATATTGCTGAGGAACATAAATCAATCTATCTATCTATCTATCTATCTATCTATGTCTGTTTGTCTGTCTGTCCGTCTGCCTCTCAAATTACATTATGAATATTACATTAGGTTGTAAAAGTATTACTCTACACAGCATCATAGTGAAAAGTTTAAAATTATTTAACTTAACTTTAATCTTAAATTATGCTTTCAATTCTCCAGACTTTCACCAATTCCGGACACCTCCTCCCTTCATATAATGCGAAAAATGGGTGCTGGACTCATTTTTGAAGGCACAGTAAAAAAATATTTGAATTTTATTTAAAATTTAATAGTGGTACATTTACAGGTTTTTGTAAATAAGTTACATTTATTTTGGCCACACCCTACATTATTATTATTATTATTATTATTATTATTATTATTATTATTATTATTATTATTATTATTATTATTATTATTACACTCCTGCAGGGGCCAGTCTTAATGTATTTGATTTTAAAGGAGCGAATAAGCTCTAATAACAAATAAGCTCTTTGTTTAATGGTCTGCATTGCTGGAATCTTATTATACCCTTGTTGAACACATTTTATATGGGTGTATGCATGTCCATCAAAGGTACGATTTACCTTCTGTCAGAGCAACTTGTGATCGGAGTAACAAACTGACTTAATTTTTGAGATATTCAAGCTCCTTCTTGTGAGTGAGGCAAGCATGCCAAAAAGGAAAGAGTTGAGGAAGAGGGGGGTGGCAGCAGATGAACGGCGATGGCGTTCTCTTCCTGAGCCATCATGCTTTCAGGTGCCATTTTTAACTCAGCACTGGGGTGGCCTGCATCTTGTCATCCTTGAGTAATAGCTTGCACCAGGGAAACTATTTCTGCAGCCTATTGTCTGCACATTGCACCTGGTTCCTGGGGTTGTGAGCTTAATAGCCAAGTTAATGAAGATCAGAGGGACATGTTGGGCCCACACTTTGTAATGTAGTCTTGCTGACTTTATGCTTTGCTCGGTCTTCTAAATACAGAGATTATTCTCTCAGGCACAAACCCATAGTTCTGCCTACTAAAATACATACAAACATGCAATGCGGCATAAGCCCAAATGGAGGTGAGCATCCAAATATTTTAAATGCACAAATACAGAAAGCCACCCCCGTTGCTAAAAGCATAAATAACAAAACCAGGACATAATGCAACACACCAAATACTTAATACACATAAAGCAACAAAAAGAAGGAATGAATTCTATGCAGCAAAGTATGATGGAAAGGAGCAATATGACTGGTGTGGAAGAAAAAAATAAAGTAACACTTCAGGTGTAGAGAGAGTTACACTTTATTTTTCTATGGAAATACACACCGGTGCGGGAGAGCCCATTCGAAAAGAGAGTCTCCCCAAACAAAGAATACAGGGGTTATTTATACAGCGATTCGTAAGGTATTCACACTTCTTCAGTAGTTTTACACTACATCTCTTTGTGAGTGCAACCTTGGACATTGTTGTGGTGAGGTACTGCCTTCCTAGACGCGGTGGAGTAACTTCTGTTTTAGGGGGTCTCAGTTGAGCGGGTCCCATGTTGCTAAAGAATGGCACAGAATTCAGCCGACCTTGCAGCTGGGTAGTGATTCCATCCCAGAACAATTTCCCATCTGTATCTCGTTCAGCTCACAGGTTACAGGATACAAGAGTTGCAGAATAATATTTTAAACAACATAGTCATAATAAAATATTCATTCCACTATTGATTAATGCCTCTACCATAGTACTAGTACAAAATATGCAGTAAATGTTTAACTTTAAAAGTATAACTTTTATAAATTTCTCCCACATTTGTTAGGACTATCATTGTGACAGGAAATAAGAAGCATGAGCAGAGTTTGATTTCTTACGGAAGAACCAGCATCTGCATATTTTGCGCTGGAGAAGGCATGGTAGGCAGCCAGTAAAATACCACTTGTGGAGGTAAACATACAGTTTAGTGCACTTCTCATCTTGGTTTAGAGTCCTTTGAATGGTTTGTTCCTGCTATCCAGCGAGGTCATGGAACCATGTAAGTTTCTAGAATCCCCAACATATTTAAAAGACATTAACACAGGAAGCATCCTTAAGACTATTTATTTATTTATTTATTTATTTATTTATTTAGCCGAGGTCAGCTTGAACCAAATAAACTGAAAAATTATCTCACCTTTTCTTTTTTCCGTCTCTCTTCGCTTCTTTGCTCTTCTCCTCTACATAGCTTTTATTGCTTGATTTTGGAAACGTTTGCAGGGACACATGCCTCAGTCCAGATGTCCTCATCCTTGTGGTTCGCCAGCAATGCCGCCCTCCTCTTGTCTTAGCCGTCACCTCTGGCAACTGAGCCTGGAAGAACTTGACCTCCCTCCTATACGTGCTCCACACATCACCTCTGGGGACATCTGTGAGTCCTTTGTGACCTTTTCCTCTGGAGTCCAAACTCACATTGTTTATCATCAAATACTAAAATTGAGCCTCTTGACTCACAGTGGTGACCTTGACTGGAATTTTTTTTTTTGTCATAAACTTCATTTTCCATGAGCTTTACTTTTCTTTAAGAAAAAAAAGAAACTGAAATGTCGATAAATGGCGGAAATATTTATTATGCAGTGCTTATAATACTGTATGTCTTTACAGTGATATACCGGACATGTGTATTCAGAGAGGCCCTCTATATCAGGCATAAAGATCAAAGTGTATGAAGCAAAGCATAGCAGCTGCTGTTTTTTTGGGTTTAGGCAACATTGACATTGGCCTCAGGAAATGTACAAGTGGACACGATTTCAAGATGTAAAAAAAATGGTTCTACATGCATTACAACTGGTCGAAAGCTCCCAGCAAATCACGATGACAAGGTGAACGTTTTGATGTGCACGATATGAGCCCCAGTGCTGGGTTGAAGCAAAAAGGCAAGGAGCTTAAGCTTGCAGTGAAGTAATTCTGCCGCAAAGAGAAACAGTAAAGTGAGCTGTAGTTTTAAATCCCATTTCCTTCTGGAATATTCAAAAAAATGGGCTCATTCTCTTGATCAAGTGTAAATATTCAGTGTCTCATAGCGCATCGCTGCTGCTCCATTTTTCTGTGAATTTGTAAAACTCGAGATCAAGCAGGGAAGCAGATTTGATCTTGAGTTTTGTCTCTATTGCAGTATCTTAAACACCACACAATTCCTCACAGAACACACAAAGTAATGCAAAAAAGTGGTATCAAAGACCACCTCCAGATTGCCACCGCTTGGCATCCCACTGGCAATCTGTACATTTCCAAGTAGGTCTTCAACAGAAACCATCACAATTCTTCTTCTTTCTGCTGCCAGTTTCAAGGCATTTCATCCCCTGCCTTCATTCTCTCATTTAGTGACTCAAAGTTACCAGTGCAGGCAACATGGACCTGCAATACACATAAAATGTGAGGATATATACAGTTAAACTCCATCATTAGATGAAAAAATGGTGCAAAAATTCAGTCGTGTAAAATGTGGTCATGTTTTTGAGACATTTAACAATAAAAAACAAAGTAAAAAAAATGTTTTCAGCCAATATGCAAGTCTTCTATGAAAAGAAAAAGGAATTTATATGTTCATTTAGGACTAAATAATAATAACAAAATGTTCATGTGACAAGTATTATATATATATATATCAATCATGTGGCCGATTTTGACCACTACAAAAGGAGGATTCTGAGAACACAAGTGCTATTTCTCTGTTGTAAGTATTAAGACCAGCACTCACACAGCACAACTACATGACCGCCCAAAAGCTCTTGCAGACGCTGAACACATAGAGGGTCAACAACCCCTCTATATTTCCCCACAATGGTTAAACACATCCATTTACAAATATGCAACAGCACTGCATTATGGGAGAGCCATAGCTCTTCCCGCCGTCACTACAGTATGTACTAATATGAATAATGCTGAGAGTAATAATAATAATATTAATAATACTACTAGAAACTTTATCTCAGTTAGCATTCTCTAAAGACCACAAAGAGCTCAAAAGTAAATACAGGGGACCACAGAGTAAACTTACAGTGAACTCAACTGACTGTATACTGAAGTACGAAAGTCCCAAATGATGAGTAACTTCCTAATTCCATTGTAGAACGGCAGGAGCAAAATGCCAGTTAAGTCTGAATTTGTGTTATGATGGGGATTTAACGTGCTTCTTTCAGCAACTTTTCCTTTATCTTTGCATTCTTATTAATTTCCAAATTATTCACAAGTCCAAAGCAGCGGCAGAAAGTGCGAGACGTCAGGAGCAGCAGCGATTTTAGGTAAGTAAAATTTGAATCACTTTGACATTTAAGTAGAGCTTAACCACTACGTCAGCAGGTTGTTCCATGGGAAGACAGCAAACAAGCACAGCGTTCTTCAAAAAGAAATATTCGATATTCGCAGTATGAATGACCACGTTGTCTGCCATTATGTGACAGGATTCGTGATTGTTCCTGGGGATGTTGAAATATTTTATAATCCCTTGTAATAAAAAATTATCATTTTAAATTCCTTCTCTCTGTAGGGAGATTTCTGCATATGGACTCCTGTAAGTGGAGTACAAAACAGCACCTTAACTTGTAACTAAAATTATAATTATGGAGACAAACCTGCAAAATGAGGAGCAGTAATATGGGTGGAGGAACATGTATAATTCAATAGGCAAATCAGACCACAAGGTCTGACATTATATAAGCATCTTGTGGAGTTTGGGGGGGAATTGAAGGGGGCTGTGGGGTAGCTGGTAGTGGGAATTGATGCTCTGGGCAGACTGAATCATTCTTCACCTCATGCTCCTCTCCTTCTGCTTCATCTCCTCACTGCCTCCTGGCTCCCAGACCCGCACCCTGCTACGGCTTCACCCTGCTGTCACAAACAGGCACTTTCAGGACCGGGCAGATGAGATCCTCTGCTGTGTCCCTAACAAGGAAAAAAATAATATTTTTCGGACATGAATTCTAAGGTTCCTCTTTTTATTTTTGAATATACATTCATTTGCTATGCTTGCTCAGCATGACGTGAAATATTTTGAACGGCCAGTATGTGCTGTACTATTAGTTGGCATTCTAGACAAAATAATTGAAATTTGAGGGAGTGGTTACAATTTTTCAGCACAAGTGGCGCAGTAGAAGGGTGCAGGAACAGTGTACCCAGCAAAACCAGCAGAAAAATGTTTTTTTGTGCCATGGTAATGTTACTCAAAATATTCTACACTACATACAAGCCTTATAGAGATTTAATACAATTTTGCACATTCAAATATGCAGTAAAATTTAATTTGAACAAAACTAAATGTGAACTAAATGAGTTTAATCTTGCTTTTATTTTTCAGGACTAATGTTTTGCTTTGGTTTCTTCAGTTTCAACATGCCTGTGAATCCAAATTTTGGAAACTCCCATTTATAGATGTAGAAAGACCCCCTCCCCCAACAAAAAAGGTTGTTGGAAAAAAGTACACAAGCAAGTGAGGATTGATAAATCTTATTTTTAAGTTTTAAAAACTCAATTTTTCATGCTGCATTTTTCAAAGATTCCTTTTCATTCCATCAACTTTATTTAAAAATATTTTTCCTGCTTCCTTCCTCAAAGAATGACCTTTTCACCACTTCATCTCTCCCACACTGCTGAATGCCTAAACATCAGTGGTTAAATCATAGATCCTGGAGTACTTGAATGGTATTCTAATGCGGCTATCGGGTGATCTTCTCCAGAAAAGGAAAACAATGTGACTGCTGAGAGGATTCGCAGATTCGAGGGAAAACAATCAAGAAGAACAGGTGACAGAGGCATTATTTCCAAAGCAAAGCATAAACGCAGCCCCCACCTCCGCCTACCACACACTGACAAAGGAAAAGGAAATACTGAGATTAAAAGTACAGAAACAAACCTCCCAGAAATCTGAGCAGAAATTAAAAGAAACAATAAAGACCGCTTAAATTAGGATGTCTTCTAACAAAATATAAAACCAAAGGAGAGTAATGATGAATTCCACTATTTCAGCTTTAAATCCTTTATGATGTTCATTTTAAATGGACTGACAGAGAAGTAAGGTGGCTTCTGCCATGCAAGGTAGAGACCAGCAGAGCAGTGCCAGCGTGAAGCATGAGGGCACTGAGAACCGGAATTCAGTGGGAGAGGACCAGTTGGACTGGGAAGTCTCTACATGTTGGAGCAGCTTAGTGGGGTACTTATGAAGAGGGAAACACTGTCAACTAGGAAGGAGGATAGGCAGTGGGCATCCTGAACCAGCAGAAGAATAGAGTGGGTGGTGAGAATCTCATCACAAGAACAGAACACTCTGAAGCTGCTGCTACTGCTTTAGTGTGTGTGTGTGTGTGTGTGTGTGTGTGTGTGTGTGTGTGTGTGTGTGTGTGTGTGTGTGTGAATTTGCCATTGTTTTATTTTTATGAACCAACATGACTACCTTGCAATATAAAAAACTCAAAAGATGGTCTGCAAGCATCTCAGCTACACTGGCAAACACTGGGGAGTGGGGAATTTGAAAGTTTCCACTTCACCTACTGTATTTTTGCGACCATGAGTTCAGTTTCAAATGAGATTCCGAGGTCAGCTCCCAAATATAAAATATAAAAAGACATATTATCACGGATTTTTGGTGAACACCTGCATATGCTGTGTTAGAATGGAAGCGAGCATTTCATTAACTGTAATTTAGCTTGAGTTAATAGCTGAATTCTTCAATCACATATTACACTTTTAAGGTGTTATGCCAATATTTTAAAAAACAGTGTAAAATTCAGTAGTTTGCTAGGGAAATCAGCTGTATCTTTGTAGCATTTAGTCTAAATTCCTATCAATTTTGCAAAATTGTCTGTTCCATTTTCAGTCTCATTGACAAGAATGAAACTTTAAAAATAAAAAATTCATTCACAGTAACAATATTACAATACATATGTGTGTATGGTGAAATGTAGGCTTTGCATGATGTATTAAATACAATTTGATTATTTGTGCAATGAAGGAATTATCACGGCCAGTATGGTAGCACAGAAGGTAGCACTGGTGCACATTTTACACATCCTATCCTACCCCGTGTTTCCATGGGTTTCTTCTGGGTGCTGAAGTTTTTCCCACAATCCAAACGCATGTCACGGGTGAACTGGTAGCTTTAAACTGTCTGCATGTGTTAGCGAACGAGTGTGTATGTGACTGCTTCTCGAAAGACTGGTGTCTCATCCAGGCCATATGACTTCAGAATAGACTCCATTTCAACCCTGTATCGTTCAAGCAGTTATTCAGTATGGATGGATGGATGACATTTTCTTGAGCCTTCGGTGGCAGAAAAATAAATTTCATAGTTTTATTTGACTAAGTATGTTTGAGATTAAAATTAATCGCTGCGCTTCAGTGATCTGTATAATCAGTACAAATTCGATGCACCTCATCCAAATGGCAAAGCGATTTTCTTCATATACTGCAAATAAAACAATAATTTCATTTATTTATTTAAACATCCTGGCCAAAAATTTATGAGTGAACCTTCTTAAACATTTCCAGATGCAAACTGTGGATTGATGGATGGGGAATTACCTCTTGACAATGAATACCACTTGAGCTTAACTGGATATTCTGCCTTTCAGTCTCTAATATTCTTTATCCGTCCACACATGGCTGCAGGAGGGATGTGGAATCTGCTTGTTAGCCGAGCACAACAGTCAAAAATCTTTCAGATACCGCAAACGGCAACCGGCATTTCAACGTATACTGTCTTTGAAAGGGTGCCTCAGACTATATTTTAACATTTTTTTAGGCAAATAAAATATATGTACACTTAATGCTTTCACTGTGAATTTTGTACTTGCTCACTGAACACCTCTTGAGGGGGTCAAGTACAATGTGTGAGTCCGGCACAATCCTCAAATCCCATCTGCTCGAAAAAAATCCAATCTCATGGCCTCTGCTCCATATCCTTTGGTTTGTTTTTTTGTGTACTGTATATATTCAAGTCTTGTTTTAGCATGGATATTCAAAGATTATATAACTGCACTGTGACAGCTATTCAGTGGAAGTTCTCCTTTCACCTCTGCTGATAGGTTTTTGTGTCAGTTTGTCATTCTAGCATGCTGCCAATTGGGAATAAAAATATGGTTTCCTTCATATTAAGAGCAACACTTACTGACACAGACTGTTGGAAATATATGTACGAGCCATCAAACTACATCAATCTGGGAACGGCAGCCGTAAGTATGAATTTTAAATATCACTCAAGAACATCATACAATGTGGATGCACTTTTTAGACGCGGCTCGAATGACATTGTGCACAAATATATAGCTATCATGTGCTAAGAACACCTGATTTGCTACTTCTACACTTCTATTGTTAATTCCGTTTCCAGAAATCTGTGCAAAAAAGGCATAGTGATTTTGCACTCACGCGGAAAACACTTCTCAAAGTTCACATTGCCTCCAATGACTGAGGAACCCAACGACAAACACGTTAATATTCTCATTTATTTGTTTGTTTATTTTCATCAGGCTAGACTGAGACGCAAAATAATAATGTCCTGAAAATGCTGGAAGGCTGCACATAATCCGGCCTGATGATATACCCAGTATTTAATAACTAATATGAAGGCAATGTTGTATGCTTGAGGGAGATTTGGGCTCATTAATTTATCTAAACCCAGCACCAGGAGTCATGCTTTTATAAGATGGGTGCGTGCCGTAATGCGTGATCAGGTGATGAAGAAGCCGACGTAAATGTCAGGCGCTGACTTGATCTCGGCAAAATCTGGTCTGTTTACTACATCTGATAGACGCCAGCAAAAGGGGAATCAATCCTTACAACACCGGCAGCTCACAGACAAATTCTGAGGACTGACAGTTAAAGGGCAACGCATGCCAGCCTCCACAGGCTGGCACCTACTGCTGTGCACCCACATACACGGTAGTTTAGTGTGCAGGGTGCACTCTACCATAGCTGGGCCCAAGGTTTTTATGAAGTGCGTCTTTCCACTAGATGGAGTTGCAAGCTGCTTAGCTAATTTTAATTTTTGAAATTACAAAATGCAACCAAGACCCATCATAAATCAAGCTTGTGTTTATGTGAAGTGGTTGCCATTCTTTTGGTGACCAGGTTGTTCAGCCCTGGTGCAGAAGTACTTTTGGGTGTCCTTCCTACTAACAGCCATCTACCTGCAGAATGCCATACAAACATCTCCTTAGCTGGTATAGCATCTCCACATATAATCCACATAATCATCTTAATGATATTTTGTCATTTATTTGTTACCTTTATTTGTTAGAATTTGCACCTTGTTGTTATGTGCTAAGCCCCTTTGCATGTGAATTTTGTTGCAGACATGAATAAAGTACCTTTCCTTTCCTTTCTTTTCCTACCTTACCCTATCCTTTCCCATCCGATCCCATCACACCACACCCTAACCCTACCTTGTACTAACCTATCAAATCCTAGCTCATCTGAACAAAAAAGTGCTTTGCAGTTTGTTTTTAATAGCTGATACCGGAGGGAGTCGCAGACAGAAATGGGCAATGAGGCTGGTCTACGTTTCCTCCCCACTTTGTCACAGAGAAACTCAGAGAAGGACGTCTGTGACATCTCTGCTGAAAAACAGCTCCGGTATGTTTTGGAGATATACACGACCTAGATATATACTGTGAGGTCTACGGCACATCGATGACATTGCAGAGCACTGACATGATTCCAAAGCAAGTGTCTGACTTGCAAACCAGTGAAAGTATTTATGAAGTTCTCTGCCTTGCTAGTTATTTGTCTCCTTTTCCCAGATGTTGCCAGATGGTCAATAGGGCCTACACATGGCAATAAATTGCCGTTATGTCTTAGAATGACACCCTCAAAGTTATAAACAATGTCAATGCAAGGAAACAAGTAAATGAAGTAATATTTTACTTGAAAATAAAAATTCTGCTCATATTTTGGTCCCTTTGCTGAACCACAGCTAGAAGTACAACATGGATAACTCTGAGAAATAAAACTAAATAACACATAAACAAGTTAATCCATCTATTTAACAGTGACTAAGAAGTAAGGCATCAATGAAAGAGGTATAAATGATAACTGTATTGTTCCCAGGGGAATATTTGTCTTGCAGCAATAGCTACTGTGAATGACAACGGCGAGACGTTAAAAAGATTAAAAGGATCTCAGAATTAGACACCGATATAAAAGCAGTCGGCTCAATGAGGCTGTTGTTATAAGGCTGCCACAATATTCAAATTAAACAACTAAATCTGAATGCGGTGCACAATAAGGGAAACCGAAAGCATACAAAATTGAGTCTGGTGAATTTAAACAAATTCTTTTTTAAACAACATCTTTGAAAAGACTACGCTCCAGGTGTGTAGGGTTATCAATCCAATTGGGAATGCTCTTCTTGGACCAAAATGGCAAAAATGATAAAATGAGCAGAGATTTTTTGCAAAGCATGGGCATGTGAATCTGTTTATTTATCCATGCAGGATAAGCTGTTAAATTGACAGAGGACTCTTTTTTGGCCTTAAACAATGTAGGGGAGTTCTAATACACCAAACACTATGTATAATGACACTGGCATAATATTTTAATCATAGTTCTGGTTACTATATGGGGAAAATGTGTTGTAATTTTAATACTACCATTGGCACTGAGGTAAAATTCATACATTTCCATACAGTATATTTAGCTGCTGTTAGTAGCTTAGCACGTGATATTCCATCTAGGATTGTGTCGGGTAGAAAATGAATTAATGAATAAATAAATAAATATTATAACAAATCCCTTAAATAATATTTGATGTAAACAAATTGCAGAAGACAATTATATGGTAAAAATATTACCCAACAATTAATGAAAATGCATACATTTACAACTGTAAACAGCTATGTTTTCAGCTGGAAATTCATTTTTTACATTTGAGCACCGACTGAGCTGTAGCTGACTGAACCACTTAGTGAGGAGGCCAATCTTCCTGGAATTTTCTCTCACTTCCCTACATGTGTATAATTAGATTTATAAGTATGTACTGTATAACCCCTGCAGTCATTTTTGAATAAGAATGTGGCGAAGACTTTAGAACAGCAACTAAGCTGGCTTCAAGTCTTAAATGCCGCAGTGAATGTAATTTACTTAGGGAAAATGTAAAATCGCACTCTTGAAAAAATACATATATTTAGAGAGGGGAAAAACACTCAATTTTTATTCCGCTGGCCAAAATATATTACTGGACTGACTGCTGTCTCACGTTGGTCTCAGGGGTTTGGCTCTTGAGTCTTTCAGTCTGCCATCAGTTGCCGTCTACATGATGTTGCTATTGGTGATTGTGCATCTGCAATTTGTTGGTTAACCTCAGGAGCCCTCAAGGTCTAAATTGACTTTCTCCTTTTGATTAACCGTGTATTAGTGGGTGTTCTGCAAATGTTGTTTCCCTGCCTTGTTTGCCTCTGCTATCCCACAGTGGGAAATACAGAAGCAGGTAAAGCTCAAGACGTATTTAAACCAGCGAGTCTTGAGAAGAACTTTTTTTCCAGGTTTACAACATCGCATCTTCTCTGTCGGAGGTTTTCCTCAGAGTTCAGGTAAGTCTTGGTGAGTAAATGTCTACCGGGTGTTAAAACCATACAACCGTATCTGTAAATCTGGGCGAACATCTTAGCTACGTGTCCCAACGGCACTAGTACAAGACATTCCATATCTAGGCATTTGTTTTAAAGTGTATTTTTCTCTCCTAGATCATGGTAAAATTACCAAGCAAATTGGATTATTGATTCAAGTGATATCAAGGCTTCCTTTAAGTTTTTTTTACAAACAGGCTCCGACCACATTAAGATTTATATTGATGCACCAACATGACAGAACCTTCAGCGTTCAGCAACAACATTATGACTCAAAGTTGAAACAGTTTTCTATGTAGTTAACAATAAATTAAAATATAACAGGCTGTATTCATTTATACATCGACATTAACTGCTTAATCGTGAGCCGGATCGTAGCGGTCCAGAGACAATCCCTAATTTATTTTGTATTGTACTCACAGGGCATCGGTTCTACAAGCGTGGATTGTAATGTTTTTTGCTACTTTGAAGGGCTATTCAGTATATTGCATACTTGTTCACCCTTACGTTATCTTATTCACATAATCTTTAAACGGCACGGGGACCTCAACAAAATGTCGGTTGAGGTTCCCGTGCCGTTTAAAGATTATGTGAATAAGATAATTCAACAAAATGTCGGTTAATATAAATGATCTGGTGACCAATTTGTGAGGCAACATTGTGATGCAGAACTGCACAACCATCAAAAATTGCACTGAGTTCACCGATATTCTCCCTGTGCAACGCAGCCTGATGGAGACTGCATATATCGCTCCCCTTTGGATCAGTTGTCAGGCTGTATTAAAAGCTGTTTTCTTGCATAATGTTTCTATCTTCCCCTTTAATGGGATAATAGCTTGAGACACTGTGGGGTCTACTTGCCAAAAACCTGGTGCAAGCCATAAGCCAGATCCACCAACTGAAAGGTAGACGACTGAAACTGGTTAGCATTTGCACGATACGTACAAAACTCAGTTTCGACACCTTTCACTTCATCACATTCATGGGAATTTCAAACACCTTCAAAAGTAGACAGCATATGAATTAAGAAGGCCACCTTCTCCCATAGCACCATTTTTGATTTTGAATGAAATGTTATCAAAAATTGAAGCAATATATGAGGATTGCCACAGCAGAGGGGTACTGAGTTTATTAAAATTTATTTTTGCTTGTTTTCTCTTCCCAGCATGTTGCTTCAAAGCACATAACATCGTATTGCTTGCAGACCAAGGGTCGCTCAGACTCTACTCGCACCCAAAGTTACTACTAATGAAGGTAGAAGGGTAACTCAAAATGTAAAGGTTATTTCTATTTTCTCATCATAAACAAAGTGAAATGTATTTAAGTTATACTGTTTTTCATGATATTATGCCTTCAGTTCCATGCCCTTTCGTAGTGGTTCACAAGCTTCTGGATTCCATCAGAAAAGAGGGCTTTAGGTGTTCTCGGACTAATGTGTCCAACGCTTCTCTCATCTCTTCTTCACTTCCAAAGTGGTGACCCAATAATACCTGTGCAAGTGAACCAAAAACATAGTAGCTTCATGGTGTTAAGTTATACAGCTACTACAACCATACTGTGCTAACTTTCTTCTGTGAATTTGGTGGGTTTAATTCTTTCTGCCTAAGAAATGTTACCACGGCACATTGTCCAATAATGGTGTTATAGGAAAGCGAAGCATGCATGTTTACACCATCACTGCTTCAGACAGTCTGGCAACAGAACACTGTATGATGCAGGTTCCAAACTGCTGGAATCCATTTCAACCTTTTCTGATCAGTTATCGCTTTTGCCAAGTGCATAATTCAAGAACTGCCTTTACTTTTTGAATTTGCCTCATATTTATAACATTTTATTAACTGTTTTTGCAGTTTCATTTCTATTATCACTTCCTTTAATTTTATCCCTTTATATTATCCTTATAGCATTTTACTGTTTGTCTTTCTGTGCATTTATAAAATGAAATTTCATGTAATACACTTTTTTTACTTTAATGGACAGAAATAATTAATTATTTATAAAAGTTAATATTACTCAATACTAACTAATTTGTTAGCTACAGTCTAAGATTCTAGATAACTACTGGTTCAGCTACCAAACAAACTAAAGTTTGTTCAGATATCAGATGTTTTTTTTTTTTTTTTTTTTTGTCTTTATTTGACTGGGTCCATAAAGTCACTTTTGATAAAGACAGGGAATCAGGAATTTTTTGGTCAAATATAGCTGAATGGTTCTTAGCTGTACTATGTGTGTGAGAAGAATGTGGAATTTCAAACATTTAAAGCTGATCAAAGTCTGAAGTGGTCGTATGTCACTTTAGAAAAGACGAAATTGCCGAAGAAGTCGGTGCAAAGGTAAACACAGTCGGATAAATACAGTTGCAGACCGAACATCTTTCATCAGGGAATGCATCCTGGTAAGTTTGAGGTGGAGCTAAAGTTCAGCAAGAAGATTGCTCATTTAGGAGATGTTTGAGGATTGTTGGACATTATATCTACCCTCAGTCTGAATGTTAGGGAAAATGAAGGATGAATGTCTGTTTCAAATATCATTGTTACAAATATATCATAGCTGTCTCTCCAAGCACCCCTACAGGGCATTGATTTGTCATCAAGACATTCTTCATTTTCAGGAGATGAGGTTATTTCTAGTCAGATCTCCCCCTTTGCACTTTTGCAACATCCAGCATAGACCGGACCCTCCTTCCCTCTTTTTAACGCTCCCACTGTACACGGTAAGAACAGACTGCCACACTCTCGATATCGGCCAGAAGCAGAGGTCATAGTCAGAGGTGATGATGCAACAATAAGAAATAATCCGGTATCAGCATAAAGGCAGCTCATTTTCCCTTGGGGATACATGATGAACTTTGTTCCTCGACCAGCAAGGCAACCAGCACTAGAAAGGCTTCGTGTGAAAAAGATAAACACAAGAACAATAGCTATCACATGCTGTGCACCTTATGACACTGACGAAATGAAAGATGCTAACCCAGATCACAAACCATGACGATAAAGTGGTGTGTGTCGAAAACATCCAAAACAGTTGATTTTATTTGAACGGTAAAAATCCCATTAAAGTTTTGAAAAAGAGAAGAGAACAAAACATGACAAACAGATGTAGCTGAGACTGTCTTCTGTGTTGACAGACTTGGCTTCTTTAAAAAAATTTAAAAAAAAAAAAAAAATCTCTTAAAAACTGATTTTTTCGTTAACTTTAAAACGCTCAAGAAATTTGTTATGCATTTCCAGGATGTCAAAACATGATATTTTAAATTTTTGAACACTTGGTACAGTACAGGCATGTTGGCTTCCATATGGCCCCACATACCAATTAAAGTCTTAACAATTTGATGCAAGTTTATTTAACTTCTACAGTTGTAATGCTGAGAACCTGCTCTTTCAAATGATTTAATTTTGAAATCTGGGACAGATTAATTCACAGATTAAATCAAAGATTAAATTTTTAAATCTGCCCAAAGTCAGAATGTCCTTGAGCAAACCTCTTGGGGGCCCCTATTTTGTACATTAGGGTCCCTTAACATGCATTAAGAAAATGTATGGCTTCAAATGATATTGTACTTCATATTTATGTGCAAATATGAATTTTTGTAGATATGTATTTGTTTATCTAGATTTCAAGTTTTAAACCCCATTGGTGGATCCCCAGGTCTAAATATAAGAGACCGTTTCTCTCGCAACAGGAGGAAATCTGTATTACCGTTGTAGTCCCACAGAGGCATTATGGAACTGATGATGCAGCTCATTGTGTCTTGTCACCACACTGGAAGATAATATGAGCCAAGCATCCCCTTTTGAGACCTGCTTTGTGGGAAGTCAACTCATCTTGCTGCCACATAGCTGATTTTGCAATTTGGCTTGATCACGAAGGAATTCCAAACTCAATCACTTCTCCATCAATGCTTCTGGGAAGCAGTGGTGGCGGTTCTTCTCCAGCATTTCCAGATATTGGATGATGGTTCACTTGACTGAGGAAGGACGATGCGTCTGGTTCAGCAATGCTCCAGTTACAAAGCAAAACAGGTTGCTTGCATTGTTTTGCACCCCGCCAGTTGCTTATTTTCATCATTTCAAATGCAAAGCTTTGGATGCCGTTGCCTGCAGGATTAAATTCAATTCAGTGACTTAATTGAAAACGTAAACCATGCGAAAGAACAGTAGGAAATCTACAGGGTGCAGAAGAAATTTGGCCATATCCTTCTTTAGCTCACTGTCACATTTAACCTGGAAATCCAGCTGATTTTGGAGAGGAGCAGGCCATAGTGATGCAGAGAATCATAAAAATAGGCTTTGAGAAAACAGTCAAGCTGTGAAAATATATTCGGAACATAATTATGGACAAAGTCCTTTGCTAACCTGTCTTTGGTCTGAAGGCGCAGAAGGCAGAGCTGCAGAATCATTTGGAGTCATGTCTTCCAGGAGCATACAATAGCACTTCAAACTTGTTACAGCTACCTGCTGTGTTGGCTGGCTAAATTAAAAAATGCTTTTCACAGTTCATATTTGTAAATGACGCATACTAGCACCATTACTTGGTTTGGTGGTGAGCTGAGAACCAGCCAGACTCTAAAATCATTTCTTCTCCCACACCTACATTCACTTCAGCAATCTGGAGGGTGATCATGCAGCCGGATGGGGTTGCGTTACCTGTATTTGCAACATTTTGGATGAAGGACTTTTGAAAGCACATTACTAGCAGCAGCAGGTAAATTCAACTTCAGTGACTGTGCATATTTTTTGGAATTCCATTTCCATCCACTTTGTTGGATTTTCCAAGCCCATTTGTGCATATCTATCTCTTCTGTGAAGAAAAGAGTGGTTTGCTCTGAAGAGCTCTCGGTTAAGTGGTGTTTTCATTTTGATGGTCTCAAATGCTTATGGATAACACTTCCAGAGAAATTGTACGCTCGGTAAGAGGCCGCTTCTGTTATCCAAAGACCATGTGAGTCCCCAAATGTTGTACCGGGGCTCATTCATCCTTATTGTTTCCTCCTGACCACAGCCCTTGTCTCCTGGTGCATCAGTCCCTACTAGCCTGTCGCCTACAGTGTCTCTCTTATGCAAACCCCGACATGTGTACCTCACGAGATCCCCAAGGGACACTGCCCAATGTTTATCACTAAACACCCATGTCAAATAATGCTTGCATGTTTACAGCAGGATAGCCATTGCTGTTGCTGCTGCACTCCGTTCTATGAATTGAGTCTTGCATAAGATACGGCCACACATTTCTCTGTCCTTTAACAAAAAAACGTTCAGATATACACGTTCATACTGTTATTTAGTGTCAAACTGGTGGGTAGAGAGTTGCTTCTCAAAAAAACAGTGCAGCTGGCATACTTTCCATTGGACAACCTAGCCCCTTTCTCTCCTCTTTTGCTTCGTCTTTGTCTATCTTGCAACTTTGCTGCCTCCTCCACCATCAACTTCTTTTTCGCTCTCACATAAAATCTTTGTCATTACCAGGATAAAGAGCCATAAGAGAAAACAGAGACTTTTTGCTTTCTGCATTTTTCGTGAAAGGAACTGGCACCGGCTCAGCCATAATTACTCACCCTCTTTTAACACCTCTCTAAACCACACAGCCAAATTCCCACCATAAACGTCTTACAATCCAACACTGATCCAAGACAAGACTTTTGTAATGCATATGCCAGTTGCTAATAGACAGTTAATACACAGCTAAGTGACTAATCGTCTTAGCTGAGCAGCACTGACAAAGCCCAGAATATCAACAGTGCCATCTAGGGGAGCGCCAAAGATTACCTTCAAACGCCCTTCATATGCAAAAAAAAAAAAAAAAAAAAAACGTAACACGCACTAGAGAAAATAACCAACTTCCAAAACATGTCGACCACACCGGACAAAATCATATCCACTCCAACAGCCTTTCACCGTCCTTTCGCCAAAGGTGGAAACTAACACAATGGTTGGACCCATTGCCTTGCAGTCTGAAGATCGAAAGCTTGAATCCCACTTGCTGCAGTACCCATGTCGAAGGCACTCATTCTAACTCAGTTGAATAAGAAAACCATGCTTTATAAATGGGGTAATAGTTCTGAAACCGATTGTCTAATGTGATAAGTCACACTGACATCGGTGGCAGCTAAATAGGTGAGCAATGGTAATCTGTCCAAAAAAATCAAGTATATAACTGGTAACCACGTACAAAAGACATATGTCGCTGTATGCCACTGTTGTGGATGTTTCACTCAGGAGTGATGTGATTGAACGTGACTGAGACAGGTGAACTCAAGTTGCGTAATTTAATACACTGAATCACTAGCCATGCACACCTCGCTTCCTTCCGTTGACCCAAGCTGCGTGCGAGCAATCCGATGTAGCAGCATCATAGGCATTAGCGGTAAAATTTACCTCTCAGGTCACAGGTTGTGAATGACTGCCTTTGGTACATTTGGAGATTGTTGGCTTTGTCCTTACCAGAAGCTCTTCTCAGGTATTGAGTAAACATAAGAGCACTGTTAGATAAGGCAACCTGGAGCTAAATGCAAACAGCTTATCGAGGATGCTACATCCCAGACGTTATTCACGAGCATTTGATTTAACTGGATTTTGGTGATGTGGTCATGAGATTAGAAAAAATAATTGGCGTGCAAAACAAGCATAAAGGAAAAATAAACAGTGGAGACTACCTCTTTTCTGTTTAAATGTCTATTTTTCTAATATTGCCCTCCAAACATCAGGAGTGGGTGTTTTGTAGAAAGGGATCTCCAGCTGGAATATTTTGCTCGAGAAAATGTCTGCGGTATCAAAAAGATCATCTCTTGCATGAATGTGTGTCTTTGACAGCTCCAGAGCAGGGCTCATATGAGATGAGATATTTGAAAGAGTTGAAACTTGAGAGTGTGGTCCGTGTCTCCATGGTAACCCAGAAACGGCCTCGTTATGCAGTAGTATGTTTGCATGTAGGACGTGCGTTTTCTTGGATGGGATCTCAAGTATTGACTGAATTTCAAATATCAGAAATCTGAATGCATTTCTGCTTGCCGCCATTAAATTTTTGGAATGTGGAGGTCAAACAATCCAAGTGCAATGTAAATATTAAACGTTCGTATGAAACACATGCATGTAAGTTGGTTATTTCTGTCCATATGAATGCTTTGTCCTTTATTTGAAGATGTGCTTAGCAAGAATAAGGGACAGGGAAAGGATTTAATTGTCTTCCATTTTAATATTGTCTAAGAGAACTGTCACCATTAAAATAAATTTTGAAAAAGAAAGTAAATTTTATTTCCAGTTGAAATGCGCCAGAACATGCAGAGCAGACAGAACTGGCATTGTTAAAACCATTACTTTACAACTGTCCTGAGTTTCACTGGTTGATATACAAAATTTACATGCACGCAAATTAAAAGGGGGGGAGAGGTAGTTCGAGCAAAAGAAAATTGCTTAGGACGGACTCACAGCCAACTGGCCTTGGAACCCCCTACCAATAGGATTTTTTTCTTCTCCTATACTGGCCTTAGGAGTTTTGTTTCCTCTAAGCAAAACGTATGTGGTTCAGGTAATCGGTCAATCTAAATTGCTCATAGTGTGTGTGTGTGTGGGGGGGGGCACATTCTGAAGGACTGGCATCCCATCCATGGTGCAATTTCATAGCCTGGTGTCCATTGATTCGAGGACAGGCTGCAGACCACCTCACACTGACCAGGAAAAAGCGGTGATGACCATGGATGGATGATTTAGACGTACCGTAATACATCTTTTGTGCCTGAAAAAGAACATCGTGTTTGAGGGGGTGACTGCTGGGAATAAGAATTGTGTTTGCGGAAGACAGTGGAAAGGGTGGTATCACCATGTTAAACATATTTGCATAGAATAAAAAGACATCTTTACTCCTAGTGAAAAATAGTATCGGTGTCCAGGCCTAAAACCTCAAAGAGAATATTTACCATTTTAAACTGTTTTGCTCCGTCAGGGATCTTGTCATAATGCACTTTACTGCTTTAAGAACCTATGATGGATAGACAAAGAAACAGGTAGACCTACAAACAAACAAACAGACAGGTAAGAATTTGTATTAAAGGCGCTAGAAATTCATAATATTAAGGCAATGCTTTTGCGGCTTTAAAGGGGATTCTGAATGATTCAGCTGAAATGCTCAAAATTTTTTTATTTAAATTGAATTTAATTTATTAACAGTGCACAATACTGTTTAGTTTAGTTTAGTTTGGACTCAATTTTTAAAAAAACACTCCCAGCAAAGAAAAAGACAGCTTTGGCAGCGTGACAGCAACATCAGTGTGGTATACAAAAAAATCATAAATGTATATAAATACATACATAGTTCTTCTCCTTCTCTTCCCTATTCTTCTTTTTCTGCCAAAAAACCTTCCTCTCCAGCTTTATTTTTTCTCAGTGTTTGATTTAACACCGTTATGTTATTTGAATACATCTTACAACACGTTAAAAACAAAACAGACTCATTTGGCCATTTTTGACCTCCGTGAATAAAATTCAACATTTCTGCCTTCTATTCCATTCAGTTAATATTATAGTTTACCATAATTTTCTGCTTTCATAATGTGTTTTTCATTGTTCTGGCTCCACATTAACAATCTGTAGGTTTAAAAAGGCCATTAATATAGCTTCCATTTATAAATTACAACATTCTTTAACCTCCTTCACATCATAAAATCCTAATCCAATATGAAATAAATGCTATTACAGCATTAAAGGATTAATGATTCAATCTCCAGAAAAGAAAGATTGAATTGTTCAGCCCTCCGAAGCCAGATTACATGTTTATTATTTAAAAATACTAGCCAAAACATCCCATTAAAAATGAGATTACCTGACAGATGGGGAGAACAGTACTTCTCAGTGCGACTTGTCAGCACAGCATCAGGGTGCAGGCGTGCTTTCATGGACAAACTACAGCCGGAGGATAGTGCAAGGGGTGATGGAGTAAAAGAGGTTAATTTGCAGTCAGGGAGTCTGTTCGCCTTCTGAGAGGAGCCTGAAGTTTACAAAGACACATTTGACCGCTTTGGTGTAGAGAAGGGGAAGTCAAATAATGAGAAAGCCACAGGGGTTTGATGATACTTGTAGACAACAAGAACAGTGCCCGCCTGCTTTAATACGATCCAAACAGATACCTTGGGACAGTCCTGATTCAATGAAATTCAGATAAGGTTCTCATTTTTATTTATTATTTTCCTCTGAACGTCATATCGAAAAATTTGTTAGTGATGAGCTCCCTGAGTGAGAAGTGAGCCTCTCAGGGCTCGAGCAGATCGAGCAGATCAACAAAGCTTCTGTGGGCCCATGGGCTTCTGTGTGTGGGACTCAAACTGCTTTTAGGATTACAAACAGAATAAAAAATGATTCACACACAACTCGAGTGTTCAAGGCTTATTATGGCGTTTATTGTGATCTCCCGTAAACAAAGTGAGCTGTTACTGAATTTTTTCTCTTCCTTTGCTTCATTCATGTGTATATCATTTTAAGAAGAAAAGACTCTCATTTGCATCATATATTATATAGATCAATACGCGTATATCCCAAAAAGCATTCATTTATTTGTTTGTTTGCTTATTCCCTTATTTTGTGTGTCATTTAAGTCAGCCAGTAAGCATGAATGATCAAAAATCAGCATTTGTTATTCGCTGAGCTCACTTGTTTGTTGCAGGATGTTTGCTACAGAGAAGGAAGGTGGCCACTGTAAACAGCAGTCACACTATTGCTTCCATCATGCAAAAGCAATAAGTCGCAGCTATAATCTATGTCAAAATTTTTAACATTCAAATATTTTGTTAAAAAATATCTGCCAGTTACTGTACTATTGTTTATACTACAACATTGCTACTGGACATAAGGGTGTTGACTGAATGAATGAATGAATGAATGAATGAATGAATGAATGAATGCTGTTGGCCAAATGGATAACTGCACTACATGAGTGACAGATGATCATCTTTCATGACGGTAACACAAGACTGGTGGGTGTCTGAGATCAATCCAAAGGAGAGGTCTATAATGGACTGGCAGACATTTACTCCATCAAGAAAAGTAGCTCCCCAGCCTGCTGCTGTCAGCTCTGTCACTCCTTTCCCTACCTACCTTGACTTCACCTCCATCTGTTAGCCCTCCCGCCCTGTACCTGGGACTTGAGTCCCTCCGTTCTGATAGCATCCCTTTCCCTGAAGAACGAACAGCCAAACAACCAGAACCTGCGCATTCTAAGCCGTCTCCTGCCGTTGCACAGACTCCCCTTCTCTCGCCATCCGCACCGTGGCGAGTGTTGCAAAATGCACCGCAAATATTCTTCCTTATGCCAGTTAAAAAAATAAAAAGAAAAAACCCTTGTCAAGCGCCGACAGCAAATTATGCCCCTGACTCATAAGGTAGTGATGCACGCAAGATCCCTCCATTTTACTATTATTATTGTGGCTGAATTATTCAGAGAGACCCATTAGCGTATGGGTGTCTTGACTTATATTTAGCGTTTTGGTGGTGACTGCATCCGCCGCACACTTCCAAGACGCGCATTTAAGGCTCTGACAAGGAGAAAGTGCATCGACTCAGAACTGACTGCAATTAGTGACCGAGGGAACTACGCGAGGTTTCTTTCTTCCATCCTTTCTTATTTTACGATCAACGCTGCAACTGTGCCCCGGTGTAATATTCATCTTTTAATTTGCCAGAACCCAACTTCCCTCTTAATTCAGATGAGTGGCCGTTCACTTACAACTTTTTAAACCTCACCCGCTCTTATCACGATGCATGCATGTCGCCGCATCTTTCATATCTATTACCACAATGTAAAAAACACTTTTTCCCCCTCGCAAAAGCCTGATTTGCTACCCTGTGTATAAAAAAGATGGTGCAACGTTGACATCCATCCTCTTCCTACAAAGCTTTCTTGAGAGCAGGTATAGCAGTAATATGAGGATGACGTGACGTGTACAGATTTGTTTTAAAAGACAAATAAGAAAACGACGGCGTGGCCTTAACCTGCAAGCTTCAGCTCCAAATTGAATGATGCACCATTATATCTCTGGGCAGTATGTTTTGCCACTGTTTTGTCCCTGATGCCTGCATCTTTTGGTGTGCATACATCTTTGATCCACTGTCAAACGTTAAAGCTGCCAACGGTTAACCGACTTTGTGCGCCAGCCATTCAGTCTCGAAACCTGCGTCTGAAGTCAATCAAAAGTGGCTTAAATATACAGACGTACCTTCTGTTACTTTCTGGTTCCGATACTCTTAAACTGGAATTATTTTTGTGTTTCTTTTTCTTTTTTTTTTTATTGACATACTGTGAAAGGCCCACATGTTTTATTAGCTATAAATAAAAACTACTTCAGCCTTACAGCTACAGTATAAAGCTACAATTTAAATCTCACCTCATAACCATATAATGTTGTATTTTTTTTTAGAAATTGCATTTAATTCATTGCGTCAGCCTCATTTTACTATTTCTCTGAGTGAAACGCAGAGCACGAATACTAAGTAAAGATTTATAGTTGTGCTGAATTGTAATTCCTTTGTGCTTTTGACCGCATCAGTCCACTTGTGCGGTAGTCAAGCTTTGGTGTGCAAGGTGCGTACACACACACACACACACACACACACACACTCTGTACACTGTTTCTACAATTGTACAACCCCGGTGACATACATTTGTGTATTTTTAGGCTGTTCAAAGTCTGCGTTTCACGTAGAACTGCTACCCCTCATTCCTCCCTCTGCCCACACTGCCACATGTCATTGCAAATTTCTTGATTGTCTGGGATGAAAGTAGTTTGACTGTGGGTGGATAATATATGTTAAATGCCTCCAACCAACATAATGACTCATTTTAAGCCTTAACTTAGCAGCTTACTTCACTACAAACATTTGTATACATTATTATAACCTGTCTGCAGGATGAGTGCTGGCAAAAACACCTGGGAAATGGACAAGTGAATGGGCTTTAATCACAGAAAAGAATCTGTGCAGACTTTTAATTCATACAATCATACTCTGGCTGAATATTTATTAGAAATATAAGATAAATATATAGCACATATATCATATATGCATATGTAGCATATACATGCATATACATGCATATACATATGTGACATGTACCTATATATAATATAAAAAAAAAAAAGTCACGCTAATATTTTGTTGGACCGCCTTTAGCATCGATTATGGCACGCATTCGCCGTGGCATCGTTTCGATAAGCTTGTGCAGTCACAACAAGCTCACGTCACAATATTTATTTCTGTGCAGGGCTGCATTCGTTTTTCGCCAAGATCTTGTATTGATGGGAGAGTCAGACTGCTCCGTAAAGTCTTCTCCAGTTAAGGTCTGGACTCTGTGGTGGCCAATCCCTGTGTGAAAATGATGTCTCTCTCATACTCCCTAAACCAGTCTTTCACAGTTTGAGCCCAATGAATCCTGGCATTGTCATCTTGGAATATGCCCGTGCCATCAGGGAAGAAAAAATCCGCCGATGGAAAAACCTGCTCATTCAGTATATTCCGGTAGTCAGCTGACCTCATTTTTTTCGCACATAACGTTGCTGAACCTAGACCTGACCAACTGAAGCAACCCCAGATCATAACACTAAGTTAAATCCGGGGCGGTGACTTTTTTTTGGCCAAGCAGTGTATATATTACAGTTTTGTGCTCTTTATTCTGATAAAGAATATTATTTAAATTAATTATTTATAAAAATGTATTTAAAATTGTTACATAATTTTACATAAAGTCAATTTTACAGAGTTAGAGGTAGAATAAAACTCCAAGAAAGGCCAATACATCAATAGAGGAAAAGCTGAAAAAATTATTCCCTGATCCCAGAAAAGGCAGTCAACTACAACTTGGGGAAAATCTTGCAAAAATCTTATGGTGATAATTGGTCCTCCAGGGGCAGAATCCACTTTGTGAAAATGGTCTGCCCACAGCTGGCTGGCTAGGGTAGCTCACAGCTAGAAAGGCTTTATGCTGTTCAGGAATCATCTATCCTCAGTGACACTGCAGAGCAAACCACACACCGAGACTGCAGAAATAAGCTCACGCCAATGGAATTACTCTGTGCACCATGAACCACCTTTGTCCAACCATAGCAGGCCATCACTGGCAGTTATTACAGAAGAGGCTCCAGATTATGATCATGGTGGTCTTTGAAAGGTTCCCTCCTTGTCTTCCTGAAACCTTGCATGGGGAAATATTGCGGAACCAACTCCAGCTCACCGGAGCGCTTAGTTGACCTTTCGCTACCACTCACGAGCATTTTGACAAAGCAGCACACATGCTACTAAGCAAATCGTGCTCGGCGCTGTTAAACGCTTTCTTCCAAACATCTCTGCCAGACCTCAGCCCAACAGAATTAAGACCAAGTGGATCAAGAGGGCGTGTCACCATTCTCTGAGCCCTGGTAGCCAAAACCAGAGTCATGCATGACTTCCCTTTTTCTGTGACACTCATTTAAAGTCTCAGCACGATGCTTACTAATAATATTTACTGTTGTCAAAGCTGTTATAAGTTATTTCACCGTATTACCGAACACTGAATTACATATAAAAGTTGTTGTTAAAACAAATATAAACATTTGAAGCCTCGAAACTGAAAAAGCCTCAAAGCCTCACAAAAAAGATGCTGCACAGCATTTCCATCTTGTCTTTTTAAATTCAACTAAGAATCTCTATTGACTTTTTAAAGTTATTTGCACTGGAAAGAAACATATTGTAGATCAATTACAATTATATTATCTTCATGTAAGTATTGAAATTGTATAACTGCAGCTTACAACATTGCAACCATGCTGCAGGTCAACAGCAGATTTAAGCCCCGCAGCCCCACACATTTGCCATAGATTGAGGCCGTGCGCATGGTTCCTTTAAAAAACTGAAAAGCACAGCGAAGGCGCTGAAAAAGTCAACACTCCCCTGCTCTGTTTCATGGTTATTTTATGGAGGCGTTTCATTTTCAGACGCAGCCTTCGCTCAATTCCAGCGCGCTGCTTCTTTCGATTCGATTACCAGTTGCTGGAGTGCAACGTTCAAGCATTATTTCTGCAATTACTGTGGAGCGCTGTGCTCAAGGACACAACAGGTGTTGTCACAGAAAGGCCCACTTAGGTCCGTATTACTTGAGATGGAAGCCGCAGATCTTGGAAGTGTCTTGTGGCAGAGAATTACGCCACCAGTATTAATTTGACTGGAGATCTTTCTCTCCCCCCCCCCCCACTCCCTTTGAAATCCTGGATAAATTCAGAGAGTGTGATCTAAATGGCACTGCTGAGTTCTTTTTGAGGAAGACACTTCTAAAAGGATCCCTAACATCTGAAAACCTTGGGAAATCTCTCTCTGTCTGTCCCACTCACTTACTCAATGCTTATTTAATATCTAAGCACATTCCGCCAAGCTTTGACTCAGGAATTAAATATGAATGATTTAATCTGTCATTATTTGTCTTCGGATTTCCTTTGTTTTTTTCTTTTCTCGGCAACAAGAAAGCCCTCCCGCGTGAGATCAATAAACCGAAGACTCGGCGGCGTTATTATCAAATTATGAAAGCTTTTGCTTAGCTTCAGCCTCTCTGAAACCTCAACCCGTATAGATTAAGTTATTTTAAGTGCCACATTTAAATGTCAGACAAATACAGAAATTACCTCCACTATCGGTGTTTACAGCTAAGGGGAATTTTCTGACAATAAAAAAAATAAATAAATAAAAAAAAAGAAAAGATGTGCTTTCACAGTCACATCTCCCTCTCCGGCTCTTTGTCTTCTACAACATGTATTTCCATGCTTACAACGGATTGCTAATTCACAACCGAGTGATTTTATTTAAGGGTCCTCGAGCAGGGAAGCAGGTGGGAACTCAAACCTCCAAACACAGAGCCCAAAGGCAGCCGTCCCCGGCACCGCCACTGCGCTGCACACGCTTTCGTGCACATTGAGTTGGACGTCACTTTGGAGAAAAGCATCTGCTTTGTAAATGTACAGTTTTAGCTGTAAATGAGCTAAAAGGGCTGAAGGTTCTGCTGCTGTTTGTATCACACATCCTGGGGTGCACAGAGACTGCTTAGCATGACAGAGTCACGCCGAGAAGACCGGCATTCCAGAAAGTTCAGTGCATCAACATGCCCTTGGTTTTCCATGTGGGTACCGTGGCTCTTTTTATGTCACAGCTGGAGCTGTACGATATGCCGTCCGGAACGTCAACAGGGCTCCGAGTTTCAAAGAGCACTCTAAACTTTGACACATGTCCGATAGGAATAGCTCAGACTCCAGCTGACTGTAATTCACTGTGGCTGAAAGCTGCGCGCTCCTCCACATCTCTCTGGCGAATAGCAGTGACAAGGAGAAATGTGTTCTTCTCAATAAAATCGCCACTCAGGTATGACCGCGTGTCAGGAGCCGGTCTCATGAGCTGCAATTACACAACATCTCACCCGTGGCGGTGTCAGGCGGGGGGGGGGGTCCTCTCGGCCGAGTTTCCCATTCGCGTGACCTTTGAAGGGGCCGCGCATTGTTTATCGCAACCAGACGCAGGACTGTACTTTACATGGCAGCAGTGATGCTTACATTCCTTTACCCAAAATGACAGAGTATATTTGATGAATATTAATAATACAACATGAGTCACTGCACATTCACTGGAGCCCTGCTAGCATATTCAGACACATTCTCTTTATGCTTGTATAAATATATTGACTTAAAAATCATGTCAGCAGCGGTGAAAGACAGAATCGCTCTTGAAATAAGATATGGAAAAACGCAAACTTGCAGCCAACCCCGTGGGACAGAATAATAATTTTATCCGCAGGAATTACACCGTAAGTGACTATTTTTATTTATAAGCGTGTTCCGCTCCAAACGTGTGCCGGTCTAGATGGTTGGATCGCCATCGGAATAACACGCTTCGATCTTATAGACGTAGTTGACAATTAATCGAGAGCTGCAGATATCAATAATTTATGTAGCTGACATATCTTTGATGTATTCGGCATGCGTTCGTGCACAGGCGTACTACGCACCTCACCGCGCCGCCACGGTGTTTAATTTAGAAAAGTCGTATATGAACATGGCTACAAAAGCATCAGCATGTCATCATTATTTTGTAGACATCTTTTGTTCCTTATGTGGAGTGCATTTTTTTTTTTTTTTCCCTGCACTTTCATATGTGCGCATCTGCCACGCCGAGCTATTGTGTCGCCATTTTGGGTGCGTTGTTTTGAGGGAGGAAACTTGGATGAGAGCTCCCAACGCTTTAACTGGAGCGGCAGGCTAATTATAACGAAATAAAACACGACGGTGCAAAGCTTTTTCGACGCGACCCCACTGATGGCGGATGGCGGCGCGGGGGTTCCCCAGGGACTCCCCTGCGGCCTTCCTGCAGATCTGACGCGCGCCGCCGCGCAAAATGCCGCTTCGCGAAAGCCAAAAACAAAACAAAAAAAATAATGGCGGGAGAAGAAAGGAAAGAGGAAGAGGAGGAAAACCCTAAAGCATCTTTGCCACATGTATGTATTAAAGAGAATATTGTATTGATGGATCTAATTAAAAAGATCACCTGTAAAAAGTAGATATATTATAAGTATACATAAAATATATACAGTATATATAATATATACTGTGTGTGTGTGTGTGTGTGTGTGTGTGTGTGTGTGTGTGTGTGTGTGTGTGTGTAAGATAGGGCATAAATAGTATGTTAACTCAGAATTACGTAAACGGTAGGAAATGAACTAAAAATATTCTTATATTCAGACACAGACATACTACTATATATTGAGACACACTCAGTATATGCTAAATGAATCCACAAGTTAAATACACCCCCCACTAAACACTTATACATAACTTCAGTGAGTATTATTGTTAATATTTTTCAGTCCCCCAATACCTGACAAGTTGCTATGCTCCTGTAGATATATTATATAAATTAACATGCCAAAAGAGCACCAATGCCTGACACACCTTCCATTAATTTCTTCATACCTCTCGGATCCGTCTCTGCTCGTGTCTGGGAAATGTCGAATATGAAGGGGAACAATACGTGAAAGATGATGTGTAACTGCGGCTGTCAGCGCCGTATGAAGGGAAACCATCCCGTCATCGCGACTTGATTCGGGCTTCACCGAGTGCAGCTACTTGTTGAAAGCAGGAGGCCACAGCCCATTACCGTCGAGTTATTTATCGCAAAAATATTCTTGCGGAAGAATCGAATGAACACTTGATACTAATTAATCCCTGAGTATTTAACAATGAAGTATCAGCAGCTGTGTTGCACCGCAAATACCAATTAGAAATATTCAACTAAAAAATAAATTATAAACTTCTTTCTTCTTTCCTCCTGACATAATCTCTTGAGAGCGGGCCTTCTGAGACCGTGGGCTAAATAATGGGAGTCGTAATTATTTTATTAGGCTAGTTAATCATTTTGCTGCAAAATTATCTTTGTCTAAAAGTTATACGCAAAATGTGACAATGAACTTGAGAACCTGTTAAAGGTCACATGTATGCAAAACTTGGGGCATAATTGGACAGCTGGGGGGAAAAGGACTTTACCCGAGGATAGGATTCAGGATTGCAGTGTTGCTCACGTTTTCTGAGTTATTACTTTTTGACACTGATGCTACGGTTTCGTAATTACTCCCATTGTCCAGAATACCGTTTTCTTTATTATCGCGTTTAACTTTACTTTATGTCGTGGGTTCATTTTTATAGCTCGTACGGGTGGGCAGTATCCTTTTGACATGCTTGCGGTTGTTGACTTTATGCAGCCGTACTGCTTGTTTAGATGTTTTCCAACATGGGCATAAAAATAACTTTCTGTTACTGGATTCTTATAGAAACTTCAGCGCTGGACACATGAACAGAAAAGCGTGGAGGAACTGTCCCCTGAGCCGGGGAAGGATAATTACCTTCAACTTAAAAGCCCGAAAGACATAATTGCTTGTCATGGAAAAGGCCTCGGCTGCCACTTTTTGTCTATTTCTCTGAGCATTGCCTTGATCGATGTGGCTGGATTCGACGACCACGTGGGGCTTCTTCTGCCATCAACCTACCTGTAAAAGAGGCTCCCTTTGCGGCTTTTAATGATGCTTTCATTGTCAGTTCTTGGATTCCACAGACTAAAATCACGGATGTTACATCAGCTCTTCTCGACCTTGTGTACAGTAGCTGAAGTGTGCGCCAAATGAACTTTTCAACTTTTACTTGCTCTGCTGACGCTTTTTTCCAAAGCAACTTTCACTATTAGGCGACGATAACATTATTCATCCATTTATATAACTGGATGTCATTTTTACTGGAGCAATGTGGTACCTTGCTCAAGGGTAGTACAGGGGTATTACAATCGAATATGTGGTTTAAACCCTTAGCCGCCAACCTCCAAAGGCCGCCGCTGTGACTAAAAACTTCCACTTTTCCAGGTACTTGCAAAAAGTTTCGCAAACTGTGCTGGAGAATCAAGCTGGTGAAGGGAAAATGAAATTAGTGACAGCCTGTCTACAATGTCAAGGCTAACAGTAGACAGTAATCTTCATTTAGTCATTCCCAGCATCAAGTCAAAAATGGCACATCTGACAATCACACTCAAAGAAAACGAATGTATTTGTGTGAAATGCTCCTCTACAAAGGTCCAACCCTCAAGTATCAACGCAAAGTACAAGGGTCTACTGTAAATCATGGGGTTTTCTTAATAATGGGGATGCTGCAAACTGTCTGCTTTGGTTAGCTGAATTCTTCCTCGTAAGTTCAGCAACTTGCAGCCGAATAACAGCCAAGAAGAGTTCATTCCTATTTCGTAATGTATTCTTTCTTCAAAAAGAAAAAATAAACTTGCCGTTTTTTCAGATGTTACAGCAGTAAATTCCAGAGCTAATTTATTTCCAAAGGAGAGATTTCAAGAACATACATATGTAGGACAAAAGCAAGGAATAAAAACAGATTCTGAGCCTTCTTTAGCTGAAGTTTCGAGGATAGATGAAGGTGGCAGGATGCCAATCCTTCAGAGGGTCACAGTGGTTTCTTCAGGAGAGTATTAGGTCCTGAGCCAGCGGCTGCATGGATTACTTGATAGGAAATGGACATATTCTCCTCATATTAAGCAGCGGTTGGGGTCTGGTGTTGATGGAGAGTTAGTGTGACGGAAGAGGCAGAAAAAGGTGAGGAAATCACTTTGAGGTTCTTTGCCTGGAGGGGAGGAGGTGAAGAGAGGGCAGAGGGAAGCGGTGGACCCTCAGGACTTGGGGTGGGACAAGGAGGGCAGAGATGGTGAGAATGAGTTTAATCTGATCGTCATTCATCCAGGCAGAGATATTGGAAAGACATGCAGAGATTCACAGAGACTCATGAGGGGGCAGACAGGAGAGATATTGAAGGTTTTTTTTTTTTATTTCATTTTTCAGAGGCATATAAATGGGTTTCGGAAATGTAAGAGGTGACAAAATGAGACGAGAAGTTAAAGGAAGCATGTAACTAAATTCAAAAAGAAAACAAGTCATACTTAAGAAAACCACTTCAATGCAATTATGTCACAATAAAAAGCTATGCGAGGCACGAAAAGTGTTAGGGGCTGAATTTACCGTTGAGAAAGCCTACGCGACTTATTTGCACGGTTTAATCGGTTATGCATACTTTGCGGCATGAAAATGAGGTATTCTAGGTGCAGCTTAAACGCTGGGGAAACATCACCAAACGCTGCATGGAAAAACAAATCCTCGATTAATGTTGTTGGTAACTTGGACTTTTTACAGGTGGCACGGGCATTTCCCCTTGCCGCATTCATAATAAAAGATGGATTTTTGAGAAACACAGCTTAATGAAAAAGTGCTGCAAGAGGTTGTTAATACAGTATATTGCATGAATGAACCTTGAAAAGTGTATGTGCAACATAATGCAGTTATAGTTATGCCTACACCTGTGAGTTATATCTGTTTTATATAAATATAAAGCAGTCTACTTTATGAGTGACAGAAACAAAATTCTGACACAACTTGCTTCAATTTTTTTTTTACTTTTTTATTGTAATACATCACTGCCGTACATTGCTGTTGTGAAACAGTGCTATAGGAGGTAAAGAGAGTCAAAATATTACTGTATATTCCTTTTATTACTCACTGCTCAAAGGACTGATAAGTTCAAAAGGGACAACTGTGATGAAAACGGTCTTTTTTTTATTTTATTTTATTGTTTGACGTATGAGGTGAGGGACCGGATATAGCGATCTTGGTCTACAGCGTGACCCACAGTACTCCTTGATATAATTTAATTTGGAACAGGAATGCAGTGGAGATGGATGAGAAAACACCTGAACATTCAGCGCTTGAAACTGCTGCAGGGAACCAAACACAGCTGAGCTATGAGCACATGCAGATGAGGTTCTTGCTTGTTGACTATGTTCACATTCCCTAACAAACCACCTGTTAACATTAAATCCTTTGCGCATGGAGTTTGCCCGAGTGCACATGTGGGTTGTCTATCCATTTATACCATTTTCACTATCTGCCAGGTTAACTACCCAGCTTGACTTTTGCCTCACATTGACAGGCCAATCCATCTTTTGAGCATTTTACGCCACCGCCCGAGAGTTAAATATTTGCTCTGGACTTTTCATGATCTTTTGTCCGAACTGAAGATTTTGAATTCAAGATATTTTCCACTCTGAAATGCACCATGGGCTCAGATGCCAAGCGTTATCCCTTTGCAAAATGTTCATTTAAAGTTTTTGTCTCATTGGGCTGACAAAAACTGGTAAAATGGGCTTCGGTTTAAGCATCTGTGAAATCCCATGGCACCCGGGACACTGATTTTAATCCCCCTTGCTGTCGGGTGGAGCGTCTATGAGTGTTCATTTGTTTATGTTCAGCTGAGATATCGGAGAGGAATCCCAGCAGTCCTAGAAGCACATGAATCTAATGTCTGCACGCATCAGCAGCTGAATTTGCTTGAACATCTGTTAATACCAATGCATTTTATGGTCATCTTAGCATTTAGTGGTGCATTCTGCTACCCTTAGTTGTACTTATTTATTACACTGCTATATTATGAGCAAAAATTTTGCTTTTAAGAAGTAGCTGCTGTAATAGTAAGTCACCTCACCTGATGCCTTACTATGTGATGTGGCTGAAATCAGATGGGAAGTTTAAAAGGTCAATAAATCGGTAAAACACATCCTTAAGTCCTCATAATTTTAGAGTTAGGCAGCCCAGTATAAATAATTGTCAAAATAATACTTACTGAATCTTGGTAATCACCCATTAGAGACAACAGAGTAATACTGAATTGTAATAAAGTTTCTAAGTTTTCAACCGCTTCAGTGTTTTATCATCACATACAAAGCACAAGCATCAGAGGCGGATCATTTCCACACCAAGATTATGCTGGTGACATGATCTATGCGTAACTTATATAAAGTTTTATGAAAAATTAGATTTTTAACTTAACTTTAACATATTTAATATTTAATTTGCCGCAAGGCCACTTTAAGACCTGTTCCTTCTATCATGGACTGAACTGAGGCCACTGAATGAAAATCGCAGTGTTCTGTAACACTGATATTCATTAATTTCTTAAACCTCCAAAAAGCACAAAAGCAGTGAACAGCACTTTTTTTCTGCACTTGAAGTATATTCTTCTCGTGGCAGCTTTATCTTCATTTTTGATCATGCTGCTCCACTATCTTTCCTCCCCGTCTTATTGACTCGCCTGTACCAATGAGCAGCTACTGTAACCGCGATTTCCTGGGGTCACAGTTATGAACCTCTTGATGTAGCCATCAACGAAGGCACAAGACATGGGCGCTGGACATGTAAATGCGTGGACCACCCGCAGCAAGGTTAGTGACCTGTGGCAAGTCGGCCACTGAGAATCAGCACGAAAGCCTGGAATAACTGTAGTCAAACATCACGGCTTCCCCAGTTTCCTCTTGACCGTATAACATACTGTAGGTGCAACAATATTCAAGCAAGCTTGCGTATAACACAGCTGATTATTTCTAGTAATACAGTAATACTTGATATAACATCTCTAGATGTGTTTTTAACAAATGGATCACTTAAAGAAACTGTATGACATCATCAATACAGTACGTAACACGACCTGAGCTTAAAAACTGTGCATGCCCATCATACCACAGAACAGATCAGCTATATATTTAATAATAATAAAAAAATAGAAAAGTCTGTTGTACTGAGAACAAATGTCAACTAAACAAATGTAATGCTGTACTTTTAATATTTTTAAAATAAGCTAAATTATTATGGCTAATTTCTAGAAAGGCTAAAATGAAGCAGTGGTACCGAGAAACATCACTATAAGAGATAACTGAACTTTTGCTAAATGAAGTATTTTGATCTACCCTACAAACTGTGATATCACTATTGTTCCAAGTACTTTGATCTTGATGCCATGACCAACCACAGCACAACAGACCCAGCCAGGGGGTCTTTTGAAGGTGCTGCAGCGCTCTAACTTCTACAGGTAAAGGCTGCTGCGATACCGGTTTAAAAATGTATGCGTCGGTGGAAAGATTGTTGGAACCCGGTGAAAGAATGGTTTTTACTGAAAAAAACTTTCAAGCGCAACGCCACCGCAGCTGCCCAGAGGAACTTTTCAAAAATGAGTTTTCCGTTCAGTCGCTGGAACAAATAACGCCGGATGACCTCTCGGAAGAAGATGATTTCACCGCTGTTCAGGAAGTCACATCATCTCTGGCTGCACTACATCCACCAAATTAGTCCACTTTTCAAAGAGGAGGAAAAGTTACCTGAACATTGTTTATGTCTCCTTGCCCCCGTTTCTTCCTCTGAGGTTCTTTCTCCCTAGGTAAAAATGCAGGATTTCACACAGAAAACCTGGATACAGTAAATATTTGAGATCAAGTTATGATTAATACTTTTTTAAGCAAGCTGGGGTGCTTGTAATACTTTAGGTCACCAAGTAAAATAGTAACAGATCTTTGCAGTTGGGTCTCAGTTATGGTGATTCTACAGGTGGTCCACAACTTACAACAGGGTTCAGCTCTGATGACTTTTGAATGAGAATGAAGCTGGTTTTATCCTAATTTGCAAACTCCAGCATACACTGGCTGGCCAAAAAAAGTCACCACCTAGATTTAACTTAGTGTTATGATGTGGGGTTGCTTCGGTTGGTCAGGTCTAGGTTCAGCAACGTTATGTGCCCAAAAAATGAAGTGAGCTGACTACCTGAATGTACTGAATGACCAGGTTTGTCCATAAATGTTTTTTTTCTTCATTTTCCAAGATGAAAATGCTAGGATTCGTGGAGCTCAAATTGTGAAAGAGTGCTGCAGGGAGCACGAGACATCATTTTCACACATGGATAGGCCACCACGGAGTCCAGATCTTAACCCCATTGAGAATTTTTGGGATGTGCTGGAGAAGACTTTACACAGTGGTCCGACTCTCCCATCAATAGTCAAAGTCAAAGTCAAAAGAGTTTATTTGTCAAGTACATGGTTGTGTACCATGTGTTGAAATGTGCTCTGATCTGATCCAGGAAGACTGTGCAAAAAATCTATAATGGAAAATAAAACAAACAAACATTCAAACACCAAGAAGAATAGAAACAAACAGCAAATAGATACATAAGTAAGTAAGTAAGTAAATAAATAAATAAATAAATAGGTAAAACCGGTAAAGAAACCCTAAGGTGCCCTGGAAGGACAGTGACAGTGGTGGGGGAGTGGATTGGTCAGAAATTATTGAATACAAGATCTTGGCAAAAAATTAATGCAACTCTGGACGGAAATAAATGTTGTGACATTGCCTAAGCTTATCGAAACAATGCCATGGTGAACGCGTGCCATAATCGAAGCTAAAGGTGGTTCAACGAAATATTTGAGTGTGTGACTTTTTTTTTTTTCCAAGCAGTGTATATGATCACGAACATACAGGAAGACACAGAACACACAATTTTTCACTTATCAACTTTAAATAAAACGCAGCTTGAATGGAATCAAAATAACAAATATGGTGTCTTGATGCAGCGCAGCAAGCATATGGGGCATTACTGTTAGATGTTACAACCAAATGCTGGAGGTAAAAATAATTTTATATTAACTGGACAGCCATCAAGTTGTAGTCAAGTCGCATGTGTGGATCATCCAGGACTTCTTGTACTGTGCTCTTAACTACAAAATGAATAAGGGATAAGGGTGAGTGTGATTCATTTTAATGTGTGTTTATTTAACTCACATGAAGCATTTTATTTAATAACCAGTAATGGATGTGTTATTCCTACTGGTGTTAAAGCATGCTGATTCTATGCTTGAAACACATTCCATATTTATTTATTGTTTATTGGCGCAACTCTTCAAGTATACCTAGCACTACTGTATTTCTCAAGTTAAAGATTCAATTTGCTCAGAGAATATCTGTCTTCCTTGTTTATAGAAATGAATTGTAGGCAATTTAATTTTTCACAAAACACCTGCAGTGTTCTGGTGCTTGTGCTTTCCGCCTCATTGTATTCCGGGCATCTGATTTAATTTTATTTTAAGTTTTGCTAAGCAGATACTGTAGATAATATGCGTCGTGATTCATTAATTGGTAATATTTAGCCATAATAATGCAAGTATAAAAAGATGCCATTTTACTTCTCAGTCACCATCAGCTGCAGCGCACACCTCCCTACCCAAACGTTCGCATGTAAACAGCTTTGTGAAGGTTTACCTTAATATTTTTGTCCCATCGCAGGTTAACAGTCGCCCTGAAAGATTACCTGGACTTCCATTTGTGACTGCCTTATAATTACAGCTGCTCACATCCGACTTTCCCTGAACTCAATCAATCACGGCTGTGCTTGTTGTTCCCGGTTCGCCCAACGTACAGAAGGTTTCGAGCTGACCTTTGGACGGGCACAGTTCCACTGTGTATTAATATTCCTGCAAACAACACCTTCAACGTACAGCCCTAGCAAAACCCTTTGTGCAATCGCCATGGCTGCGTTTCATCTGTCATCATTCATAACGCATTCACATCTCCGGCAAAAATCAGGATTTCCGCGGTCAAAGCATACTTCTGCTTATAGAACCAACTTTTTCTCTTTTTTTCTGCCTTCACAAATTGCTTTGCGGTGCAGACTGCCACACCCTCAGCAATCTTCAAATAAACCTCATCCTTTGTGGTCCCCAGCGACGGGAACCCAATTTATCCATCTCCAGGGAAACCAGTAACAATAGTTCTCCTCACAGCTTGCATAGCAATCCTACACACAAGGTAACACACATGCACCCCCAAAAAAAAAAAAAAAAAAAAAAACTTCAAAAGCACCATGTTTTGGCTGACTGACTTGTGGCATCACATTTCCTTACTTACATACTCATTCAGGTTTTAACAACATAAGTCCTTTTTCAGCTGTCTTAAAGACCACAAAACTATCAGATGCCACCAGACGTTCATGTCTGCTTTATGAAGAGTTGCTGTATTGCGTATCTAAGACTCAGCTCCAAAATAAGCTTTACTAAATGTTTTGCGTCTGTCTATGACTGTCGTTCCTTTGGAACGCATCGTAGCCTTGAAAGACAGCAATCAAACCCAAAGCAGAACCAAATACCCCTTTTCATGGCATTGACTTGTATATTGCTGCCTTCTACACACCTTCAGAGAAAGGTCAGTGTAGCAGCCGTGTAGTAATTCCTCATCTGTCGATGAACCTTCCACAAAAAACCCAAACATACTTCTGATTGAGAAGTCACTAGTGCAAAATAGTAAATGAAAGTAGACTTGGAAATAAAGTATGAGTAGTAAGCACATGTTTTAGAAGGCATTTCAACTATATTTATTTCACATCGTGGCAGGGTTTTTGAAAAGGAGAAATTGAAAGAATACCTCTCTGTGCACAATGGGCTCTGCAGTGCTGCATCAGGGATGCTCACTGCAGTTAAGCTAAAATTACCCATTACATTTAAAATGCTGCAGATAAGCAGCACGAGGAACTGGATCGGTACTTAGTGCTGTAGTTCAGCGCTTCGAACAACCGCAAGATCACCGTTGCATCTGTTAAGATATATTTGACAGTTTTCAAAAATAATAACATGTGGGAAGGACATATTTTCAACTTCAAATTTCAAAATACATCATGCATGATAATGAGCGAGCAAAGTCACTTCGTTCCATCAGGTCAGTTGTTCAAGTCCCAGGAGGGATCTACTGTTGCACTCCTAATAATAATTTGGCCTGAATAGCTTCAGCAAAAAATGTATGAGTTGAATTTGATTTAAGATTATTAAAACACTCAAAAATTGCGCACGCAAGCATACAATTTTTTGTACAAAACCCCAAACCCCTCACAGACTTTTACCCTGGCAACCTGGTTTTTTTTTTTTTTTTGTTTAAATTTTAGATAAAATTTACAATATCAGATCGCATTTGTTTCCGTGTTTCATCCTCGTGTTTCGAAGCAGATGCGCTCCGGCAATAATTCACTCGCGCTGGCAATTGTTGCTTCGATAAAAGTGGATGCAAATGACTGCCCATTACAAACCCATTAGCACAACTGGATAAACTTTCCGTTAAAACTTTTGTTTATGAGTCGCTGTTTGCAAAATGTGCTTATTCTCAATTAATAAATTTAGTTGAGCTAAACAAAGTAGCTGCTTATTCTGAGGAGCAGTCATAGCCGAAATTGTCATGCTCCATTATATTATATAATTAGGTTAAATGCCTTTAAACGTTTAATCACAAAATAATAAAAGCTAAGCACTTAGTTTAAATATGGATGCGATTTATTCACCTTCTCCCACTGTGTGTTGTCAGGGAAATGGGGTGCTCATAAATGGAAAAGGAAAACGGTGATGCATTTTACAAATTATCGCTCTCTTCTTTGGCTTCATGCAGAAAAATGAAAAGGGAAAAAAATAAGACAAATAAGTGACCTTATTTAATGCCTGTTTGGCCCTGTGTTTAAACTGAGCAACATGAATGTTCTACACCTATGGAAATTCTGTTTATTTGTTTGTATCGTTTTAAACTCGAATGTAAGCCGTCACAGAGAATAAGCCCGCTCTTTGCGAGGCTGAGCAAAATTACTGTTTTTCTGCAGCACAGTGTGTGCGTAAACTTATAATATTTCTGAGCAAAGGCCATTAGCCAGGAAGACGTGCATGCTTGAAATTTTTGTATTTTCCACAGCTGGATGTTTACTGAAGCAATTTTGCATCCAGGAACAAGGACCCTGCGTGAGATTACAGCAGCAGTTTGCTTTCTAAGATGCACCTACTGCCTGATAAGGGAAGCGGCCCATGCGTACAGAGACTTTGGAATTACAGGGGTGTGCCGACTGAGCAATGTGCTACTGCTTACGCTGTAACGTATTATTCCATATACTGTGAACACGGTATAGTTTACATGAACTGCTGATTTCTTGTTTAAGATAAAAAAAGGTCCAAAATGAGAGTTGTATTTTCTTTGGAGCAGGGAAGATATTGCCTGGCCTCGTAATTCGATTGCATTGAGAAATTGTGCTTGTAGTGGTATACACGGAGGAGGAAACCTAGGAAACCTACAAATAAAAACTTGGATAAGCCTACACTATGCCAGTTTCAGCTCTCACTAAACAGTAATTCAATCTAATCGCTAGTTTTTATTAAGAATTGACAGAAGTGCCGTAATTCCTTCAGCAGATGTCGATGTTCTTCACAAGAACAAGGCTGAAACCCAGGCAATGATTTTACTGGGGATAGGTTCCACCAGCGGGATGAAAATGAACATTTTAAGTGGCAGAATCCTGTCCTTACCTAAAAGTCCATTTCTGGCCAAATGGGGCACCTTGACCAAATTATGGCTACAGATGCCTTCGACAGACATCTGCAGGAAGCTAGTCGGATGCGGTAACGGATGCTCACATTTTCCAGTTGGCACTAACCAGCATGGCACCTGGGTAATCCGCAATTTGTATAGAAAGCTGTTGTGTTGTGCCGGCATCGCGGAAGCACACACGTTGCTTTCATGGTGCCTTGCTGAGGACTGAATTTTTAAAAACATAATGCATAAGAGTGAGGAGTGGAAATAAAGAATAACAGAAATGGACAGAGGGAAGTTCACGTTCCTCAGCCCCAGAATCCCCAGAAGGTATCACATGCTGGCATCAGGGTGACTTTTCAGTTCTCATCTATCTTCGCTCTGCAAGACCAAGCCATGGGTGCAGTCATAGAATTCTGATTGTGCACTTAACCAGAACTACCTTTTATTTAAACTACCTCTGCCCATTTTAATATCTAGTGCCACGGAATAGCTGAAAAAAAGGAACTGAACAACAAACCCATTAAGAACAACTGGCAGAGGGATATAACCACAACAGATTTATATTAAGGTATAAAGGTGGCAGAGAAAGTAGGACACACGTTTATTGTGTGGTAGGAAAAAAAATGGGACGGATGTATTATTACTGCTCTTTTTATGACATTCATGGATCTTCTGTAATTATAATGGGGGATGGATGTTATGACAAAATTTGCGGTGATTCATATTATAGTAACAGTGCAGCATATTAAGTATTCCATCTAAAATATATCTTTGTTAATTGAAAAAGAGCCCTGAAGAGCTACTTGAACACATTTCATACACATTCACACACAGCCGTGCGGAGAAATGAGGCATTATTCACTTTGGAGCCCACCCACAACCATGCCTGAAATATTAATCACAATTTACTCATTATATCAGTTTTACTTTTGCTCTGCCTTTTGTTGGACAGGCATAGAAAACTAGAATTCAAAAAAGTTGCAATTGATTATTCGGTGAAGTCTCAAATGCTTTTTTTGTTGCGGTGACAGGACAAGACTACATAAGGCACAGGTGTATGTCAAGCAGAAATTCACTGAAGTGAAAGTACACAACTAAATAGATATCCTATACATGAAAAATATGTAGTAATAGATTTGAACCATTACATTAATATATAAGTGAAACTATTTTCTTTCAAAATAATATTTCATTATATATTTTTTTTTGATTAAGTTACAATGCATTCTTGTACTGAGACATATGTGGTCAGATTTGCAAAAACATAAGGAAGGCAAGAAAAATTATTCACATAATTTAAAACCCCATGCTGGCTCAGAGCCACCACCTCAGAGTGCCTCAGCTGGTCAGATGTGAGCTAAATTCAGCTCAGTCTGTGTGGAGTTTGGTCTCTCTACGTCTGCATGAATGGGTGTGTGCGGCCACCTTGCAACGGACTGGAATCTGACCCAGGGCCAGGTTTATAGTCTAGCACCCAGTGGTTCCAGGATAGGCTCTGGATCACTGCGACCCTACTCAGGATAAGTGGTTAACGAAAATGGATGGATGGATTTAAAACACTCTCAGCTGTACAATCGGACTGCAGTGTGAAACTGTCAAATCGTACATTCATTTTCAGCCATAACAGCTGACAATTCTAGCCTGACTAAATCTCATGTCACTTTGAGTCTTAGACAGATGGCGAGTGGACATCCAGCTGGCTACAGCAGAGCAGCAGGTAGATATCCATCAAGGCAACCTGCGGGTTAGACAGAGTGGAAGAAGAGGAACAGATGAGCATCATCAGTGTAGCCATTGTAGGAGACACCCATAAACAGAAATGGTTCCCGCAACTGCTGTGGTACACGGATTGAAAAAGCCAGATGACAAGTTAAATTACACAGCAAAGCCCAGTGGTGTGTAGATGTGTAGATGCAGGAGGGTGGAGGTGGGCCCTGGGCAGGATATCTAACTCAATCACCTGGTCAGTAGTGAGGCAGGGAAAGAAAAGAAATCTGGCATAAGTCTGTAAATTTATTATTATTATTATTATTATTATTATTATTATTATTATTATTATTATTATTAGGGTTGTTGTTGCTGTTTTTGTTACATACAGTTAGCATAGTACTGGGAATACTTGAAGATACAACAGATTTGAGGTTTTATTATTTGTTATTAAAGCTGGAAAATGGAAAAAAAACATAAACAGTTATATGCATATATAAATATTTATGAATGGGAATGGTATGACAAATGTTCTTTTTATGAACTGCATCAGCCTGTATCGAAATGAAAAATACTTTTTAATGTAGAAAGAGATTGGTGCATACATGCGGACAGAACACAATGAAAAAAAGACCGGCTGCTTTAAGGAACGGTGGTCAGTAATACCGCTGGAGAACCCCCCGATGGACACTTACCAACAGCGCTGCATGGTGATGGTATCTCATCACTTATTCATAAAAAAAAAAAAAGGCAAAAAAAAAAGAATCATTGGATTGACCCCTAGTTGATTCTTGTGTTTTCTTAATCCACAGGGATTTTCACATAATAGCTTCGAGGTCCAGCAGAGTTCGCAGGCAGCATAGTTGCGACTTGTAGGTACCGGTGTTGGAATCATGGGTCAATGAAGAAATACGAAGAGAAATCAAATCCAATGTCAAGGGACCAACGGTGGCTCAAAGAAATAAAAAAGTCCGTAAAATTAGTCTACTGCATTTATTGCACCGTGGTCCTCATTCTATCTAAAGTATTATTTCACACTGAGGGGAGTGCCCTCACTATTGTCTGCGATGGCAGCGATATTAATGCATTAGCTTGGATACGTTGATTGTTGGCGTTTGATAATGATGGCGAACAATGCCGGGATGGTGCAATGCTCTGCAAAAACCAAAAGCAATTCTCGAAGAAGATTATACATTTTCATCTGGGGATACAGCCATCCACTTTGTTTAACAATTCTACGGCTATCAGCTATGTCAGCAATCTCCGGGGCAGTGGGGAAAACTGCATCTTGAACGTGTTCACCTAGTATCTGCTGAAATAAGTTCACCATCCTTTTCAAACAGCAAGCGCTTTCTTTACTAAAAATCGGCTGCGGCTGTTTTAGTTTGCCTACATTGCTTTGTAGCGGCAGTGTGGACTTTGGCATGCCCTCGTTCTGTAGTTTTGGGGCCGTGGCTGAGGACGGGATTTTCTCCCTGAAGTTGGTCATGAGCTTCTTTCTCCTCTAATGCGTTGAGCGCTCGGTGGCCCTCATTAGGATCTGCTGATCTGCACCGTGCAGTCAGCGAATTCGGAGTGTCTGCCCGCACACTCATTACCCCCAGCACGAACGCATGTGTACTTAACCACTAAAGATAGCATGAAAAAATCGTGCGTGACAGAATAAAATGGAACAGCCATTGAGCTAATAAAGCGAAACTACATTTAGTGAAATGCTTCTCAAAGTTCTGTTTACTGCACCGGTGCTTTTCTGCAAGAATAAATCCATCAAATCTTTTACTTTTCGTGTGAAATGCTGCCTTTTTGTATGAATTCCTTTAAATGTTTTTTTTCTTTTCTTTTCTTTTCTTTTCATTCAACTTGGGTGACATAAACAAGAACTGTGCTGTAGGTTTCAAAGTCAAAAATGCTACTGACAAAGGATATTGTGCAAAATGGGACTGGCCTGCTCTCAATGGAGAATTGAGTATTATCCTATAGCCCACAACGGGGGTCTAGCTAAGTCCATGACTTCATGGTCCCCCCTTCAAGTCCAGTCTGCAGCCCTGTCTGCTCCTTAATAAATTCAGCCTCTTTATTTCAGGTTTTGAGAAAAATGTATTATTATGCACTGAGGTTGTCAGCCCCATGCTTATCCCCCAATCTGGAGGACCTAGGTGAGCAATTTAGTGTCAGCAATTAATCCTAAACACACGTCTTTGGACTTGATCACCATCGGTCAAAGTCACCGCTGGGGACTGCCTTTTTCTTCAGGAGCTCTGCATATACCAACAACGCAGTGTACTACAACAGTAGGCCCCAGGTCAATTTCTTCTGCATCTTGAGCAAGGTGGTGACAAGGGCGGAGGGTGGCTTCTCCCAAACCTTGAACCAACTGAGTCAGATTCCCTCTTGAGGCCTCCTCCTGCAGCCAGTGAACCCATTGGTCTGATATGGCACTTTTGCAATTTTTTTTTAACTAAACTTCAGCTGAGAAAAACATCTACTGATCATCAGGTGACTCACTGGAGTGTCTCACATCTTGCTCTTGGCCTTTATGTCCAGTGGGACTCTAAGTGGTCCTCCTTGCAGCAAACCATCCATTTCAGTGCATTCTGCTCCCTTTGTCACTAAATCACAGCTCACTTCTTTTATTTATAACAACAATAACAAAGTTATGTGTGCTTGTTTTAATATTATTATCCTAATAGGTAACTCTTCATAATCGTACGGCTTTTCTTACATTTGACTTTAGATGGCAGTTAAACACGTGATCGACTGAAGAGGAGTAACCTTACTGTGGCAGGAGATTACACTCTCAAGAGATTAGAGGATGTCTGAGGTTTAACTTTTTGAGTTGACAAGGTGGTATTTACAGCACACACGGGTGACAAAACATACCTGACACCTGATCTGCCAGATATTAGGAATGAACTATGAGACAGGTTGTTCAGATTTGGTGCTGTGCCACCACGGCATCTGTCCACTCTTCTTTGTAGGGTATTGTTACAGGCTTCTTAAGATGCTTATCATGCTCCTCGCTGTTAGCAAATGCCACAGTAATGTGCTTCTAAATCACCAAAAATGAGGCAAAGGTGGAAGGTACACCAAAGAGCAAAGGCAGAAAGTTACAAACCACCGCCAAGACGTTTTGGATGAGACATCAGGACTGCTCTACATATTTGCAATGAGCAAGCTTTGCGATGAAAACAGTAAACAGGATTTTTGTCTGTCCCCTGTTGTTTAGAATCATAAATTGCCTCCTTCAGTAAATTTGACAAGACAAATATGTTGTGCAAAATGAACAGGTGCAGAGAAGAACTTCCATTACTACTCCTGATAACTCAGAAGTCAAGAGGTTGCCACGCTGTCCTTATTTTAAATGACCCCACATTATCTGCCAAAGCATGTTTGACAGGTGTCAGTCAGCAAAAGCATTTTAACATCTATCCATCCACAGCAGCACTTTTGCCTTCTCCAATTTCTATAAAATTGTTGAAAAAAAGTGTTGCTGTTTAAAAGGCTGCTTAAGCCATAATGTGCTTTCATTCCAGTAAGGTTAAACTGGGAAACTGTATCAAAGATGAATGAGAAAAATGCATCAATTATAGCTTGCAAACTAACACAAAGACAGTTGATGTTAACTGATGTTTATTCTAAAAAGCAATGTAAGGGAAGGTCTACATGCCAAGTTGCTTATTATGCATCCATACAAAGAGCAGGGCAATTTTTTACGGATATTTCAGGGAAATAACATTGATCAAGGACATCACAATGAAAGGGGGGGTCAAACCCAGGTCTTTCAAACAGAAGTGACTGCGCTAACCAATACATTACCTGCTGTTCTCAGTTAAAGACTCGAATTTGTTCCCTGCTTGAATTTGTTCTTAAATCCATTTACTATGGTTCCATTGCTTAATTCAACCTTAAGATCCTCAAAGGCAGAATTAAACATATAAAGACAATCAGGGATAACCATCAAAGAGAAAGACTAGCACATTTTTTAGACTGAAAGAGATCCTTAGAATAGATGAGGAAAACCAGCACCACTGCACCTGGTCTAAATTTAATCTGTCAGCATTTATCAGTGCTGTGTGAAAATAATGTGTGGTACTCAAATAGCACGGACAATATTTTTATTTTATTAATTGCAAAACTACAGAAGAAGCCGTAACGTATGTTATCCTCCATGTAGAACTAAGTAGAAACACAGGCTCACCAAAAAAAAATCCAGCTGAAACAGGATGTTCAAATTCTCCAGTAAGTGTCCTCAGTAAGGGATTGTCATTCATCTCTTTATGCTCTTGTAAAGTGTTAGCCTTTTTGAGTTTGAAACCGAGAGGTTAAAACTTTTCAAAAATCTAAGAGCAAAATGTTATTATGACAATTGGGGCTCTGACAGATGTAAGTGGTTCATTAGCAAACCTGAAAGCTGATGGGCAATTTTTCTTGCTATTTTTCTCTCTGCACTTTTTCTTTCTCGGTACTCTTTTTCAACAGGTAATTTTGCTGCTTTGGTACTTTTTCCATCAGTGCTGACTGTGAACAAATATTAGTTTTTAATTAAATATAATGCTACTTTATTTATTTTAACAGGCTGATCCATGCAATGTTTAAAAGCTCACCTGTCTAAATTATTTGGACTGCTGACAATGTAGAATATGAATTTCTAGAACCACTTATATATTTAATATTTGTAATACATACAACCAGCACTACTAGAGGTAGAATTCATACATTTTTATTAATTTAAGGTTTCAGTGCACTTGTATAGCACATTTTTGTATTGTACTGTTGGTTAAGGAACCCCATGCCTGTATTAATGCATTTTCAGCATCCTCTTTTTCCTCTTAAGGGTGGAATCAAACCCCAGATGCTGTGTTTGGATGCTCAGAGAAAAACACACTTTCATCAAAGTTATTGTGTCCTCCCCTTTTAATTTAAGCCACTGAGTCAAAAAGTACAAAATTCTTCTGACATTGGCAAGGGGTGGGATTGATCTTCAGTCGTTTGAACGGACGACTTATGTCTGAGCAAAGTTTTCCTGCCAACTCCCCCAAGGTGTAAGTACGAAAGACCGTAAAACTGTCAACAGCTGTCTAGTGTTTAAAGTGGAAGATGGACGTTTTAAGGCATTTTGCAATGTAATTTTAAACACATTATTTGAGGCTGGGTTGTACAAGTACAATGATTTACAAAATTTATTTCCCTGTTTAGCTTCACATAAAAAGGCTGTTCAAGTCCATATATCTAAATAACTTATTTTATATGTATTTTTATGTACTGTGGGACTGGCATGGAGTTAGAAAGCCAGCCACGAACCCTTAAAGTTTTTTTTTTTTTTTTTTTATTCTTTCTGTTGCCTTCTAGCTTTTTCCCACTTTTTTTATCTGCATCATTGCTGCTAATTGTTCCATTGTTGTCTGTCAGTGCTATTTGTATTTGTATTATTCTCTCTCTGCTAAGGACTCTGAGGCAATCTGTTAGGAAAGAAGCCATACAAAAAAAAAACTGAATTAAACTGTATAATACATGAATGCATAGAGAATTAAACAAGTTTACTTGTACAATATTTAGAAACATATGGATGAAACTCAGATTAATGATGTAATAAAGATAAAATGTCTACAATGAATCTGGAGTGTGTATGTGCGTTTGATTTTATTAGACCAAAGGTTCCACTGAACATCCCACGTTCTTTTATACAAACAGTGTCTGCACGGCTAAATGTCTGCCAGCCTGAAATGGGTCCCATCACACCACAGCATAACTCCCTTCCACATCTGGGTCATCACCTCTGTGTATTCATCCAGATGTTTCATTGTCGAAGCACGTGCTGCTTTTTTTCCTTATTTCCTTTAATGATACAGTCTTACAGAAAGGTGAGTCCAATATGTAAAAGCTTTACGCATTGAATCTTTGAAGTACATAATTCATGTATCAGAAAATAACTTAAGTCATTGTTCCATCTTAATTATTAATAGTGTCTTAGAGGTGAGCACAGCACTGAGAGTCAACATCTGCATGAATACAGAAGTAAATAATTCGTGCCATTCATCCATCCATCTGTACATCCATCCAGTATTGTTAACCGCTTAACCCTGAGTGGGGTCACGGCAGTCCAGAGTCTATCCAGGAATTATCAGGACCTGCGCTAAACCTCCAGATGTCCATCGTAGGCTATTCATTGTGAATGAAAATGATGTGTGAGGATATGAAATGTATGCAGATAGAAAGGGGGGTTTCTAATGATAATCTCATTATAATGTTATTCACTTCACCTGTTTTGACAAGGGCCAAATTGACATTGCCTGATGACTGGGTCAGAGCATCTCAAAAACACCAGGTCTTGTGGGGACTTCCTTGTATGCAGTGGTTATTACATCCCAAAAGTGATCCAAGGAAGGACAACTGGTGACAGAGTCATGGACATCCAAGGCCCATTGATGCCTATCTGATCCCACAAAAGAGCTACTGTAGCACAAATTGCTGAAAACCTTAATGCTGGCCATGATAGAAAGGTGTCAGAACACACAGTGCATCACAGCTTGCTGCGTATGGGGCTGCATTGCCACAGACCAGCCACAGAGTGCCCATGCTGACCCCTGTCCGCCGCTGAAAGCACCTACAATAGGCACCTGAGGGTCAGAACTGGAGGCATATGCGTTGTTTACCTGGGGAAGAGATGGCAGCCGGATGCACTATTGGAAGAAGATGGTGTGATGCTCTGGGCAATGTTCTGCTGGGAAACCTCGGGCCCTGGCATTTATCTGGATGTTACTTTGACTCGTAGCACCTATTTAATCATTGTTGGAGACCACATACACCCTTCCATGGCAACCGTGTTCCTTGATGGCAGTGGCCCTGCCACACTGCAAAAATTGGTCAGTAATGGTTTGAGGAGCACGACTAAGAATTCAAGGTGTTGTCTTGGCTTCCAAATTCCCCAGATCTCAATCCAATCGCTCATGTGTAGGATGTGCTGGAAAAACAACGTCCGATCCATGGAGGCCTCACGATGCAACTTACGGGACTTAAAAGATTTGCTGCTAACATCTCGGTGCCACAGGACACCTTCACAGGTCTTGTGGAGTCCATGTCTTGACAGGACAGAGCTGTTTTGGTGGCACGAGGGGGACCAACACAATATGAGGCAGCTGATTTTAATGTTATGGCTGATCGGTGTATATACTTCAGGAGAATATATTGCTTAATGCTTCTAATGCAGTATCTGTGGGAGAAAAAATGAATCCTTGTTGTTCATGGCTTCATCTATAGATAGAATATTGATTGATTATTAAGCTCTATATCTTTTGATACAAAAAGCTAGGTTTTGTTGGTTCAGATATGCCTTGGGAATGCAGCAAAGACTGCTGACCACAGAACACAGCACTGCGCAGAGACTTGACACTGGTGACCAGTTAATTGTGTGAGGACATTTATTGCCAGCGCAGGCATACTGCTCACATTAAAAAATACAGATAACACTAAATCACTTGGCAGGCACAAATCTGGGGTGACTACAAGCCAACAGCTCTGAAGGCAAAAATACAATACAAATAACACAGAGTGGAAAACACTAGTAAAATCCCACAGTCAGCAATGCTGCTACTGTATACCAGTAAGCAAATATTAAGGCAACAGAAAAGTAATAATACATAACTGAATACACAGAAAGGCAAGACAGTGTAATACAATACACATCAGATATCAGCATCAGCAGTACATTTTTTTCAGCACATTCATGCATCTTAATAGAAATTACAGTACATACAGTCCAGATACTTCTTAGATAAATGAAGCATCCAAAATGATGTTTTTTTTATTTTTTATTTTATTTTTTTTTTAACTGCATGTAATTTTATATGAATCTTCTCCTTTGCTTCTCCAGCCCTTTGGCTGCCACATTCTTGGAGTCACGGTGGAGACGATTTGGTTTCTGTGGGGCATTGTCATCAACCTGTCATCAGTAGCAGCGAACCTTGAACCGACTACAAGATGATGAGCCCTCAGCTCTCACCATAGAGCGTGTTTTTCTCTGAATGAAAATGAGATCTCGCAAAACACACAGACCTGCATGTATAATGTATTCTGAAACATGGCACAGCTAGTTGAACGACTCTTCCCCCTGAGCCACAAGTTAGTTCCTTTTGTTTTTTCCTTGATTTCAAGCTGCAATAGGAAATAAACTGCTTTTGTTTTTTTCTTTTTTACCCCAACTTTTTAGCATCTATGAACTGTCCACCATCTGTAACTTTGCTCCAAACCCCAACATCAGTCCTGGGGTGTTTTGAAGAGTCTTTGCCCATGTAGAAGAATAATGAAGCCACTGTGTGACATCGCGGGGCAATGTGCTACCCTATGCTTTCCTAGGTATGTTGACATTCTGTCATTGGAATGCCATGGTAGGAGCTCTCCTTTTTATGCATAAACTATGAATGAGCTGTTTATTATTTTACCTCACAGTGGTTCCTTTGTCTGTGTCTTCTGAACTACAAGTGGGCACCTTTAGATTGTTGTCACTTTTATTTGGATCGGGGTCGGCAACCCACGGCTCTAGAGCCGCATGTGGCTCTTTCATCCCTCTGCCGTGGCTCCCTGTAGCTTTGGAAAAAAAATAATGTGAATAAATAATCGCTATTTTATTTTTATTTTTTATTTTTTTCCCAATGGAATACTTCTTATTTTGGAGATCGAGGTGAACGAGGTAACATAAAAATAAATAAAAATAAAATAAAAAGTGTTAAAAAGTAAAATAAAAATAAAATAAAGTGTTTTAATATTTTGTCGATAAAAATATGTGTCACACATCCTATATGCGTCACCGGTCGCCGCCTGCCAGGTAACTCATTTTGAATTTTCGACCCCCGGTAAGCTAACCATGGATAAATCCAAAAAAAGAAAAGTCTCGGAAGAGAACGTTTAATTCTTCATGGACAGATTCATTTGCTTTCACTGCCAACAATGCTGGCTTACCTGTATGCTTGATATGTGGCAAGAAATTAGCAAACAACAAAAAATCTAATGTTGAGAGACATTTCCAGAACAAACACACAGCATTTGCTGAAAAATACCAAGTTGGACATGCTTTATTAATATGCGATATCGTTTATTAATTTTAAAGCTTTTCATTTTATATTTTTATTTTCCACAAATAAGTGAAGGACTCCAAAAGGTTCGCATTATGTATTTCATCTGAAAGTAACCCTATACGTACCAGTTTTTTTTTTTTTTTTTTTCTAGTGTTCATAAGAATTTGGTGTTTTCCTTTGTTGCAAACAGCAATAAAATGTCAATCGTTTTCTTTTTGTAATTCTATGATTTCATAAATGCAAGAAACTGTAGTTCTTTTATACATAGCATAACTGTATATGAAATCTAATATGCTGTGTTATCTTCATTTTAGGGGTCAAATAGGTTTTGTGGCTCCACGTGAATTTTATTTGCTGGGAAAGAGGTCAAAATGGCTCTTTTGATGTTGAAGGTTGCAGACCCCTGATTTGGATCAGTGGGGCACATGGATTTTTCCTCAAAATACACAATCCACTGTGCACACGCCATTCTGGACCAAGACCGATGTTGTTCCTGGGATCTGATGGAGCCACTCTTCCAGCTTTGTGGTCACCCCAAAGCACCAAAGTGTTCCTGTCCTCAATGGAACTGCCTTGATTTTTACCTTCCACATTCACTCTTTCAGTTCCTCTTTCAACTCCTGGTATTTCTCCAGCTTCCCATATCCCTTCTTCCTGATGCCATGCCTTTTCCAGCCATTGGAAGGAGCTCCTCATGTTAACCACCTTGGCTATCTGTTGGTGGTACAATTCTATGGAGGTGCTTATCCTGCCTGTTTTATTTCCCTACTATCTACATCCCCTGTCTGTTTTAGACATTCCTCCAGCAGCTCATCTTTAGGAGACACTGCTTGGATGTACTCCTGGAAGTTTAGTATCTAGATCAGGAAAGGACCTTCCATGCTGCAGACAAATAGTTTTCAGACATTCATTTGATAGTGCTTCTCCCAGATTTGGGTTTTTCATGACAAGTACTGTCCTTCTTGGGGTGGGAGCCTGTAATTAGCATTTGGTTCAATTGTGCAGCTAGGTGGGTATGTACAGCTGTATGTCTATTTAGCCAGTAGGCATGGATCATCTCAGGACCAGTTCTTTATATTTATGGCCTGTTGGACATCTGCTGTTATTATGGTTATTTCTTCCTGCTCTGGGAGATGTTGGCACTCTATTTTCAGGTCTCTTAGCCACAGTGCACTGGCGTTATGTGACGATTCCTTCTGCCATATACTCTTCCAGCCCTTTTCTGTTTCTGCACTTGTTGGATTTGTGTCCAATTGCTTGCTGAACAGCAGTTCAAAGTAAATTTTAGATGGTGCACTGGAGAAGAGTGCATTTGTTTTTTTTTGTTTTTTTTTTTGCTTCTGCTTCTTTTGTGCATCTCTGCAATTTGGCTGCCAGAACAGTTAGTCTTAGCTTAGCAGACCCTAGGGCCTCAGCTCTGGACCAGCCTTTGTACTTTCTCAGGAGCTTGGACGTGTTATTATCCTTCTGCAGGTCTGTTAACTCGCTCACTTCTTTTCAGTCTGTCTTTATGTCGAGTTTCAATCTTAGCTTCCAGGGAGGCCATGGGTGACTTGTTGGGTTTTGTAGCATTGCTACTATAGCATATGTTAGTTTCAGTTAAGTTGTTAGTTTTAGTTATGGTGGTGGCTAGGATTGGGGATACTCCTGCATTTATATCTGTTTATTGTGCATAAATATGCGTGTCATTTTTTAACTGAGTAATGTAAATATACTATCAATTTTGGCCTGTTTAAGCAGAATAATCTTAGCCATGTTTGTAAAATATATAAAAAATATGCAATAGGTGGTAGCACCACACAATTAAAAAAGGATGTATATATTCCTTCACTGCACAGCACCTTAGCACAGAGAAAGACTCCCTCGTGTTTGTTTTGTTACTGTTTTTTTTACCCTTAAGGAGAAGCAAACGTTTTCTCTTTCAAGATAGAAACTTTTCAAGTTTTGGAGACTTGGGGCATGTTTTTTTTTTTTTTCTTTTCTTTAAAAAATGAGATTGAGGCATGTGCTCAAAGCTAAACTGCATTACAAATTAGTAAAGCTGGAAATAGTGGTTATTTTTCCATCACGGTGCAGCAGGCTGGCCAGTTCCTCAGAGAGAGAAATTGCTTTTTTTCCTGTACTATATGAGCTGGACCTTTGGTCCTCTACGATTACCCAGCAATCCATTTTTACTGAAGTTAATGCTTCAAGGTAAAAACACAGGATATGAGTAAGGAGTCCAATGGCCTTACAGTAAAGCGCCAATCAATTTCCATCGTAGTTGAATCACAGTGTGATGCTAGCTATTTTGAACCATATAAGAATACTGGTTATGCAATAGAAATCAATTGGAAGTTAGGACGCTAGGTGGCTGGATCTAAATTCACCTTAGGTTCAAATTCACGGTAGTGGATCTCCTAGCTGTGCGAAACAAATTAATTTCAGTTACTTGGGCATTGAATAATCATGCATTTGGCATTGCCGCAATTTGTCACGTTTTTATGCAAACACAGCAGAGGATGGCCCAAACACAGCAATTATTTATAAGAATTCGACTTATTTTCGGCGTGAAACCTTTGCAAAGGAATTCTGCAGTGTCCTCCAGAAGCAAGCCTGAAAAATGAAAAAGAACAATCATGACTATTATTGCACCATTAATCACATAATCTTAAATTTAAAAATTAAGAAAGATGATGACTGCGCAAATGTTAGCGTCTCCTTTCCGCTTGGTTTCTGTGGAGGTGTGCTAATCGTTTCGTCTCATATGGAAATTGTTTATGAAAAATATACACTTCCTGCAGAAGGCAGCTCTCCTGACTGGTTTCTGTGCCAATGGGGAACAATAAGATGCTAGTTCGCAATTTCCCCTCACTCCTCAACAAAAGGAAAAAAGATTATAGCTTCCAGGGTGAAAAATGATGATATCACCCTTTCTAAAAAAAGAGGAAAGAAAAGAGTTTTGCTATTTAATATCTCTGTCACTTTTGCAATATAAACCCATCAGTAGGTGTTCTGATATTCATAGTATCTATCAGTACAACTTGCACAGTAAATATTATTCATTTGTTGCAATTTCAATATTTCTCATTGGCAGCCAGCACAAAGATAATGAAAAACAGGAAGACATCCGCTTTTACAGTTGGGCATTATTAAACTGCACTTAGTGGTACAAGATATATTAATAACACAATATTGACATTTTTGCTCATGCTTTATAGCAAAAACAAATGCATTCTACTGTCAGGTACAGTGAGTTGCCAGTATATTAGGTATACCTATTCGGTAGGATTTTGTACCTCTTTTTGCCTTCAGAGCAGCAAAAATCTGTCTGGAAATTGATTTGACACGAGATGCTGGATTTGTTGTGCAAGAATGTCTATGACAGAGGAAAAAAATGCAAATTACAGTTGCTACAAATTGGGTGACTCTATGGTCTTGCCGCCATCGGACTTTTTGACCTCATCTAATGATGCTTGAGAGGGTTGAGAGCTGGGGACTGCTCAGGTTGTTACTGAGACAACGCAGACTCGGCGTCATACTCCTGAAGTAATTCACTGATGCAGGTCTTGTCATATAATGCATTATTATGCTGGAAGTATAGCCATGAAGGGATGAACTTAGCAACAATGTTCACACATCGTACATCATGCCATTCGGACATTCTTCAGTGGCAATCAAGGGGCCTGACACGTTCCAGGAACCCATTTCCCACACCATCATACTGCCACCACCAGCCGATATCGTTGAAACCCAAATAGGGTGGCTCCATGGGCTCAAATTCCAACGCATCTGTCAACTTGATTCAAAAGAAACCTGTTTTCATCCCACCAGGGAACTTTTTCTACTCCTCATTGGTCCAGTTATTATTTCTGTGCCCCATGGAGGCAAGTTTTGTTGTTCTTTGCTGACAGCATCAACACCTGATGCGGTCTTCTGCTGTTGTAACCAAATCAAAGCAAAGTCCACTAAGCGGTGCATTCCGAGATGACATTCTGCACACAAATGTTGAATTTCTGATCTGATTTCCCTGGTGGTGGTCCATCTGCTTTTTTGCAAGATTCTCACCATTCTCCTTTGACTTCTTTGATCCCAAGGCAGTTTTCATCCACAGTCTCACTGATCACTGGGACTTTTTTGCACCAGTCTCCTTAAACCCCTTGAAATAGCTATGCTTGAAAAGTCCAGGATGTCAGCCATTTGGAGACACTGGAACCAACACACCTATCATCCAATATCATGCCATGTTCAGAGTCACTAAGGTCTTTGGTTTTGCCAATTCCAACACTATGTCGGACACTGATGTTTAAAATGCTGGTCTGCCCGATGTACACTACACACCACAGTCACATAACATATTATTTGTCTCACTGTAAAATGTATGCAAAGGTCAGGAGTGTACCTAATAAACAGGCAATTCGGTGTAGCTCTAGTAATATATTAAAATGTAACATAGGAAAACTTTCTGCAGTAATATTTTAGAAACCCATTTGTTTGTATTGAAAAATAATAACCTTATTTTATATATGTATATAAAAAACGAAACTATGTTATGCAGACATTTTGCTTCAAATTCTTTACTTCAAGCTAAAATGTCTGTATACTTTTATATTGTCAAGTGGAGGCTTGGCAATTACTAAACTGCACTTCCAAGGTTTCAGAATTTAAACATTTTGTATAAAACGTGTATGTGTCCATGAAATCCGATTGCTTTTGCTTTTCACCATTAATATATAATCCGTTCATAGATACGTAATTCATTACCATTTGCTAGATGTCCCGACAACTGAGGCTAGCACCAAATAAAGTACTAAACACACAGGGATGCGTGTTTGTTCTTTTTGTTTAATTTTATGAATGTTACACAAATTTAACATGCTATTTTGTATTGATTCGTGTAACATTAACACAGAGCTGTGAGAAATCGACTCTGGTGAAGGTAGAAAGATTGATATATTGTATACACAGTGAATAAACTACTACGAAATGAGGTATGAAACAAGCCACAAACGCCAACACACTCTGTCAGAAAGCATGCTTTAAGCACACCCACCACCACAACAGTTAATGTCATAAAACTCAACAGCTTTCCACTGCTCCGTTGATGTCAGAACCCCTCCCGAAGCACCGTTGTTCCCACCACTTCCATGCGTGGTCCATGCGATCTAGTGTTTGCACCGCACGCTTCGCTCCGTCGCCCGCCGAACGTGTCCCACGTGGCCAAGGCGGTCCAATCAAATGGAGGTCGACGTACGTCGCTCGGAATGCCGGGAAGCTCTCAGTAGGGCCGCGAGACCGTCTCCCGCCGGACCTCTGCAAAATATTGGTTTTGGCACCAGGCCGTAATAAGCGGCGGCACGGAGCCCCTCTCCGAGCTTCATGCATCCAATTACTGACAGTGTCCCGCGTTCACATTCACCTCCTATTTCCCTTAATTATTTTTTTCTTGTATTATTATTATCTGGCACTTTAAAGTGTCACACGTGGGGATGGAGACTCTTGATACACTCAGAAAGTGGCAAAGTAGGTTTTGATCCAAAAAAAAAGATGCGGGGGGCTGTCACCACTCCACATCCGCTACCCACTGCTGCCACTAAGTGAAATTCATACCAAATAGTTTCATTCTGCACGTCCGTAACGCAAGCCAAGCTTTTTTTAGGCTTATTGTCTTCCAATTGGAGGTCCCGAGTTTGAACCCACCTCCTGCTGTAGCACCCTTGATCGAGGAACTTTTAACCTTGAGTGATGCAGTAAAAATTTACCAGCTGTGGGTAAATTATTGAAAACGCTATAGCTTCGTGGACAAACCGCACATTGTAAGTTACTTTGGGGGAAAAAAAATCAGCTAAATGAATACATAATACATTGCTATACTGTATTATTGTACTCATCACATGACTTTCTGCTTGTATGGGTTGACAGAACATTTCTGGACAGTGGTCTCTCTCTCAGGAGGTCAAGAATAATTCACAAGCATCCAATGTAAAATATATAATTGTTATTTGCAGGTTCTGAAGCAGAACAACACAGGTTACGTACAGTCAGAATGCACTGCATGGCTTCATGTATATAAGATAAAGCACTTCCTGATGTTGTTGCATCAAAAAACACTGGGGAGCGAGAGAGGAAGTGTGTTGTGTAACAGGATAATACGCAAACACTGCCCACCAAGCCTAGGTGTTTTACATGACTTTACAACAGAACGAGGTTATATCCTATAGACTAAGCCTCTTCAGCGGAACCGGTGATGTAAAGAAAACTGCTGAATTACTCTGATACCTTTTAAATGTTTACGATCAGGATTCACAACCGCAGTTGTCGGCCGCACGAAACAAATTGCTTACCCACTGTTAAAGCCAGGAAACACAGCGTGCACCTTGGCCTTAAATTTGACCTCTGGCCTGCTTTAAGAAGTATAAAAACAGAATAAAGAATTATATTGAGCGTGTTTTCCCTCGCTTCCAGAAATAAACGGTTCATTCCTAACAGCTGGGTGTTTCTAGAGTTTTCCGAGCCCGTTGTGCTTCTAATTGAGCGAAATCCATCTTATGGCAAGCAGTAATGATGCATTTATACACATAATCGATATTCAGACAGAGTTAAGTACTGTGCTGCCACTGAAGCCAAATCCACTGGTCACAGGGCGAATATGTGCCTGTGGGGGTTCCTTATCACAGATACTTACATGAAAAGCTATTACCGCTCTTTCTTTTTTACGGTATTATCGCCGATGTGCTGATGTCTTAGAAACATTTAGTACGTACGAGAATGAATAATTCAGTCTGCGGCTGATAAAATGAAATGCGGTTTGCCGTATAAATGAACACTCAGCATCCCGGTGTAATTGGATACGGCTGTGTTCATTGGTTAAATATTTCTTGAGGCCTGGTTTTTGCGCTGCTCCTCACCTTGAGTTTATTATGTCTTATTTTCATCTTTTGTGTTTCATTGCGCTTTTGCCTCAAATAATGAAGGTTGAAACGATGCGGCCACATCTGGAAGTAAAGAGGTAGCCAGGAACACGAGTGTAAAATAATCACATCGAGATAGCCTCTCTGGCCGGGAACAGTGTTCCGACGGGCCCGTACTGCAGTCTGAAGCTATATAATCCTTTCCCTTTTATTGCTGATTTATGAATGCACATGGTGTGCTGAGATGGAAATCTTTTGGGGGAAGTGGCAGATGGCGTGGCTTTTAAATGGAGAAAACATCAATATGAAGAGCAGAGAGACTTTGCAGATCCCTGCAAAAGACAGCATGAGCATTGTGTGGGTAACTGAACACAAGGCATTCAACTTTGAGAATATTATATGATTAGAAAGATTAATTGGTGTTGAGAGAGAGAGCTGCTCGTAGGAATGTTAATAAGCCGAATTCAGTGATAAATTTTAGTAGCATAGGTGAAATAAAACAGTTTTAGATGAGGAAACATGGACATAATTTGGCTTGCTAGAATTACTAACTGCTCCCCATTGTGGTTATGTGTTATTTATTGCTATTAAATGCATTTTTATACTGTGCCATGTTGGGACATTTATTCTTTACTGAATATAGATAAGCGCTGGTGCCTCACAGCTCTAGGGTATTGGGTTTAGACATGAGTTTGACCACACCCCAGTCTGTGGGGAGCTTGCATGTTCCCGTCACGTTCGCGTGGTTTTTCTTCAGGTGCTCTGGCTTTTTTTTTTTTTTTTTTCCATAGTCCAAAGATGTGTTTCAGGTGAACCAGAGATTCTAAATTGTCCTGGGTTTGTGACAGTGTGAATGAATGGTTGTGTGACCTGTCCTGCTGGGTGTACCCTGCTTCAAGCCTGCAGCCTCCTGGACAGTGTCTCCAAACGGCTGTCATCCTGGGCTTTTCTCTTGGACTCCAGACCCCCTCGACCCCACTTTTGACAAGCAGCTACTGGTAAATGAGTCAACTGACTACATCTTCAGAAACATTATTATTGTTATACAAGCGACAAAAAACCAACTGTGAAAGTTGGGTGGCCTAAGTAAGTTATCATTTGACACCCTGGTGTATTTATGTTAACAACATACTGTATATTTATTTAATTATACTTTTTTCAGATTTATAAATAGATCACATTATCACCAAACACTTGATGATATTCATATTGCCACTTTTATTTAACTGTGCTACCAGTAAGCACATACAGATAACACAGAAAGCCCCATTTTACAAAGAATTAATGAATACTTCAGTTTTATAATTTCGTCAGTTTGTAGTACAAAGGCCCGGAAGGTTTAATTTCAGGTGCTCACCCTGAATTGCTCTATTAATAATACTCTCTTGTGTAAAAAGGTAAATCACTGTAGAAACCGCTGGCTTATTATAAGATTCTTTAAACAAACGTGTCAGTTAAGTAAGGATAAGTAATTATATTTTAGCCCATTTATAATGTTGGATTTAATATATTTTCTTTGAAACATTTTTTTAATCGAACGAAGAATTCATTTTAAACCACACCTCTTGGCGAATTATATACAGTGGTGCCATAATACGTAGAAATAAGTGGGAGAGAGGGTAACTTTTCCTTATCGCACCCATGACCGTGAGCACCAGTGACTCAGCGCAGGAACTTTGCTGCAGTTGTTCTTCGTAATATGCCCATTTAATTCGATTTCTTTAAGTGAAAACGGTCAACATCATTACATTAATTGGGATATTTGTTACGTTGATCCGGATAATTCGGGAGTTTTGTTCATATTAAGACAATTATACCCCCCCCCAAAATATTTGTCAGTATAATTATCGAAAACAAGATTACGAAGCGATTAAATTAGCATGCCATTAGCAGCTGAGCCACTTTAACACCTGACTAAACACCTGAGATAGTAAGAAGTGTGGCTTTTTTTAAGAAAATTAGGAGGGGGCCCTTTTCCGTGCAGCCCTTGTAGCTACGGCAATAATAGTAAAATTTATTTAAAAAAAAAAAAAAAAAAAAATCAATATGTGAATATAAATACAATAAATGTGTTGATACAATTTATCTCCTTCATAAAGGTGAAAGCTGCTTTACAGTAGGTGTCGAAAGGACGAAATTCGTGTTTCAAATTGCTTCGTGTTTAAATTCTCCCTCCTACAAATTTGTGTGGAGTAGCGGCGCCGAAGGAATATTTTTAGCCTCGCATCTCAGCGGCTTAACATACTGGAACAGCACCTCAGGTGAAATATTCACAAAGCCACTTTTACGCGGGGCAATTTCCTGTTAATTAAACAGCGAGAAGTGTCATGACCGTGAACGCGGTGACTGCTGGCGGTGAAGTTGCGCTAAGCACTTGCGTGCAAAGCTGTTGAACGAGCGTGCGATGCGGAAACAGTTCCGGCATCACCTAATACAGTGAAGACGGTAGGTAAAAGTAGGGTGAGGTTACCGCACTGTCCGGTGCAAATGCTCATTGTCTGGAGAAAAAAATTAGATGGCTGTTGTATCGCAGGATCACCAACTGACCAAAAAAGCCACAAGAAAAAACTAAACTGATCACCAACTGTTGTCCGGCAAACAGAAACGTGGTCAATAAATGTTCTCGGATCAACCGAAAGGGGAAACTAACAGATATTTCCACTGCTTAAAGTGAGTCATACTGATTTAAACTCAAACATTTCATAGTCTAATAATTCTGTCTAGTACAATAAATAATCTTCCTGCCACTTTGCATCAAGCCTTCATGAGCAAAGAACCTGCACACATTGTCAACCTTCAGAATGATGAGTGAAAGATAAGAGTGTTTTACCTTGGATATGATGTTGGGGAATCCCACACTTAAGCGGCGCAGGAGAAGCGCCACTGAGCAGCAGCCTGACCACCCTGCCTTGGGCTCCACCAGCACGTCACACCATATTTACTGGAAGGCTTTCACTGGCAGCAACCGCGTGTCACCTAGGGCCCCAAAATCAATGCTGGTTACAGCTACGGAGTCCATTGCTTCATTCCATGAACAGCAGCACTTTTTCTCCTTTATATGAGTTCATTTATTGTTTTCATTTCAATCCAGTGAGCAAATCTGTCACTGCAATGAGAAGAGTGCTATATAAAAATAAAATTGAATTGAAAATCTGCTGATCTTAATTTTCCATTTCAAATACATAAATGTTCGAAATGCCTGCGCCCTCAATGTTTACCTTGTATTATATGTTATTCTGGGAGGGTTGCACAGTGGGTAGCAACTGAGTTGCAGGTTTGGAGCTGGGTTAGATTCTAAGTCAGTTTGCACAGCGGTTGCACCACCACCGCACATAGATTTCGTTCACTAATCCAAAGACATGCATTTCAACTGAATTTGTGACTCCAGACTGGGAGACTTAAAGGACATTTACATTTGACTCACCATGAAATATGATAAGCAAATCAATTGATATGGAAAAATTTTAATAAATACACTTGTACACTTTTGCTTGCTTATAGAGGCCTCCGTGTCATCGTGCCAGTCATTTATTGCTACAGCTGGAAGTACCAGAAAGAATTCTGTGCTTGGATTCAAATTCCCTCTCCATTGCTCTGGCTTTCCATGTGCCATGCTTTCTGTCTAGCTGGGACTCTGGGACCATTCCAGATGCTGTGGTGTCACGTCCCCGAAATGCTCAAGCTTGTCTTACGTTTGCAAGATATATGATGGCCTCTTGTGGGGTCTGCTTGGACTAAGCTCCTATTTTCCTCTCAGTATTTTGAAAGGACTCCTTAGTTGTCTGCCTTGCAATAATTCAGAAGATAAAAAAAAAAAAAACCACCAAGGCCTGGGAAACTTTGCAAGCAAACAGCTTATTGCACAGCGCTCTTCACCCAGCCGGTGTACCGCAACACCTTTAGTTCTCGTTTTACGTCCTCTCATGAAATCCGTACCCAGTTGGGCTGACTCCTGAAATGTCATCTGTACATTAAATGGTGTGTGTGACTTGGATGTACACATCCACAGCGGAATAAGCGGATTCAAAAGCCAAGCGCAGAATCAGGAAAAAAAAAAAAATCAGAAACTAATTTCTGTGTTTTTGCCAGTATTTTTTCCAAACTATTTAGTACAAAAGCTTATTTTCGCTGTCCAAATACAGTTTTGGCTCCCGTATAACAGTTAAAGAACAATTTTACTGCGGCAGGAAAAATGACTCCTTTTTATTTTCCCTCCGCCTCAGTTTGAGCAGTTTTCTTGGCGAGTGCTGCTGTACGTGAATGTATGTTGTAATGTTTAGGTAATTTTGCAAAAGTTGTCCTGGACGCATGTGCTCCACGCACATCTGTAGCACCTTTTTTCATGGATCCGTTCGAGAATCAAAACTGCGGCCTTGTGAACCAGTCGAAAATTAATTGCTCACTGTTTTTTGGTACCGCGCACAGATTTGTGAGCATCGCTGGCCATATGGTTTGCGCTTTAAGGTTTGCGTCCTTCTGCTTTTATAGCTCCCTATAGTCGCCTGGTGCTGGCTTGATGTCTCCCAGTGCGCAGCCCAATACCACAGAGTAAACTGCGCTCCCTCCACTTCACTACCAGTTGTGAGGCTTCGGAGCCAAGAATCCGCAGATACTGCTTCAGAACAACAGCATCACCAATCTGTTCCTTTCAAACACCTGGCTGCTCACAATCGCTGCTCATAAAATCCTTTCAGGCAGTTCTCGGAGGTCCTCTCCTCGGCCCCATATGTTGACAGGGTATGTTGTCTGAAGGTCACAGTGTTGGCATTGAATTTCAACGCTATAGCAGCTTTGAGACTATGATAAAAACAGGGAAAGTCATCACTTAGGGGTGACCTGGTGGCCTTGGGGAGCACTGGTGCTTCTCATCTCCCAGGCAGTCGGGTTGTAGTGTTGCATCCCTTGCACGTTTTCCCGGCATCTACATGGGCTTTGTCCTGCATTTTCAGGCAACCTGGGGAATCTGCATTACTGCTTGTGTGTGTATGCACTGCACGAGAGCATGTGTTTCTCTGCAGTGGACCGGCATCCGGTACAGACTGCAATCCTCATGTTTTGGGGTGGATTTCAGACTGCCGCAACTCTGCTCTGAACAAGAAGTTATATACTGTAACAGATGAAGGCCTTCATTTAAACACATTGACGGCCTTCGCAACACACGTGTGTTCGCTCATGTGTGCGGCTCCATTCTTTTTTAAAAATAGCAACCGATAGGGTGCCACGAAGTGTAGCTGCCCGCGGTTCAGCCGCATTTCTTTTGTACTTTCTTAAATGTTGTGCTTGTTGTTTTTTTTTTTTCTTTTTTTGTAATATGGTTCATTTTGTTTAGTTTTTTTCTTGTGGCTTTTTTGGGTCTTTTCTGTGTTCTTTCGCATAGACAGGATAGCGGGATTCTATTGTGGCCATACTCTGTACAGCCTGGACACTATGCTGACAGGGCCCTGACTGGTAATGGTGCCATCCACAGCCATCACCACACCATTATGCGGCTGCACGGAGCCGCTGTGTGACACCCCTCGGGCTGCAGCTGTGAGACCTTGGTGGAGAGATGATTTTGTCTGGGGGACCTTTTCAGTAGTGAACTGGTCCAGTTGAACTCTCAGCATCACTTTTCTTTCTCTCATTTTATTTTTGTTGCAGATTTGCTGTCAGTTTCACTGCCTGTTCCAGGATCAGCTCTAGCCCGCTGGCACCTTGCTCAGGATTCAGCCATTAATGATAATGGATGGATGTACATATTTGTTGTCAGTTTCCACATTCCTGTGTATGTGTCATATGTCTTTTCTTTTGGGTAAAAAAAATATTTTTAGTTCAGTTCAAATTCAGTTTAATTCAATTTTTTTTTTTTATTTCTCCCAAAATTAGTGGCGTGGTAAGGTGAACTTTTTGGTACGGAGTCGAGAAGCGGATTAGGTTTCCAAGTGGATGTACATTTGGCTGGTGGCAGTAAAGTGTGAGGTCTCTGTTTACTATGGGTAAGCCAGTGCCCAGTGTGCTAATGATGGGAAGGACATATGCTGAAATGCCTTGAAGCTCAGTCATGAAGCTGCAGTTGGAATGGCTCTAAAGTTTTACATTCCCTGAAATAGGGCCTCATCAGTGGGAGTCAGATGCCCCCATAAAGTTTTTCAGTGCCACCAAGACATCCAACCCAAAAATGTCAAATCCTGTAAAAATTAAATTACAGATCCTAACTGTGACTCTGTAACTGTTCCTTTTACCTTTATAGCACGGCTTGGATAACAACTCGGTGAGGTGGATTCTTTCAAAATACGGCTGTCTCCTCAACAAGGTCCCAAAGTTTTTTTTTGTTGATTCGGAAAGCGCTTAAATACTCATGTCAGGTTCGATTCGAACTGCATGTAGTCTTAACTAATATTTTATGTCTGTGAAAATAGCATGATAGTATTTTAATGCTTGCACTCTCACACGTCCATTACAGAAATAATGGTTATATAATATTATAAGATTAAACACGTGTGTTGTTTTGAAAAGGAAAAAAATTCAAACACCTCAAGGCCTCAATTTACATGGAGTTATTTAGAAGCACCCCATATAACTGTATTTATTAAAACAATCTTTTTTTTCCGCTTTCAAATGCTTGTTAAGGATTGTTTATGCTATTTCCGGAATGTGCATAATAAATAAGTTGATATTTAACAGAGTATAAAACTAAAGTCCTATTTCAGAATGTGCACCTCTCAATCTGCGAAATGAGAAGATTAATACATTCTCCCTGCATAAAAAGAGCCAATAAAGGGCTCAATAAATGGCTGTCATTACCTATTGTACTGAACTTTTCTAAGGTTTTAGGCTCTGCCTTTACGGCTCCCTTTACACAGATAAGTGAGCGCATCCAGGCGGAATATGAATGCGCACCGATTTGGAGTCAGAACGTGCGCACTTCATAATGCTGGAAGTTTGAGCGCTGTTCTATAGCGCACGGGAACATGACATGAGAACATTAGCAGATCCATATAGATGTGGTCCCCATCCACACCCCCACCACTCCTCAGAGGAGAAAGCCTGGGGCTACGGTGGAAGGGAATGAAAAAAAATTCACTTGGACGAGAAGCCCTTGGGGTGGGGGGGGGGGATTTGACTCTGAGAAGAGCCTGCTTCTCCTGGGGGAATGGGCCAGCGCAGGAAGTCCAGGTGCAGCACAGTAAGATGCCACGCGGGATGCCCATGAGGCCCTCGAGTGGCGGGACGCGAAATGAAAGGCATTAGAAACAAAGCACATGTCGCCGTTTCCATTATGCTGTCATGAGTTCCAACAGTGTGCACACCTTGTGTTTACCATTACCCTGTTCCAGCTCTGTAAATTACTAGAGTGCCATCCAGCTGAAGACTCATTGCCCACCGCTTCATAAGATGACCGAGACGCCCTGCTGAGAAGCGGCACGAGAAGCTGCTTTGGCAAGTGCTGCCACAGCCGGGTTTTTTGAGCAGATGAAGAGATTATACAGGGTCTGAACTCTGTCTCGTGCCCTTAGCTATTGCAGAAAGGGCAACGTAGCTGGAACCTCAAAAAGCATTTACATAGATTTATTGAAACCAAGGAGGTGTTGTATTATACATGCTGGCACAGGCTCGTCCCGACAACTTTAAGATTAGGAGCATTGCTTTAAAATGAGCCTTTGACCAGCAGGTACTAGCACAACTCAACACTGTTGTGATATATTTGTTTTTTTTTTTTTTTTGTTGTTTTTTTTTTTTTGTATGCCTACAATTTATAGTTCCTTTTTTGAATTTAATGATACAACTATCATGCAAGTTTGCATGATAAAGAGTCAGGAAAATTAAAATAGCAGCTTGAATTTAATTGAATTGATCTGAATCGATCAATAATGTTGCAAGCTCAGGTCTCAGGAAACCCTGTATGTTTCTGTGTGCATTTGTGTGTCACTTCAAATTAAGCATAAAATTTAATATTTCAATAACTGCACACAAATAAATACAAGCATAATACAAATATCAGGATACTAACATGTCTGTACAATGTGTTCAAAAATGAGTTTTTCAGCACCCCTTCATAAAAGGCAGTAAAGCAGCTATACAACATGTAAATTATTTATTTAAAAATTAATTTGTTTTTTTGTATGTCCTGAGCATAAAATTACATCTGAACATAAAAACAATCCAGGACCCCAGTGTGGAGCAACTGTTGCTTTCCAAGCAGCAAGACACTTGGTTAAGGCATGGAAGAAGGCAACGGCGAGGACTTTTGGAACCATTAGGTATGACAGAATTTTAATAAATGTATTATTTCTCTGAAATCCGTGAAAGGTGTCTTTGATAAACACTTTCATTCCAAGTTGGCAAGTCAAAGCTTTAATTGTTTAGGTGCTGTCCCTTTTCTGTACTGTAAGTATTGTGAAAGCTGCCGATTGCAGCCCATGTTTAACTAATGCATTACATCAATAAATACAGCCAAACAATGAATTCCGATATGCTTTAAATATACCTTTAAATATATTTGAACCTATGACTCCTGAAGAGAACCGAGCATCCAGCATAATGAATAATTCAGCACAGGAGTAATGTAATGTAAGAAATACACGGCCCTTCAAAATAAGAAGCTTGGCACTTCTTCGACTCCTGGTGCGTTTTTCATTTCAAAAGAATTTGCCTCTGAAGTTTCAACATCTCAGGGAGTTTAAGGGAAGGGAAGACACACTGAAAAGTTAGTGCAGTAAATGACTTCACTTTTTAATTTGTTAGTTTTTCTGGACGGTGTTTATCTGTAAACCAAATTGAGCTTCTTCTGCAGGTAAGGATTTTTTACTCAGACTCACCAGAAGGTGCACCTTAATTCCCTGTAGGTTTAAATATAAATGGCAACAAATGAACATCAGACTTGAAAAACAGTCTCTTTTATCAGTCTTTATTTGTCGGAAGTCAGATTAAATTGAACAAAATGTCATGCTAGCTATAAACCGGTGTATAATAAGATCCTCAAAAAGTGTAAGACTGACATCTCTCGTCATTATCATTTTTATTTAAACTACAATACTAATAAACCCATCATTACTTAAATTTCCTCAGTTATCCTCTGAACCCAAAACCATTTAACAGACAAAACTGCAACCTATGAGCGTAGAGACAAAGGTTCACCAAAGTTTTTAGCTCGCTGTGTGTTTTATGTAAAGCCACTGGGAAATCTCCCATCCATTTGGTTTGTAGTGTAAATCATTGTGCGGTTTGCTCTTTTAACTCGAAGGGAAAATATGTTTTTATTGGTTTTATGAGCAGCACTGGGTCACAGCAACATATACAGTAAGCAGGCAGCACGCTGAGAAACTGCACATACGTCTACGCACAGAAAGCAAGGGTTGAAGCTCCGAAGGTACGACCATGTAGGGTTATCTTATAAGCTGTAGACGGGTGCCCACACATTTCAGAATTCCTCTGAATTGTCATTATTAATTGGCACAATAATACATTTGTTGCACCCCAAAAAACTTCCTACAGAGACACTCTTATATCAGGCAGAAGCTGCTAATGTGGCGACACTTTTGTTCTCGGACGCACGGGGAGGTCCAGGAGGGAAGACTGCTCCAGATATACTGGATACTGGACACTTCAGTTACTGAAAGATGCAGCAAGGTTGTGCTCCTGTGTCTCCCCCAGAGCAGCATAAGAACCAGGACCAACACCCTTTATAACAGCATATGATGAAGAGATCATACCAATGGGATTGTTTGGTGCAACACATTTGGTTTCTCAACTTCAGTCATTTCTATCCATTGTCAATTTTAATTTTTAAAGCTGTACTAAACTTATTGACTGTAACTACAAATCAAAATTGGGTAAATCAAAATTATTTCTTCTTCTTCTTCTTCTTCTTCTTCTTCTTCTTCTTCTTCTTCTTATTATTATTATTATTATTATTATTATTATTATTATTATTATTATTATAGGTGGGTATAACTTACCATTGTCTGGTTTGCTAATAAATGTTGCTAATAAATCCAACAACCTTTAAACCACCTTTTCTGAAACTCAGTCAGTTTGAATAGTGTATGGCTTTAGAGCAACAGGAAACTATAAAAACGATTAATTCAACATCCCCAGGTGTCTATTAATGTCTCTCCAAACTAAACCAATATTGACTACAACAAAATTTTCTATTAAGATGGAAATTTAGTTTGAAAGGGAGAAACCTTAGCAGTATTGAGCAGTATGAAGCTGACTCCACACCAGCCCACAGACACTCAGCCCTGATCTGGAAACATTTAGCCATTTGTTTAATTTGTGCAGCCCAGTAGTAAAACCTCGTATTCAGTAGACAAGCTTTTCCCATCTCTTTCGATTGGCCAAGATTAGAGACTTTGATACTTTGACCCTTATTGTTCAAATAAGTCTAGGAGTCAAGATATCAATTTTCAAAGAATTTATCCTGAAAGAAACAGGGTAAATTGCGAAATAGGTGTAGTAAATAAGATCCATGCGGTCAGATGACCTTCGGTCAATTGGCCATAAGTAGTTTGCCAATTTCGGCAGCCCACTTCCGTTTCTGTCCTGGCTCTGGAAAGCATACACAAGGTTGCTATCGGTCGGATTCGACTTAATGGCGCTTCTACCACAACCACCTCTAGTTTTCCAGTTTAAAGGCAAAGCACCAGCTGTATTTACAAGAGCCTTTGAGTGCAAACATTTAGAGAGATTTTTTTTTAGGCTTAAAGTTTGCTATAATAGGACATCACCATTGGAGCTACTGGGACGGATTTTTCTGAGTTACTCAGGTACAGGAGTACGTCATCAGCATACAGACAAATAGAGTAGTCCTGTTCTGCTCTTATACTGGACTTGTTTCTCCTGGTAGCTTCTGCCAAAGGTTCAGTCAAAAGTGTGAATAGTAGAGAGGAAAGGAAACAATATTGCTGCCAACATCTTCCCAGAGAGACTCTGTCCATTTGACACAAAGCCATTTATACTCACTTACTCACGTACTAAACGGTTTGAATATGAGCTTAATTACATTTATGAATTTATTTATCTGACTTATGTCATCCCAAAACAGCAAATAAGAAGCCTTGTTTTTACTTTGTCAAATACCTTTTCTGCATCAAAAGGAAAATCAGAGCTAAACCTTGCTGCCCCGCAATAAGGATTTTTAATATTTTGGGCACCTGTTTGATCAGGTTTATTGATTTTTAGAAGAAGACTCTTCTAAAAATCAATATGTGCTATTTTATGTGCTATTTTTTCTATTATGCATTGGGTTGGCATTATCAGTACGATAATACCTGGATTAGTGCTAAAGTACAATATTGAGAAAAAGGAAACCACTGTAGAAGAGGTCATTAATGCAGTATATTGCATAAATGGAGCTGTTAAAGTGTGCAAGTGTGAGATAATACAACACAGTTATACCTTTAATAGGAGAGAATAAACATGAAAAGTGTATTTTATGGATAAAGAATATAACATTCCAAATGGTTTTAAAATATTTTTTGGAAAACTTTCAAAATATGTTAAACAATTAGGATACATTTCTCAAAAGGCTGAAACAGAACAGAAAGCAGCCAGTATTGCAAGCTGTGTTGGTTTGCATGATTTATTAGTTTAAAAAAGGTTTAAATAACTAGTTTAGTAGTTTTTCATAGAAATTCTTTATATCTGCACTCAACAGAATACACTGCAAAATGTCATTCAGAATATATTTAATACATTTCACAAATGTCTCACAGGATGTTTCCAGACACCAAATGGTGCTAATGCAGCACAGTTGCCACCAAATTTAGGGCTCTGAGACACTTTCTTCTAACAGTGTATATCAATGAAAGGCTTTGTACTCTGGTTGCTGTGTTACCCAACACCAGCTGCATAGCTGGAGCCAAACTGCATTTCTAATATTTCTAATATCTATAATACTGAATTTCTAATATATTTTTTAGAACTTTATCTCAAGAACTTCCTAATAAATGATAAATACAACATGTACAACATTTTTCTCGCCTGCCCCAGTCTGCTTTCAAATTCTTGCTAGGACAGGGTTTCCACAAAAAAAGGAACTTGCATTAATTTTAAATAAAATATGTTCTGTGCATTCTTCCTCATTCATAAAAGCCCCTGCGATGCATCTTCTAGGATAAAAAAACAATTGCACCGCCTCCATCAACCTGCTGAATCATTGCATGCTGCATTTCTTCTGTGTCATAAATCATACTGGAGATGTTTCTGCATGAAAAAAGCATCAGGTAGGGCAGAAGGTTCCACTCTCACCTCATTTACAGTCTGCACTGAATTACTGGAAGTTTTCATATTAGATGCTTTAGGAAGTACCGTAGCTCTATTAGACGGTTACAGCGTCATCAACTAAACTTCTTAAATCTTGCATTTTTAATTTATGCCCTGAATGATGCAGCCTGTTTTTCAAACAAGTTTTATTTTTCTCCTTTTTCTTTTTTTTAATAAAACAAAAAATGTACAATTCCTCTTTTCGCTAATGTAAGCAAGGGAATAGCGGCGATGACAAATGTTACAGGTCAGCGCCGCTCGGTGACCAAAACGGTCATGCAGGGCAGCCGCCCAACACATAGCAAGGAGTCACGGTCACCGAATGTTATATGACGGACTGCCGTAAACTGTGACATTCACTCTCCATCTGTGATGTTCAGGTCCGCTTTTGCCCACGTCGTCCACTCGCGTGAATTCACACTTAAACACAATAGAAAATTAAAGCCTTCTTTCCTCCCTTTCTGTGCCGTATTTAACGGTCCGCTTACTGGCTGAGGTGTAATTTTTTGATTCATTTTTATTTTAAATAAATCGTACAGATTTGTCTCTCAAGGCAAATTCAGTTCTGCTTCCTGTGGTACAGTTACATCAGCGAAGGGAAGGAAGGTTGAGGGGTGTAATGAATATTAACGGATGAATATATTAAGCACTCAGCTTCCCACATCTGGGACCAGGCGATCTGCCACTTGTCCCAATGGTGGATTTTTTTTCTTCTTTGAAAAGGCCAAAAAATAAACTGTATAAATGACTGCATGTAAGTAAATTTCCCACCTAACAGCATATTAAGCTGTTAAACTGTTTTTAAAGGCTGAACGTGAGAGTCACTTATTGTCACCGAAATTGTCGCACGCAAGGTAGAAAACCGGTAGGCAGCAGTAAGCTGTCAGCTCTTTGAGCTACTAGTATCAGTCCGTAAAATAAAATTATTTCATTTGTTTCAAGTTCTTGAACGTTTTCTTAAAATGTTCCTTTTCTAAGCAACAACAACAAAAAAAATGCCCTGAAAGGTTTCCTGTTTCATCTCCTGTGCCGCTCCAAGACATGCTAGCGCTAGCAGTCCTCGGTACCTGCGCTTGGACTGTATGTTCTGGAACAACCTCTGCAGGTCAGCCTTCTTATGTTCTTTTAATATGTTCATTTTTTTAAAGTCTTATGTCTTATTTATGACCAGACGTATGACACGGTGTCGTCATCATGGAGGTGTGCACAATGCGCAGATTTAAAAATGCATGTTTTATATTAAAACAGTCAAATACATGAGACAATTTTATTCTGAGGAAGCCACAGCAGTCAGTATAGTCAATGCTTTGTGTTTTTTTTTTCTTTTTTTTCTGAAACATCTTTTCAGCCCAGTAATTTGGTAAACGGCACATCTTGCTTCTACACATATATTTATGCTCACGTGCGCGCGCACGCACACACACACACACACACACACACACACACACCTCCAAAGCTCTGATGTAATGACTGCTGCAGCTGGAGGAAAGATTTGTACAGTCTGTGTGATGTATAAAGGCATCTGGCTTTTGTACTGCAAAATCCTTGTTCATAGCCATGATTTTGTTACCTTTCTGTGATCGCTGCTGTCATTGCTGTTTTGCAGGCCCCGTGTGAAGCTGATACACAACCAAGATGTTCAGCGGCATTTTGGGTCCTCTATACGGGTCTTTGAACATCCATTCATCGTATTGCTGTATGCATGGGCAGCTCAGTGTGGGGCAAATTACTTCAGGTAGCTACAGGTCTTGTGAGTTACATGCTGTTTAATAACCTGGTGGGTGACTTTAGGCTGCTTCTTTGCAACCTAGTTGAAAGCAACACTGCCTCATTTGAGCAGGATCCTAGTCACAGTTCCAACTGCTGTCACCTAGCTGTTAAAGCACAACTGATAATGTTTCAGAATCCCTTTGTTATCATCTGGAAATGGTCCTTCCTTGGTTCTAATGTGGATAGTAACACACTGTTAAGGAAACGGTGTGTTGGGCCAATTTTGACGGAAGAGCTGAGTGACGCCTTATGAACATGTAAAAGACCCCTACAAATACAGACAAGGACAGATTGTATGTACAACTTCTGTTTTTTTTTTTTTTTGCTGAGTTAAGATGTTTGAGAAAAGCATCATGGGACTTGACATCTTGCTGAGCTGTGGATGAAATCAGGTGTTCCTCGCAGGGGGAGCACAATTTACTATGAGCGCTTTTTAACGGTCTCAGCAAAAACTTTGTTTCATGAACAAAATACAAACAAGGCCTTTAATAATATTTCAAGATAAATGCCTCACTTTCTTGGGAAATTAAGCTCGGGTTTTGTGCAGCCTTTGCAGAATTTGTAAACTGAATTATGGAGCAATTTGCTGTGTCTTTGATGTGGTAAATATGAAGCCTTGCTGAAAAGCATACAGACTGCAGGGGAAGAGCGATCGAGATTTCTGGGGCTGCAAACAGAAAACAGACGCCGCTGTCGGGCGTCCTCGCCCAAAACTGCTTAGCCCGACGTCCGACGCATCTTCATCTGCGCCGATTGCACCGCTGTGGATAGGAAAAAAATGATGACTGCTCAGGAGCACGCTGGGATGCTGACTTGAGTACTCTCTGAAGAGGACACTTATATTAAGGCAAGAAAGTTGTGTGGGTGAGGGTTTGGATGCGGGGGTTGGATTTTTAATAAAGGAAAATATTAAGAACATAAATCATTAATTATAATTACATAAAGCAAAGCAGCATTAACTGCTAAGCTGTGATTTATTTGTAAGGGAGCAATGACTGGATCATTACACCTTGATGTTTGGTGGCGGCCAGGAAGCCCTCACTGAAAGTTAATGCTTCGACTTAAACTATAATCATAACATAATATCTTAAAAAACATAAAATATGCATTATTATAGATTTATTTTTAATACACTTTTATGAAAAAAAATTACTCTGCAGTTCCACCACCCTTTTTTTTTTTTTTTTTGCAATTTAACTGAGCTCTTCAGATAATACAGTAAACATTTCTATTGACTTTTTTTTTTTTTTGTAGTCAGATTGATGCAGCTTTTTTGTGCCAAGATGAATGCTTTGCTTGCTTCGAGTCTGTTTATTACAGTACAGCGGATTCATAAATATTTGATGCTATAATCTTTTGTGAGAGCACATAATGCTGCGCAGCAAATCAGTATTGTCTATGAACATGAAACGCAGAGGTTCGTACATGTTTGTGTGTGTGTGTGTGTGTGTGTGTGTGTGTGTGTGTGTGTGTGTGTGTGTGTGTGCCGCCACACTGTTTGTATGGCCGACAGCGCCCGGCAGTTGTTGGCGATGTAATTAGCAGGACGGGAGGGAGGCCGACGCGATGAAGAGTATCAATCATCCTGCCTTCCTGGTGGAGTTATTTGCGGACCGACTGGAACCAGGAATAATGGAGGTTCGCTGGTTTTCACCACCGAGGCTTTGTGGGTGAATTCAGTTCACAGCGAGATGGTTTACAGGCGCGGGGTAACCGCTGCAGCGAGCTGGAATGGCTGGCGTCAGAGCTGCTGCTGCAGATTCTTCTGCCTTCCCTCCCTTTTATTCCTGTCTTTTTTTTTTTTTTCTTTTTTTTTTGCACTTGACTGGAACATTTGTGGTCTCGCCCCCTCGGGGGCGCTACTGTAAATGCAATCTGCCTCCCTGTAAACTGATGCTCCGTGGTGAGATCGGCTCCGTTATGAAGATTAACAGTTTCGCTTCACACTGCAAAAGTTTCCCTTTGCAGAGGCTGGGCCCGAAATGCCACCTTAAACGAAACTGCCGCCGTCGCCGTCGCCATCGTCTGCGTCTCTCGTGCGCTGCACCCGAGCTGAAGAAAGGCGACCAGCCACTCCGTCTGGGAAAAACTGCTCCTCAAATTATTCTCATAATGAAAGCAAGCACTTGCAAAATTTTGTAGGGGGGGGCAGGATGTTTTTCTTTTTTTAGCAGAACACAGCCAAATAACAACATAGTGGCATATTATATTACATTTTTACATTACGATTTTTCTGAATTAGAATCAAGTTTATTCACTTCATTTGCATGTATTAGGAATTTGCCGCACTGTTCAGTCATATAGCACAAGCGGTCACATACAGTACATTTACACACAAATAACAATTTAGCTATCTACATGTAAGGATTATAAAAACCCAAGTAACCAAAGTATATAAAGTAACGCAAATTATGCCAATTGTTTATCCGAAAAGGCAAGCATGTTGTTGTAACGCAATATTTAATGACTATTAAAAAAGGAATAAAGCGCAACGATGCTAAAGTGCAGGCCATGTTAAAGCTACAACAAGATGTTAGGTTACAGAATTAATAGAAGCTGGTTATAAACAGGCCAGGATCGACTAATCTTATCGCACTTCAATAAATAAAAATAAGCGGAAACTTTGTATCTACAGTATTTTATTTGCATTTGTATTATTTGCAATAGGATAGCGATGCAGAAGGAGCGTGAAAGATCTTCCGTTGTAGATTATATGCATTTCTGTATTTATGGTTGGTCAGTTATTTATTCATTTAGTTGATGCTTTCAGTAAAGTGACTTAATGTTAAGATGCTGCGTAAAATTGTTAACCCGTGTATACAATTAGGTCATTTTTAGCGGCATAGTTGAGGGAAGCTACTTTGCTGAAAGGTCCAAACCTTTATTTGCAAAGTAGCAGCTCCGCACAGTATGCTAGCTGATACCATCTAAGTTAAACTGATCTCCTCCTTTGTTCTTCATTTACTGCATTGTTCATGTAAACATGAGCGCTGAGTGCCACTTGTCTTTTGTAAATAGTACAGTTAGGTGAACATTATGTAAACTGTGCCCTGAACGTGGCAGGTTGACGTCTGATGCCAGTGGTGTTAACCAGCAGGGGTCAAAGCTATCAGTCTGTTACCAGAGTTCAGAGTACAAGGAGGAGGTTCTGTGGGTTGGATGTGGAGTGACGATACACAGGGGATTCCCAGCAGTGCCTCCGTGTGTTCCAGTGCAGACGTCACACACAGCAGGCGTGCAGCAGTGGCTGAACAGCCAGAAGCAGTGCTCACGAAGGCCGGGGTTCTACATCCGCAGGCGGAGGGATGTGACACATGGGGATCTGGATGGTCCTCATTGGAAGTACAAGCCAGCAACTGTAAGACATGGTTTTTTTTTTGTGTGTGTTTGGTAATATACCTTGCAATTAAAGTGACATCTTATGATAGCAGTAATTTGACCACAAAGAATGTGGCTGGATTCTAAACTGCATTATAGTGTATTATAGAAGCACCTTCTACATACCATGCAAATACTAAATATCCATTGTTGCTGCTGTAACACCAATGGAGTATATATTTTTGACATATCCATATATATGTAGATTCATACATGTGCACATATATTTATACTTCTATATCCATGTATGTATATATGTATATCAATATATTTTTGCATATAAACAATAGTGAAATAATGGTTTAAGCTTTGCAGAAGTAGCTGCAGTATTGCGTTGCTGTTGTCTTTGAAACATAGAGGACAAATTCTGCATAACAGAGTATCCTGCGATTTCTCTACAAATGGCACAATCCCTCAGAAATGCTCTCTTACCGTTTTACAGTGCAAGAAAAAGAGTCCTTTGTGTCTGCATAAAATGATGCCGTCACCATACTATGTAAATATCCAAGGGGATGTTAAGCACATAAAGCAGAGTAATGGCATGAAGCTCCTGAATTTGCTCTTCTCGCGCAGATCGTCGACCAAGCCATCTGCGTTAATACGTTCGCCCCTTAACCCGCGACTGATAGCTAAGCAATTAAGCAATTAAAAAACCTTAAAAATACCACAAAAAATGCCCCGAATAATTATTCGTTTTTGCTCGGCAAAATGGTCCATATGGTGGCAAAAATAAATGGGCCTCAGTTTAGAGAAAGAACGGACACCTAATAAAATCCTCATTAGGAGACTTATAAAAACAACATTTATAAATCCTACATGCATTTAAGCAATTTAATGAAAATAAAGGATATTCACAAACGTGAAAGAGATACAAAAGGAACTGGTCAGCAGAACAGAATATGGCAGGAATATTAAAAAGTGAATTTTGCACCGATAATTTTAATGATCCGCTGAATTATTTATGCATCTCTACAGCAAGCGGGGCCTTCTGATTGGTTTATCGTGTGAACAGGTGCCACGTATACAGGAGAGCAATGAAAAGCGATGCCGACTGCAAAACAGTTTTTCTCACCGCGAGCGAGCTACAGCGTGTCCCTGCTAGGACGCGTTTTGGGCCGCATTTCTTCATTCGAAGTCGGCCTGCATGAGCAGCCGTTGAACCACAAGGGATTGGTCCCAATATAGGAGTGACTGCACTGCGGGACCCCTTCGATGCGCTGACGCTTTGAAACGCAGCGGAGGGACGGGTGCTCCAGGCCACAAAACAGGGGCAGAGAGAGGGGTTTGACTCCACACTGAACCAGACCTGGCCAGCACCTAAAAGGAAATCTGCTAAAGGATCCGTAAGCACAGCTGTTCAATGGGAAACGTCACCCTATTAGACGCATTTTACAGATAGACTACACAAACATCTGCACTACAGCATTGCATTTTTTCTCTTCTTCTACAGCGTGTACTGTATTTCCGAACGGTAATATTTTTTTTTTTTTCCCCTATAAAAAAACCAATATCTCACAGGTCACAGGAGCAACGTTTTTATTTTCTATTTGAACATTGATGTCAGCTGAATCTGAGTGGAATTACCTGCTCTTGTAGGATTCTCCACAACGTGTTGCTAAAACCCTGGACTTCCCTCTCGCACGTGTAACCAGCCATTTTGTTTGGCTTGGTTTGTAAATGTTTGCCAGTACTGCTATGGCAGCGAGGGTTGTGTCTAAGTGCAGGCAAAGGATCTGTGGACGCACTGACATATCTGCATGTTTGCACATAAGCTGGGTTTTTTTTTGGTAACAGAACAATAAACAATACAGCAAAGGAGATTTTTAAAATTATTTAAGTAATGCATTTCAAAAATTGGTGTGGTGAAAACCTCTATTATTTTTTTTTTCAAATATAGGTTTTAAATAAATGACTGACATCATTAGTCCATCTTTATTCCAGCGACTGTGTGTTGCTGGGATTCATGGATGGAATACATTTAGATGGAAAAGTCTCTGATGTAAATGACATCTGTCTCCCTTTTCCCTTCAGAAATAACAAAGAAAACCTCAAGGGAAGTTGCCTTCCAAGCTGCTGATAATAGCAGGAGACAGCAAGGTAGGCAGAGGGAAACGCTGGCATCTCGATGCCATTTCTGCGTAAACTATGCAGCCTTTCGCTTTGAAATCGGGAAAGTCGTCTGCAACCCGCCCGTGTAAAAATGCAGCACGATGTGCTTATGGGCAGTTACGAGAGAAAATAGTTTTATTCTAAATTACGCACTGTGTTTGGTCTTCATTTAAAAATATATTTAAAACTTGATTTTGGATTACAGGGAAGAATGTCATGTTTCGAGCATTCGGCACCTCATCTTCGAAAGAAAAATCCTTCAAAATCATATTATACGTAATTCTTATTCTCTTATCATTCTCGCATTGGTTTGAGCAGAAATTGTTAACAAGTGCCATCCTCCCGCTAGGTGTACAGTCCATTTTTTGTGTATTTTTTCTGGCCTGATGTAAATGTCATTATTAAATAATAATACAGTAGCTTGTTTTAATGGTCAAAGAAATGGAAAATATTTATTCACCAAGCACAGCCGTTTTCTTCAGCGTAGTCTCGTGAAACGGAAGTCAGCGATGCCATCACGACAGCTCTTGAAATTTAATCACGACAATTTGCATAGCTGTGTTTTACTGTGGGATATTCCTATTCCTTCATTTCAGTTTGTGTCCTCTTATTATTTCTGACATAAACTACCTTGCCCTTATTTGCATAGACGGTGTACAATATGAGATTAAAAACCATGTAAAACAGGTTGTATGCCCTCCAGAGGCACAACACTCGTGCTCCTGTCAAATTAGTGCTTGAACTGTCAGGGGACCGGCATGTTTTGCTGCTGCTGCCGCTGCCGCTGCTGCTGTTCCTTCGCCGTGTATCTCTCTCCAAATGGACATTTACCGGTTTCAATTTTTAATTCTGTGCACTCTTCTGGTTAAGTTGCTGGCATTCCTCCCCGCCAATTACTTATGTAAGCCAGACTCTCTGTCCCCCCCAGTGGAGCAGCACCGGTTGTCGCTGACTTGCTCCCGATTCCCTGGAGCCGCTCCTTTGTGGCACCGGGCAGATAGAAGCGACGCCCAGGAGAGCGGCTCCCAGGAGGACCCGGGTTCTCCTGCTTATCACCCTGTGTTGGTGCCTCCTGCTGGGACCCGGCACACTGCAAGGAAAAACACCTGGTTGTTGAGGCGAACCAGGTGAGACGATGATCCAGCTCCACCGATACAGCAGCGACCCCTATTCGTGACCCCCTCCCCACTCCCCCGATCTCCTGTCAACCCCAAAAAGGAAAGGGGATGAGTTCTCAGTCACACTTGGTGGGGATGTGTGTCGCATGAGAAATCCATGCGCCAAGGCACAGTGCTAACAACACAGTGCAGTGCACATCAGTGTCAAGGAAATGCTGCTCAGCCTTAATCTCTGCTCTGATGTACGGAACCGGAATGGCAGCCTTGCTTCAGATGGGGGTATTTTTGCCGGTCAAATATGTGAGATCTGAAATTTTTTCCAAGTACCATTAACTGCATTGTGTTCCATTTTACAGCTGGCTGTACAGAAAGTGCTAAAGAGGGGTTCAAACCCTATCACACCCCTCTTTCCTGCAAACTGGGAGTTACGAACCAGCCCACTTATTGAATTTAAAAATAGTGCATTTTTACGTTTAGCAAATCACAGCTCCTGTGGCTCATCCAAGCCTGTTCTCGAAACCATCTGATTTGCAGTGAAGAATAACTCTCCTGCATACTGCATATTAAACAGCGCTACAATTTGGCAAGATGCACTTTCCCTGCGCCATGGCCGTGATTCGGTGAATGTTTTCACACAAATAATGTATAAACTGTGTTTGCGAGCATTGATGCCGTAATGTACCGGCACATTCAGGTTCTAAAAGGTCTGAGAGACCGTGGCATGTAGTAAAGCATACGAGGCTTTTCGGATGTTAACTTTCGTTGTTTTTTTTTTTTTTTTTTTTTCAAAAAAAAAAATTCACAAACTATAAGCTCAAGTCTTTCTTTCATACACAAAAAAAAGGGAAAAAACTTGCAAAAATGACCTTATATGCAAAATAATTATTGGCTCAGGTTTCCGCAGTGAGGGTTGGAACAAACATCCGCATCAACCGCTTCCCACAGAAATAGGAGCTGATCGCTGCTATCTTAAAATATGCCTTTATTTTGACAATTAAGTCGACAAAATCATTAGTGAAGTCATGAACGATGCGTTTGCTTTACAGGCTCGGCAGGCTTTCAGAAAGTATTCCTAAAATAAAAGAAAATCTAGAACTACCGCCTACTCGCTGTACTTTGTGCTGCCAATACGCATCTAGCAAACTGTTGTTTGGTTGTTCGGATGCATAAAAGAAAAGATTTGGTTTTCTGTTATCTTAACAATGTTAAGGATTTGCCCTCTGAAGAAATCTAGCCAAATATGATCTGGAGCGACTTTTTTCCTCCTATTCCTCAAAGCTGTAGGATTCGGTCTGCGTGCCTGAGCTCTTATGATTCCAGGCCATTACCACAATAATGAAATGGGGATATTGGTATGAGGGTATAGAAATGGCCCCTTAATTGAAAGCCAAACACTCTTTGTCTGCCGGGATTTGGAGCTTCGCGATGCTGCCACGCATAACATCGAGCCCTCCCTGTAAATCAGACCGAGACTGGAGACTCCTTGAATACGTTGCTCGCGGTTCAGAACAGGGGTGGAACAGCTTGGTAGCATCCCGGCGGGAAGAAGACCCAGACAGTCCGCAGCTGGCACTGAGAATTGTCAGCTCCAGATATTCACATATTTAATTATAAAAAGGTCTCCTTATAGAAAAAAACTTTGGGAAGTCGCAACTGTCTCTGCAATCCGGGTTTGGTATTTTCATGCACACACTCAGACTCTTTCCATCTGAGACTCATCCAGAGAAACAATATATCTGATTCTGATACCCTGTTTGAATGCAGCGTGCGATCTTGAGGCTGACATTAACAAGGAATATAAGATTAAACATGCAGACTTTAATAAAAGAACAGTTTCTGCATGTATAAGACATAAGTTATACTTTTGTACATACAGGGGTAGTTATGGCATCATGTGCCTGTTACCTTGTACTTCTGATATCACGTTGCCTGCAGCATACAGTAGATGCACTGCATGGCCGAAAGTATGTGGACAACTCAGCATAACAGCAGTATCTGTTTCCAAACCCATGGATGTTAACATGGAGTTGAACCCCCCCCCCCCTTTTTTTTTTTGCTGCCTCCAATCTTCTGGGAAGGTTTTCCACCACATTGTAGAGTGTGGCTGTGGGAATTTGTACCCATTCAGCCACAAGAGCATCAGGAGATTCGGGCACTGATGTCAGATGAGAAGGCTTGGCTCACAGTTGGCATTCCATTTCATGCCAAAAACATTCATTGGGGTTGAGGTCAGGGCTCTGTGAGGCCACTCAAGTTCTTCCACACCAACCTGGGCAAACCATGTTTTTATGGAGCTTGCTTTCTGCACAGTTGGGGCACAGTCATGCTGGAGCAGGAAAGCAGCTTCTTTCCCCAATTGGGGCCATAAAGTTGGAAGCACACAGTTGTCTTAAGTGCATTTGTATGTTGTATGGGTATGGCTGACACAGGTGAGCCTGGTCATTAGAAGGAGGGTCCACGCACTTTTGGCCATATAACATACTAAACGTGAAGTCCAAAAAGCATTTTTTTAATTTATTTTATTTTTTTCCACATACTTTTGGTCATACAGCGTATATCGATCCATCATCAACAGCTTGTCTACTGCAAGTGGTCCAGAGCCTATCCCAGAAGCAGAGGAGATGTGAGGGACCAGCACTAACCCTGCATTACCATGTAACCCAAATAAATAAGTAAACTTTTTTTTAACATTTAACATTCTGCACAGCTGTGGAAAAACTATAGATCTTACGATGCAGCCTTCCGCTGCATATACTTCAACCTTTTCCCCATAGATCCGCTTCTAGAACCCTGCACATTACTATTGCTGTTTTGAAAGAGACATAAAAACCAGTTAGCGTAACTTTAAACATAGCTGGAATGGCCCTTTTGCTTACTAGCAATTAGCCTAGCTAATACACTTTGGCACTTTTACACATTGTGGAAAAGCGGATAAAAATACATCTTGACAGTTTTCATTTGTTTGTTCAAACAAGTGAGCTATCCATCTAATTGCTGCAACGAAAGAAGCAAAGCGCTCACTTGGGTACAGATGGGAAAACGGACGATTTTCCGCTGACAGCGAACATCACCGCCACACCTGTGGTTTATTTGTTAAGAGTGAACTGTACGGGATTGTTATAAATATTATAGCAGACGAAACGTACCGAAATTTTTCGGCGTGTGACATCAGCCGCAGTTAGGAGAACCTGTCTAACAACCTGGCGCTACAAGGCCTTCGCTTTGAGAAGAGTGTGTGTTTAGAGTTTCGTTTACACCCTGCACCGGCAGCAAGAGGTCTAGAGGAACGCCCTCGATGAGCAGCCATTTAGCTTTTCGACAACTTGACGCGTAACCGTTTCTATTCCCCCAACACAATTACTTTGATATCATGACATTAGCTTCTTCACTTTCATTGCGCTCAGATGCTTTTTTTTTTTTTTCCATCTGCTCATTTTTTCCCCCCGTCGTACCTTTAAACAAACACCGGCACACAAAGAAATCCTAGAAATACGGCAAAAAATAAATAAATTAAAAAATCCAGATGGTGTCCGTGTTTTCTACAGATCTGTTTAAAATGTTCTCGCCAGTCAGTTCAATTATTCATCACTTTTTTACATTTCTATATATCCTTAAAATTGCTTCACATCTTTCCTAGTCTTAGACTTCTGCCCTTCTTATGTTCTGTATTAAAAAGGGTAAAACGCATGGTAATGTTATTCCCCCTGCAAAGACACTGTGCTCTTGTTGTAGGAATTAAGTGTTAGACATTATGCAGCTGATACATGTTATTCGAATTAGAAATGTTTTCCAAAAGAACAATTGTACTTTTTGAAGTGCTACTCATCTGACAAAGAGAAAAACATTTCCCATCAAGTGGTCGCACAATATTTCCAATCTCGGGCAAAAGTGTTAAAATAACAAATATTCAAGCCTGCAAAAAGAGGTACTCTGCAAATTTTGTTAAAGGCATTTTTGTGTTTGTGCATAGAACGAAGCTGAAATAGAATAAAGGTTGCTGTTTACAGCATCTGCGAACAGAGACCTCCTATGACGATATACGCTCAGCGGCCACTTTATTAGGTACACGCAGCAAACCCCACGTGGTTGCACTTCATTTGGTTGTGATTCGGGATACAAAGCACACGGATGAGGTCTACAGATCCAGTTAAGGTGCGAATGAGCATTCGCGTGGACCAGATGTGGGGTCTGAAGACGCCTTGCACGTTGGTGCCGGTCATACTGGTTCCAGGATTTCGGACACAGCCGACCTTGTGGGATTTTTAGACACTACGATTCCACAAACATGACAGTGGCCCTACTTGACTACAGTAACCTCTCAAGCCGGCAGAGCATGTTTGTGATGAGGCACAAACAAAATGAATGCGCTATCGAAACATCCGCAGAAGCGGCAAAACAGACAAGCCACCACGGGCAAAGAACCCCATGGAAACAAGTCCAGAAGTTCAGCACCTTGTCGCTCAATCCCTGCTGTGTGGAGTCAAAGAAGGATCCTACTAAACAGGGGTACCTAACAAAGCGGCCGATGAGTGTAATACAGCTGTAAAGCGACTCGACCCAATTCATCACTACTACGCGCAAAAAAATAGGTGTGCGGGACCATTGTTAAAACCCTTCTAAGTATTAAACATTTCAGTCAGGGGAATAAGACGGCGCACTAATGATACGCAACTTGCAAATAGTTCTGTTCCTGCAGAGCAAATACACAGCTTCAATTAGCAGAATGTGCCGGTTTAACCTGTCAGCAGAATATCATAACAGCTTTTATCATTGTGCACACTGTAGAGTGTGAAAAGCATCATCTTTAATCATTTTTTTCCCTTGGACAAAAAAAAAAATGTCCCTGCACATCGCAAACTCCCAAGACAGCTGTGTTGTTTACTGCAGAATAACAAAGGGAAGGAAAAGGCAAGAGTCTGACATGAGGCAACGAGAACAAGGTGCCACAGTGCCTGAACGAGAACACAGTAAGCAGTGTAAAGTTACTCTTAAGCGGGTTAAATTTGGAAACTTTCTTTCCATCGGCTGCTGCAGAGATGCTTCGGGTGCGGATCTCAGCTAAACTAAGGAATCGGTCCCATCGCTCGCTTAATGCGCGGGATTCAGGCCCAGACTTTGGCTGTATTAATTCGACTGCCCGCAATGTTCGTAGTAACGCCTGCTTCGGTCCGACAACTGAGACAGCGGAGAAGAGAGAAGGGGAAAAAAGACATCTTCATTCATTCCACGTTGACCTGCAAGGGATCTTTGGAAATCCTTGACTGAGTGTTTTTGTTGCTCAGTATGCTGTTTGATATTTGACACATTCACATTAAAAAGTGCAACACAGCAAGGTTAGTAATAATTTTAATAACCCATTTTTATTCATATTTACCGTATTTGCATGTTTAAGACTTTAAGTCTTTTTGGCTTCGCCATCTTCAAACATAACATTCTGTCATGTTATATTTCTTGGCTGCTTGAGAGTTGACACCTTTGTCTCATTGACCACCATCATTTTAAAACCGGCATCAAAACTCTTCCTCAGTTCTTAGCCAGTTAATTTGGCTTAACTTGACGTTCCTTTTATTCCGACCATCTTGAGGTTTCAGCATCTTTCACACTCGCTAGATGCAGTTGATCATTTCTGTGGATAACTGATGCCGAATGGATAAGTGACACCACCTATTGGTGTTACACGGTATATGACCCTTATACATTAGGTCTAGTTCTGGAATATGACAACCCCATCTTTTTTAAGATATAATTCCCAGATAAAATACCATCTTGTATTTAGGCCAATATATTCTGGACCAGCAAAAGCCTGGCTTGGGAAAGTACTTATTAATAATAAATGAATAGAGTGATGGCTGTTGTTATTATAGTTTTTTTTTTTTTTTTTTTTTTTTTTTTTCCCCATACACACAAGTGTTATCTCTTTAAATACTAATGTGAAGGAAACCAGCTAAAATTCAGTAACTGACTCATCATCTAACCTGTCAGGCAACATAGCCGCCACTTGGAACACAGGACGTTCCGAATGTGTTCTGATGCTATCAAATGTTATGAATTACACTGCCATCCATGTTTTCCATTCAGTGAAACCCTGAAGGCTCAACCTGAACACCTTCTGCTTCACATGTTGCGTCGCCTGGCCTGTGGCCATAGTAACCAGATTCAGGGTAGCTGGGAATCACACGATGGCCAGAGCATCAGGAAACACCCATCACATAATGATGGCCTTCTGATCTTATACCAGCCTTGCACACACACATAAGCTAAAGAGCAGAAGCAGCAGCATTGTGCCTTAAAATATCCTTTTAAAAATGCTGCACAACAAGTTTTTGTCTGTATATCATCTGCCCAATTATAGCAAAAATTTCTGCCACTTAATAGGAGTTTTACATACAGTTATTGAGAATTGTACATTGAAACCCTTTAACGCACTGATTTATTAAGAACTGATATTGTATAACCCTGTAATAACAATGAGAAATTGTGAAGTAAAATGCTATCGACCAAGAAGAAGCAACTTTTATGAAGTTGCCCAAGCCCCATCTGAAACTTGTGCCATTATTTAAAAGCATATAGAATATCTTCTCTAAGGCAGAGAATGGCTCAACACTGTATAGTTTGTGAGATACATATCAAGACATACAGTATGTGCTCTGGACAAAATGAATTTATGAGATTCAGGAGGTTATAATAAAATTAAAAGGTACAAAAATGCAATGATAAGCATAGCAACATCAATTATAAGAGCACTTTCTTCCAGTTGTGTTAGTCTGCATCTATGCAACATGACCAAAAGTATGTGGCCCCCCATCTAATGAGCTGAGCTATTTCAGCCACACTCACACAACATACAATCTTCATTCTAGACAATTGTGTGCTTCTGGGTTTGTGGCCACAGTTTGGGGAAGAAGCTTCTTTCCTTCCCCAGCATCACTGCCCCCCCATCCCCAAAGTGAACTCTGTAAACACATGGTTTGCGCAGGTTGGTGTGAAAGAACTTGAGTGGTCTGGAGAGAACCCTGACTTCAACCCCACTGAACACCTTCGGGATGAACTGCAAGCCAAGCCTTCTTGCCTGACCTTACTGATGTTTTCGGGGCTGAATGGACACAAATTCCCAAAATGTTGTGGAAAGCCTTCCCAGAAGAATGGGGGCTATTATAGCAGCAAAGCGGGGAACAACTCTTTATTGATGTCCTTGGGTATGGAATGGAATGTTCACAAGCTCAGGTGTCCATATACTTTTAGCCATATAGTGTATTTTTATAATTTATCTTAAGTTACAATAAGACGTTATACTTTATTTGGAAGTATGAATGCATGAGAAAGAAATATTCAAAATGTGGTAAGAATATGGGTTTTAAAGACATGGAAAATATGTGAAATTATTTTTATATTTTTGTAGCACTTTTTGATACCCTGGGAGGGAGGACTCGCAAAGTAGTATAACAGAACAACGTATCTTGTATTATCAAGCACTTCATTAGTCCACTTGCATGCTGGGAGGAGACAGGCTGAGATTGCAGACAGGAGGGCTAAGAGATGGAAGATGCGAGGCAGTTTGGTCTCTCAGGAGACCAACGTGAATGTAAGAATTACAGACCGATGAAAAAGAGCAAGGATAACACGAGAAAAAATATTTTTAAAAAATGACAGAAAAGTACTGAAGCGAGTAGTGGTACAAAATTTGTTCCTTGCCTTCCCCTCACATCGCCTGTATAATCACCTTTATTCCACACCAGCATTTGATTGGGGAGTTCTTGTTTACTGTTGCCTAGGAACCCCTTTTCCAGTAGGAAATTTGTTTCCCCTATTTCATTTTTACTTTTAACAATAATTTCTTCTATTTATTTATTTGCATCTGATGATAATTCAAATGGCAGAAATGTCTAAAATTTAATGTTTATTTATAACATTGGAAATTTTTAAAGCAAAGGTTTTTTTTAATATCTCTGGCTTGCTCAAAATACTTTTTAACCTTTAATCTTTGTCATTTTTCCTAATGGCTTTTGGGCCATTATGGTATATTTGTCACCAGTCAAGACATTTTCATTTAACTGCATATATACATCCTGCAATGCACTGGTGTTTCATATAGAATTTTTTTCATATCTGAGGGCCCAGTGCATTCAGGATAGGCTCTGGACTGCCACTACCCTGATGATGGAAGGATGGATGGATGGATGGATGGACATTAAAACATTAAAATGGAAATTGACAAAATATGCATGTTAGATGCAAATATGTTGTTCAGGAACTGCATGCAATTAGATTAGAGCAGTAGCTTTATTTATATACGAGACTTTAGGAACACTTAAGACACATTCAATAATGTGGCTGAAAGAAAAATTTGAAAATTATTTGACAAATTCTTTTAGGAGAAAAAATTCTATTGCAATAGTTCATTCAAAGAGTGCTTTGACTTCTAAAATGTACATTACCTTCATTACTGGGTACATTTTACCAAGCAAAAGAAGGTGCAATTGGAGCTATGAAAAGGAGAGCTGAAGCAGCGTTTCCCACTATGGTAAACTGCAGCATCCCAAGGTTTTAATTTACTTTTCAAATTCCCGATGAACACGACGCCTCACATTCACAAAAACGGAAATCTTTATTACTCCTCGAGAAGGATCAAAAGCTTTTAGGATTCAGCTGATACACAAGCTAACATGTTTTAAAAATATGAAGCGTCAAACAATGGCAGGTCAGGTGGCACAATTACCAGCATTCTCTTCAAGGCAGAATAATCACGAGTACAAAAATACGGTGGGAATTCATATCTAAACTTTCCAGTGATGTGTGTTTGTTTAAGGAATTCTGCTCAGCAGCTATTGTAACATTAAAGTTATCTGTCACGCCTGCGCTCCAGAGACTGCTCATTTATTTATTTATTCCTGAACGCCGCCCACGTCTGTTTCACATCACGCTCCTTCTCTCCCTCTCTATCTGTGTGTGTGTGTGTGTGTTTGGACTGTTGAGACGCTCGCACAGTTCACAGCATTTTGTAGCTCTCATACCAAAATGCAGGGCACATGCAGATTTTGTGTCGATGTTTTCGAGGATATGAATGTTTTCAAATGCTGCTTGCCCCCCACCCCCCCTTTTTCTGCTATTTTTTTTTCCTGCTGAGTTGCCCAGAAAGAGGGCACAACTTCTCCCGCGTCTGTATTCTCGGCAGCGGGATGTGAAGTTCAGCGCGTGGCAACGTTGGGAGCTTTGCCGCCGTATGAAACGTGCTGTGTGCCTCCACCTCCTTCCCTTCGCGGTTTATGGAGTTAAGCCACTTGCTCCAAAAGCAAGCCGGCTCCGCACAAATGACAAAAAACAAAAAACAACACAAAAAATTATTCCTGAGAGATTTCCCAAAAGGAAGCAAAATAAATATTTATTCAAACAGCTTGATAAAAGGCATTGTTCTGTACTGGTGCCATGCAATGACACATCTACATTCATGATCTATTCCTGAGCATCAAAGCTGATAATATTCGGCATTTCAAGTTGAAACTTGGACAGAAACTTTCCTCGAACATGAATGTTATTTAACCCCTAACCTGAACAAGTGCTATAACTCTCTCGATACATCGCTGCTTGAATGGCTGAAATATAATAAAAGCTCAGATGAGAAACAATCCCTTATGTAAATGCGCAGCCTGTGCGGAAAAGGCACGTGTACAAAACTGCTAAAGGACATTGTGATGAAAAATGCACAGTGGAGAATTAATTCAGGCCCAGGGTTTTTTCTTTCCCTCCTGAAGATTTGTTGCAAGGTGATAGTGCCATCTACACCCCACAATGGAAATCTTGCAAACACAGTTTAAGGCTGAAAGCAGCGTTGGACTTGACAAAAATGTAGGATCTTCATTTCTATGATAGCTTAGATGAAAATGTACTCACCTAGACTCTATTTTTTCCAAGTTCTATTTAAGGGCAAACTCATTCGTCACTAACAAATGTGGAAGAATGTGGTCAAAAACTCATATATAACACATGTACAATTAAAACAAAAAGTGATTTGCAGTTTTTCTTTCAAACTGTGTCCTTTCTTTCGCTTCAGTTTATTGGACGGCATCGGGCTAAACTGACAAACCAAATGAGAACGCGAGCCCTTTCCTTGTACACTTTCTGCCATGAAGTGCCGAACATATTATTGGCGTGAATTGCATTCCTGGTCATAACTTTTCCGCCAAAGAGCCTTTGGGAAGTGGTGACAAGCATCAATTGCTAAACAAGGACATCTAGAGGACTTGGGACGCATAACAGAACCAAATCACTGCTGCTCAGCAGTGCAGATACCCGTGCTGCACACTTAGGGTGCAGTGACATTCCGTGCAGGTGTCTTTCCAAAAAAAGGTGAGAGTGAGCTGAACTGCCGAACACCCTGTCTAGCGATACATCTCATAGCTACGGAGGATGACAGCTGAGTTTCACGGTTTTCGGAAAACCAATCTGGCCACGGCGCGCTAGGAAATTTCCAAACTCTATTATGGCACAAAGGCTCTTGACGGATACGCACCATCGTTCAGCACAGAGCAGCGCGTCCGCACATAAATATGTCGCTGGCAATTTTTGTGCGCCGAGCACGATTTTGACCGCCGATCGACTGCACCGAAAACAGGGTGTAGCTGAAGAGCAGCGCCAACCCCCCCCCAGGCAGTGTGGCTTGTTGGCCACATTCCAGTTTCCCTTGCAAAGGAGAGAGGCCCCCCAACAACAGACACCTGAGAGGGCCGAGCACCGGGCCTATTTCGGCACGTCAGCTGCCCTCCGCGGATCACGGTCGCCCACAATGATGCTCCACACTGCGCCATGAGCTTCACTTCACTTTCATGCTGCCGAATTCCGGTCAAAATCCACATTTCTTCCCAGCTTCTTCACCATTTTTCAATTAAAGCGGATCAATGCGGGGATCAAGGCAATATTTTTCCAGCGTTCTGAAAAACGGCACAATTTAATTAGTTAAAAAGCAAATTTTGTACGGATCTAAGTCGGCCATTTTACAGACTTTTGATGCGCATTTGCTCACAAAGGGAGAAGAGTCTAACATGTGGGTGTTGCAGAAAGAGAGCCAGATATTTCTTGTTCATCTGGCAGGCGTTCTCCCCATGCCAGCCAACTCGATTACATTACATCAGTGTTAGCAGTCGCTATAAATACATTATCGCTATAATCATCCTGGGCAAGCAGAAATAAAGGCACATATACGCTCATTTTGTAAGACTTTTGGTTTCGGATTTTACAGATAAATAAATATACATGACAGCCATCTTTCACACTGTCACTGGGAATGACATAAAAAAGATCCATATAGTTTTTAACCAGGTAAATATTTAGTTGTAAAAATAGGGGAAAAAATGTTTCCAATAAAAGTGTCTACCGTGCGCACAGAATAAATGGATATGTATGTAATAATAAAAAAAATAAAAAGCAGACTCATGTAGATAAATGTTGGCACAGTGTTTTTTCTTTTTTTACTTTTGCTTGCTATTTTATAGGTCTTTGTACATTTCATAGGTGAACTACTGTAGATTTCACAAAATTAACTTTATACCATGCATTTGCTCCGCATTTGTGGGCAGTGATTGTCACTTTTAGACCTCAGACGCATAGAAAATCTGTTCAGAGTAATGTACAACAGTGTACATGACAAAAAGCATATTTAATTTCCGATGCAGGCCTACATTTCACTGTCATAAACATTTCTGGCCTTCGGCGGTTAGTTCTTCAAGGGAAAAGTATCAGAAATAACTGGTTAGTGTCACTAGACTAGAATACAGTCAGAAACTATTTGTGAGGCTATTAGATTTCATCTCAATCCAATTATCTTGTCAGAATAAAACATGGGGCTTCGTGACAAAAATGTAATTTGAAGCTGTTGTTTTCAAACATGGGCCGTCTGCGTGGAAAGCTATCCAAAGGCCCCATTTTTCCACTTTCTAGCATGCAATATCTGCCTCTTTTTGGACAGATATCCCAATTCTCACCATATGAAGAAGCTGAGTTGCTCCTGGTTATCTTCCTAAAACGGTCCCTTGAAGGCAGGAAACTAAGGATCCAGGATATTTGTGGCAAAAACACATTTTTACCCAAATTTTTACCCACAGCTGAACAGTGACGTTTTAAAGGTATCTGTAATGTGAAGCCTAAGCATTTCCTCTGGGTGCTCTGGTTTCCTCCCACAGTCCAATAACATGTGTTGCCCATAGTACCCATAGTGTTGTTGTGTGTGTGTGTGTGTGTGTGTGTGTGTGTGTGTGTGTGTGTGTGGCTACCCTATGATGACCTGACATCCTGCTGTTTACCCCCCTAGCCTGATGCCCAGATGCTCCAAAAAGAGGTAGATACTGCATCTTTCAACATCATATGTGCGTTTTTCATGAGTTTGCTGATGGGAAACATCGCCATACAAACAAGGTGCTTTTGCATTTTGCACTAGTAAAGAATAGAAATACAGTGTTAATACTGTACATTTAATAGTTTCTGTGCATATTGAGTATAACTGGCAGAGTTAAAGCAACATTTACCAGAACATGGCCTACCATTGCTGAATGGAGTGTGCATTACAACACAGCCGCTTACAGCGAGCAACAATGGAATTGTTGTTACTGATTTAAAACTAACAGATCTCTGGTTTCGGGGTGCTTCTCGGCCTTTTGGCTAACATTATAGTGTCTCTGCTTTCAGTGCGCAGTACACATGTGAGCTGCGTCTTACTGGTGTATATGTAGTATATACACAGCCCACCTGGGGTGTGAGGTCTGGCGCGAGGGCTGCAGCCAAACAGCTTTCATTTCCCACAAAAGCCAAATAAAAATCTGCAGCATGGCAAGAGCAGAGATAAACACAGTCATATTCAAGGGACAGAGATATTTAGGGCAACAAAATGTAAAGCAGTACTTCCACATTCCAATATCAGCGTCTCTGTGTTTACCTGGAGATCTCTGTAATCCACCAACCTGAAAGCCCACAAACAGTGCTTGGGCTGTTGCTAAAAAAAGGTTTTTTATTGAACTGGAAAGCCAGCACTTAGTGTTACACAATGGTTAAATCTCTTCAGAGAATACATTTAAATGGAGAAAATGTTCTCCTCAATTAAAAGCCCAACAGTACATTTTGAAGAAATTCAGGTCCATTTATTGGCAGCTTGAATTTTTATATTTAAAAATTATATTTATATAAATGATATATAATGTGCAATTTAGACAAAATGGATTTCATCTCTCACTTCATTTCGCAGGAGCCAATATCACTCTCCCCCTTTGTTATTCATTATTCACACACACACACACACACACACACACACACACACAGTATACTTACATGCCTATATATACAGAATTTGTATATGAATAGGGAAGGTTTGTTTCTCCATTTTCTCCACAAATGACTGTGCTTTGTGTGTATGTGTGTGTGTGTGTGTGTGCGTGTGTGTGTGTGTGTTAATAAAAAAGCAAAACCAATAATGACTATTCAAAAAAAAAAATCAGACACCAGAAAGCAATACTACACACATAAGGCAGCAGATGGCATACTGGTTAGCATTGTTTCCATCCATTCAAAGGACCAAGGTTTGAATCCAACCTCCTTCTCCAGTACCCTTGATCTGCAGTGTGTGGTAAGCCGGTGTAAATTATTGTGGAGAAAGGCTGCAAGTATAAATGTAGGGCCTCCTCCTGTGTTTTTCCTCTCTCAGCCCAGCTGCCTCTTTTTACACTCAGCATCATCACGAGGCACCGACTGGTGTGCCACATTATTGAGCAATGACCCCCATTAAACTGAGGGGTACGGTTCTATAAATTGCCTTTAAATGTAGAAAGGAATGTGTTGCTTATTTGTTTTTTATATATATATATATATATATATATATATATATATATATATATATATATATATATATAAAACAACGATTAACTATTAGTTGCGATTTGCAAAGCCCAAATTCTGCAAGTGCAAACCTACCGTCACAGCCCATCCACCTCCTTTTTGTCCTAAAGTCTCCTGCCTCAACAGCAGGTGTGAGGCCCCCAGCGGACTCTGACACAGGATGGAAAGTACATTAAGCCTTTGCCCAAATGTGAGACCACACAATACCTCCAGCTACTGAATGGCACCGGGCAAGATTTCGCCTATTGCTAATGCACTATTTCCTGTACTGCGTCGACATGTGGAAAAGTGCTGCATCGAGGCAGTTGATAAAAAAACCGTAAAATTTCGTTTTACAAATACAATGATCAACTGCTGACAGATTATACAAAGTCTTGTGCTTTGTAAATGCTTGCATGTGTAGCTTTTCAGGGAAACAGTGAGTCACGAACTTCCCAAATGTGTTGTGAAGAGTTTTAAAGGCACAGCACGGTAAGAAAATAGCCTCAAAATATAAACCCCCACTAAATATCGAAATTGTTACCTTTCCATTATTTGGTGAGGTTAAGTGAAGTTCCAGTCTGAGTTGTGGTCTAAGAAAGGAGATAAACGTTGTAATGCAATAAGATCAGAGCACAGACTGGTGACTCATAAGGTCGAATCTTTAATATTTTGTTCAGCCTGACATAAAACATAAAAAATAAAAGCTGAATTCCAACCTTGCTACTTGTTGTACTTTATAAACAGGATTGGCTGCTTTTGAAATCCAAATCCAACTTTGACTTCACGTTTCAAGTTACTCTGACTATGGACTTAAGTGCTGTGGCATTTCATTCTGCAAATATTGCTGTTTTGCTCCTTTTGCTCATAACCCTCTTTAAAGGGAGGTGTGTGCATTCCATTTGAAATTATTTACCCCCTTAGACAGGTGGGAAGTTTTTACAGTATCTCTTTTGGATAAATACTGTGTCTTGGTCAAGGTTCCCAGAGTAGGAAGTGGAATTCAAACCTAGGTTCTTTGGTTGGAAGGTGATTGTAGGATCCAGCTAATACTCCTTTGAAGACAGTGCCAACGTTCCAGATTATATTTAAAAACTGAGAAGAATGATCTAGCACGGATGACATATTAAAGAGTCTTTGGATTTCATCGAATTCAAAAAGAGGTGAGCAAGCATCTCACAAATACCAATGAGCAGTGAGCCTCTGCACGCAAACAGCAAGAAAAGGGGCCCTCAAAGACGCCTTTGCTTGAGTCATCGCCTCTGACTCAGGAGCCAAGCTTACCCTCTGAGACCTCCTTGACACCCTTAAAGGAGTTCAGAAGAGCCCAGAGATGTGGACATAGAACAGTTTCTACAGCCAACATCACCGCAAGGAGGTCTGCACTCATCCGACGCGCTCTGTCCTCAAGGCCCCTTCGAAGGCAACGTTTTGGTCCTTTCACTACGTACTCGTGGGCTCAATGTCTGTTGAGCCATGCAGAAATAAATTTTTTATTAATTTAATTAATTAAAGTTACACTCAAAACTGCAACATCACCGCAGATGAATAAATTTCATTCAGTTTGTATCTATTTGTATTTTTTAAGCATAAAATGTGCACCATTACTGTACACTGATATCATTTTGGACAACAAAATCCACCCAAATTGTTTTTTTTTTTTTTAATTTTATTTATTTTTTTAAGACTGGCAATTAAAGGAATTAATAAGTAAAGCGAAAGGCATTCTTTTATCCAGCAGCCTCCCAGAGGATCTGTTATCTGACAGCTGTCGACATTTAACCGTCAACCTCAAACAGAATTATTTCAGTTCTGTTTAAATCTGTTCCCAAAGATCATTACTATTGCATAGCTTGTTGCTAGCCTTATTCAACAAGACTGGAATGCATTATTCAAAAACTAGAAACGATTTAACAGAAGTGCTTTATATTACTAGGGACGCCATAAAAATTTAAGAAAAAAAGTCTAAATAATGCATGAATTAACGGTTTACATTTGCATGCCCTACGTGAGTTTCCCTGCGTGTTAAAGCTACAGTGCGTTTTAACAAGGATTTCACCGGAATATTCAGTGTGTTGTTCGGAGACAATATTGAAATTTACAGCTGGCAAAGGCATCGCTAAACAGCAACATCAAACAGCGCAGCGGTGTAAACGTCCACAAAGTGCACACTGTAAATCGGAGGCAGCGATTTATGAAAAACAGTTGACCGTTTTATGTGAAAAGGCTCATCTTTCGTTTCTATTTGGTTTTCTATTTTCAGGTCAAACAGAAGAAAAAACTAGCAGCATGTGCCAGAGTGTAGATAATAATAATAATAATAATAATAATAATAATAATAATAATAATAATCGATCATATTTAAAAATGTGTCCGTGGGAGGGCTGTCTGGGGCCTATTTGATAGCAACAACAACAACAAAAATAATAACCACTTGTATATCAATATGTTTTGTAAGGCTGCTGAAAGGCCTTACATGTAGAAAGATGACAGATTTCTCTTTATTTTGCTGTTATATCAACAATGTCTGAAGAACAACAGTCAAGACTTCAGCACAGGACTTTGAGAACGACAGCCGCATTAACCGATTCAATGCGAATGACTGTGACATTAATGGCTCACAGTATGTTCTCATGCTTCCTGTTTACTTCAGCATCGCTGCAGAGCATAGTATAGATGTCAGGACAGTGAAACTTTGCCATCTTAAAGTCACCGTGTTAAAAAAAAAAGAAGAAAAAAATGACAAAGGAAAAAGATTTAATCGTGGCACAATTTGTTAATCCTTTTATCTGACATGAGTGATGTTGTAGCAGAATGTCTACGAAAGAGGAAGATTTAGATGATGCTGGAGCAGTAGCACCTACAGTGTCCCTACTGGAAATCATCGCAAAGGCGATAAAGCAGAGCAGCGGTAGAAAATTACGCCAAAAGCACAGCAATGACAAATTTCCCTGAGATTATTACATTTATCACTGTTTTATATCTAAACAAGTATACCTAGGGTGTAAGGTTGCGAGAAGAGCTTTCTGAGAGTTCTATATTATCATAAGCAATTATTCTGTGGCCTGGGGTCGAAAGTGGACCATGACCCTTCGGCCACCTTTAATGGTCACCGTCGAGTCTCTGTGGCGTCGCTGAGAGATCTAGCAGCTGGATTATATTTCGCTGCAACACATCTTGGTGTTAATTCACATATTGGAACTGACTGCTGGTTACTGCACCCTCTGAGGGAAAGCGTTCAGCCTGGAGCTGCTTGTCTGTGCTTCCAGAGATGTAAAGGGAGGTACTGGGAAAGTTTATTTTGACTCCCTTTATCTTGTAAAATGTATTAAGAGGCCTTTTGGAGAAGCACAGCCACGCAGGGGGGCAGTGCCACTGAAACCTGTGACTTAAACACAGCACATCAGCCAACTGGGCCTCTGAAGCCCATGGGCAACACAACGCAATGCGAAATCGATGCAGAAACCCCACAAAGGCCAATATGTCCCAAGTGCCAACACCTCTATGAGACCAGGTTGCATGTGGAGATGCAAGAGGGCACTTTTTTCCAGACACTGGTGCAATGTGCAGGGCTACCAACCTGTATGTGACTACATTCAAAAAGTGTGCTCATGAATGAATCAATGGACATGGAAATATTGCTGATGTGGTGTAGTAGCTGCCCTCCTTGAAGATCGCGGTGGGCAACTGGAACCCGGGTTAATGCATCACACTCAAGATCATTGTCAAAAAATTGCACCATTGAAAACTGCGGTTTCTTGCTGTGCTGGTATATGAATGTACCAGGGTGCACTATACAGTAAATGCAATGCGGTTTTAGTTCAACTTTGTTTTTGGCTGCTGGCTTTGCCTGAAGGTGTCTTTTCAACATCCTACATCTCCTGGATTTTAATGAAGTTCCTAGATTTGTATGGTTGATGCACATACCTAATGCCACCTATGCAACTTCACTTGCTGGATGTGCTCACTAAGGAAATATAGGAACGGTTGCTACCAGATGCAGCAGCAAAGTAACTCCTGGGAAGTAGCAATGTGATGTTTTGGTGTCAAGTTCCTTAACCCCTAGGCTACCTGCTGTTCACCTGCTCTGACCTTCTTCCTACAGGCTGCTCAGGTGCCTTCTGGGGTTCATTGCTGCTCCAAAGCCAAAATGTTTCCCAATAACCTCACTCACCATCTGGGGTTGTCATAAAACCGTGAACAAATATAGCTGGATGCTGAAAAATATATTTTTTTAATTATTTGTTGAATAGTTTAAACAAAAGATAGAAGTGAATGTACTTTAATGTATCTATTACAACATTTTGCTTACTTAAAGCGATGCTGAAACATTAAAACCTGCGCTGTGTGCTTTTTTCATGAATCGCCGAAACAATGGGCGCCTTTTGGCAGCTGCCTGAAATGAATGTTCACACTTGTTTAGCATTTCATTTGAAGTTCTAACATCATTTATGATTAATTGGTCAACATGGTACTGTGCGCGAGCTAAATATTCCCCCGCAGACCGTGTTAAGTTCCCCTCTGCGGAGCCGCTCTCCCGACGTTTATGGAGTGAAGTGGTGAGGCCCGAGCGGGGTGCCCCTTCGGGAGCTGTGAGTCATCGCCATCCCACAACAGATGACGTGATGTAAGGATCTCCAGGAATTTTTGGAGCTGATGGATGGAAGCCAGAGCGACCGGGGGTTGGAAGCTCTATTCCGCTGCATTAGAGCATTATGGGAAGATGGTTAAAGCGGGGTTTGGCGTCATTCGGATAAACAAGAAGATGCAAGTAGGCGATACTCGGAAAGCTGACATTCAGCTTATTGTCGAGCTTTGTCATGTCCAGCTGTGCTCTGACAGCTGTGCCGTATCGAGGGAAGCACCCCGTTCCCAATCATAAAGATAAATTTAACAATAACAGCAATCCCCAGTGTGACACTCCAGACCTTTTCTATGACGTAGCCTATTATTTTGTTCTTCATGACAGAATCATTTAGCAAGTTGCCACAGCATTACTTACTAGATTTTTATGCACTAACAAGAAGCATTTGTCATTTTGAATAATTTTTTTTTCCTGTCCAAAATTACCTGCCCTTTCTTCCACTGTTTTTTTTTTTTTTTGATACAGAAAAAGGCTATTAAAGTCATAAATAAAAGTGCATCTTAGCTGTTGGCTAGATTGTGCTTTGGTTTGGTTGGGTTGGTTTTCTTTTGCATGAAGGTATTTATGAGTTACCTTGCAGGTGAAATTAATATGTATAATTAGCATGTCTTTCGGGCATGTTGGCATAGCAAATGAAGGCCCGCTGTTATAAAAATGAAATAGGTATGCAAAAATATATTCCGCAGCCTGAATCACATCACCATATTAACCTCCACTGCTCAGAATGAAATATTTACATCAAGACAAATAACGCCATTTAGGCTGTCTGTTGCCGCATTTTAGAGTTTTAAGCAAAAATGAACGCATCCCCCTCAGAGCAGGGAGCAGAGTGGCGCGCCGTGACACCAGAGCGCTGCCTCGCCATGGCTGCGGATTTTGGAACAACATGAATTGGAGACGTTGTGTTGCTGACAGACTTTGCTGGTGGAGAGATACCAAGATCAGAGGCGCGCAGGAGGCAAGCAGCCGAGGCTCAGGAAGGCGTGACGCGAGCGCAGAGGTGGGGGGGGGTGAGGATGGGGTGCAGCCCTGAGGGCAGTCGAGTCGCCATGTTGGTCGATTGCCATGCGACATCTTTGGCACGGTGGGGCTGCCGGGATCCCACGGATGCAAAGACGTGCGGAATCAGGGCGCGTTTCCGTCAACAAACAGAGCATCGGGGCTGGAAATGAGCAGAAAGATCCAAACTTCAAATTTAAAACCGACAACCAAAGCAGTTTAGCACTGTGTAATTTACATTGAAGAGGTACTTGCCCAAATTCAGCAGGCCTCACTTGGACAAAAGTTTTTTGCTTTGCTTTGCAAGAACAGCTTTAAAATGGCACAAAGGCACAGCAGGTCAAGGTGGTGTTTCCCAGCTGAAAATTTGGACAAGGATTTGAGCCCCATTCAGACTGTGTGGAGTTTCAACGTTTCCCCTGTTTTTGTAAAGGGTTTTCTCCCACAGTCCAACCATGTGTTTTCAGATAAGTCCATGTCTGTAGCACATGAAGGTGACTTTGTAGGTGATTGCCTTGTAATGGACTGGTGTCTGATCCAGGGAGTAACCTGCTTCACACTCTAAGCTTGCAGGATAGGTTCTGGACTTCCATGACCCCGATCTGTATTAGCAGTTACCGATAGTGAGAGGTCGACTGAGTTTTAGAAAGGACCGCCTAGGGCAAAGAATGTTGTCGTGGGACACTGGCAAACTGTCTTACCTTGACTGCTGAACAGGGACGATGTGACAATAATGTTGCGTCCGATGCCACTTCATTCCTTGGATGATGTAGTGAAATATAGAGTGCCGTGAAGGACAGGTAGTCGGATGCTGAAGAATGGAGGCAAACGCTTGTTGGAAAATTCTCCATATCCATTTCCTGATGGCAGCCACCTGTTCTTTTCTCCGTCGTGAAAAATGACCCCATCGCTGGGGGAGGAAAAAACATTGTCCCTGTCACAGGGCGCAGTGATGAGTTTCCCCCTGTTACCTGTTGCCCTCGAGGTTCAAGATGTCAGCTGTTTTAATGGCGTTCATTGGAACCGCTGTGTGGAGACTCTCCATCTTTACACACTTTTTTCAGGGATATCACGCATGAATCCTGTGGGTTATCATCATCATCCTTATTACTGACATCTTTGTTTTTGTTATTGCCATTCAATTTGCTTATTCCCGACAATTTTTGCTTCTATTATCGGGCTCACAGCAGCAGCCAACCCCCCCTCCAGTGCTAAATCCAGCAACCTTTTATTCACACTCATCCTCAGATGGTACACAAAAACATCAGAATTTTCCTTTTTTAGTTTCTGAGGCTGTGTAATTGTCTCGGCCGGCTGAGTCAGCAAGAACTATAAATCTGAATGATTCAGGGAATATATATGGTGCAGCGGCCACAATTAAATGCTGTCTAATAAATTTTAGTTTATTACCTTAACTTAGCAACATTAAATACCAAAGGAACTTATTGTACATATGAACTGAGATGTGCAGTTTGCGTTTGCTCCTGTTTATTGTTAACATATTACAAATGAATTGAGTCGCAAGGTCCTTCACCTCTGTTTCATATAAGGAATTTTCATCAACCAACTGGTGTGGAATAAAAAGTGCCGTCGTAGTTGTTGTGCAATATCACCTCCCATTGCGGCCATTGCGATTTTGCGCTTTGACCACGAAAAGGGACTCGTGCAGCACTTGGGGGATGCCATTGTCCGCACGTGCACGTTTATCACAAAAAGGCCACATCGCAGCTCCCCTCGCCCAACAGAAAATGGCTCCCTCCTCTTAGCGTGCATCTCCGCTAATGCAGCCGAGCCATTCCAGCCCGGCTCTCCAGAATAAAGACTTTTGCACAAGCAGACAGCTGACGCCGGCCTGTGAAATCTGCTGCCTTCCAGAAGTGATTGTAATTTGAATTTTTATCGCAGCGAATTGAAAGGAAGCTCCCTCTCCCTCTGCTATATTATTCTTTCCCTATAAATGAGATATGTGTATTGGATTAAAACTGGAATTTTATTCTGCTAATAGCAGGTGCCATAAATGCCATCATTAATGGCCATTGCACGTGAGCCGTGGTAATTAGCAGGCAGCTCAGCGGCGATAAGATCCTTGGCAAGGGATCACAAGCATTAATGGAGCCTGAACCTTCTGCACTTTGGAGAAGGACATCTGCTGCCAGCAGGTATCTCGGGCCGTGCCGTCATGTGGCACGCTCGGCGATTCCCTGGCTTAAGCACGAAGCCGTATAGCCCACTGTACGTCCCCCGGTTAACCAACACTGCCGTCATCGTCCTTGTTTACCGGTGACAAATGCGACTACACACAGAGTACCAGATGGCAGGACCGCACCATAAATCTGGGGAACAAGACAGCTGATAAATCGCACTTTGATGTAAATGCGTTTCAATGTATGTGCTCCTGTCCCCTGGGATAAAACGTAATGGGAATTGCGCCTTGACCTTCAGTCTAAACAGATCCAGCTACACCTAATTCTGTAATAAACAGAAATATTAAAGAAAAACAAGACCCGTAACAGCGATTTCATTTCAGTGTCGTGTCTTTGTGTGTTCTTCAAAGCTTGTGGTCTGAAATCATATGTAAATAATAGTAAAATAAATAAAAATAACCTGGCGCTGGACAGAATGTATTAAATTAAATGTCCGTTTTATTAAATGTTGATTTTTGACTTGTTTGATGCAGATGCATTTTATTCCTTTGTTCTTCTTCCAGTTTCATAATTATACTGATTTAATGTTTACCCGTCTGGACAATTCATGCAAAACTAGGAGAAGCAGACCCAGAAATACTTAAATATTAACAATTGCAATTCATTTCGACATAGGTAAACATTTTAAAAGCAAAGTTTATTGCATAGCAAACAATAGTTTAGCCATGCGTCACAAGAAGAAAAGGATTAATTTATGTTTGAATGTTAATGCTGAAATAATTTGTGTCTCACTGCTGGGGAAAAAAAAAAAAAAAAAACTGGAAAAGCTTTTTCATCCATCAGCGTTGACAAGGAAATCCACTGAGTCACCCCTGCAAAGGACTGGCAGGACCTGGTGCACCCGAGATAGGTTTTGGACCACTTTGACCTTGACAAGGGCTTTACAACAGTTAGTGAGACAGAATTACACTATGAGAATTTTCTTGTTAAGCAGTGTTAATAATGATTATAATAATCGCCTTCACCTTCATTTTAAATTGTGCATTTAAATGCAGCTTCTCAAAGCACTTCACAATAAAAAAAAGATATATACAGCTTGGGGTCACTGGGATCTGGAACCGCTTCTGGAGACATACAGGGCTGTGAAATGTATTTGCCCCTTACTGATTTCACCTATTGCATATATGACATACTGTTGTTACAACCCCTTTAGTTACACTCAGGGCAATGAGACCTCACTTAAACGGGGAAAGGGTTTTCTGTCCAGATAACTCACCAGGAACCAAACAAAGGAGTTTTTTGGAAGGGTTTTACTGTGACCAAAGTTAGTGGTTAATATTGAATGTCTACAAAAAAAAAAGTGTCAAATGTGTCTAAAGTGAAAACTAACTATTCTATGTGACTCAAAGACCAACTGTCTACCTTCAGCCCAGAAAGAAAAAGCACCAAAGAGAAAGCAAAATCTTCCATGCGTGACTGACTACACTCGATCTAGACTATCTGACAAAACACACAAATAGAACAACTCACAAAAGAACACTCCAAAGGTGCAGCACACCCGAAACTACATAAATCCAACAACTTCATACCATCTTTTTCTTTTGTGGGGTTCTGATACAGACGGGAGGCAGGGCCACCCAATTCAGGTCAATTGGCACAGGTGGGTTTAATTTGAAGTCTCCACAGACCTAACTGGAAACACAGAAGATACAGCCTGACCCTGGGCCATTACATTTTTCCACCCCCAAAATAACATTTTACTTGGTAAAAAGGGGTTAAGTTCTACTAAGACAAACCCACCCCCAACAGGCATGGACCTCTACAGGTACATAATAATATCAGATCTTTACACAAATGTAATTTTAGATAAAGCAAAATGTGGTAACCGCATAAGTTTTTTTTTTCTTTCTGTTACTTCATTTATTTAAAAAACAAAGTTATCCAATACTGAAATCACCTTTTTGGAAAAGCAGCTCCTTCTTTAGTTATTCCATCAACCAACTGACCCAGCTTAACTGATGATTAGATTTTCCTGACTGAACACAGCCAGGCTTGACTCCAGCAGTCTTATGGAACATCACCATAAAACTGAAGTGGTCACCACAAAGTGTCTACAAAAATGCTATGTTACGATCAAGGAAAATTTCAGAAGAAATGAAAACATTATCAGTCTGGAAAGAGTTACAAAGCCAGTCACTAAGGTTTTGGGATTCCACTGAATAACAGTGTGAACTATTATCTCCAAATGGAGAAGATTTGGAACAGTGGTGAATCTTCCTAGGAGTGGCTTGCCTGCCAAATTTTTTTCTAAAGACAGAGCCCTAACTCATCCAGAAAGTCACAGAAAGTCCCAGAAGAACTGCAGGCATCTTTAGCCTCAGCTAAGAATGCCAAATGAAATTCATTGGAGACTAGCAAGGCAGAAACTACTGGTATCCAAGAATAACATAAGTCCTCCTCAGAAATTCTCAAAAAAAAAAAAAAACACCTGGATGATTCCCCAAGCCTTTTGGCCCAAAAGTGGGACTCTTTGGATGCCCCATTATGTCTGATGTAAAGCATGTGCAAGCTACTCCCCACTTAAAACATCATACCAACATTCAAACATGGTGGTGGCAGTATGATGGCATGGGGGTGTTTTGCTGCCTCAGCACTTGGATGACTTGTTATTGAAGGCATCACCAGGGCTCTGTAACAAGGCAATGATCCAAAGCACAAAAGCAAGTCTACATCTAAATGGCTGAGAAGAAACACAGTTAAGGCTTGGGAGTGGCCCAGTCAAAGTCCTGTCTAGAACCTAGTAGAAATACTGTGGCAGGACTTGAAATGAGCAGTTCTTGCTTGAAAACCTATACTTGCATCTGAATTAAAGAACTTGGCTACAGTTATGGTGGCTAAAGGTGGTGCAGCAAGTTATACAGTGTAAGTGGGGAGTTATTTCTTCCACATAGGTGATCTGGTTGTTGGATAACTTTGTTCCTTAAATAAATGAACCAATAATTTAAAAACTGTTTTGTGTTTACTCGGTTTCCTTTTGAGAAAGAGGATGGCTTCTACAACAGGATAATGATATCCAAAACATCCACAATGGACTACCTCAAGAGGCGGAAGCTGAAGGTTTTGGCATGGCCCTCACAGTCCCCCAACCTAAAAATGATCAAAAATCTGTGGATAGACTTTAAAGATAGTATTGCGTGCAAGACAGCTCAAGAATTACACAGAACTAGAAGCCTTTTGCAAGGAAACATGGGCAAAAATTCCCCAAATAAGAACTGGAAGACTCTTAGCTGGCTACGAAAAGAGTTTCCAAGTGGTAATACTTGTCAAAGGGGATGTTACTAAGTACTGACCATGCAGGGTGTCCCAACTTTTGCTTTGAGCCCTTTTCCTTTTTTATTTTGAAACTGAAAAAAATGGAAATAAAAAAAGTAATTTTGCTTAAAATATTACAGAAATGTGTCATCTTTAATGTAATGCCTTTTAGAAATCGAGTCTTCTTTTACTTGCTTAGCTATTCAGAGTAGCAGAAATTTTGACCGGAGTGCCCAAACTTTTCCATGCCATTGTAGATGTTGGGTCCATTTCAGTCAGCATGAAGATCATGTGTTTTCACACCATTAAACAGAAGCCAGTAATTGTGCAATTTTATTTGTATATATTTTTCTAGGATTGGGTCTTAAGCTTTCATCAGGTCCTAAAAGGGCTCCAAGGCAGGAAAGGTTAAAAACCTCTGGTTTAAAACCAGAGGCACATATGGTTTGTAGAGTGAACTGACGGCGCGATGGTGTGGTGGGGGTTAGTCTCCTGACCTGACTGTTGTACTGCTAGTGGCTGCCTGGCCGGGGCCCAGCGTAAAATGTCACATGCTGTTACAGCTTCTCTGGTGCTTTGCCCGGACAGAGAGCAACGTGCCTGGTGGCAGTTAGCTCGCCTAATTAGCGACGGCCTCTTCTGCTAATGACACCACCTTCCTTGTCACCAGCACTGCCACCTGCTGAGCATCCAGGTGACAGGGGGGAAAACGTCTCTCCCGGGGTTCGGGCGCGGACGTCAAGGACAATCTCCTCTTCTTGTTGCCGTTGCGATGCACCCGATACCAGATGCTGATGCAACAAGGATGGCTTCATAAGCGAGGTTGTGGTTGGGGGGCATCTGCTTGCAGCAAAGCCCCTGTAACTCACCAGGCATTCCTATGGATCCAGTTTTACAGATTTTTTTAAGTACCTACAACTATAAGTCTTATACTTAATTTTAAATTCATTCAATAGTTCTGTGCTGGAGTCCTATAAAAAGAAATTAAACAATAGTAATAGGAATCCTGCTAGCTTTGTTTCATTTTGGTAATGCATGTTTGAGGAAATCTTTTGCAATCTCTACCATCATGGACACTTATTGAATCCTGAATTTCATTTTAAAGGTGTCAAGAACGTCATATTAGATTTGTACATGACAAATGCAGCTGATGTAGAAAACCGCTTTTTGATGGAGCAGACGACTTCAGATAAGATGGCGTTTGTGAAACAAGTCAACATCCCGCAGCCTTTCTAGTGTTTAGTATTAAATTTGTCCTCATGGAGCACTCCAGCTTTTTTTTAATCTAAAATACATATTTTTTCTCAGCTGTTTAGGAGATGAGCTTTGTAGTGCAGGATGCATCTCTACCTGCCATCTGGCTGTGCCTCAAAGAATCACGAAAACAAAGCGGTTTTCCTTTCGAGAGAAAGAAGATTTGACGTTCTGAAGCTACAGATTGCCTAAGAATATTGATCAATCATTGCATGCAAATATGGGGTGTAATTGCAAAACGGTTTAATTTTTCTGCAACACTTTTGTGTGCCTTGTCAAAGGCAGTTTGGTTAGTTCCATATTGGTCTGCCTTAGATTTCCTGGACTACAACTTGTGCAGTTATAGCAATAATTCAGTATGTCAGCATTTCAAATCCAACCAAAATCAAAACAGTGTACATGCATATCTTGAGCACATGCACCTCCAACGTAAGGCCAACACGAGGCACCGTCTACTGCTTGGACTCCAGTTCAAATCTCCGCTGCTACTAGTTCCCTTCTGCAAGGTATTTACCCTAAATAGCTGTAGTAATAATTACCCAGGTGTAAAAATGGACAAGCAATGACAAACAGTTTATGCAATCCAACAGTAAGACACCTTTGGAAAAGGAATCACCTTAGGGTTAACAGTTATATGCCAGCACTTAACAGTTCAGGTTAAAAAGTTACAGTATATTCCATACTGCTATACACACAAGTCAGGTATTTTTCTTAAAAATAATTTAAAAACGTAAAGTAGTGCCCCCGTATCTGTGGATAAAACAAAATGCTGTATATATATATAACATGGTATTCGTGTAACGTACATAAATACGGTAAAGTTTAATTGACAAATTACGCACAACAAGACATTACCAACATTAAAGTAATAATAAAGTTTATGAAGACCTTTCTGAACACAAACACTGCAGCAACATGGCAACTAATGCGAACAGTGAGAATGCTAGAAGCAGAATGTAGGCAAGTTCGGCAGGGAAGTGGGACAAAGGAAGATGAGTCAAGTACTGGGCACATTTGGCCTGCTGGATTTCACCATGTTATGGCCCGTTCTCACTTGGCACACATCTTGAAAGTTATTAGCTGTTTATTTCTTTAATTTTCCAATTTTTCTTTTTCGGGCCGCAGTAAACCGCGGATAACTGAAACCACGGATACTGAATCAGCGGAAATGGGGGCATGACTGTATTTTGTAAGCTGACCACTCGGTGTCTTTCTGCCACAAAATCGGTTTGCTTTTAATAGTTCAATAATCTCCAGAAAGCTACTATTTTGACCAGTTTGAGTAACTAGTAATACTCAAATACTTTACACAGCCACCTATACTAAAAGATAAGGCACACAGAAATTACACATCATAAAATATTTGTGAATAAGTTTATTTTTATTTTGTATCAGCAGATACAAAAAGAATTCCAAAATGTATCCAAAATGTGCAAGAATTCAACCCCCCCAAAAAATAAAATTGCAAAACAAAACTGGACAAGAGACTTTGGATAATCGACACATAATAAAATGTAAACTAAAGTGATCTATCTAGGAATTACAAATGGCTTTGTGACGGTCATATTAACTGAAATATTATTCAAAATGCAACCTAATTGAATTCTCCCATCATCATACCCAAAGTCACTGTGTGGACAAACAAATTGTGGACATTCCATTTCCCCCTCATATTAGTACTAGAAAGGCAATTATGAGAACAGAGCAGCACAAATGTGTAGAAACACATCTGAAATAAAGGTTTTTAAAACTGTACCAAAGGGTTTCCGAAAAGAAACTACAGAGAACTGATATCTAATGAATATTATACAATGTAAACTTTCACCTTCACCGGCAGCCTGAACTCACAAAAATCACACGGAAAACATGGTAAAAACTGATGAAGCTTGTTTAAGTGCTTAAGTTATAATACAAGTGTTACGCTTCAGCAATTTGAACAAGCAACACCCTGTAGAAATTAAACAAAGGCAACAACAATCACTGAAAATAAATATACTACAAATCCCTGGTCACTTTAGCCTCTTGGGGGGGGCAGCAGAAAATTTGTTGTAATGTAATGTATTTCAGCATTTGCCCAATTAGGTACGGTCTTTATGAACGGAGAAACATTACATAAGAAAAATAGCAAAGTCACCATTTTATTTCACATTCATTTTCGCTTTAATTCACAGCCACATTCCTATGGATTTTCTTCAGCAACGCGCTCTTCATGACAACATTCTGTCCCCATTTGTTTTTAGACATTCACATCATGAAGTTATTTAGCCCGCAAATGATAACATCAGTCCCAAACAGCATATTCTTTACTAACCAACTACACAGATTGGTCCATTGAATTCCTTTATGAATAGAGGTTCACTTTCTTTGAATACAAACCAGCCAATAATTTTTCACAATACAGAGGTCTTCTGGTGGGATCACTGTTTTTACTCCAATTTGCCTTTGGACTAATACACCACCCAAAAGATTATTTAAAAGCATAACAAGAGGCAAGTTAAAATAAAATGCCTTAAGAAACTCCTCACTTCAAACCAAATTGTCCCTCCCATTTTTCAGTGACCTATGTACCCCACAGAAAAACAAAACTCTTAGAAATTTTTTTTTTTTTTTTTACATTAAAGTTTGTTACAAAATAGTCCCAATCAAAATTCCCTTAGAAAGCACCTCTGTAAATGGAACCCTGGTCTTCCCTTTGCAATACTTTGTTTTTTTTTTTTTTTTTTGTACTGGTTCATGTCAAGTGATTTTGGAAAACATGGCTAAGAAAGAAGCCATTTCCATGCACATGAGCGCCTACTTTCTTTAGCAGTAACAGTGGAAGTGGTTAAATGCACGTTTTGACAAAAATAAGATGCAATTAAGGAATTCATACACTACATCAGTCTCGAGAAACATGACTTTAGATGCAAGAAACTACACTGCATAGACCTATATAATACTAAAGTAAATCAAGTGAAACGCTTCCTTAAATCAAATGTAAATCAATAAGGTGATCGGCACCACAACAAATTTTATTTCTTTTTTGCTACTACAGCAAATTGATACAATACATATTTATATACTGAAACGGTGAGTGAAAACCATTTTTGGGCAAAGATTTTTCCTGCTGAAACAACCAGTATTGCAAGCAGGTTGGCCAATTTTGCTGTCAAGTTTTAGTTGACATCTTGAGTTGCGGACGAGTCTAAAGTGGGTATCAGGGAGCCTCGTACACCTCAAAACCAGTGTGAATCACAGATATGAAATGTAAAGCAACTCAGACAATTGGTTTTGACATCTTCAAATGCATTAGCTTATGTATAAAAGACTCAATTTTAGTTAAATCTATGAAATGGACATCTCAGAAGGAACTTTGATCCTCAATGTCAGCATACAGGTGAGGGATCTGAAGAGGTACTTTATTAAAACAAGAAAAAAATGACAGTGCATACACTGAATGTGATGATATCCATGTTTTTAAACTTTCTCATACACATACACATGTATCCTAAACATTTCATTCCTGTCATGGAAATTTCACTCATTTTAGGTCCCAGTTCAATTATTTGTTGTTGCACAGATGTTGCGGTACATTTGCTCATAACAGAAAACAAACTGAATTATTAGCTCTTCGCCCTCTTTGTGTTGCATGCTCTGGGTTACAATTTATCTGGTGATCCATCTAAATGAAATCTCGAACTGTGCATATGTGCTTCAGAACAAGGCCTCCCCCCGTTATTACTGAGGCTTACTCTAATATGTATTAGTGAAGTTTTTATATATTAACAAAAAAGTAAACTATTTCATGGTATTTACCTATAAAGGGGAAACATTTCATCAAACCATGCTACAAAACATCTCTTCATTGCATGTGTGATTAGTGTTTTGCAAAAAGTAACACCAAATACACCCTAGTGGAGGACACAAATACAAGTAGTGATGTGCATATCATGAAAGTGAGTGATAGACAGCTGCAGCCTCCACGTAAAAATCTGCTCACTTACAGTGCTGAGAGCAGAACGTACCAAAGTTGTTTGGCGCCCTCGAGCACTGCAAAAGCAATAATCACCACTGCTGTGAATTTGTGACGAGGAAATGGGAAAAAGGAACTGCAGAAACAGCAGCGCTCCAATTTACAAACTCAATGTAAACTACAGGGTGTTCTCATTTTGCTATGCTTATTTTTGTTCTCCAACATGTCTGCAAACAGTAATTAAGTGTTATCAAATGCCTGCACTGGTAGCCAAACAATATATCAAGTAGAAAATTTTATTTAAATACTTGGTTTAATTACAAGGATCTCAGCATCAGCCAGCTAGGAGAACCATTCTGGGGGGGGGAGTGAGAGTGAGAGAGAGAGAGAAAAAAAATATATATATACACTAACCAATGACAAAATTATGACTGGATTTTGTGAAAATGGTTCTGCAAGTTTCCTCTCGCTTCCCACTGGGTATACCTGGGAAGCTGAACTCAGGGCAGACACTTTGGCTTTTAGGCCTGCACAAAAATGAGCCAATACATGTAATTATGTCTCTTTTCAAACCATTGTGAAGCCCACATTAAACTCATCAAGACCTGTAAATGTGCTCATCAGCTCCAGCTTTCATTAAATTGGATTTAACAGCTATAAATGTTTTCATTGCATTATCCTACTTAGAAAATGAAAGAAAAGAATAATCTGAAAGAATGTTATCATTACCTTGGGGAAGCAAGACAATCATGCAGATACATTTACTCCTATCTAGTTAATAAAAAAAGGAGCCAAAGAACTATTTCAAATGTATTTATGGTACCTAGATAATTAAAATCTAAGAACAATATTCACTTGTACTTATGGCAGCTGTTCTTCAAATGCAAAAAAAAGGCTTTGGTTTCAAAAACAGTAGGCATATTTCTCAGTTTCCCATTTTCCACAGAAACAAATTCAAACCTATGATGAGCCATATATTTCATCTTAAATTGTAGCAGGCTTTTATTTGGATGATGTGTAACTACATGTCAAGAACCAATGCAAGACCTCATAAGCTACTTGAATAATCATGTTGAGGGCTATCTCCGCAATACCAAAGAAAAACTAATTATGCACCACACATATATAAGAATTTGCTTTATTTTGGAATTTGTGAATCACTCATTCAAGGTTGGGAACTACGTATCATTTTTAATTTTGCTGTTAATAAAATGGGCGCAAATGACTGATGGCTTTTCATTTCAATTAGTTGTGTTTTCTCAATAGCAAATTTGATAATTTTTTTTATACAAATGTGGGCAACATTATTTTTCATACGCTTAATAAAGAAAAGATCTGAGCAACAACAAATTAAACTGTTCAAGCTAAAAGGACTACACTCTGCTATCAGTCTGGTACACAACAGTCGTCTTGACACAAAATTTAAATGGCACCAAACATTTTTAAACCCATGAAATGTTTGTAAACCATGTTTAATTTTATTACTGAACCCAAAAGTGCATGTTGCAAGTATGTCCCATTTAAGCATTTCAGTAGTGCTTTTCCTGCAAGTAATCTTTCATTCTGTTTGGCAAAGGCAGTTTCTGAATAAGATCTATTCGTGTGTACTGGCGAATAACAAACCGGCACAGGTACTGTAGTGACCGCACTTGCATAAATCTGGAAACGGGGTTTGTCAGTCTCACGGGATATGTTGCAGACCCTGGTAAGCGAGACCTTGAGTAGCAAAATGCTCCGTTTTCAGAATCTTTTATAGAATGCTCAATGAGGTCAACTATAGAGATATGACCTTCCACATCTGGCTGTTCGTAGAAACTGAACCTGCCGTTCGAATGTTCGATCCTTGTATGAAGCGTCTTACCTTGAGAACGAAAACTCAGACTCAAAAGGTATCGATCGTCAGAGCTGTCGCGCACCAGGAAGGAACCATCTGGTAGGTTGACCAGTTTTTCCTCAGCTTCCCAGCGTGTAATAGGACCCCAGTACCAACCTTGCTTTGCCAGTTTCTTCAGCTCTTCTGTGAGACTTGTTACAACCATAGGTCCACTGTTCTGAACTGAGTCATACACCCTGCCAACCCCTGGAGCAGAGCTGGGGTCAAAATTTAGATGGTGCCTCACCCTCTCTGCAACTTGAGCATCAGCACTACTCAATCTCCTGAAATTCCTCTGAATCTGGGTGCCAGGAAGTGGAGGTAGCAGCGGTGAAAGAGGCGGGGCTCCCACTCTCGAACTCTGAAGCACTACACCTGTGGTGCCAATCAGGAGTCCATTCAGAGAGGGTTCCATGAAGATGTCTGGTGACATCACTAGATCACTGTCAATCTGCCTCTCCTCCACCTGGGGAGAGACCCTTTCTACCTGTGGCACCACTTCCATGGGTGAGGAGCTGTCCAAACAGTACGAGTGTGATCCGTCAACAGGATACATTCCCTCATCTAAAGGCATTGTGTACTGGATATAGTCCTGAGGCGCAAGTCCAATGACTACAGGCACATCTTCAATGCTTAGATGCAAGTCATCGCTCTGGGGCTCAGGATTTTTCAAAGAATCGCTTGTAGTTTGGAAAAGTCCATCCATCTGAAGGTCATGGAACTCCTTCCGAACGCCATTAAGAGCTGGGCTGGGACTGGGTGAATGAACGAGGGCCTTCACCTTCATTTCCATCTTGATGCATGTTTCTTCAGAGTTGGCAGGCCGAAGAGGCCACGGGGCAGGGCTATAATGGTGACTACAGAGGGATGTTGATCTTAGGGGACGCTGAGCTTTCACTTCATTAAAGCTTATAGGGGCAGAACTGGAAGAAAATGTATCATCGTCCACTGATCCAAGTGAGGGAGAGCTCCCTTTGACTTTTGATTTTTGCTTTGCTGATAGTCTCCGTTTCAAAGTGCCCATGAGGCTCTCACTCTTGGACCGGTTCTTGTGCCCTTTCTCCTCTTCAGCATTAAGGTCACAGGTTGCAAATACTGAATCTTCTTTTGAAAAATCAGCTCCCAATGCTGGCTGGACCACCACAAACTCACCCTCCTCCTTCCCTTTATTTATATTGAATGACTTTCTGATCGTTTTAAGGCTTATCTTCTTCATTCTGAGAGTCCCTCCTTAAATGAGGGAGAAGGTACGTCTCAGTTAGGGTGGTGGAAAGGTCTTATCCAAAGTGCCCTTTCATTAAGTTGCCAACAGCTTTTCATGCAAAATTCTGCACTGCTCTCACCTATTAAAAAAAATAATAATTTCAGAATAGAACAGGAATGATATCTACGAATGCTATGACAAAACATTGTTCATTAAATCTGACAAAATATATTCCATCAGTTCTTACAGTACTACCCCAATTAATGCTGACCTGTTAAGCACCATTTCGTTTTTGGCATTCACGCACTGTGCGTTTACATTAATTGTTCACAATACTGATATAATTCCTATTCGCTTTGCATCTTTGCAGTGCTTGTGCCATATGCTCTGACCCCCATCACCCCAGGATAGGGCATTCTCTGTGCTTTTCCCCATCCTCCAAAAGCCGGCTTTGATTCTGCACCCCAGGACAAGAGTTGCTCATTTTTGTCATGTCACACACAAATTTTACTTTCAATAAAAGTTCACTATTGTTCTACTACATTTGTATTTTCACCCATCCAATAAGATGCAATTAACAATTACCCCATTTACCAATGTTTTTGATATCACTCCTCTTTTTAAGAACTCATTCTGAACACTAACTGGGGTATTACTGTTTTCCATTTTTGATATAAAAAAACAAGTCTAGACAATAGGCATACTTTATATATTCTGTGATACAAAACTTTGATAGAATAAGCACAAAACTAGATTTTGCAGAATGCTATCAGGTTAAAGTCACCCCCCCCCCCCACTTCACTAGTTTATCTATAAGGTAAACATGGTAATGCAAAAAAAAAAAAAAAAATCAGTTTTTACACTGTTCACTAAACATTTGACACCCCCAAATGATAATCTAACTAATGTGGGGGGAAAAAAACATTAATATGCAAAACACATCTTGAACAACTGCATCCAGAAACCAATGCAACATAGGTTCATGGTAATTATTAATTCGAGACTGCTTGTAATCATTAATTTAACACTGATTATTATTAGCTCAAAGGAAGTCACTGAAGCAACCTTGTACATGAAACATTAAACACTGTCACTTCTTTAGTTCAAAAGCAAAAACACCTTGACACTGCTATCCTTTACAACTATTTCAACCAAACGTATGATGCAGCACTCAGCAGTTTTTGACCTTCAGCACTAAGGCCAAGCAGTAATATACTACAGAGGGTATACTATTAATTTTGTTACACCTTTCAAACTAAATGGATTTTATTTTTAACACAGTGGACATTTGTATTACTGTAAAAATCCCCTTCACACTGAATAAATGCAACTTCAAAAGATATTTTGCATATACAATTTAACATTTGCCACAGTGAGAATAAACTATTTACAAATGCAACCTAAGTATATACACAACTGTTTAAGTCTTTCAGCATTTTATACTTCTCTAATTTCAGTTAAGATCTGCAGACAAAAATTATAGACATTAGCCAAAAATGTATGATTCAAGCACAGTTCACACTGTGTTCAAAACAGTTGTTACTAGTTTAACCATTTCAAAGGATGCTGTGTGATTATCTCATTCAATGCTAAAACAATGTTGTGATGCAATATACCACACCTACTCCATTTTAAATATTTAAACTCTTTAAAATAAAAAATAAATGCCCCCCAAAAAAAGGAGAGTTCACCTTGGAATCAGTGATGACAGGTTGACTCAGATGTTTGTACAGCTCCTTCTTCCAGCTGGGAAAGTTAAGAAATGTAGAAAACAGGGATTTAATATTGACCAAAAGTGGTATTTTTACAGAGGAATCACTGAATGCAGTTAAGACTCTTGGAAAGCAGAAACAAAAAACATTCAGCCACAATACTGACAATAACTACTAACCTAACAGATTTTCAGACAAAAAATTTAAACACTACCTTGCATGGGTCCATTTAGCAGCAGCTTGTTGTTACTGGTATGCAAAAATGCCTAAAGATTGAACAAAAAACTATGATCATAAAACAAGCCCAAGCTTAAAGTGTGGGTGGGTTGAGCGCATCTTTTGTTTAAAAAAGCTGTTGCCAAACCGACAGAAGCAGTATTTTGCCAAATGAATGAAAATCAACCCATGCAGTGACAAAAGCCCAAGATTCTTCTCCCAAGACATTTTTTGCACTGCTAAAATTGAGGCTGCATAAAAATATTTTGTTGAGGGCAACATGAGGTGAAAACAAAGAAACACCACAGGACACTAGTAAACCACTGGCAATGCTAACCAGAAAGTCTATCCACCACTCCTGTTCATATTTAACCACGCTAGTGACCAGCAAGGCTACAAAAGCACACACCGACTTCTACCCTCCCCTTCAAGATTATTTCAAATTTATGTCAGGTCTTGTTTCAGCAAAAGACAGGCGAGGCACACTAGCCTTGGGCATCATGCACACAAAAAGGCATGATTCATGTCCCAGCAACTCTGACACATGTCCAAGGTGGAGATGGTGGTCAAAAAAGGCCAAGATCTGAGCCCACAACAGCAATACTAACTGTGACCGCGATTTTTTTGGTTGCATAAATGAAAATCACTGCATTCGATTGGCACATAATTTATATTTTGATGACGGGATCCCTATTGTGTGCTCTGCCCATTGAGGCCTGTTATTCTGCGAGACCTGGACCTCGATTTCCAGGACGTGAGAACACTATAAACACACGTCATTCGTGCACACAACCGACCTACCTTGTCCGCGTATAAATAAACAATCCTACAAAACATTCTGTGAACATGAAATATGTGGCCATGTTTTTTGAGACTAGAGAAGGACAATTTGCCTTTGCTCAGCTGAAAGCCCCCGGAGCGGAACCAGGCCCGAGCAAGACCGCTAACAGTTCGGCTAGCACGTTAGCTAGCTTCGGAGTTCACTATTTACCCCTTTTTCTGCACAAGTAATAGACAGCCGACACGCAAAAGGAAATTAACCAGCCGTAAAAGAGACAAACTCCATAAATCACAAGGAAATTCTACTCTCCCGTTAGAAATCTATCTCGGTTCTTTCCCTTTGTTCCATCAGTGGTCGGCAGCTACAAGGCAGCTAACAAGCTAAGTCAAAGCAATTTGGGGAAAAATACATATCCGTTCCCTAAGCCATTGAAATAATAATGTGTATTATAATACTTACTGGTGTCCTCCTGCGAGTGCAGCGCCCAAAGAGTTTCAAAGTGCTCAATAAATGTGAGAAAAATGGAAGAGCTAGCTAACAGCGCCTATGCTAACGTTAGCTAGCTAGCAGGAGCAGCCTTCATAGTGGCTCCCGGCGGAGAGCGCAGCTAGCCGCGTTAGCATAGCCGCCTAGCACGAGAGGCGATATAAACATCACGCAACGCACGTCTTCTCATACGCGCCCACGGCGCGACCGGGAGGAGAAACGGTTAAACTGCGGCTTTCCGTTCTTTTTTTTTTCATTAAATTGTAAAGCTGGCTCCCTAACGACCTGGTTTGGCGTTGACGCGACCGATTTTAAGTTGTTTTACTTTTCGGTCGCGTTTCCCTTTCTCCTTTTTTTCCTTTCTTTCGCCTGTTGCATTATGGGAAAGGAGGCTCTGAGGTAGAAGAGATAATTAGATTTTCCACAGTTTGTGTCCTGGATGTCTGAAAAAGCACCAAAATTCATAAATACCACTGTGTAAACCGAAATCAATGCAGTAAAAAAAACAAGCAATACATCATTAAAAATAAAACAAATAGCAGTAAACTTCATAACTACTTTTTCCACAATATTTGAAGCTAATGATGGACCATGAACTTTTGAAATATGCAATCTTATTTTTCTTCACATTTCTTACAATTAATAATTTATTCAACAATTATTCCTTACTAAACATTATTTAGTCCGAATGATGAGCTTCCCAGTTGTTTAAATATGTAACCTTATTTTTTTTTATTTTCTTACTTTGTGGATACGACGCAATGACAATGCCATTAAAGTCACTTTAATACAGTTTTGTGTTGCTTGTTTGCAGTTTGTGAAATCTAACAGGTTTTTTTCATGAAGAAATGTTATTAGATATTTATGGAATAGTAATAAGCTCTTTAACTTTTCATATCGTGGGTAAAATTTTGTAGAGTTGTAGATACAAAATGTCTCATCTGACTGGTTCTGTCATGTCTGGAATCGGGTTTACTGACAGTGCAGCAATATTAGTAATCTGGCAACTGACATGGGGATTGTAATAAGATATTTCTTTTTTTGTATCTGTTACACGTTCACATTGTCAAGTGTTCAGTAGTAGAAGCAATATTTAAAGTAGCTAAGGAGATCATATTGTATTTTTTTACATGTTCCTACATTTTGTGGGTTTTTTGTGTGTAGCTTAGCTCATGAAGCTCATGACCATTTATAATTTACTTTTTTAGTCTGTACAGTGAAAACCAGTAAACAGATTAATATTTCTCAAAATTCATTGCTTGGTAGAGTTGAGATGTTGAAGTCAAGTGAGATTCATTCATACTTAACATTCATGATTTTTTTTGCACAAAATGAGTGAACCATGTAAGCACTCTAGAAGACCTAGAAGGCAAACAGTAAATCTTCTTAATTTCACTATCCCATATGCACTCTATGGCCAAAAATATGTGAACATCCGAGCATCACACCCATATGTGCTTGCTGAACATCCCATTCCAAACTCAAGGGCATTAATATGGCAATGTTTCCTCTTTGATGCTATAACAGCCTCCACTTTGTGTCCATTCAGCTACAAGAGCATCAGTGAGGTCATACGAGAAGGCCTGGCTCACAGTTAGCATTCCAGTTCATCCCAAATGTGTTCAGTGGGGTTGAAGTCAGGGTTCTGTGCAGCCTTTCAAGTTCTTCTACATGTGTTTATGGATCTTGCTTTGTGCACAAGTGGGGCACAGTCATGCTGAGGCAAGAAAAGAGCTTCTTCCTCAAACTGTGGCCACATAGTTGGAAGCACACAACTGTCTTGAATGTGCTTATATGCTGTATGGATGCAGCTGACACAGTGCAGTTCAGTCATTAGAAGGGGGGTCCACATACTTTTGACCATATAACGTAATAAACATGAAACCCAAAAGCATTTTTTTAAAATTTGTTTTATTTTTTCTGAAGGGTAGAAGTCTTGAGAAACTCACTGAAGTATACAGTAGCTGTAAAAAACATACTTAAAAATATATATATATATGTGGTTATATTGTACTTTACCTATTTCTTACAATCATTTTAATGGGCAACAAGTGAGAAAATAATATGTATTTCATGTCACAAGGAAAAAAAACTATTTTAGTCTTTTACTTTTGGGGGGCATGACCTTTTGAGTTATGATTTTACAGAACATAAAATCATAGCTAAAACTTTGACACCACAAATTTCTTTACATAATATAGCTATTACAGATACTGAACAACAGTCAGCAAGAGCAAACAATTCTGAAGGCCCTGGATTTGTAGAGAAATCAACAGTTTCTTTTTATTATAAAGTTCAAATTTAGCCAAAATGTAAACGTAAACTAAGAAATGCCTAAATCCTACACCTCCCACCCACATGGCATAGCATAGACCCCCACCTGCAATAAGCTCTCGTGATATTTCTCTTTTTATTAAACACAGTTCTAGTGTTTTTTGTTATTGCATTGGAAGGCATACATTCTTCTAGCTTTCGAAAGAAATATGTCCAAAAATAAGGGCATTTCATGCACATGCTGAAATGTGTATTTCATTTATATTTTGTGTGTCAGTTCGGAGCACCGAAGAATTAAACTGTCAATGCAAATGTACAGTAATATTTCAAATCCACTCTAAAATTATAGCAATTAGGCTGACAGAGATACGAGAAGTGAAAAAAATGGCCGATTAATTCACTATAAAGCAATATATAACAGTTATTATTAAAAAGATACACTGCTTAATAATACATATCTAATCAATACAAATCAATATAAAATTCATTTATAATGTGGCACCATACTTTTATGTATTTATTGAGCAGTCTAGAGGCAGTGCAAGAAAGATCAAGCTCATGGAAAGAGTATATTAAGTAGGATACAGATGAACTTCAGGACACTCACACATATACATATATTTACACTGAGCACCATATTTTTGGAATATGACGGGTGCCTTTACTTGGTTTATATATATATATATATATATATATATATATATATAAAAAAATGCATATACACACACAAAAACACACACAAATATAGTATCTTTCAATCATGGTTTTTTACTGATGTTCTAAGTACAAGTGTGGTGAACTATATCCTCACAGTATAGTAGTAGTTTGGAAATAATTTATACAGACATCATAAACGAAAAGAAGTGCATACAGAAAGAATAAAGAGACGTTAAAAAAACCTGTCGATGCAGTGAGTTTGGAATGAAACTTTGACTTCAATATTAGTTTTGCCAGCATCATCATTTAGTGATTGACAGACAAATTAATTCTCTCAAACGAGTGCTACAAAGATGCTACAAGCAATTGGTATTCAGCTCATGCTAGCCATGCATTCCTCTGAGATGCTCCACTTCTGGCAGAGATCTCCTCTCCCCTGCTAGTTAAATGTGCCAAAGGGGCAGTTTCATGAAGGGTACCATCCCACAGAGGGGTATGATTTTCGGCCTTGCAAGTCATGATGAAATTTCGTCAAAGGCCAGACCATCGCGAAGCGGTTTAATCGGTCATTATCCATAAAATATTTTTTTTCTAAGTCTGCAAGGGACTTAATTGGCCATGCTTTAATTAATTGCCCTGATTACATTAATTATAATATTTAGTTAAATATGAATTATATATTTTTAAAATGATGTGGTGAAATCTCTCCATATTAAGGCTATGTTTCTTTTTTTTTTTTTGCAAATAATAATTAGCAGTAATTTATGAAAAATTTAGATCATCTTTCCTGTTCCCTTTGTCGTGGCAAGGGTCATAGTGAGAATAGGCTGAGAAGGTGGGCCCAGACCCTCCTGTCTCCAGCTCCTCCTAGGGCATCCCCAAAAATTTTAAGGGCACTCATTAGATATAACTTTTCCAGTGTGTCTTGAGTCTGTCCCAGGGTCTCCTCCCACTGGGTCTTGTCAGGTATAACTCAGAAGGAGGCTGATCAGGGGGAATCCTCAAAACATGCCTGAACCACCTCAACTGGCCCCTTGATCTAGAGGAGCAGTGGCTCCATTCTGATTTTCTCCCAGACCGCGAAGCTTCTCACCCTGTTACGGAAGATCAGCCTAGCAATCCTGTGAAGAAACCTCATTTCAGCCACATGAATCCATAATCTCGTTCTTTCGGTCATTACCCACAGCTCAGGATTATATGTAGGTGAGGATATGGAACGTAGATTCAGTGGTAAATCGAGAGCTTTATCTGAAAACTCAGCTATCACTTTACCACCACAGACTGGAGAAATACCTTCAGGACTTCTAACACTGCACCCAACTGCCTTTTAATCTCCTGTTTCCTACTTCCATCACTTATGAACAAGATCCTGAGATACTTCAACTCCTCCGCCAGGGACAGCTGTTCCTCCCCCCACCTGGAAAGAGCAACCCACTTTTTTTCCAAAAAAGGACCATGACCTCAGACACAGAGGTCCTAATTTTCATACAGTACCTGCTGCTTCACGGTCTGCAGCAAACCGTTCCCATGTGTGTCAAAGGTGATGATAAGATAAGACCAAAAGGATGTTAACCACAAAAAGCAGAGATGCCACCATTAGACCCCCCCTCCAAACTAAACAGCTTCCAAACCTCAGCTATGCCTGATTTCCCATCCAAGAAGATTACAAGCAGGAGTGGAGACAAACCTCAACCAATGCCCACACTGAACAGATTCAAGTTAATATAAAAAAAATCCAAGCTCACACTACACTTATATGTGGAACAGATAGCACGACTCTGCAGTTTCAGCATCCATTATTCCTGCAGCATCTCCTGAAGCATATGTCCAGGGATAGGGTCACATGCCTGCTTCAAGTCCACAAAATGCATGCAGACTGGGTTAGGATATTCCCATGACCCCTCAAACAATTGTGAGAGTCAACTGAATAAAAAAATTCAATTTTCATAAAACTTCTGTTCGTCGGAAGTTTCCTTTCGTGAGAAAAGGAACAATGTTTTTAAAAGATACTGCGGAGTCAGGTCGGGAGAGTTTTAGGGCAAAAGTACTTCAAAAACACATTTAAACATATTTTAAAGTACAGATTGGCAGAGAGTACAATAATCTGTCAGCATCTTGCTGGAATCTGCCCGGAAGCTGACATCCAGAACACTTGTGAATATTTAAAGTTTTATGCCCCTAGCGTCGAATATTTTAAATAAAAAAGTATTTTGACACTAACAAAAACTGAAGGGCCTGAGATGAAACATGTTGTTTCTCTCTTGTCAAAGCAGCTTGGCAAACCTTCTCCACCCAAATGTTATTCTGGAGTCTTCTGCGTGATAGGGGTAGCACCAGACGCTTGTACAAAACCCAAACAGTGTGACTAATAAAACCATTTTGAAAACTGGTAGAAAAGTTCTGCAAAAGTAAAGACAATTAAAATAAATAACTAAAATGTTATTTAATTATTTAAGAATTAGTCATTTACACTTCCTTTTTAAGAATTTGCTTGCTAATACCTGTGCTGTAATTTAGAAATTCCTTTGTTCAAAGTTAAAGAGAAAAGTAGAACACAGATATTTACATAACTGGTGAAATAGTCTTATCATTCTGCTGTATTTTTGCATAACCTGTTGTTGTTAGTTTTTTATTAAAAAAACAGTATGGACCTTGGCTGACCCGAAACAAAGACTTAATACTAACGTGCTTTTATATCTATCTGCTTCTAGACCCAAAATTGGGGTTAGAAATTAAATTTGTATTGTTATTCAAAATTAAATTAGCATGAATAAATGCTAGGGATTCAAAATGGTGATGCTTCCCATGTTGGGAACAGATCATGGTGCAGGTAGTGCTTGGGAGCATAGCCAAGAGAAAATGGGGGCTCAGTGCTGCAGAAAACAGTAAGTCGACAGTTCAAAAATAGCTCACATTGCAGGCTAAGAGAGCAATAAAGTGAACATGTTGAGACAGCTGAACAATTGGCTAAAACATTTCTTCTGTTTATTAGCAATTTCAGCTATAACAGGTACCAGTCGAACAATGCACCTGACAAACTGCATTTATGCAAGTTCTGCAACTGTATTTGAAACCTTGCCTATTGTTCAACACAGTGTCTCCTAAAATGTAAATTAGAGAAAACAGCATCACAAATGGAAAGCAATGCACTGTAATTCAATATACATATAATGCAATGTAGTAACATGGTGTAATGTAAAAGGCAGATACATAATGAGAAAAACTGCAGGATTTCCAATATTTGTCTCCTGGCAGCAAGCCTTGGCCAGCGATCCGTTGCTTTTATGTCATCATTTCAGAAAACCTCAGTCAACCTGGTTCTACAAGTCTTTTGCTGAACTCTTGCGTACACAGAATTCTCTAGCTTATACAGTGGACATTTTGGAAAGTAAGGAAGTAAGCACGTGACATACATTACCGCGGTACTTCTCCCAGTCCCAGGGGTATATTATCACACTGTCTGGGAATGCACAGGCCTGCTGATGCATGGCATTCATTAGCTGTTTGCTGGGGCTCGATGGAGGCCGAATGGAAGTTCCAGGAGCTCGATGAGGCTGCAGAGAAATAGATCGGGAGGTCCTGCCACTAGATCACAAGGCTGGTCCAGCACAGTGGAGCTCAAAGGAAAAATATGCATGCAGAGCCAGTGAAGGACAGACAGAACTTGGAACTACAGCACAACACATATGCAGATAAAAATTGGGGGTACAAAGCTTCTCCCACTTCACCCACCTGTTAGGTCTTCCATGAACCTGATTTCCCAGAGAAGTAAAGACTAGCTGTACATCAGGACAAGTTCACAGATGTGAGTTAGCAAAAGGGGTTAGGTGGTCAAGCAATGTGTTCTCTCCTAGATAGGTGCCAGAGTAAAAGTATGACACATAGGTACAGGGAAGTAGCCCCCAGTCAGCAACAGATCTTGTGCATGAGCCACTCAGGGGAGCGGGAATGCCTGCATTGCGCTGTAGAAGCTCCAAGAACACATGAGGGTGAAGACGGAGGTGCAGCAAAGCACCTGCTCAGTGCAGCTCACGTGTGAAGGTGTGAGCAAGACTAGCAGCTCTTCTCACTACAGCTTCCGCTGGCTACTTAACAACCCATTTTCACTTCTCTTAATATCTTACAGTAAGTCAGAGCCACTGTTCTAAGTAGCAGCTACCACTGGTGACAGAAGACACATTCCGCAATACTAAATTCATATTCTTGTTAGTTTGCAAGTACGACAGTGAAACACAAGACTTTTTCTTGGCGGCACAGATAAAAAATTGCTGCCGAATATACAATTTGATCCTCTCTGACAGTTTAATGATTTCCAGATACATTCCAGGAGTTCAACGGTGGTAAAGGGCTCAATAATCTGACTGTGTTATCACTCAGTGCAGGCAATAATGAGGTGGTATTATATTTAAAAAAAAAAATAATAATAATAATAATGTTCCCCTGAGCAATTCGGTATGGAAATGGCGGGCATGCTGTAAACATATCGGCATTGTAATTTAAAATAAAAATAAAAAAAAAATAAATAAATAAATAAATAAATAAATAAATAAATAAATAAATAAAAAGAAGATGTTGAGAATTACTTGGAATTTGAGATGGAAGCTAAACTTCAAGTTTGAGGTGATTCATCTGTGGCCCAATTAGTGTCAGTATTATTTTAAAGCGGGTAATAGTGTTTACCGCTGCTGGGCTAATTTGGGCCGTACACTGTGAGTTATTGTTTTTTCCCCTTCCTTGTGCTGTTAAACTGACAATCTCGTGGCACACTGTGGCGAAACCCGCTTAAGGCTTTGCTGCGAGAAGTGTCTTTGCGAAGAGCCACTAATTACCTGTCCTTATTAGGCCCGATCATGCTGCCTCTGCACCGGCTGTGGGGGGGTGGCGGGTTCCTTCCAGCATGGGGATGGGTGGGCGGTGATGGGGTGGGGCTCTGCTGTTCTTTGAAGGAACGCTCTGAGGACAACATAACAATGCAGCCAACGTAACAGCGTTGAGCATTTTATTAATTCATTTGTTGTTTCATTTTTCGTCTGCGGAATTGGCCTTCGGCTCGCAAATGAGTGCCATGGTTGGGTGGCTGACATTTGCTCGGCGCAGTATGCGATTTGTTTTGTACAACTTGGGTCACGGTAGCTCTTTAATGCTTGAAAATAGGCAGCGTGAGAATATCATTGATTTTTTTTTTAAAGAGAAGAATAATACCTGCAATTAGAGTGCGCTAAGTACACAAATACTGAGATCACAAATAAAAACCTTTGTTTCGATTTCTAGCCATGATGAGCTACTTTACATCAATTGCAATGAATACTGCTCATCTTTGTGTGTTGAATTGTTGAAATGGAGTAAATTAAATTTGAGACCCATTAAATGGAGATGACTGAACTATCTTGCACCCTCTGCCTCCTTGGATTGCAGGAATAACAGAAGGGTTCATACTATAACGCTATGATATGAACACGAGGTTCCCCAGACGTGCCTGTTGGGATTTGCAGAGGCGGTCCGACACCAAAGAATGTAGACAGTCCTGTGTGGACACGGCATCCCCCTAACACATGTTTCCTGCATCCTTCTAAGGTGCCTGGGTAGGTGTGAGGATGAGAGGATCAGCAGACTTTTCCTCAGTCGGTCTCTGAGGAAAGCTCAAAGTCAGGTAGGTAGCTGTCCTTGGTACTGAACGACACCTTGGTCTACATGGCGTTGAAAGGGAAGCTCTCCACCCTCAAACATTTGTTGATTCCTCTGATGAAGCCAAAAGTATTGCATTTACATTTATTTTTATTAAGTTATCGTCATTTATCTAGAGCGATTTGCAGCCGGCTTTGTTACTAAGCTACTTAGAGTTATTTATTCATTTAAGCAGCTGGGTAATATTTACTGGAATAATTCCAAATAAATAGCAAGACCAAGGGTACTACAGCAGGGAAAGGGAAACCGTTTCAGGGAATTCTGGTTGCAAGATCATGGTTCTAACTATCACACCACTTGCTGCCTAAACCAGGGTAGTTCACTTTCAATACTTTTGAATCTGGACCTGTACCTCGATCACTTCTGACAGGTACCCGAACAACAAAGAGCTACAAGACCAGGGCAAAGCATGTCTGCAGCTTGTGTGCACACAACTTTGTTCTTCATTTTCTATTGCATCTGCAAGGTGCTGGGAGCATGCAGGAGTAAACACCTCTGGCAAAGTGAGTTTGTTGCCTTTCTCTTAATAAAGTAAGACTGGGAGCTGTGGAACCAAAACATGTTTATTGTCTCTCTGGGGTTCACTATTTAGTTTCCACAATATCATTGTCAAATATGACAATCATGCTTTCTAAATAATCTGAATTTGGAATACACACTGTACTGTATGTGTGGGAAGTTAGTGAAAAGAGGGAAAATCCACCAATCCATCCATTTTGAATAGGCACTTGTCAAGCACACAATCATGGTGGTCCAGTGCCTGTCTCAAAGGCAAAGGGTGTAAGAAAGGATATATACTGGACATGAACCTAACCCAACTCTCTCTCTCTCGCACATAAACACACACGTGTGCGCGCGCACACGCAGTAATATAATAAAGGTGATTTATAGTCACCAGTCAATATGAAACACATATTTAGGCTGTGGGAGGAAACCAGAATATCTGGAGAAAACCCATGGAGGTCATGCAAATATACTTTGAGCTGGGTTTGAACCCACATCCATACCCACAGCCCACAAGAGTTTTGAAGCACCAAGCATTAGCTGTTACCCTATAAGAAAAAATAATACAGTGTGTAAAATTTGGCCTGGAATGTTATAATAAACTATTAAGTATAACAACAAAATTGAGTAAGTGACCTGAGCAGACTACACAGTATCATAAGCAAGAGCTTATCCAACAGTCATCTAATGAATTAAAATTAAATATTATATTCCAGTGTTATTTGGTTGAGCTTTAGCATAAAAATGCATAGTGTTTCTTATGTTTGTTTAGATATTCTGTTAACAGGCAACATTTAATGATGAAAGTATATTAATCCATATATCAATAACAGTGAATGGTTTGACAACCCTTAAATCACTGCTGCATGTTCATTGACTCTACATGAAAAATTACAAGTCTAAAGAGTTTATTATGAAGCCATCTCCTTCATATTCAGGCTGAAATTTATCCCTTCTAATAAAATAATTTGATGACATTAATTATGGGGTTCACTGTTTTGTCGAGAAGTCAGCATACATAAACTGAAAAGCCAAAAATGTGTTTTATCATTTGGCTATGAAAGTTAGCCATAGCCATGACTACAAATGACTGCAAATTAACCTTTTTGGACATTACTGAAATTGAAAATTAAACCTATTGTCTTATACCGAAGAGTGTATAAATATACACATATGTACAATATCAGACACAAATATTCTAAACCAGTAAACAATCTGATATATTCAAGTTAAACAAATATGATTTTGAATTTTAATCTAATATAATTTTGTAGCCAAACAATAAGTTTCTCAAATTAAAAAAAAAAAAAAAAACTGTAAAAGATGCAATTGCGCTTTCAACAACCTACATTTGCAAAGAATGCCAATTCTTTCTGCTTGCTTATGACCCCATTAGAGGACTTAAATAAAATGCAAACGTTTGCCAACAGCATGACAGTTTTATTTCTAAAGTCAGAATATTCTGATGCGACCGTAACGGAAGTTACTGTCATAATACTATGCTTTATGAAGGCCAGAATTGTAACCTGTTACCTCTATACTAGACTTTTGCTTTTATCCATTCATAACAATGTCAGTTCAATAAACTTTCAGCTTAAAATAATGCTGAAAGCATGTCAGGTCTGCCAATTTTTGGCTAATATCACTGAGATAATTAGTTTTGCTAACTGGGTAACTGTTCTGAAGTACATGTGCGGAGAAAATAAAAAAAATAAAATAAAAATACAGAACAATATCACACCCCATTATATGCATCCAAAAGGAAATGCTCATTCATAACACTGCTGGATTTGCAGAAAAACTCTTAATTAGGTGCCAAATGAAAGACTGCATCAGGTTTGAACCGTGGCATAAGGTTTCTGCGGCTTACCGCAGTCAGACTCTGTGCTCTGAGCCGACTTGTGCTAAGGATTTGCCCTGCGGTTCCCGGGGGGCCTGGCCTGCCATCCTCTAGACCAGCAGCCATGTGGAAGATACGTACTGGGTTTGTCATCTGCAGACAGGGCCAGCGGGAGTGGTTTTGTTTTTGTTTTGGGGATCACTGCAAGAGTTTTCTCCTGCTTCTCCTCTCCGAGATGTTTGTTATGCAGGCCATTGTTACTCTTCAGCCTAGAATGTTAAACTTTTTTCCTCCAAGAATCAACAATTGTACCGGCACTGTAAAAAAACATGGTTACATTCGAGTAAAATATAATGTGCTGCATTGCCCTAACGCTGACCCGGACTCCTTCTTATCGACAACAGTAGATTTTTGCTTTTCCCTCAAGATAAAAACTGCACAAGGTAACAGGAGAAAAGTCAGAGTGCTTTCTGTGTTAGTGTAGAAAATAAGTCCATCATGACTGGTGATTCAGAAGAAGCTGATGTGTTTCCCCTGAGGTAGATTCTACAACAGTCTGACAAGGGAAGATGCCCTCCTTGTCAAAAGTGTTAAATGAGATTTAGGCATTGGTCAAATTAAATCATCTGTAAGAAGCCACAGTATTTTGCATGCATGTTTATTTGCATTTAATGTACAAGCATAACTTTTCAGTTTGCAATTTTCTTAAATGTTCCCTTTTTGTGTACCGTGCTAAACAGACTTTTATTTATATGCATGCATGGTTTCTAAGCAAATGGCAGGAAAACATTAACACTGCTGGCAAATGCAACCCTGCTGCATGAACCCCACCCCAGAGGAATGATTCCAGTGGACTGACAGGTCACATAAGCACTACCGTCCAAATATTGGTGCACACGTGTGGGAGATCGAAGATGCACATGTTGATGTGGCTGGCATTTTAAATGTTTTTTCAGTCTTGTTCTGCTGTTCAGACACGGTCACTTTAGATTCTAAAATGTGAGTTCAGCCCTGCTTGAAGCATCTGTTTTGTAAGATGAGTTCAGAGCCGCAGGTGCATAACATGCAATTGGTATTATAATCACAAAAGAAAAATCCTGTGGGTACTGGGGCAAAAATAACTGGTTTTATATTTTCAAAATGTATAACTGTACCACAATAAAAGGGAAGCACTAACCATTTTCAGAACTGAGGAACACAAGCTTATCGGGAAATATAGAGAAAAGAAGGTGCATCGCACTTTTAGAAAATAAAGAATAATATCCAAGAATATTTTATACAAATACAGCAAAGTGGAACGACCACCCTTTAGAGAGAGACAAAACTGAATTAACATGTATCCTTTGTAGACGTCAGACATCAGATGGGCAGTCACGTGGAAAAAAATTTTTTTAAAAACATCAACACACAAATAATTGACTAGGTGCCCACATTGAGATCCATTAAAGGTCACCTCGAATGGCTGTGCTTTAGTGCATATTTAAGGAGCGGGCGGCCCCCCGCCGTGGCAGGGACAATGAGGGTGATTACAATGATCAAGCTCAGTTTGAGGCTGTAGATGACTCACACAGCAAGCGCATTCATTCAAGGTGCAGTGCTCTCCCGCTCCCAGGCGACGAGAACAACTGATCTCGCATCCACAACTGTCGCCTGTAGGAAGTCTGCAAAGACTGCAAGGTGAAAAACATATAAAAAAAAGAAACAATATTAGAATTCATTGGTTGAACAAAAGTGGTGGTGGTGGCGATCAGTATGTATTTCCTTATGGCAAAGCCAGTCCCCTCCTATCTTCTGGATGCCTGTCAAGGCCAGGATTCTTTTTCCCCAAAAGGCACATTACACACTTTAAGACCTGCCAGTGTTCAACCTGTCCTGTGTTCTCCTTATGGTATATGTGTGTCTGAAGCTTGTATCACTCCCTGACAGGAACATCTTTTTGTTGTTCCCTTTTGGAGTGACCAACTGATTCAGAGTCCAGGAGGGCTGAACACTTCCCGTCAATCACTTTAGTGAGCCAGAAAGAATACGCTTCAGTGGTTTGTTATTGAAATAATATTTATGGATTCACAGACTACCTTGTACACTGAAAAATGTCCCTTACTCCAAGGAAACTATTGTTTCTGCATCATGTCTATAGTAGAGCGTCTTAAACAAAAACATACAAAACTGGAGAGAAAATTAAAATGCTTGTCTTTTTTTTCAGAAACCATACTACTGCATTAGATGCACACTATTGTCAAAAATATTTTTATTTATCATGTAAGCGTTTCAATTAAAATAACTTGATTTAGTAAATTATCACTGCGACATTATTCCCTTGGGCACTTTTAAAAATCAGAAAGGAGATTAATAGAAACTCATCGAGTGTACGTTATGATGGTTTTCTCTGCAAACCAGCTTTGACAGCCAAACAAAGCGATTCTGACAGGATATTATCTCGCTGACAGCATAATTCGGGCATCTTTGCTCTGGTTTTCCCACAATATCTCTTTTTCAACACATTTATTGATTAAAATTTGATTGTCTCTAAAGATGTGGCTGCAAAAACACTCACATTTGTAAAGACTACATTCTGTGTAAATAGACAGCCTGATTAAAGTGCCACGGATGCTGTGGATATTGACATTTCAAGATGCCAAGAAGTGCACACAGCTTTTGCTGTCCAAGACAAATGCCTGGGGAAAACCGTAAAATTAAAAAAAAATAAAGCTCGGTTTTTGGGTTCTGGATTCATAAATAAAAGTTAATTATTTCACTAAATTAGTTAAGATTAAATTGACTGAATTATTCCTACCAGAAACTACAATGAGGAGCAGAATCAGAGCCCGTGCTTGAATGTTAAAATAGAACTCCAGTTCAATTCAGGTTCATTTGACATGGTGTTTACAACAAGCTTGCCAGGGAACAATAAAAGTTATCTAGCTTTAATCAATGAAATGTGTAAATCAGCCAGGTTACCCATCTGAAAGGAGGGAAATGTCCAGTCCTGGAAGGAAAATAGCTGTCTTACTACATTCTGAAATGTGTCTGACTACAGTGAACTGGAGGTGTCATACAGAGTTTGTATAGGCTTGAACCCCACCTGGCCCAAACCTTATTCTCATCCTTTTTTATCACAGTTTTGGTGAGTGATATCATCATTAGCTGCTGGCTGTTGTACAGAACCACACAACAGCCGGTTAATCTGTTCTTATGCCATTAAACAGGGACTAAATTGCCTCTGTAAATTAGCACTATAATGCTAAGGAGGAAGTGAAAAGGTACAAAAAAGTTTGCTGACAGGAGACTTCATAGAGGGCTGTTAGGATCTAAACCTGATTGATATTTAATTAAACAAAAATTATGCTGTGCTTTTGACTGCATGCAAGGTTTTTTTGGAACTTGATGATAGTAAAAAGTGTAATGGCATGAAAAGTGATATCACAGAGCCCTTTCATGGAAGGTCATGGGTAAAATAAAGGTTTACTTTGGCCATCTATCTGGCTATCCTCAATAACCACTAATCCAATAAAAGATACTTGTCAAATCAAAGAGTGCCTTGGGAAAACATAGGGTGTAAAGCGAGGTAGAGCACTGGGCAGGATGCCGATGCATCACAGGGCATTTAAAGGTTCATATAACACACACAGTGCCAAATACCAGGAGCTTGGTTTATAAAGGGGATCCTGAAGCCCATCTAACCCATCCTAACCCCCCGCCCTGCACGCTTACAGGGCATTTAAAGAAAATGCAGTCACTAGTTTTCCTGTTGCATGGCTTTAGATTGTAAGCTTGATCCCGGCAGGTGACTGAAGGTTAGTATGTGGTGTGGGTGCTGCGCCAGTACCACCCAGTTCACTGAAACACCATAAAATCTCATGTAAACGTTCAGCTGCTTACAAATTCATTTAGTTGTTGTTTTTCTCCAAAGTGACTGACAATTTTAATGTTAGTGTTACAATGTTAAATGTTCCCACATTTATAGCTGTGTCATTTTTAATGGAGCAATACAGAGTAAATACCTTTCTCAAGGGTAGAGTAGATGGAGGTGGAATTCAAACCTACAAGCTTTAAACCTCTAAATCAAAAGGCAGCAGCTCTTACCACTACAGCGGATTCTGCCTACTACCTGCTACTTCACCTGTACAGTCTCCTGTATTATACAGTAGAAAATGCAGGAAAAACAAAGATTCACATGTGATTTCATACTCTTCACATCTGAACATTCAAACAGACTTACACTTAAATGTAATTTTACATTTAAAACTATACTACCTGTAACACAAATACCAAACATTAAAACAACTAGATAATAGCCGTTTGAAACATGACTGATATTTGCAAAGATTTGTTGGTATTTTGCAGTACTTCCCCGGAAGCACATCTACTGCAAGTGAAGCGGTTGAAGACAAACCTGTGTGCAGTCGGTGTTTCTACACTTAAGTGTTTTACACGGAAACTCAAGAATTCTGAGTGTAATTCTAAATGAAGCTGGGACTGCAGTTGGCAGTAACCACGAGGGCTCTGGATTTATGCGCGCTTGTGTTTAACCCGGAAGTAAATCTTTTCTTCGTGAAGCTGCTGCGAGAAACCCAAGTGTTCTGTAGTCCTGTAGTCTTTTATTTATTTATTTTTTTTTTTTTTTTTACTTTGAACCCGGAAGTTAATCGAATGTCCCTACTGGTAACGCGTCTGTTGACTCTGGGCATTCGTGTTTAAACCGGAAGTTTATTTGTTTTTCTTGAAGCTGGCGCGACAGTTGAAAACAAGTCTGATTTAGTTTCATTTGAGCCACAAAGTGCTCCGACTTTCTTTTCAAACGCCATTATGTTATTGCTTTGCTCTTAAAGACACTCCAGCTACCTGCAAATATGGAATTATCAACACTCATAAAAAAGACTGGTATGCTATGCAACTATAGCGGAACTGTTCTGCCGAGAAAAGTGTAACTGTGCGGCGTTATAGATAATGTTTGCTAATATCGATCATCAATGCTAGTATTAATACAGGTTATGTTTGTTTTATTTAATTGCCCTGTGTTTAAATTGATCAGTTCGCGACAAGATTGAATGTTACACTGAAATTTTTGACTAAATGCACCTATTAACTATTTAGATATCTCAGGTTATTATAGTTAGCACCAATGAGATTTACATTGTTAGACTTTTTACATAAAAGCTATGTACAATGATTGACCTATTTATATTGATAGACAATTTTTAACTGTTTGTTCAGAATAAGTACTTTGAGCAAGGGTACAACAGGAGGAGTAGGGATTCAGCCACATTCATTTTTAATTGCAAGACTCTAGTTCTAACCACTATGGCACCTGCTGTCATCTTTTGTATTGGCAATATGGATAACCAGTTGCTCTGAAGATGTTGATCTTTTTTCCCTGTTTTGTAAGGTCATCATCTGGTTGAAATCAGGGAGCGAGCACTCAAGAGCATCGTTTGTAAACTGGACCATGGCCTTCTATCAGTTCCTGACCTTGTGCAAGAGAGGATGCTGTTTGTGCACCTGCTTGAGTGGTTCAACTTCCCCGAGGTCCCCATGCAGGGAGCTGCTCTGGAGCTGATCGCTGTTTTAGCTAGAGTAAGACTGAACACATTTTGAAAGAGCTGTGCACTGTATAGTATTCTGAATTGCACTTATAGTCCTTATGGGACCATGTAATATGTCTTCCTCAGTTATGATTTTGTTCTCCATGTTGATCAACACTTTTTTTGTGTCCTCTAGCATCCCACTGCAGCACAGATGCTTCGAGATGTGGGAGCTGTGGAGTTTCTGATGCAACTTTCCCCAAAAGTGAAGCCAGTCTTGCAGGCTATCATTGATGGCATCCTTGATCTCCTGTTCCGACTTCCAGAAGCACTTCCAGATGTTCCAACAAGCACATTAACTGGGCAGTGGCTGGAAGCTTCTGAAAATAATGGTAGGATTAACGCTACATGTATCTTATTCAAACAAGGATGTTCTTGCTGCTTCTTGTTTTTGTTTAGTTTTTATTGTATTTAATAAGTAAAACAGGACAGGACTGCCACACTGCATTGTATGGACAGAATCATTCATTTTAATACAAAAGTGTAAATACATGTGTAGGTACTATAGGTAGATACAACACAAAATTAAAATGCTGCTGTATTAAACAGTGATCATGCATATAGTTTCTGTGGAATAAAAGATCAGCTGGCAACAGAGTCTCTCTAAATCTTATTTTATTATTTTTAATAATTTTTAATTATTACAAGTGGTCATGAAGCACCATTTAAGGAGCTCCAAAATAGTGGCCACATCACCAAGAATTCTTCCGAATTATGCGTATTAAATGTTAACTATTCTGGTGGAAGAAAATTAGATGCCAGGCTCAACATATCTTTGTAGAAGGGGCTTATAGCACAGACCATGGCAATCAAATACATTTTTGTCAAATATCAAAGAGTCAAAGAGTCAAAAGAATTTATTTGTCAAGTACATGGTTGTGTACCATGTGTTGAAATGTGCTCCGATCTGATCCAGGACGACTGTGCAAAAAATCTATAATGGAAAATAAAGCAAACACACATCCAAACACTAAGAAGAATAGAAACAGAAACAAGCAGCAAATAGATAAATAAGTAAGTAAGTAAGTAAATAAATAAATAGGCAAAATGGTAAAGAAACCGTTAAGGTGCCCTGGAAGGGCAGTGACAGTGGCGGGGGTGGGGTGGAGTGGAGTGGTCAGAGATTATTGAGGACCCTGGTCTGTGAGGGTTGTGATATCATGTCCGGGTTCAGAAGTCTTATGGCCTGTGGGTAGAAGCTCCTCCTTAACCTCTCCGTTCTGGCCATAATGTTTCTGAAGCGTTTGCCTGATTTCAGCAAGATGAATAGATGGTTGCTGGGATGAGATAGATCACCGACGATCCTAGTCGCTCTGGTCCTGCATCTCCTGGTATAGATGTCATGTAGGGACGGCAGATCAGATCTGGTGCAGCGTTCCGCTGCCCGGATCACTCTCTGCAGTGTCTTGATGTCCCGAGCACAGCTGTTCCCAAACCAGGAGATGATGTTCTGAGTCAGAACAGTTTGTACAGCACCAGAGTAAAAGGTTTTAAGGATAGCTTAATATATAATATATAAACATAATCGACATATGTTCCACACATCCCTCAGCAATAAAATTTAACTTGTGATTTATTAAGGATATAAAAGTAAAACAAGTGTTTTCGCTAATTATGTTTTTAACAGTCAAAGGAAGACCATGGCAGCTCTTGTTTCTTAAATTATAGCTAATGGAAGTAACAATACATTTCATTAATAAGACATGCAAAAGAAAAAAAGGCAATCAGTAAAACTCTAAAAAGTTATTTTGCAAAACAAATGAATTAAGAAATAATTGCAGTATTGTGGTATACATTTTTTGGGGAGATTCTGCTCTGAGTAGACTGGTAGATTAAAAGTGATACATGAAGTTCAGGACTTTTAATTGATAAATTTCTGTACCTTTACTCCAAGCCCCTGCTTGTATCCACACTCTAGATGGTGAATCACCCGTGAGAGGATATTTCCAGAAAAGCTCATGCAAGCCAGAACCATCAGATATCCCACCACAAAAAGTAGTTGGTAGGTTGGCACGTACATTAATTTATTCACTGTCACAGATGTAATTGTTCCAAGTATATTTGATTTCTGCCAAGTTTTCATTTCTCAGAAATTAAACAAGCCAAAACTGATATATAAAATGTTTCATAATACATAATGCAACTATAGCTCATACTTTTTTAATTCAGTGTAAATTAGTTAGTGACATTTCCCGGTTTGACAAAATTGGAGTAGTGATTAATTATTATTATTATTTTTTTTTTTATTTTGGCTTCCGTTAAAATCATTTTAGTGAGCAGTTCAGTGAAGTGCCTGAAGTTTTCCACTTTTCCTTGGTTGACTCTGACTACAACCGATCGACATATTCTGTCCTCCAACGAGAGGTATGGGTTCCCTGATGTCTTTGTTCTGTGTCAGCCTCTGCAGAACTTCAGCATTTCAGCTTTGCTTGTCAACACAGGTTGACTTTTCTTTAGAAAAGCTAATATGAACTTTTTGAAAGCTTAGTGAAAACAGTGAAAGGTCATGTGAAAAGTAAAACTTCTTTTGGGTGATCTGTTATGTGCAGCTTGGTTTTGCTGTTCTTGGTATCTGTACCCTACACCCCTCTACTTTCAGTCCCTATCTACTCCCTCCCTCCTAAAAATAACTTATGTGAAACTTAATTCATAATTGCTATGCTGATTATTAAAAGGTGCAGAGATATTTACTTATTTGTGCTTTGAAAATGCTTAAGTGAATTATAAATTTATTCTATATTTCTCATGTGTTTATTTTTTCTTAGCTCTTTGAGAAGTAGCAACTACAATTTAGTTCGGACCACTTGCGAACTTCTGCTAGATGTCATTATGCAGGACTTCCCAGCTGAAATATTTCTGCAGCGCCCTGGAATAGTGCAAGTAAGATAAATGGATTTAATCTGAGCGAGTGGTTATGAATACTTAATTTTTGTACTTAAGATTATGGGATCAAAGCCTTTCTGCTAGGTCGATAAAACCAATTAGATGGATTGGATCAAGTGGATTTAGATGCGTGACATCATTAAGCTTTAGGGCAGTAGATTTGAACCCAGTTCACAGCCATAGTGATTTAATTTCTGATTAAGCTTTTAGGACATTATTCTCATGAGACCCAGCAATTCGATTTTTGTCCACTGTAGAGGACATACACTTGAAAATGTATCTTCTAAACTGTGCATATTACAGTGCTGGGTCCTAATGCAGCTTGTAGAGGGCATACTGTGCTTATATAAATTATGATGGTTTAGGGTAGAGCCCAGATAGTTTATGATGAAACCTAGAAATATGTCTAAAAAACACGTTTTTGTTGCGTCCGTGGGGTGTACTGTTATTAGTATGCACAGTATGTCTGATCCTTTAGATGTTGTTTTTGGTTTACAGGTCTGTTATTTCTTTCAACAGTCATCAGTCATGTAATAGCAAAACACTGTGGGCAGCTTGTTGCTTAGTGGCAGCCACTTATAAAAAAGCAAGATTCTCTGCCAGCACATTTAAAAAGTCTCTTCTGCAGAATCTCCTCTCACTGCTGAGGCTGAGTCCTGGTCAGGGTGAAACGGGTGACCTGCCGCTCCAGGCCACAGACTGCCTGCGGCATATCTGCTCAGACCTGCACAGTCGGCTTCGCTTTCACCAAGACCCAAGCTTCCACGCTGCCAAACAAGGTATGGAAAGTGGAGAACTGTTGTTTATGAGCACGGTGCTGTGTCTGCTCACACCATGTAATGATACTGTTTAATGGTCATAGGATGATGTATTTATGAAGAGTTAATAAGTAGGTGAGTTGGAGCTTTAATAAAATAATATTAAAAAAATCTTTTTTTAAATCCAACATGCTTTTCCAGCTTTTCTGCACCAATTCCTAGAGGTGATTTGCTTTTATTTTTCTGCCCGGGTTACCCGTGGCACTCACAATATGTACTGGACACACCATGAATAAAGATATGTCTCACCAATTTAAATTGGTATTTGCCTCTTTAGACTCCATGTCCCAGAATTCCTCCTTGTCATACTCCCAAGATGTGCGAGGGGCTCAGCAGTCTATGGTCTCCTCCCCAGAGGAGTACAGCTCTCGACCCTCCGTGGTGGGCCGGCCTGGACACAGGGCCCGTGGAGATGGCCAAGATGGAGACGCTGCCTCATCCAGGTTGGGTGGTGCACTTTGCTTATCTGTATTAGATTAAGAGATGGAGGCCATAAAGCTTCCACAGACTTTATTTTACTAACTGCAAGGTTTTTATTTGTGTCTTTATTCACCTGAATTGTTGCACAAATGCAATTTTGCCTTTGGCTTGAAGGCATTTGTCAATTATATTGATTTGTTGTCGCAGGGATGTATTAGGCTGTTTATGCAGTCACAGGTGCCTCTATCAGGTCTATGTTTTGTTGTTAGTGGAATAATTTTTCGACTCAGGTAGTCTGCTGCTCTAGTCCTCAAGGTTACAACAGAAGCCCCCCCCCCAAAAAAAAAAAAAAAAAAAAATCCAACCTGCACACTTTTGTTTGGAAGATGAGCTCTCCAAACCCCGGTGCACAACACTGCCACATGAACCGATTTCTCATTATCGCTGACGGCACCTCAATTTTCAGTGGCGGCAGCAGCTCTCTCCGAGGGGCCGCCTCCAGACCCCCCCTACAGTCCCCCGTGGACCCGGCCCATCTGGAGGCACCCGAGCCGGAGGGTGAGGACGCGTCAGAACTGCAGCTGCGGCAGCTGGGCCTGGCTCAGTTCAGCACAGCCACCGTCGAGCACGCCCTGCCGCTGCTCAAGACAGGTGAGAAGCCGACACCAAGGGACAAACGCGCAACGGGGGCCGAGGTGCCTACATCGCCCGCACAGATGTGTGCGCATAATATAAAGCTGCTGTGTGTTTGCTTCTTTGTTTGCTTATTTATTTATTTATTTGTGCATTTATTGTGTTTCATTTTGTTTCCCCCCCCCTCCCAGAGAGCATGAAGGTCTTCCTGCGTGTCCTCGAGCTGCTGTCAGAGGCTCTGCTGCTGCTCAGAGACAGCGTGTCGGAGATGGTGTGGGAGGACAGCAGCCTAATTGGGCAGGAGCTGGCAAGTGGCACAGTCTCTCACCATCTCAATATTTGTGCCTCAGAGTGCTCTCACCTTTTTTTTCCTCTCTCTGACATGTGCCCTGCCTTTCTATTGTAGTTTTAAATCATAAGAGGTTGGATATGTGGATATGCCCAAGGGTGATTTTTCCCCTCCTCCCCTCATTTTCTGTGAATACTACCAATCTCATTTACCCACTTGGGGAATGTAAAAGCATTTAGATTTTGAAAGTAAAGACAGCAGTACAGTCCAACTTTCCTAATTTTTTTTGCTTTTGCCATTTACAGAAATGCCTGAAGTGGGGTTTTGTTCTGGACTTGCTGTGCGATGCTTTATTTTACATCGAAAGTTAACATAATCTGAACTCAGCCTTATGATCTTCTCATGCACAGCTATTTGTCTCCCTAAACAGGGGGAGGGGAAAATGCTTCTTTTTGTGGGAAGACTTATGTCCTTGACAGTTCCTATCAAACATTTGTTTATAAAATGCTCTCAGTGATAGACCCCTCCGAGCAGTCTTGTTGACTACATCTAAAGAAAAGTCTTTATGGTAATCATAGGGTATCTGCTGCCCCCTGCTGGAGCTTCTTGTTGTCATTTGTGGAGTACAGTCCATACACTTATTTGTGGAGTTAACTTTCATTCTGTTGTGTAGAAAGAAAAACTCCTGGGGTCCATGGACTGTTTAGGAGATATTCTGTACCATCATAGCAGCGCTGCATCGGACTCATCAGAGCGTTCACTGGTCCACCACCGGATGGCCTACGTGGGCACCGCAATCTTTATGGTCCGTTTCCTGCAGACACTCCTGCCTGTGGAGAAGGTGCGCTCCTGTTCAGGTCCATGTCCTCATGTGGACTGAGACTCCTCGGAATGACTTTTTATAGTGTAAGACTGCAGTGGTATGTTGACTTCCTTTATGATGCAGGCCAGTGAAAACCTCCCAGAGAGCACAGGGTCTGCCCTCTTCCACCTGTGCATGGATATGCCGTTTAGTTTGGGCTTCACCAGTGTGCACGAGTCTGCCATGGCCTATCTGGAGCAAGTGAGTCCGGAAAGTTACAGCATCTACAGGAGGACAGTTCGAGCAGCACAGTTCATGGAGTCGACTTGTACTTTCCTGAAAGAAGTTCAAACACAGGTGGGTTCTTTCTCCCAGAAAACCATATTTTTAATTTTTTTTTTTTTTTTATGTAAGGTACAAAAAATTAGATACAGCGTCAGAAAATGCCAAACTAATTTTTCTGTCATCTATATATTTTTTTTTTTTTCACCAGGATTTAATGGGATGTGTTTTGGCTATTTGCGTTTTTTTTTTCCCCCATGTGAATATGACCATTAGTTTTTGTTGACAGGAAGAGCAAAATTGGTCAGAATTACTGGAGCTGGCAGACCAAGCGACAAATGGACTTCCATACCATAAGCACCTGCCAGTAGTCCAGGAGTGTGTTCAGATGTGCTCCAACCTGTAAGGCACCATTTCTCGCTACCTTATGGGTGTAGTGGTCACGACACATGTCTGGCAGGAGGATAGACATCGATTATTTAGTTAAAAAAGGAGTCATGCAGTGAAATATTTTGTTGGCTGCAGTTCACAAGTATCCACTCACTTGTTTTTTAATGCAGATGGAAATCTGCACAGGCAAGTCCATTGCTTCAGGCACAGAGTCAGAAGATTTTTTTGAAACTTCTGTCTCATCCTCTCCCGTTTGTGAGGACTGAGACATACTCCCGCACGCTAAGTGTTGTAAAGGTGAGATCAAGTTTAAGGTAACAAGTGGGAAGAAAAAAAACAAGTCATAGGGTCTGGTGTTTGTGGAGGCCTGGGGTTCATATGATGTGTTTAGTTACTATGTTTCCATTACTCTCTTATATTTAAGGATTGTCTTGGGATCCAGAATGTTGTAAAGCCAGTGTCTTCCGTCTGCCATGGGGTAAATTTTCTCCTGCATGCACGAGTCCTGTATGAAATCTGCACGTTTGGGCTTCAGGACCAAGCTGAAAAGGTAAAATCATAGTAAACTTTTTAAATAATGCCAAATTCAATTAATTTTCTTTAAAAGGAGTTACATCCTTCAAAAGAACCTGTGACATTCCTATCTGTTATTTGTTTGCTGCAACAAATAATGAATATGAAGAGGCACCATAGTAATAACACATAGCACTGATGTATTGTAACTTCTGGACTAGAGGTTCAGACATCAGTTTGAATCCAGCTCAGTCTGTATGGAGCTTACATATTCTCTCTGTATTCTCAGGAGTTCTCTTTCACAGTCCAAAGACTTGTGTTTCAGGTGGAATGGTGACTTTAGATAGTACTTTGTGTGTGAAAGCATAAAGGAGTGTGTTTACCCTGCGACAGACTAGCGTCACATCCAGGGTGTACCCAGCTTAACTACACACCTTCATTGTACATCTGATTGTTCTTAGGCTCAGGACCACTGTGGGCTGTGTGCTGAACAAGCTTGATTTTGTGTGTGTGTGTGTGTGTGTGTGTGTGTGTGTGTGTGTGTGTGTGTGTGTGAGTGAGTGAGTGAGTGAACATGGTGTAGTCAATTATTAAAAAGTTATCATATTTGCGGTTCTGTCAGTGTTAAAAGTCCCACAGTGTTTTTGCAGTACAGGGTAGTTGCACCTTTTTTATGGGCAATTAGAGAAACGAGTCCAACAGACCAGAACACCATTACAGTGCACTGCCATGTGTTTGATCTGTAGGTGAATTCTGCTGCCAAGGATATTGTTCTCTTCCTGCTGAAAGGACAATTGATGATGACAGCCCCTGCTTGGAACAAATTCATCGAGGCACTGTATCCTGTCATTCCCATATTACAGGTACACCCCTCTGTGCAAACTGCTGTGAAACGGATATTGTAGAAGGAGGGAAGGATTATGAGAATCCACAAGAAAATTATTTTTCTATGATTCCATTAGATGCATCTAACATTTTCCTATGTTTTTATTACTTTTCTTAATGTTTTATAGTTACCACTTGTGCTCTTGACAATATATGACCCAAAAAAAATGCCCAACCAATATATTAAGTTTTTGCAAAAAATATTTTTTTGTCACCCTCATATGTTATACTATATATTCTTCTGTTTTGTGGTCTTATATTTTAATGAGTGTTGTATCAGTAGTCTTGGGAGAAATGGATATGAGCATATCAGTTTATGCCAAAGAAACATAAATAAGCATGTGAACCTGGCAGTGCTGTCAAAACCATGATTTAGTTTGCCGAGGACATTCAGTAATTGCGCCAACATGGTAATACAGCGAAGAAAATATGGAAAATGAACTAAGGCTGGTGCGTTTGCTATTGTGCCAAGTGTGAATTCCCACGGTGTATTGTCTGTTGGGTGAGTTGAGGTTCTAGAAAAAGTCTTTGTGTGTGTTAGGGCTACACAGACACCAAAGATGCACTGGGAAGCTGCGTCCTACTGATAAGCGAGGCGTCCGACGAGTCGAGAGACAAAGCGTTTTCAAACACGGCCAAAGCGAGGGCTGCAATCAGGCTGTTGTTCACAAGGCAACAAGCGTAAGAGCATCCCTCGCACCCTTTACACCAGGCTTTACACCAAGAACCAGAAAGGCGAGCAAATCAAATGAGAGCAGTGTTCTCTCATGTTGGCACCTTACCGACAATGCACCTTTTCTGCTGTTTCTTTTACGCTTGTCTCCTGTTGTAGCTTTTCCATTTCAAGTGTAAAGTTTAAACTATTTCATTTTTCACAGAAGGTTACTGATTATTTTTGCTCCTTTTATTCATATTTATCATTTCCTTGCTTAACTACAGTTTACATCCAAATGTGCTATTAATGATGCAGAATTTTATCCAGATTTAGTACAGATGAATACATTATTGGAGCAGTTGAGGTAAATAGGGCAGCAGAGGGTGTAGTGGTTAAAGTCATCACCTTGCAACAGAAGGATCCAAGCTCAAATCCTTGCTCCTGCTACTCTACTAAAGAACAAACTGCTTACTTAGAATTGCTCACGTTAACAATCGCAGCATAAACGGGCAATCTCATGTATAAATGGGCAAAAGAATGTAAATAATTGTGTACCTCTAACATTGTAAGATGTTTTATAAAAAGCAATGATCTAAATCAGTAAAAAAATTGCTGTACGACTCTTGACACTGGAATCAAAATAAGGATTCCTTATTTTTTCTTTCCTTATTCCTTATCCTATCCCTCTACATGTTTTTATGTTAGTCTTACTGCTCCCTGTGTTAGTTTCACACATTTTTTGTTTATTTCACTCATTTCTCCAATCTAGTGTGCGTGCTGCTGCAGCGCAGCACGTGATGTCTCACCTAGCCAAGTCTGAAGGCACTTCTTCCAGGCCAACTTTAGACTGTGATGTTTTGTCCCTGCTGCCTTCCCTCTTTCTCGTGAAAAAGTTAGTTGATGTGAAGCTTGACAACAAAGAACGGTCTGTTCTAAAGGTGAGTCTGTGAATCCTTTTGAAACAGATTCCTGTCTGTGTATTAATTTGTTTATTCTGACAAAAGAGACCTTCATCTAGTATGTGTCTTCACTTGGGGCCGGGTGATTAAAATTACCAAAGAGGAAACTTTCTGGAGTTATAGTCTTACAATCACTTATGTTTAAAGTGCGAAGACAGAGAGGGGTGCCAACTGCTTGGTTTTTCTGTTTATTGGAATAAAATAATCTTATAGAGTATTGATTTCTAGCAGTATAAAAATGCTGGTGAAGCAACTTCTTGGCATATTATTGTATTAAATAAGCAGCATGCTCTCGATCAATCAGAATCGACCATTTCACCGTCTTGTAGAGCAGCCCAAACCCGAGTGCCTCTTTTCCAACGCTCACATTGAATTTCGTTTGTGAATATAGCACTTAAAAAGTATGTCTTTCTTTGTAACCAGGTGGAGTCCATAAACAAGCTTTACAGTATCCTGGCATCAGAAACCGTGGACCTGGCTCTCAGGAAGTCGGCAGCAGAACAGCTTGCTGTTGTTTTGCAAGGTAAAATTAACGGTTCTTCAACTGAATATTTGCACAGGAAATAGCAGAATAACCACTGTTTGGGGAAAAATAACCAGACGATTGTGAGAAAATACTTTGTGGTTACTTTCATTTTTCTGCTATTGAGTGCTTTCTCAAACCTGATTGAGAAGACTGATGAGAGTGGATATTGACAGACATTTTGGCTGAGCTGTTGACCCAGTACCAGCCTGGGGATTGTGGATCATCACTTCACTTACAGTACTTCTTTTGTTAGAGGAGATTTTAACAGAATGTCCGGTCTCATAAAAAGTTCAGTTGCTATTTCAATGCGTATGGTTGACATTTAAACCTAAAAACTCAGGCCTAAAAGAAATCGCCACTCAAAGACGATTTAGAGTAATCAATTGATCTGAAACACATGTCTTTGTACTGTGGGAGGAAATTGAAGCGTGGAGGAAACCCAGGCAAACAAAAGGAGTGATTTCCATAATAATGACTTGAACCAGATATTAAGAATCAGCACTTTTGCGATGCTGCATGAAATATTAGAAGCGTGATTGCCTGTCAGGTTGAGAACCTCATGTTTCTAAAAAGGTGTGAGCAATTAGGAAGATATTGTTTGGATTTAAAACAAACGTTGCGTAACAGGAAATTTTATTTCGAAAATAGAACATTTCAACACACGTATTTTCAGCGCCCATTTTCTGCAAAGTTGATGCTTCTGCCCACGTTCGTATATGAGGAAAAACTGCCTTCGAACAAGATACCGCTTTAAATTGTACATTTTTGTTTGACCAGGTTTAGCTACTTCACACTGCTTTGGCGATGCAGGAATCAAACAATATTTGCAGTGTTTGCCAACCTAGACCAGGAACAAAAACGTGAGGGCAAAGAGAAAAGAAAGAGATTGTTTTGGAAAGATAAACTGTTATTGTATCTTTAATAACTGAATCAGCTGCTTTAATAAATTGATCTGCATTACCGCTCAAAAGTTTGGGCGCACGTACCGGAAGCACTTTATTTTCCATCAAGACATTTGTTTTAACAAGTTTGATTAAGAAATGAAGCACCATGTCTTCCCGGCTCTTCTGCCCCAGTTCCCAGTGATGCGTGCTTTGCTTTCACTCTTCTGTTGAGTTAATCTTACAAATATTGTCCATGTTGCCTATCATATATTTCACAGGTAATTTGTGCTGTACATTGTACAATAAGTTATCCGTTTAGATTTTAATTAAATAAATTTCTTGCATTTCTTTAAGATATAACAACACACCCAGTTCTAAGGAGCCTTGGCGTGACAGAAAAAATCATGTCTTTTATTGACGACTGCGTGAATACAAATATGGAGGTAAATCCTGCACCCATTTGACATCATTTTGTGTTTGTTGTCATTAAACTAGTAATAGAGTTCACCTGTGAAATGCTGTTTGTTCATACGGATGAGCCAGAACAGTGATGGTTGAAGGGTAAGTGGCATTAAGATTTGAAGGAAATTATGTCTCTATTCCCACTCTACTCTATCAGAGTCTGGACTGCTTGTTGGAGCCGTGCATTCACATGCTGAGGAAGCTGGTGTATGGCAACCAGACCCTGCGACACAGCCTGGCCCAGCAGCTGCCCTTCCTCATCACGCTGCTTAGAGGTACCATCATTCAGTCCACATCATCTTCCTCAACCCACCTGCCCCCCATTCCCAGGTCTAATGGTAAAAGTTGCATGGATAAGGGGAGGACAGTCTGAGAGTCTGTGTTTGAGAGTTCACCCCACAACCGCCACACATGACAAATGTTTCAATATTTCATGCTGTGTCTGAGGTGTGTTGGCGCTGGGGGGGAAGTGGAATGGATTTTGATTCCCCCAACGGTTACCTCACAGTGCTGCGGATATCAGCTCATCAGTCTTTTATTGGAACAGCCCTTCTGGATTCTGGCTTTGCATGTGGTGGGGAGGGGTTGCTTCCAGTAGCATTGCCCCCCCCCCCCTTTACTTTTCTGAAATGACATTTGTCAAATCTCATCAGCTGTTCCCAAGTGCTGCACTTATTGAATCTGGAGTGTGGGTTTTTGAAATATTTTATCTTTTCTCAATTATACCAAAAAGCAAGATGTTACAGTCTTGTTTCTCACCTCTTCTGGCCGTATAGTTAATAAAGAATCATAAAAAGCACAAACGTTACACAGTTCAACTGATCATGCTAGTGTTTTATAGTATACAAACCTCATCACAGTTCTGTTTTCTGTGTGTATAGCTCAGTTAGAGGTTGCATTTTTGCTCAGTAACTGCCATTGTCTTCACCCTGCTAGCTTCATTAATACTGAAGGAGAATAACAGTGATGTGGCTGAAGCTGCTGCGTTGATGTTCCTCTTATTGTTTGATGAAATTGCAACGATGGATGTGTGGTGAGGGCTCATCTAATATTTCCTGTCCTGTTGCTCATTCTCTTGTTAAAATTATTGCTTGGATGGATCACAGTCTATCGAAATATGGCTTTCATTACTTTGCATTCTGCTTGTATCAGGATAGACAATGCAGAACCCCCCGTGGTTCCGTCTACGTTCTCAATACCACTTTCAGTGATCAGGAGGTAATCACATACAAAACTTGTTTTTATTTTCTTACATTTTCTGTATGAAATGATCCATAATTGTGCATTTAATGCATTATTTTTGTTCACGTGAAGGTATAATGTGCCGTTTCAAGCTGCATCCCACCATGCAGTGAGCCCCTACTGCACTGTACTCCCACCTTACTTGGACCTGCTTGCTCTAAGACCCGCTTGGGAAATGCTGCAGTTTTCATGGAACCAAGCATGGTTTGGAGGGATTAATAACCTTCTTGAGCAGCTGGAGGGCCACAGGAGTGATATCACAGAGTAAGTGTTTTTGTTTTGAGAACAGGAATCATTTATGTTGTTGTTTAAAAATAGCTGACCTTTTACTTATTCCTTTTATTTTATTATTTATGTAATTTAAGGCATGTTCATAATCTGGGCATACTCCTATAAAGGTTTGAAAATGATGCTTAGTATGTGAACCTCCAATGTTATTTTATACATTCCAAATTTGTAGTATTCTTATGAAAGAAAGTATTTATTTTGTAAAATAAAGATATTTCAGTAATGTTGTAGAAATGATGTTAATTAGTGTGATATTCAAAGCACTTAAAAAAATTTTGATCAGTTTTTCTTATATATGTTCTTTTCTGAGTATGCAGATATATTCATAAAAGAAGTTCAGGTTAAATACCTTACTGTTATTTAAAGATTTTATTAGTAGCGAAAATAAATTGTAGTCCATCCACCCTTTTGTTTGTTACTCTCTTCTAGGTTCCTCGATGATCTGTACCTGTCTGCTGCTCAGGGTGTGCTTCTGAAAGTGACGGACATCCACAGTGGCCTACTGGACTGTCTGCACTGTATGAGGAGTGCCACCTCCCATAAAGCAGTGAGTGCGGCTCTAGCCAGGATGCGCTTTTACCTCCTGACCGATCAGCTTGCCCTCAAACCTAGCGGCAACAGCAGCAAGGCAGTCCTCAAGTCCCTCAAATGGCATCAAGCTGTTGAGAGGTTTGTATCGATATGGTTTGCTTACCTTAAGGGTTAAATTAAATGCAACCATTTTTGTCAGCTGGAGTAAATTTTAGACTAGCAGAGTTTTAAAAAGTCAATCTAAGAAATCTGTGGACTTCTTGCTGGACAGTTTTTATCTTTATAATGTTGTGTATTTTTTTCATTATTAATCAAGGTTCCTCCAAGTTCATCCAGCCTGCGTGGAGGACGAAAAGCTCCTTGTGGATGTAGTGGTTTTTCTTAATGTGTTCTTTAAGCCCCAGAAGCTGGAGTTTGATATGGCAGATCTGCGTTGGATGTTAGAGTTACTGCTCAAGCAGGTAATTCCTTTTTCCCTCCAAGTTTCAAAATAACTGCATTATTTGTGCACTGCATGTTTCATCTTGGAACGATTCCATTGTTTTTAAAATAATAATACCTACAGGGCGCCTGTATAATTTATTTTTCTCCCCCCCCCCCAAAAAAAAAATTGCATTTGCTTAGAAGTATACATCACACTGTCATGAAGAAATGTGTTAATATTGTGTAATATCACAGAATCAGAGATGTTTGTCTGAACTGCATCTAGCATTTTAATATAGTGTTTATTTCCACTGCCTTACTTTGCAAACTTATGATTTAACATGTTTTATGAAGAGTAAAAAAAAAAAAAAAAAAAAGCTTCTTTGGTGTTTTATTTAGGAAGTCATGTCTTTATGCAGAAAGTAATTCTGAGGATTCTTTTCTGGCCAAAATGGCTGTTAAGGTTACACTTTTTCTCGCTATAATACTGCGACCATGTTGCATTGCATCAACCAGCTACTGTCTGAAAAGTGCCCCAAAGGCTTTGTGATGGCCACCAAGGCGTACCATTAAAACCACATGTCCTTGTCTTGCACAATGGAGGAGAGTCATGCCTTGGTGGACCTCCTGGTGCGTGACGAGTCCACAACCCGTGCAGGAGCTGAGGATGTGCACATTCTGGTTGCCCAGAGGCTGCAAAAAGAGCTTATGGGGTTCTTCAGTACCTTGTTGCACAGTCTCATCTGCACTTATGACAGGTATGACAGCCCTAATACTGTGATAAGGGAGAGCTTTGGCCACCTCCTCCAGCTCTTTGTGAATTAACCAGAAACCCTTCATTATTATTAGTTTTATGATTTATTCCTAGTTTTACCCATCGGTTTGGTTGGAGCATTAAAGGAGCTGTCCAGTTAATGGAAGTTTTATAGTCACAAGAATATCAGGTGAACTCTTTTATATTGACCTTGCTGCCCTAAGGGTACGATTTATGTACTTTAATACTCTACTGTATGAAAATGTTTATGTTCATCCTATGAGTTTGGTCAGATGCTTAACACAGTCTAATTTTAATTTTGTTTCTGCACATATCCAACTTTTCAGTCTTAACAGTTTCAGGCCCAGCTAATAGATGGCAGTAAAATGGACGCAAGAGAACGGGATTGTGGGTCCACTCTGAATGAGTGAACTTAACGCAGTGCTCATAGCTTGCGTTCTTGAGTTGTGATCATTGTTTATTTATGAAATGATCAGTGAGTTGGCACTGAACATGAGTTTGTGAAGGCAAAATTGTTCTGTTTTTATTTTATAATCATTTTTAACTTCAATGTGGCTTGAAATTAAAGAAAAATTTAAATAAAAGCTCTCACAAAGAATGTTTTATTTATTATGGGTCTATCTGAGGCCTTTGCAAATCTTAACATAAAAAGCTTTTATTAATTTGTTGGTGCTGAAAGTTACATTGGAGTTATGAACAAAGTGACTTAAGAATTCTGGTCCCTGTTGTGTTTGTAAGTAATTTTTAGTCTCCAGTGTTGCACATTTTTATGAGCCATGGATTTTTCATGCCACTGATTGAATTAAACATTGTACATTTATGCTTTCCGTGTACTTCCAAGGCTTTACTGTCGGCTCGGGGATGACTTGGTTATCAGCATGAACCGAGAGCACTTAAAAACGCAAAGATATACAAATGAGAACGTAATAAGGCAAACTAACAACTCCCCCTGGCTATTTGTTTGAACACCAGCAGCAACTCAATGAGCAACTCAGAATTTATTTATTTATTTATTTATTTATTTATTTTTATTTTTTTTTTATTTTTTTGTAGTAGTAGAATTCATTTATTGTTTCCCTTAGAATTCCCGAGATGCGTGCTTTGTGCAGTGATAAATGGGTACAATGGAGCCTTTAATCACCACCCCATTAAACCACCATTCTGTCGCAGCATGAACAGCTACGAGCCGTGGAGATTGCATTGATTTCTTTCTTTCTTTCATTACCAGGGGAGCTTTCCATACCGTTGACCAGAATGATTTCCTTTAACTGCTGTCAGATACACAAATACCACCTAAATTGCATGGCATTCATAACCTGTTGACTCATGTACTTGGAGAAATGTATGTTTTTATTACGAATTACTATTTCTGCAACTGAGGTCATCCCATGCCTAAAATATTTTTGCAATGAAATCAGAATTACAGTTTTAACATGTTGATGTTTTGCAGCCGAGAGGAATATAATGTTTCAACTTGTTAACTTTTGTCTGCGATATTTGAAACAAATTATGCATACTCTAGCTCAAAGGAGATGAAATGAAATGAAAAGAAATGATGGCACTTGAAATGTGTGTGTTGCTGCTGGAGTGAAGCTCTTCAAGGTGATAAGCAGCAAGGTTTCAGTAACACCCTCCCCCCCTCACCATGTTTTAAATGCAGGACGTGTCTGGCCCTGGCGGGGCCTGTAGAGACACAGCTGGCCCTGTGTCTGCTTCAGTGCCTGCGGGTATCGGACGCCCCCCGCTTCTATGGCCTGCCCTCGCTGGAGAGGACCCTCAGAGGCATGGCTCGCGTGAGCACGCTGCCCAGCTGGAGCACCCATTCGGCAGCCCTGGACTCGCGCTCGCTCTGTCTCAAGTACCTTAGCGGCCTTCTGGAGGTCTGGCTCTCAACCCCGCAATCCCTGGGCCCCCGCCACTGCTGTGCTCTCTGCATAAACCCTTGGGTCCCTGGCTCAATGCCTCTCCGCACTATATAGTCTCTCAAAACTGAATCAGGGCCTGGAGTCCCACTAATAAATATTTATTATCAGTATTTAAACCACATCTAACACTATTATTGATTTATTTTTTAATCATTACATTCAAGATTTCTTTTTTTAATTCAATAATGTAAGTTGTAATGTAATACTGCTTGTCTTCAGATGACTGCTCTGTTTCATCTATAACACTATGATTCCACATATACAAATATTTATTTGGCTGCTTTCTGTGAAAATGTTCCTTAATGTAATTATTTTCTGTTTATTCAGGTCATTTCCTCTTTCTATGTTGAATGGGGAGGAAACTCCATGTCTTTCATGGGTAAAGGGGTCACGAAGAATGCTGTCCTCTGTCTGCTGCATTTGTCCCATGAAATGCTGGCCGAAGGCAAGGATGCGGTCAGTATATGAATCCAAATATCTAATTTTCTGCCAGTTAAAAATAAACACATTTTTCAAAGTTTAACCAAAGAATATCTCTTATAGAAACATGGCATTTTTTAAAAAGGTTTTAAAAGGTTTAATGCACAGCAATAGGGTTTTTTTCTGGTTTTATTTTCAGATACTTAAAACATTTCTCTGCATGAAAATTGTTATAAACTATTAAAAAGTACATTTACCATGGTGAAATGGTTAAATTATTGTGGTTTTGACGCCGTTGCATTTTGTGTACACATTTCCCTCAATTTGATACGTAGCTCATGTTGTGTTAAAGGAGTGGATGCCCCTCTGGTCCCTGGCACACGACCTTCAGGAAGAGCAGGCGACACCACACCTCGGCCTGGCCTGGCTCATTCCCCTGTGGGTGGATCGAGACCCCGAGGTGAGAGCTGTCACACGTAAACAGGATGTTTATCTTCTGGCATAGGTTGTGGAGCACTGTATGTGTGCTGCTGCTTCAGTGTTCTGTAATAACTTCCTGCCAGTAGATCTGACACTAGTGTAGCTCTGTGACAAAGATGCTGCAGCATTTATTATTGTGTTCACTAATAGTACTGGGCTCATACATTTAGTGAATATGATGGAGACACAAAACCACAAATTTAGTAGATGTATTCACTTGTATGTACTTGGCCTCAGTGGGTTGCCATCAATGAGGAGCATGCAGGGTTGTTTTTAATACAAATATTTTAGTCATTTTGTCATATTTATTCTATTTTAGTGTTGGCACAGGTTGTAAAATTGTATGTTATTTTGTTTTTGGTGTGGTTTTTAATTCTGTGCAGTACAGCTCAGCTTGCAGTATGAGTTCAGAGTGTTTTTAAGACAGGGATATATTCCCCTTAATGACAGCACTGGGAGAGTGAGGTTCCCGCCTTGGCAACTGCATACCCGGTGGGGGCTGACCTTCCCACCACTCTTTCTTCCCCTCAGGTGCGATTCGCCAGCTTTGGCATCGGCTCGGCGCTCACAGCCACCCCTGCAGGCTGCTTCGCCCTGGCCGCCAGCTGCCAGAACATATCTGGGGGGCTGTGGGGTACTCTGCTGAATGTGCTCCTGGACCAGCTGGAGTGCAGCATGGTCCGCAGGGAGGTATGCCTATTGCAAGTACACTCTTTCACACCACAGTGTTACTGCACAGTTTACAGGGCTTTTTACAACTGACTTGTGTTTTGTTTTAAAGTCTCTGTAGAGAAATTAGAACATCCTGGTAGAGCATTTGTCAAGGTTGTGTGCAGTACTTGCAAACCCCTCAAGATGGCAATATTGTGGTACCATACCGGTTTGTGTTTTGCAGGCAGCTTTTATTCTGCAGAACTTGCTTGTGATGCCTATGCCTGTCAATATGGATGAAGCGAAGGACTTTACCTGGCAGGTGGGTGTTGCTAACAGCAGGCCTCTTTATACAGAGGCAGCATTTGGGTTGTGAAAAGAGCTAGAATGCTAAACAAGGGAGTGAGGCAGCATGACCTATAATTTTTTATATCAGGTAGCGGTGCCATTTCTTTAATCTCTGTCTTATCTCAAAGCCGGATCTTTGATTTTTCTTACCCAGAATATACGTTACAGGTTTCCCATCTGTTGTGCTTCCTGTTGCTGTGCAGTTGCACTTGTTTGCCTGCTTTTAGGTGTGCAGATGTTAAATGTCACCCACTTTTTAATTTATTTTTCTGTTGTGTTTCCATATCATGCTGTGTCTCTCTTTTAAGCTGTGACTTGCTTAGATTTCTATTTGTCTCTCTGTCCACGCCCAGGGTCCGTGTGTGCATGATGAGGCGTCCGGTGTGTCGCTGGTCGGCCTGCCTGCCTTGCAAGCCCTGCTCTACCATTGCCAGTTCTTTGAACACATGAGCCAAGTGGTCCGGTCCTGTTACCGTGGGAGGCACTTGTTTGACTTGAACTTCCCCAGGGCTCCAAGCACCCTGGAAGATGGCGTCTCTGAAGGTGACCTTACATAACCTAGAAAGAGACACTGTCATCTACATGAATGTTGTAGGACAAATTATACAGTATGAAATGTATATGTCATACACAATTTCTGTAGTTTCGTCAATCTGCTGTTTTTTCTGTTGCTTCTTTAGTGACGATGGTTTTGGATTGTTCAAGGGTTCTCCAGCAAGGTCCGAATTGACATTTTTGTATTTATAATTTATTGGAGCCTCAATATACAAACAATTTGGTACCCAAAGTCTGTTTGCAGTTTGTTTTGTTCACAACTCTAAATTTATTTTCACTATGAAGTTAAAATCACATATTAAAAATACAACCATTTGATTTATTCAGGGAATAGGCTTTGGAAAAGTTTTATGTAATGGTTACCTTTAATAAATAAAGGTGTAATACTTTAAAATATTTGTGCTAGCTTTGATCTAAATTAAAATGAATATAAAATTAATGAAATGTATGCACTCTCCAAAAACTCTGTTTCAGTGGCGATCAGCAACTGATTTATTTCACAGTTGTGCAAAATTCATCAGCTTCTTATTAATTCTCAACACTCAGGAGGTCTAGACAGGGACTTTAAGCTGTGGAAGGGAGGAAAGAAGTTAAATTAAGGTAGACCCACCCTCCTCATTCTGTTTGGGTTCTGTTTACTGCCAAATTTCAGCTCATAGGGTAAATCTAAGGTGTATTCTCCTGGCAACAAGCACAGATTAAAAAAAAAAAATACAGATAAGTGAAGAACATGCAGTAAACTGGAACATTCCTGTTTCCAGGAATTCATAACGAAACCTTTCATAAAACTTTTAATTGAATTATTATTTCACCTTTTGGCCGGTGGCAGATGACCAGTTAGACCAGCAGTGTGCTGTACTGCTTGGATGTAATCGCTACAAGGTATATTTCAGTGAGGACTGTGATGGAGAAACCCTGTCACAAATATTAGTACAGAATTAATTAAGAAATAACTCATACAATGTCTGTTTAATAGCTTACAGTTTCAGTAAATTCATTGGTACGTGGTTGAATCTACTATGGTTAACTCTAAAACCACCTGCTGGACTCTGTCACAGCCCTCCTCCTTTTTCTTTGACTGTAACAACTGAAGTAGAACCACCCCCAGCAACAGGCACAGTACAGATGGCCTTGTGTGTCCATGGGTTCCCATTAGATGCTGATGACTCAATGAAGCAGTGGAGAGCTCCTTCTGCCCCATTAAGCCGGAGTCATTTGTCGGCCTCCCAGTCTACCTCCAGCACTGTGGTGAGTTGGTGTGACAGAGCAGGGTTACTTCAATATATTCAGCCAGGTAGATTGCTGATTGGTGTGTGGTTTTTGAAATGGTCACCTTGAACCACGGTCGGTTTACCAAAATATTTTAGAAACGTTGCATCCATATTAAGCATAGTGCTGTTCATGTAATTCAAATATTATTATGTACAGTAGAGGCAGCAGGTGGTGCAGTGGTTAAAGCTGTTTCCTTCCACCTGAAGGACACAAATATGCTGTTGTACTCTCAAGAAAGGCATTTACCTGAATTGTCACAGCAAAAATTATAATGCTTAATAAATATTACTTAAATTAAGTAGCTTCGTACGTGAATCTTAAAACTTTAAAATGAAAAGTGTAAGTTAAATAAATAAATAATTTTGCTAAATTTAACTAGATAAAGTGGCCATTTCTTTCACCACCATGAAAGAAGATCAAATCTTTTTTGGGGCAGCCAGAAGATCAAACCCATATATGTGCAAAGTAGCTAAATGATTTTTTAAAATGAAAATACCTGTGCTATGCATTGGAAATGCCAGGTGAGATTCACTGCAGTTTGGACTGTTTTCTGCACTTTTTTGGCCTGGTTTGCCAGCTGCGGTAGGTCTAGCTGTACCACTGTGGAGGACCTGTCAAGCTCCCTCTCCATTGTAGTTGGGTGGCACAGTGCTCATTTGTTCATCCCTGTGACCCTCCTCACCTTACCGAAACGCATTTTTCATCTGGAAGGAATAGCTCATTCTGCCTTTTATTATGTCCAGTTCAGATTTTAAACTCTATAGATTGAATATCCATCTGGGAATTATCAATGAGCGCTGCTCCTGGAAGGGTCATGGTGCCAAAAAGTGAGGCAGGGAACACTTTGGATCAGACACCAGATTGTCACATGCATTTTTGATAATGATATTAAAATCTTTATCTTTAAATTTGTACACAGTAATATAGACTGATGTTTTTATATTGTTCATATTGTGTGTTATTTCATGTCTGTTTTAATATTATTTCCAGTGCTCAGTTTTTAGCAGGCCACATTTATAAGTATTCATGCCTCTTTATATTGCTTTGGTTTTGCTCTGCTTAATTACTGTTGAAAAGTCCTCAAGCTCACACTTACTGTTGTCCTTTTTGCATTGTTTCTGGATTGGACCAGATCCTCCCTGATGGATCCGGTGAAGTACAAACACCTGTTCCTTCGTCCTCACTGGCCACATTTCCAGAGACACCAGCTAACAGACTTGTGGCTCAAGGTGATCAGAGAGGGGAAGGTTTGTGAGGGAGGCGAGTGACATTGTGGTTGGCCATCAGGATTTGTGACTCAGTAAGAGGACCTGGGTTTGAATCCAGCTCCCTCTGTTGTACATTTCATCAGGGTACTTTGCGTGAATTGAAACAGTAAAAATTACTCAGTTGTATAAGTAGGTTAATAATTGTAAATAACATTTAGAATAAACCTAATATTATAAGTCATATTGGAGAAAGGCATCAGTTGAAGGTATAAAAAATATACAGTGCTATTGTATGCATAACATTAGACTGCATAGAACATCTAAATATATGTAGTTTTGTGCAACTGATGCTTTGATGTACCCTTGAATGTAACCTTGAGTGAATGTTTTTGTTCCACAGGTCAAAGTGATGCAGACACCAGCAGCTCAGTGGATTCCCATGACTCCCGGACGGCGGAGCAGCCCCCGGATCAACATGGCACTGTGACTCCCCACCTGGCTTCCGCTGTCTGCAGCCTGTTAACCAACCTGCTGATCGTGCTGCCCGAATTTACCCTCGGTGCCATCCGCCATCACCAGATCCTCTCCTCTCTGGCCAGGTATGTGTGCATCAGCAACCACTTGCCAGAGTGCCAGATCACACTCTCTGCTTAAAGTCAGCAGCTTGGGTTTGGTTGTTGTCCTGAGGTTACCTTCTTGCTTTGCTCTGCAGTTTGGTGGATGCTGGAAAAATTGAACGGTGTCTGTGTGAATTAAGGGATACTGCTGTGATCCTGGGCGATGCTGAAGATGCAAAGAGTCAGGTGCCTGTGGCTTTTTTTCTTTCTTGTACATTAACCCAGAACATAAATTATAGTCAGAGGAGTCCGAACTTACTAGTGTCAAACACCCCATCCATTCATCCACTTCTGTTTGGGAAGGAAAGGTTCATTCTCTTTAGGAGGAAACTAAAGCACCTGGAAGAAAATCATATAAACATGGGCGTAACATGCAAACCCAGTTACAGGCTGTCTTGATTCAGTTCCATGTTCAAATCCATATCCCAGGCACTGTGAGGCATCAGCATGATCTGCTGCACCATCATGCTGCTCCTCAGACAACCCCATGCAGTCAAAGTTGAATAGTTTTAGCTGTTCTATTTGCTTCTCTGTTTCATGTCTGATTTATGCCCAGAAACACAGTCAGCATTAACAGTTCATGCTGACTTCTTTTGTCATTTAGGTGCTGAGTCTCCTGCAGTTTGCATCTAACTTCTCAAAACTGCTTGAAGCATCAGTAATCCTCAGTCCAGAGCTGGTGTCTCAACTGGAGTTTCTAAAACCCATGCTGGGCAACATCGTCTCTGTTATTACCCTCAGTGTCAGAAATATTGGTAAGGAGCAGCAGTGAATGCTTAAATGTGTTTGCCTAGCCTCGTATGTTACTCTAAATAATATAATACTGCACTTTTTCTGGAACTTCTTTGTCAGTATTCTATGATAAGTTAATTTTATAAAAAAGGATTTTAAATAAAACCATTATTCATTAAGAGAACGTACTTTTCTCCGAAGTGTCAGGTTTGTATATGAAGGTACTTACAATAATTTACTCACTTGTATAACTGTTTAATTTTTTTTCAGGGTATCTTGCTGACTGGTATTACAGCAGAAAGAGTCACTGCACTACTGCTGGTGTCAACATGTTTTTTAAGTTTGTGAAATGACATTTACGTGACATTTAAGTTTTAAGACAAACTGAGTTTCAAGTCAAGTGCATGCGTGTCTATGTGTCTGTTTTCTCCCAGTGCGAATTAACTGCACTATATATTTTTTCACAAATCTTCCTGCCTCCCTCCCAGATGCTGGCACCAGAGGCGCTGTTCTCCACACCTGGGCCGATTTGTTTACCCTCCTGGCTACGATGCTGAGGACGGACCGCTCAGTGGCGCTCCCATCTGTCTGTGCAGCATTGGCGCGACACTGGCAGCCGTTCACTGGTGCGCTCAGCAGCTCTTCATGCACGAAGGGAGCATGCAAGTTTATTTGAGTGCATACAAGTGTGTGTATGCATATGTGTCTTGAGTCTGAGAGTGTTTGTGAGGTAGAGGGACAGATGCTCAGCATGGGTGGTACAGTTGGAAAACTGGCTAATTATCTTTTTCGCTTTCAGCCATTTCCTCATGTTGTGAAGGAGGCTGTGAGGAAATATGATGAGTCTTGTTAAAATTTTAATAGCTGCTTCTGGGATATGGATGTATTTTGTTAGACTGTAATAGAGCCAGCCAGGGAGTATTTCTAATTCATTGACTACAGACCAGGTAGGGGGATGCCACTGACCTGTCGTATGGTGCCTTTGCTTGCAAAGGGAAAATTTAGGTGAATGTTTGAACTGTTGCCACTTTCACAAACATATATGGGTTTGCACCTGAGATGAGTCACATTCATCACTGTTCTAACCCCCACCCAGGCACTCTGGATTTCTGCATCCAGCTGTCTTCTGCAGAGCCTGTGCTATACGATGCTGCCACACGCTTCCTCTCAGCCATCCTCACCGAGGAAGCCAGGAGACGCACACAGGGTGGCCCCGGGACAGTCCTCACAGAGCTGCTCAGTGGCATGCCTGGTGCCCAGCTATGTAAAGTTCTTTTGCAGGTACACTAATTGAGCAGGGAAACCCCTTTTTCTGGGTTTAGTTCTTATTTAGTCACATTGCTGTTACCTTCTACAAAGGCCATATACACACCTTAGAGTTTTATTTTCTCTCCTTTATGCAACAGAGTGCTTTTAGCACTGTTTTGAGAAGAATCAAAAGCAGGGGCCACTACTGCAATTTCAGTCTGGAAATGTCTGTTATAGGTTTAATTAATGAAAACTATGTTGCCCTTTAGTTTTAAACAATTCTTCTGGATTATATCATAATTTTGATATTAGCAAAAAACAACTGCCAGAGCATTTAATGAAAAAAGAATTAAGACACAAAACACAAACTGTTCGGGCAACATGGTGGCATACTAGGTGGTGCTGTGGCCAGCTGTGTAAGTGGGCAGATCAACGTACATAACTTAATGTACAAATCTAATGCTGTTGGTCACTTTAAGCAAAGCAAAACGGGGAAAAATGCAATTTTAGTCCCTTGACACAGTTGCATTTAGAATGGAGCTTGGATATTTTGAGTAACGTGGCCAAATTTTTATCTGGGATATAGGCAAGGTTTTTTGAAACCATTCAGTAATTGGTTCACCTGCTCTGTGGTCATTGTGTTCTCAGTGCTTTGAGAAGAGGCCGTTCGAGGATCCCCTGAAGAAAGTCACGGCACAAGCGCTCATGTCTTTGCTGGCCAGCAGTCCAACCGCACAGAGCCATGCTGCCAAAGGTACAGCACTGTTTGCTTCATGTCCACAGACATAAGCCAGTGAATCCGAGTTTCAACGAGATACGGTTCATGACAACCCGAGAGCCTGGCAACATTTTAAATTACCTGTCAAACAGGAACATTTAGAGGAGACGTAGATAAATCTTATATATCTATAGAGCTCAATCTCTGTTTGTTTGTCTGTGCTTGATGTATGGCTTTGTTTTTCAAGCCACAGATTTTAAATGTGGCCCAGTGTTACTTCGCACCCTTAGTGAGGTTTTTGCATAAAGTTTATTAAACTCCGAAAAGGCTACGTACCATCTTGAAATTTAAAACGCTTAGTGTTGCACGCTTTAGTGATGCAAGAGTAATACATTTTTGACAATACCGCCACGAACAATACTTGTGTACTAAATGCAAGCAGTTTAATGGTAAAACTATTTGGTGATTATATAATGTTTTAATCATTTTTACCTTTCCATTTTCACCTTTTTGACCCAGGTGGCATTGGGTAATGCAGCTAGTGGCTAAATAATGACAGAAATTGATGTTGTATGTAAACATTTGGATAGCCAAATTTGACAGCCTTAAAACTAGTAAAATGGGCAAATTCTGAACAGGTAAAAAATATTATCGTAGTCATTATTTTAAAATAAGTCGCTTTAATGATTTGCCTTGAGTTCATAAGTTGGTTTGCTTTGAATTGTCCTTGTGCAGCAATACAACATTTCACTTTTGCTGTCACTGTTATGCAGTGTATTAAATATCCGTTTACTTGCTGCATATATTAATTCAGGGTCAGCTGTGTGTAGTCTGTCCCAGAAGCACAGGAAGCACCATCACAGGGCACTCACACACTCATTCACTTGGAAGAAACCCACGTAAACATAGGGAAAACATGAAAACTCCACAGATACTACGCTGGATTTTTCTAGGTGTCTATGTCTGAACACAACTCAGGAACTACTTTCTGAACCCCTGCATCAATCTAAATATTAAATATGTGTCTTTAAAGGTGTAGCATCACTAACTTCACTAGTTTCTTTGAAAAATGTTCATTTCTTGGTGGTGTTCCTCAGCTGGCTTGGTCGACACATGTGTGGAGCAAATGAGACACGTCCATGCACAGCTCCACCAGCAGTCCCTGAAGTCTGGGAAAGCCACACAGAAGAAGAAGGTGAAAAGGCAATCCATTTCAATAAAGAGTAGCCTGTCACTCCCTCACTCCCTTACTCACTCACTCTTCTTAACTGCTTTGTCCAAGTTGCCATTGCAGTGTTCAGAAGCCTACAATGAATTAAAAAAAATGAACGAAAATGTATGAACGGAAAAAAAATACTAATAATTACATAAAGTATTCAGACAAAAGTGCAATGGTACAGCATTTTATTGTAAATAGGAATTATTAGATGTAGTAAGTGCAGTGTGTATATTGGGTTTTCATTTTTTGTAGCAGCGACATTTGCTTTATCACTTTATCAATGTAATTAATTTATTTTTACTTAAAAAGCAGCCTAAAAAAATAAGTGCATGGTGTAAGTTATGTTGCTTCTTTATTTGTGTAAAGTATTTGTTGTAAATAAATTCTGATGTGTCATATGTAAATCTTGTCAAATAGCTGTTTACATATGAATGTCTGACATTTTATGTCTTTCTTTGACAGGATGAGAGATGTTTGAAAGAATTAAAAATGGTTTTGCAAGTTCTCAGAAACTGCCTTTACCACCACGATGAATGCAAAGTAGGCACTTCCAGTTTCTAAAGTTTTTTTTTTTGTTTTGTTTTGTTTTAGATAGATCAGTTTTGCACCTAAAAATGTGTTGCACATTTTTTAGAAAGGAAGATAAATTGAAGCATATTTGAAGTAAATGGGATTTATTGAATGGCACCTGGGACATTTTGAAATTTTTTTTCCCCTGGTTTTCCATAGGTTGCTGCTACAGACTCTCGCCTTGGTCAGGTGGTTCATGCACTCTGGCCGTGGCTTTTGTCAGATGATGCCCTGATGACTGACGCTCTGGAGATGCTCTGCATCTACACCGCCAGTTGTCCCACAGGTTTGTCCACGCTGACACCTTTTTATATGATGGATTGACAGAACCATTGTTGGCCAAAGCACTGTGCTCCTCCACTTCTGATTGCTGGGAGGCCCTTCTCGCTACGGGTCCATAATGGAAAGTCGATTTTGGCTCTTATGTGATGACCTGAGCTCCCTTCCTACCTCAGAACTACTGAGTCCCTTTCAGCGTTTTAAGAAGGGTCTCTTTCAGAGCCACTTCTTACCTGATCTCGTCACAGCTCCGTAAATTTGCATCACACCATCTGTCACGATCACTTTTTGTTTCCACTCAGACTTTCACTGAATTCTGTAAGCAGGTTTTCATTAAATGTGTGCTGGAAAAACTAGTGCTATCGGAATAACTGGGCTTCATACAATCTTCAGATCCTGTGGTAGAGGTAAACATACAGTCGCTTACATGAAAACTTCCCGATTTATCCATGTGGATAGCATCATGTTTTGCAAAGGTTCTCATCCCTGTGTGTGCTCTGCCCTGATGATAATAAAGGGGAGCTGCATGCCATCTGGCAGGTTACTGCGCCCTTGTTAGTGTGGGATCGAGCAGCTGTTACCCCCACTGCAGTAGTCTGAGTGAAGATTTCCGTGTGCCGCAGGGAATGCGCCACACTATTCGCAAGCACATATATGTATGTTGCTCATCTTACCTGCACTCCTATAGATTCGTGTCAATGAGAGTGCAATGAGCAAAAAATAAAAGAAAAAAAAACGCTTCTATCATCTCTTATTAATACAAATCCGTCACTGTTTGAGATCTTTGATAGATTTTATAGTTTTCCATTAATATCTATTAAAGTTTGGAATGAGATGAAATAGGAGTTGCACAAACATGCTTAACATTGAAGTTATTTATTGCTCCAAATTAAATGCAAATTGTTTCCTTGCATTTGGCAAAAAAAGTGTAATTCCAATTGACAGCAATTTGTTGTTGTGTTTTCTATTATTATTTATTTATTCATTTACCTGACACATTTCTCCATAGCAGTTTGCGGTACTGGGCTACTTACAGAGATTTAATCATTTAAACACCTGGACAAAGCTGTACTTTGTAGGTTCTATAGCCAGGGGTTGAAATTCAAATCTCAGACCTCTAAGGGCAGAGGGAGCAGCTTTAACAGCACTTCTTTACTACTTAGTACCTGCATTTAAAATGATTTACCCATTTGTACAGCTGGGAGACAATTACTGGAGCAGATCACCTTTCTCAGGGGGGTCTCAGGAGGAGCAGAGGATCTATGACTGTAAACACTAAGCTATCTCCTTTCTTTTATTTTTCATCACCAGGAAAACCTGAAGCTGAGTCCACACCTTAGCAGTGTTCCTGCCACTTTTGGTGTTTGAATATGTGGTTATATTAATTGACAGTTTTGTGTGCGTATGATAAGTCTACAACTGAGTAACACTCTGAACCAGGCGCCAGACGGACTTCCATGGTTTACTTAATTTTAACCTGCAGTCACGTCTACAATTGTGTGATCAAAGCCTAGGGTTAGCATGTCGCTCATTGAGAGTCCAAGTCCCCCTGTGCTCGGCATGCTGGCCAGTTGCAGCAGGAGCAGTGACATCCTGATCTGTGGACCTGGGAATGATACAACTGGCCGATGACTGATTAATCCTTTTTTAAAATGCATTGAATCAGATTGTCGATCAGTACTGGCCCCTCTTCTGAGGGGAAAAGTACAGAAAGTGGCAGAAAACGTGGGGAGATGTGTATGCTGGCAAAAAAAGGTGTTGAAGTTCTTAGAAGCGTAAGATTATGTGTCATGCAGTAAGAGTTGCGTATCACTTTTCTGGTAATGGCTCTCAGTCCCTAATAAAAGATTTAAGATGCACAATAGCCTCCCTTCCTCGGAATGAGTGCCATTTGTTGAGGGTCAGAAAGGGTTTATTGTACTCACACCTTAGAGCAACAGTGTTATTTCCATTTTGAATGTGCCACTTGCGATTTATAGATGTGAGTTACGGTGTCATCAGAGTGTCAAGTTTACTTTGGGAACCGGTCATTGTCAGCGTTAAAGCAAAATCTCTTCCTTCTGTCAGGTAAAGTTATCTGCTGAAAGCAAGTCCTGCCTCCCTTTAGGCACCAGGTAAAGTAATACAGTGGTTAAGAAACTGGATCAGCCAAAAGATTTGCTAGTTTGAGTCCGAAGGATGATTCCAATATTTTACTTTGGCGTAATTCTAAATAAAACACTTAAAATACTATTTAACCTCAATAAATGCCAAAAGTGGAAGTAAATTGAACATCTCACATGGAGTCAAAGTATCTGCTGATAGCACAGTTATTTTAGAACTGTGTTCATAATATGCAAAGGAAAAAACAACTGCACTTTAGTTTTTGTCATTCTTTGTGGTATAAGACAAGCCGACACCTCACATAAAAAGGGTCTTTACAGGAAATGCTTTCATCACAGAGACACGTTTACAGGAATTGAGAGGTGCAAATATTTTCATTTGTGTTTTATTCCATGGTGGGTTTTTCTGTCTCTGTGATACAATGAAAAGATAATGAGCATAAACTTCAATTAATATTTTGTTTTGAATATCATTATCAATGGGACATTTATGTACTCAGAAAATACCCCAGGTGTGTAATATGGTTCATTTTCACTCTTTGGGAAAAACTCAAGGACTCCCCTGTAGTTGTGATCAATAACACACAACATGTGACAGATCCCCATGGTGAAATGTAATGTGCTTTGTTTTTTCCAGCCTGTATGTCCCTGTGCTGGGGCACGACAGGCCCTGGCCCGGTCCCGCGAGGCGCCACTGGTGGCCCTCTGCTGCACGCCATCATGAGGTTTGCCTCCCAGTTGGCCGCCGACAGTAGCAGCCTCCAGCAGCTGGCCTTCGCCCTGCTGGCCAACCTTGCCATGTCCCGCGGCTGCAGGCGAGTCCTGCAAAAGGTAACACGGGATGACGACAACCACGCAGCGTCTCTCTGTCTATTGCTCTGTCATCTCTCTGTTTATCTGCCTCCATCAGCTCTTTATTTCTGTTTCTCTATTGCAGCATTTCTCACTAAGTCTCTATCTCTCTGACTCTCAATGATATGAATAATAGTGACCAAAACCATGCAGTAGAAAAGGTAACCTTCAAGTAGCATGCATAAACTTGTTGTATTTTCACACATTAATTTTCAAAGGAGATATTTCAAGGGATACATCAGAAAACTATACATAATGTCTAATAGATGATGTATGCTGTGTAGTGCTTGAGGTTGCAGATTTATAAGCTGAAGTTTGCTCATTCATCCAGGATGAATAAGCTGATCCAGCAGGTGGCATAGTGGTCAGAACCATTGCCCTGCATCTTACTTTAGCAAAGGCCTTTACCCTGGATTAATGTAGTAAAAATTACCTACCTATGTAAATGGGTAAATATAGTAATGTATTCATTAGTGCTATAGATGCATTTTTGAGAAATAAAAAACATCCTGTTAGAGGTCAGTAATACTGTATGTTGTATAATTGGTTGATTACTGTGCATGCATAACATAATACAAACTAGTTTTAATAATAATGAATGAACAAAAACTATCTGGTTAATGAATAACAATTATAAAATTACCAAAAAATTGGTCTCAATTTTTAATTTTTTTTTTTTTTTTTTTTACAAATATTAGTCAGTGTTTATGATAACTTGCTCAAATGACCATATTGGAAGAATGCTATTGGTAAACTGCACAATAGGAGGAAGTGATAATCAAGGTAGTATAACTATATAACAAGTGTACAAAACTTCACACTGTAAATCCTTTTGGAGGAAAGTTTAGCTAAAAGAATGATGAGAAACAGTAACTAAAATGATCATCTAGTCAGCTAAATAATTTGGCAACACTGTTATAAAACTATATATAATGTGTCTATTTATTAAACAATTTTATTAGAATAGCTAATGTAGGCCAGTTGTTATAGTTGGATCATTGCATTCATATCTATACTGCCCACATTAAAGGAATTTCTGGGTGTACCACTTCTCTTTTTTAGAATAACTTTTTCCAGTCCTTCTTGTCGCTATCCTTCCCGAAGTCTGGTTCGAAGAAGGCTAGACCAGAGGTGAGCTGCTGGCTTAGGCTCCTGCTCAACATGTCTTTTGGCGAAGACGGCCAAAAGATCATCCTGAAGATGAATGGCGGCCTGGAGCTCCTATTGGAGATGTCACAGTGCAAAGGGAGCTCAGACCGGCTCACTTCCCTCCTCATCCTGCACAATATTTGTTTCAGTTCCGCAAACAAGCCCATAGTCCTCGCCAGTGGTACGTCTTCCACCAGTGATGAAATGCATTAAACCTAAGACACTGAAGCAATACAGCTACCAACTTTCATACTGTTGATTTTTCACATGTATTGTCTGCTGTGTTGTTCATGTTTTTTATCCATACTGGGTGTTTTTTAGCACTTACTGTATATGCCTAGCGAGTAGAATTTAAATAAGAAATGTGGTTTACACTTATGTCTTATACAAAATATTTAATTAGTATCAACTTCATGTTAAATACATGTTTGTTTTTGATACGCAGTATCTATGTGGTTTTGTTTGTGACAACAAACTACAGTTTTGGAGGCCTGGTCTTTCTGCTTTCAGGCACAGCCATTGGGGCATTGGTGTCCTGCCTAGAGAGCGAGCAACGAGATGTGCGCGCCATCGGGGCTTCGGCACTCTGGGCTCTTCTGTACAATAACCAGAAGGTAACATTATTCTGCACAGGTATAGGCACGTTCAGCAAGCATTGCTTGTTGGCCTAGTCCTGTTAGAAGGTGGTTTGTTACAGATCAGGGAAGCAAAAGATGTCAACTTATAAATCATCATCTATATGCTGATGGTTGTAAGGAGGCTGATCAAAAAGGGACAACAAGTATTGTTTGAAATATCAAAAAAATGAACAGGATGCACAACCACACACAGGAAATGTACAGGAAAAACTGTGCCTGGTTAAGCAAAATACAGGTGCTTTTTCTAGGTGAACGTTTACATGTCGCTTGTATTAATGAGTTACTGATTTTGTCCCACAAATTATTTGTTTTATTCACAGAATTATTTCTTGCATTGGTGACTAAAATGTTCACTTAGTGTGTGTATGTGTGGGTGAATGAAGTTGTCTTTGTGACTATCCTGTCCAGTGTGCACCCTGCCCCATGCTATGTTTTTCAGGATAGCCTCTGGACCACAGTGACCCCTCACTGGACAAGCCATTAATGGATGGTTGAATGCTTTCTAAGATTAAATAACTTGTAGATGTTCTTTAATGTTAGTAAAAACAAGAGTTGTGTGATTTATAAAGAGGTTGCAGTGGGAATTCCATGGAAGTCCCAGTGTCCACTGCCGTCTCTTGTTGCCAGAGGGCTGTGTTTACTCTGTATGTGTGTTTTAAAACCCCCTTTCCTGTGTCTGAACTGCACAAAGCAGCGCGCCTTGCAGCACAGCAAGAGTCGGAGCCCTTAAGGCATCCGGCACAGAATTGTGGGTGGGCGGGTGGGTGGGGGAGAGAGCACCGTCAACAGCTGGGTATGACGTATGCATGGAAATGACCCAAATTGGATGGAAACTTTTATTTGATGCTGATTTGCTTTGATTTAGACTCAAACATATAAGAATAACTGAATCTATCTTGCGTTGATAGCCAGTTTGTTTTCCATTCTTATTGCTTTTATTGGTCTTCACTGTCTTCATTTTTTATTTCTCATTTTGCTTATTTTAAGCGTTAGTATCAATGTCCACCATTTGTCCATTTCTGCAGTGGTCTGCATCATGTCTATTAACTGTTAGACCTAGCTGTGATGCCGTAACACAACATGTTCTGTAGATTCTGTATAAATGAGTGTTGATATGTTCTATGTGAAGGCATTTAGATCTGTTTAAGAGAGCTGTCCCTGCTTGAACAGCTGTGTGTAGCTGAGATTCTTGCACCCAAACCCAGTCTTTAACGTCCTTGCTAGAGTTAACGGTCTCATCTTGACATTTGGTATTCCATGAAAAATACCCATTCACTGTTTGTTGCTTTAATTTTAAACCACCCTGTTTTGATGATGATGATGGTGTGTGTGTGTGTGTGTGTGTGTGTGTGTGTGTGTGTGTGTGTGTTTTGTTTTATTTTATTTTCTATTAGAAACTAAATGTCTTTAGGTGATGAAGCAGTTAAAAATTCAAGCTGGTCCTTTGGATGGATCTGTAAGTGCTCAATGTGGTGAGATCATTCAGATAACAGGAGGGATTTTTTTTTTTTTTTAAACCATGGGTTCTGCAAAGAGTAAGGTGTACCACTGCTGTTAAAAATAACAGATCCACTCCAGAAAAAATCTTTTTGTCTTATGCAAAACAGCTGATGAGATGAGATGAGATGTGACTAAAGATACACACAAAATATTCAGCAGGGGTCATAAAGGTAACCCTGTGGACTGTTGCATTGTCAGCCCTGATCCAATAACACATGGAAATGAGTTTCACAGACCAGTTTAGACCAGAGCATTACTTCATGCATACAATGGGGGATAACATTAACTTTTCCAACAGTGTATTAGTCTTATACTATATTTGCAGTAACAAAGCAGGCACTATGACTGCCTCTGGTATCTGATGCTTAATATGTTGATTCCTTTTTTCTCTCTAACAGGCAAAGGTGACTTTGAAAAGTCCCTGTGTCAAAGTTAAAGTTGATGAGGCGTATACATCAGCAACAAGAGGTAGGCATTCAGCGTAATGAATACAACACATTATAGTAAGTGTGTGCTGGACGTGATGTGTTTCACCTATTGATATACAGTGCCTGTGTTGCTGGACAGTCCACCTTTGTCTCTGTCTTTTACTATGTGCCATGTTTCTGTTTGCAGCTCTTTGTGCCTTTTGTTAACAAGGCATTTATTTTTTTCTTTTGTTTTTTTCTTCAGAAGCAGAAGGAAATAAAGATGAAGCTCTAACCTGCTATTTATTGAAGTGCCTTGAAAATATTACCCATCTTTTAAGTCACTGACTGTTTTATGGAACACCGTCCTCCCCCAGATATTTTACATTTCTTATTTATCAGTTTGTTTTCACTGTTTAATGATCACTGTGTTTTTATATGAACCACTTCAAAAACACAGAGCCAGATAATGTGTATTTTGCAATCTTTTTTAGCTGCATATGTCAAATACAGTAAATGAACTGAATTTCAAATAAAGTGTAGTTTTCCAAAAAAAAAAAATTGTGAGTACTGTTTCCCTTCCTCATGGTATTTCCTAAATTTTTGCTTTTTCTGTTCATAAAATGTAGTTTCATAGTGGTCACTACCTTTCTCACTCTGACTGTGTGGTTTTAACACTGTGTTGTGTGCTAAAGCTCCCCTGTACTTGAAAAATGAGGCATCGTTGTGGCTGAAGTGCTATTTTGTAGTATAGAAACAGGAAGTGGCTGCCAGTGCCTCTTCACGCATCAATACTGCATTCATTGTTGCTAAGGGGCGTAAGATGGATGCTGCAAGAAGGGATTGCTGGTACTTCATGGTACATGTGATTTTCCTCACTTTCTCCAAAGGTAATGCTTCATTTTCACTTTGGGAATTTGGGGGATATCACTGTTTAAAAGTGGGATGAGTTCTGTTCAAACCTGGAATGATTGTAATAATCTAAACTAAACTGTGAATCAGGTTTCACTTTTGTCCCGATTGTTTCTGCAGCAGAAAGCTTTTTGTACTTCCTAGTAAAAACTGTCAAACAATGTATCAACTTCTCAATTTTCTTGAGTATAAGGACAAGATGGTTGTTTGTTTTGTTCATTTCAATTCAAAATGTTTCCTCTCCTTGCTAAGGTTTAATACGCAGGTAGTGCAGCAGATCATATCTGTGTATTTTGTAGTCCAAATCAAATGAGTAAGAATCTGTAAAACCGAACTATAGGAGCAGGATCAAAAGTGGATAAACAGGCAGCTGGACTAGTTTATAAATGTAATATTTGAGTGATCTATACTTGGAGCATTTTTAAATAGAATTGCTAATTAACTTCCAAGTTCTCGTATTTGCTGGGAAAATGTGGTCTTGTCTACTCTGGATACCAGACCAACTTTCTGTGTGAGAACCTCCTTCGGGTTTGATCCAGCGAACTGCATAACGGCATACCTCCTAATCATTTAGGCTCTTTAGAGATGGCATGGATTGTCGACAAAATAAGAAAACATTTTTATGGCACAAGGAAAAGTTTCCGGTGACGGTTGGCTCTAAAGGTGGGAAAAGGCAAACGTAGTGCATGGTGGCTTTGACTTGAGCCAGTGGTTCTTAACCACATCCAGCCTCCAACAGATGGAGGATCAGCACACGTGCTGGAATACAAATTCAGCTGGGGAGACCACATCCTCCCATCACAAGGGAGTTGGTGAGAGCAGTACAAATGCCACACAACCACTATGGTCTTAACAATAACAAATGTTGTTTTCAGGATCAGGAAACCTTCATTTCCACCCTCTTACATGGCAGCCCACAGAAGGTGGACATTAAGCTTGTAAATTTAACACATTGTGTAGGAAAGACCATGCAAGGTTGATGATGTGCTGAGGTGGTTTCGAGCAGGTGGTCTCTGTACAAACATGCAGAGATGCAGCACGTGTATGCTTTGAACTTGTACACGGGTAATATTTACGTTATTCACCTAATGAACTAGTGCTTTTGTACAGCTATTGGTGTAGGTTGTAAAGTTAAAGCACAGGTCCTGGTGAAACAAAAGGGCGGTCTCTAATAGTGCAACAGTGAATTTTAATGTAACTTACTCTGTTGTGCTGTTCAGTATAATTTGCTATTAAGAGAACAAGTTTAATCGAAGTAGCTGACAATCTTTTTTTCTTTTTTTTCCTCTTCTCAGGAGCCCGACTTCAGAAACTCGTGGACACAACCATAATGCTTGAGGAGGGCATGACTCTGGACTGTGTGTGTCCCTGGGGGGGGAATCTCACCATGATCTCTTGGTCAAAGATGCCGAATACCACGCCTTTTGCCCTTTTCTACCCAGGTCGTGATCAGCCAGACTATGAGGGTTACAAAGGAAGGGTGAAGTTCCTCCATTCTTCTCCCATGGATGGCAGCATATCAATGAGCAAAGTTACAAACAAGGATATTGGTCTTTACCGCTGTTCCATTACTACATTTCCAGGAGGAACGTGGAACAAAGATATCCTTGTGAAAGATTCAGGTACAAAGAGTCATACATGAATTTTCTCATTTAAAATGCTTTCACTGTTGATATATATTCATGACTGTTTAACTAATGCGGCGTGTGATTTATCTTTCAGTAAACTTTGGTCACCATGAAGTTGACACCAAAGTTAGTATTGAAAGAGGTGGCAGCTTCACATTTAGGTGCAACCATGAGAGCAATGGAACGGTCTACCTCGTGACCTTCGAGAAGGTGGAGAGGAAGAGGGCCCAGACCGTGGCCATGTGCAACCGTGAGGGTGACAGCACCATTGTGAGTGTGGAAAGCAAGGGCACAGCCAAGGTCAACTGCAGCAGCCTCCTGGACATAAGCCTGCAGCTGATCAACGTGACAGAAGCAGACAACGGGGTGTACCGCTGTGTCTTCAACACCAGCGTCACTGGCCCCGCCGTTCTGCTGAACGTTTCAGAAAAGGGTGAGCGTGTGAATGAAATACTCCATAATACATGTGGATACTGTACATCAGTCTCCTGTTGGTTGTGCATATTTTCACATACAGGTTTTTTCTAAAATATTTGAATAATTTTGATTATGTCAACACCAAGATTGAAATTTTTACTGCAAAAGTTTTTTTTTTTTTTTTTTTACCAATACATGTCAGCATTTACAAAGTAGAAAAGGCAAGGAAATGGGTCATGTTTCTATGTACGCAAGTATGTGACCCTGAAACGCAGATTTTTGCCGACTTTCTATCTACTGGTGATAGCAAAACTAAAATGGCAAACTCAATGTATTTATAATAATCAGACTCTTACTCCTAAGCCTTACTCCTTATTTTTTGTCATTAAACATTGTACAGTGGACTGGCATCTTATCCAACATGTATCGTGCTCTGCTTTGTGGTTCTGTCATGATCTCCAGACCACCACAGATCCTGACATAGTTACTCACTTAAGAATAGCGACTGAGGGAGCATAAATATGGCATTCCGTGTTTGTTTCACTTCCCATTATCAATAGAAGGAATTAAAGATCATGCTGTAATTTTTAAAGGCTGCATATAGTTATAAGGCTACCCATAATAGGCCCAGTCTATTTACGGTGTCTGTATGTTATGTTAGTATTTTAGTGTAGGAGTTAAGTTTAGTCAGGAAAACCAACATCTAGGTATACCACAGCAGTCCCTAAACATGTTGGGCACGTGGGCACCTTTGTCACTTCCATTCAGTTCATTTCACATGTGTTTCCCAGGCTGCTCATGTGTACTCACATTTTTGACCAGCATTTGACGTGGGCAAAAAAATAAGTGCTTGTACTCTCTTTACTGGTATGCTTGTGTGCTGATAAGCCTGTATAGGTATCAGATTTTGAATTTTGGCAACAAATAAAAGATACTGGGAGACATCGCTGATGTTCACAGTATATAAATTTTATAAAGACTGGACACAGATTTTGAACAAATGGTAGGAATGCAGGCCCACTTGTAGCGTAACTTATTGTACCATGGGAGATGAAATGGAGCTATGAGGACTGTGGTGGAGAATCAGCATGCACTACAGCAGTCTTTAGCTGGGAGAGCAGCTCAGCCAAGGAAAAGAGCACCAGGAATTTATGAGAAGGGCAGGTCCACAAGAAATAGTCCCGGTTCTCGAAAGAGTAAAGTGCAGATGTGTACCGTGAAGGTAACGCGTACCACTGAGCACCGGCCCACTTGAGTACACATATGTGCATGACATGTGTATACAGCAGATGGATACTACAGTATTTATATATTTATGTTGATTTGTAAAAAAAAAAAAAAAAATCATTTCTGAGATCCATGAGACACAACTGACCACCTTAATTGGGCTTGATTCATCACATGGGTTTGAGCTTCAGTCCCAGTCAGTCCCATGTGGTTATGTAAGGGTGACAGGTGCTTTCCAGCGCTCTACAATACAGCTGAAGAATTCCACAATGACAAAGTCATAGTCGCATCAAAACGAAACATCCTCCTACATCTGCAAATGTTCAGACCTGTGAACAGGATGTGGGTTAAAAGGGTCTGAGTTCGTGAGACAAAGCACCCCGTTTGCAACAACGGCTAAGCTTGTTTCACGAACTGAACAGAAGTGGGAGATGCTGGAAGAGGCTGTTGAGATTTTCTTTGAAAAAGAGCTCTAGTTCTACCATGGTTCTGCAGCCTGTATGCTGCTCTTTGTGGGCTTAGAATAGGGGTGTGTGGGAGCAAGGGAGAAGTATCCCATCATGCCTCCGGCTTTAGAAAGACCTATTTTCTCTTGCTCAATAAAAGAGACGCATGTTCTATGACGTCCTCTGCAGCTCGACCCTTTCTGGTGTTGGTTACTGACTGCATCAGTCTTCAAGACCTACAGTCATGTAGGTTTTAGAGAATAAGACCCAGTTCCACACAGATATAAAGGGGGCATGTACGCTTAAACCCTGTTTTACGCCCAAAATTCCTGTAACTAATTTCAGCAGTCATACCTCGAGATATACCTATTCAACTTATAAAAATTTGGCTTTGCAAAGAGTTTCATTTAATACCCCTGCTTTGACTTACAACACATTTATTCATGTTCTCAAAGCCAAAATTGATTTCACACACCATACACAACCAAAAATTTTTTTCACTCAGTAAATGCTTTCCTCCAAAGCAAATTACAGTGGTTATTAACTAGTATTTAGTTGACATCTTAATCCAAGGTGACTTACAGTGCTGGGTACACTGCGCTAAATTCCCTTCAGTCATTCATACATTTAATACAACAGAGCAATGTAGCACACACAAACACACACACACAAACACACACACACACACACACACACACACACACACACACACACACACACACACACACACACACACACTAGGCCACTTAGAGTCACAAAATTGTCTGAAACACATGCCTTTGGGCTGTGAAAGGAAATCCAGTTGAATACTGGGGGACTTTGTATATAATGGGGGCCATTGTATATACAGCATGTTTGTTCTGTGTATATTGGTGTTATGTTTTCTTATTTAATATTTAAGTAGTTATATATCACTAGTTAATACTACTTATAACACAACATAGCAAGGCAGTTACCTGTGCTCTTTCTTGTCTTTTTATTTTTATAAATATGTTTAGTATCAGTTTGTTTTGTGTGTAAGTACAAGCTTATTGTAACATATACATATATGTTGTGATAAACATGATTTCAGCTTTGCATACAGTTTTGTCTATAGGCAGTATAGGGGATTAAAACATACGTGCACACACACAGACACACTAAAGGTAATTTAGATTTATCACTTCTCTTTTAGCCCATGTTTTTCAGCTGCAGGGGTAAAAGGTGTGAAATACTAGCTGAAGGAAGACACCTTCAGGATCTATCTTCTAAAGGCACCTTGCAGAAAATATTCAATTCTCATTGACTATTGGGCTCTTTGGCCTGTAACCAAAGCACAAGCCCAACACCAGGTGACACCAGGTGGTGGCAGCATTATGCTGTGGGGTAGCTTTTCAGAAGGAATAACTGAAATCTTGTTGCCATCAAGGGCAACATGGATGGAGCCAAATACACACAATTGCTTGAGGAGAACCTATTTTATTCAGCCATAGACCATCATTTAGGGCAAAGATTCATTCTATAGCAGGAAGGTTAGTATTCTGGAACAGCTCAGCCCAACCCCAGACATCACTTCAACTGAAAATCTATAATATGACTTGAAAATTTTTGTTCACCAAAGCACTATATCTAATCTGGCAGAACTGGAGCAAATTTGCATTGAAGAATGTGGAAAAATTCCAACTTTCTGTAAATGTAAATGTAAACTTGATATATACTTTACCACTTTAACTCCTGCTAAAGGACTATGTTCAAAGTATTGAATGGGGGGTACATACATGAGAAATGTAGTCATTCTGGAGCAATGTATATATACTGTATATATATTCATGAATGTGTTGAATTTATTCTGTTAGGGAAGAGAGAAAAAAATATTTAAATGTATTTTGAAAAACTGAATGCATAACAGGAACAAAATGTGAAAAATACTCAAGGGTATAAATACTTCCTGGGGGTACTGTACTTTTGTAAGGAAGGGAAAGATGAGGATGAGTTTAAAGCCAGGACAGTTGGTCTGCATGCCAGCTTCACGCCATGTGAACTACGATAAAAGCATTTCAGAGCAGTTATATGGCTTAAAGGAGAGTGAAAGTTTAATTTGAACCATTACTCACAGCCCCTGTTTCCCTCTTTTAGCTTGTGTCTTCCATACAACTCATGACATTTTTCTCCCATAACAGGTTATCCCGGACCTATGTACATAAGTATTGGAGCTGGAACAGCAGGCTTTCTCATACTGGTGGTGGTCATAACTTTGGTTTGGTGCCACAGGTATGGTACACTCAAGCAGATGTCGTGTGTTATTATTATTAGCGTTAGGCTGTAAATGCATGTTGTGTCCTGCAGTTATATAACCAATGAATGAATTGTAAGTATTCCCTCAGACGGACATTACAATTCTAAAGCTTTCCAAATCTGGTCAATGTGCAGCCTGAAACACACCATGCTTCGAGTATCCCCAACATGGTAGCTTGCAGTTCATTTAGCTCATTTCTATATGGCTTACCTGTTAGCTAAAATAGAGAGACCATAAAAAGTCTCCATTATACAACTAACATCACATCCTCTCAGTTCATGTTCTTGTGTCAGCTTTCTGGTCCTCAAACTAAAAAGTATTGCTGCCAAGGACTAAATAATGAGGTGCGCTGCAGTGTCCGTTATGGAGTTTGGTAATAATAAAGTATTGTACTTGAGGAGGGCACATCGCCTTGTCTTGTCTTTCTTTAAGTAATGATGCTTTCATCTTTGTTTCCTTCCAGGAGGAAAAAGCGTCAGACAGAAGTCAGAGCCAAGTTACACCCCGTCCAAAGACGTGTAAGTAAAACTTCCGCTGCATTTGTGAATTATGGCCCGTTTTTTTGCCAACAACTTTTATGGTGTATGCTTGCATTTATTACAAATAATAAGCTTACAGTATTGCACCCTTTTTCCCATTTTTAGTGTATGTGGATGTGCCTATAGACCATTTCTAGGTGTACTGTTATACTAAAATGCATGTGTATGATATTATTATTACTATTATTTTGTCAGGGTGACACACTGTCATTAGGTTTTCTCCCCCTCTAATACTATTCTGAGAATGTTCATATGTATTTTACACATATTTTCGTGAAAACTGACAGCTGTGGCTGCGCCTCGATGCAGCTGTTAGTTTTTGCAAATTGCAGTTTTGACTGTCCTATAAATACTCTTTTTCGAAATCATGCCGTTCAGCTTCTCAACAACTACGAGCAGGCTCACAAAACAAGAAAGAAAACCAAGCGTTCGGACTTTGAAGAGAGTGCAATCTACTGCAACATTGGGACTCAGCTGCAGCGGACAAGGAAGACATAACTGCGAAATTTTAAATGGCTCCCAGATGAGGTGTTCGATAGGACGTAAACCCTTTGAGCTCAGATACTGTGTGTGTGTGTGTGTGTGTGTGTGTGTGTGTGTGTACGTACGTGTGTACGTACTGTAGAAGATACCTTCGTCTGTTTTATCCTGTATGGCTGATATACACCTGAACTGCAGGCTGAGGTGAAGAGTATACAAAGAGGCCATCTTTAACTTCCCCAGATCTCACAGTTTAAATAGAATCGGTCAGATTTAACTGAATTCAACACTTCGTAGTCATTAACAATAAATTTGAGGTTGAAACAGGGAAGGTACAAGTGGGCTTTTGTGTAAAATGGTTTGTACAAACAGTACGGTATACCGCGGTATTGCAGGAGGCCTTAGAGTGAATCGCAGAGCCTCAGGCTGCTGATAGTGGGACTCGTAAGGCTGTCAGTCCAAGACCAAGGAGATTTCCTTCTGTTGGACTCTTAGGACAAGGACTCCGGTCAAAGCGCGGCTGTACACCAGAGTAAACCTGTAGGTTGCTTTGGAAAATGTCGAATAATAATGTTGATAACTGTGAAATATTAGGAGGATGTGTAACCCAGGAAACCTGTACGCGTTCGAATGTGTTGTGCTCGTGAGACAAAGGGCCTGAGATGGCTGCCAAAGGCCGTGTTTCCACTTCCCACTATGTTCCCACTATGTTTCCACTGTGTGAGGACAATGTTTATTTGGAGAACAGGGTTTATAAATGGAAATGCTTGCTTGCTTTATATACTGTACACGAAGCTAACACTAGAGCTGTCAAATGAAAATGGTTATTTGTAGGATTTATTGTGGTTTATCAGTTTTATTTACTATTAATCTGATTGTGGGTCTGTTTTAATGAATTCCCACTTAGTGTTCAGCGTAACAATGCCAAATATTGTTTTGCAAAACAGAGACAAGTTATTCAAATGAAGTTAAAATAGCATTGTGCTAGTGCATGGTTTGTAAATTGGCCCTTTGCGAATGGGTGCATGTGAGTTTATTTTGTAAAATTTAGTCAGGTGAGGTCTGAACAAGTGGAAAATAAAACTCCAGCAAGTCACTAAACCCAGTTCCCCCTCGGGTCCATGTTAAAGCTAAACACGGTCGGTTTGAGTTGCTAGACAGGCTGAGCTGGAATGATGGGGGTGCTCATGGGCCACTGTGCCTTTGTGTGTGTGTGTGTGTGTGTGTGTGTGTGTGTGTGTGTGTGTGTGTGTGTGAGAGAGAGAGATCACTGCCTGCTCCACTCACAAGTGTATACTGTGCAAATGGCAGCTAAAAGAAATGGAAATTGGACTGCACTGTTTTCAATTAATGTTTCAACTTTGACAGCCCTAGCTAAGATCTTTTCATTATTAAAATTCATTTTTTGCATATAACTAATGAATATATTGTATGTAATAAAATGTAACCAATAAAAACTTGGCACTGTGTGAGCCAACAGAATGGGGCAACTTTATTATTTATTTTTTTCCTCCATTTCTGGCAACAAAGTGGAAAACTGATTTTCTAAAATATCCATCCTCATACCTGCTTGGCCAGTTCAGGGTCGCGGTGGTTCATATCTTGGGGGGGACACACAATTTAGATTAACCAATTCACTTTAAATGCTTGTCTTTGGACTGTGGGAGCAAAGAGAAGCACCTGAAGGAAACTCACACATGCAAACTCCACTCAGACTGAATCAAATTTGAACAGAGGTCCAAACCCACAGCCCAGGAACTGCTGAGGCATCAGCGCTACCTGCTGCACCGCTGTGTCTCCTTGTGAAATGTTCTTGTTCTGTTAAAAAATAAATCCAATGTTTATAAAATGACAACATTTCCACTGCCAGGTGATGTAAGTGCTATGGTAACTATGATAAAGGGAATGCTGTGAGCCTCCTGTGTGGGACCGCACCACCGACACTGTGCGGACAAAGACGCGACTGAGCTGCTGCAGCGGCGGTGGCACCACATCCATTTCACACACATTCACTGGATTCTTCCCACCCAAGAAGGACGCGACCATACAAAAGAGCAGAGAAACAGGTCTGGGGTCTGAGTGGCTGTATTTGTTCAAACAAATTGGAGGGGGGGAACAAGGTGACACAAACAGAGCATAACAGCAGTGACAAATGGACACAAACCTACGATTAAGGATGACAAACGCTAAATACGTGTCCGTGAAATTCCTGCCCGATGCAGTCCAACTCACAGGCACCTACAGATAATTTTTTATAATGGAATTGTAAAACAGGGCTGTGGTGCTACAAAAGTGCTGAGCTGAGAGCAAACTGCAAGTGTGAATGGACTCTTGACTCTGCTACTACAGCATAGTAAATATACAAAGCATTATGTTCACACTGTTTACTATGCTTTTACTGTACATAGTAAATATACAAGTTGCCGGATGTAATTTTAAAGTCCGCCATTTACCTTGTGATGTAATGATAACACAAACTGAGTATTAAAAACCTTTCCTTGTTTTAAGGGTGCTGCTCCTGTTGCTCAGGCCAAGGTCCTGGTTGAATGTGCTCACATTTAAGGTGCTGAGAAAGAAAACAGCATGGACTGGAGCTGCGCACACGGCCATGTTTCTCACACGCTGCTCATCCGGTCGATGCATTCTGCTCCTTTTAACCCAAGCCAATACATTGCACTTCTTTTAGGAAAGCATAGCATCTCAGTGAGCGTACAAATGCACCGATAAAAAAAAATATATATGTATATATTATATATGCTGTTGTCTGACAGAGCAACTTAAGAAGTAGGAGTCCTTAGCTTTAACCTGAAGCCTTTCTACACTTGAATGGTATGTACTTATGTTCATGTTAAGTCTTGGCACGAGCCACCAAGCCTGCTTCAAAAGGCACTTTTTAATGGCATAATGATGCGCTCGTTCATTATAAACCACTTTTTCACAAGTACAGACAGGGAAAGGTGGAGAGGTGTGGGGGGGGTCACAGCGGCTAAGGAACCGCTGTGGTTTGCAGCGAGGAATGTGTCCCTGTGGTGCAGGATCAAAGGTGTTAACATGTTTAACAGAACTGCAGATCCGAATAACACTCAGTGATTGTATAATGTAGAGGGAGACAAGGCCCATTGTGTGCCAGCGACACAACCACAGCCAGTTCATCCTCCGGTCAGAAGGCAGTTTTTCCCTTGGTTTGTTTGTGTGTTTTACATACACACACAATATGGGCTTTTTAAAGTAAGCAACCCCGCGGAACACATATCTTCGGACTGGGATGAAACCAGAGCAAAGAAGTCCACACAAATATGGGGAGAACATCCACACTGCACATTGACTGAGCTGGATTCAAACTCACATCCTCTGCGCCGCCCTTTTCTTACATCAGCTTCTCCAACTAGGATTTTTAATTTGCTCTGAAATATTTTACCCCAAGCGCTAGGCAATGGGATGAGCTCTGGACCTTGGTGCCCTTTAACATGACTTTAACTTTAAATCAAGACTCCAGGATGCATCAAACCACTTGAACTAAATCATTTTGTGTGATTTTAATCCCCTTCACAAGAGAGCGTGAAAAAGTTTCTAATGGGCCTCAACGAATGAGCATAACATCTATAAATACAATCACAGCCGAATCGCAACTTTCTTCTCTTCTGCCGAGCTGCAGCTTTCTTCTTTACTCAAATAAATATCACACTTAGAAGAAAAGCGAGGCAGAATTTAAACTCCTCGGACAAAACTAATAAACAATTACAACATTGCTTTGCAATTTTAATATAATCAAGCTGATGTCATTTCATCAACCATGGGTAAAAATAAGTGATATTTACCAGTGGATATGCGGTATATAAAAGAGTGCATCGGGTGTGTTTTAGTGCTTTTATTGTGGTAAATGGCTGCCTGTGGAATGGCACGGTCTTACAGCGGTCAAATGTCTTTTCGGTCAAATAGAAAAACTCCAGTTTTTTGTGTAAGAGCTGACTGTCGGTCGTATCGTCAACCAAGTACCAAAAGAATGTGGGCTCACCGTTCCACGAGTCCTGTATGCAAGTGCACTCTTTCTAGAACTATAATGACTGGAATGTCCAGTCCTGGTGGGATGAAAGGTGAGAAAATGACCACTGTGTCATTGGACCGGGCCTCGGCTGCAATTTGAAGGGAAACCGCTAGAGGGCGACAGCGCCTGCTCTGCAGTCAAATCCTGCGGCTCCTCGGCGCTCTGCTCGGACAGGCAGCTGGGGAAGGTCTGCGCTCGGGGGATGAGGGCCATGGTCATTCCTAAAAGTAAAAAAAAAAAAACACACAGTTCTATAAATAATTTAGAATAATAAAATCTAAACCACTGTTATCAACTGACAATGCTGACATTTTTATACCCCAGAGAATTTAAAAGACCAATTATTTTATCATATATATGACACTTTTGTCCAGTGCAACAAAAATCAGATAATAAACTTTACTGTGATTTACCCTTTTTTACAGCTGGGTAGTTTTTATGGGAGCAATTCTGGGTAAGCACCTCGCTCAAGGCTACTGCAGAAGGAATAAGATTCGATCAAATAACCTTCTGACTGCAACGCAACGGTGGCTCAGACTGTTTTGTTGCTCCATTTAATCCTTCTGAAATGTCTGAAAATTTTCTATTTTATGACATATATACAGTAAATATATTTAAACCTCTGCCCAAATATACATTTACACATCTGGAAACAAATGTTTAGTCTTATACCGACATAGTTATATATATGCCGTGCAGTATATAAAGGCACACTTTGTCAAATGTATTTTTTATCTTTAAAGACTTTATAGTAGTTAGGAACACTGGTGAGTTCGTCTCCATTATCACTGGGATGACTTTACTGTGAGGTTCTTTACACCAGGTTCTGGAAGTTTTTAGAACTTCAACCTCAGTTATGCTCACTGTCAACAAGGAGAGCCTAGAAGCGGAATCTGTCCAGCTGCTGCGTGTGACAGCAACATGCTGGACACGAATCCACTTCCTACTGGGACAAACGGAAATTAAGGAATGTCTGATGATCGGGGTGTAGCAGAAATCGCTCGGCATCGAGAGGAACACAAAGGCCGTGTTGTTAATTCGCTAAATTCAGGCTAGATTCATTCGGGGAAAGAGTGAGAGAGAATGTGTGTGTGTGTGTGTGTGTGTGTGTGTGTGTGTGTGTGTGTGTGTGCGCGCGTGTGTGTCTAGGGGGCAAGACAGGAAGGGAGGAGAATAATCTTCCACAGAAGACTGAAAAAAATGACACAGTCGCCAAGAATGTATTGATTCCCAACACCCATTCTGAAGCTAATTCTGCAGTAACAAATCAGCAAATGATACAGTGGCCCTGGATTTATGCTTAGCAAAATTATCTCTGTGTAATATCATACCGCATAACTCCGTAGCAGGGCTGCATAAAAGGAAAAAAGTATTAAAACCTAGTTTATAAAAAATGGAAAGGGAGAATGAAGTGTGCTGTGCTAAGTACTCCAGCAAAAATACGAATAAATCAATGTGTAATTTAAAAAAAATAAAATATGGATTTCCTGTCGTCCGATGTTTGGACAATAATAACCCAGGATAAAAACAACAATAACCCAGGACAGTGACAGGTAAAAAGTGGGATGTGAGGCAGGCAGTACAGGAAACCAAAGAAGATTTGAGGCAGGTAGAGGTGGTTAGGAAGGTCCAACAAGGAAGAGAAGGACTAGGATTGTGGATAGAAGACCCAATGTGGAGTAAGGCAGGCCCTGTAGAGAGAAGGAGGTTGTAGAGCAGGTGCGTTTGGCAGGAAGAAACAAAGAGGTGTATTAGAGCAGTCTCACAAGGGAAGCAGGGACAGTGGGTGAATTGGGAGGGAGTTGAGAAGAGGAGGCTGAGTTGGAGAGAGCTGTGGAGCATGAATGCAAATCGGATAAGGTTTCTGTTAGGAGCTATTTATGATGTGTTATCATCGCCACAGAACTCGAAGCAATGAGTTGGTGAGGACCCAGCCTGTCCTCTGTTTGGAGATAGGGACAGTAAAACATGTATTAGCAGGTTGTAAAGTTAGCTTGTCGCTGGGTTGGCATACGTGGAGGCACAATCAGGTGTTGAAATGCCTGGCTGCAGCCATTGAGAGGTGGAGGGTGCAGGTAAGGTCAAGATGTGAGGCTAGAAGTTCAGTAGTTCAGTTTGTTAGGGAAGTGGAGGGGACTAGGGAATATTTAGGTAGAAAGGAGATAGGGCAGTTAAGGGGAATTAGAGACTGAAGATGCGCATGAGAGGAAGAAACGTAAGTATAGTGATCTAGTGGTGGAGATAGAGGGGCGGGATTTAAGTGCAAGAGTGAGACCGGTAGAAGTGGGGTGTCGCAGCTTTATAGCTCAGTCAACAACAGCATTGTTCTGCGAACTCGAGATCCAAGGACGGAACTTGTGCCAGGCGGTGAGGGAGATGACAGAGGCGGAGCAGGGAAGCCTTTGGATATGGAGAAAAAGGACCAGCGTGGATGGAAGTCAAGTGATGAAGCCGTGAGCCCTGGTAGGATTTGGCTGGTTAAACGGTCACAGTTAGCAGTAAGCAGATGGCAGTGTTTGTGTACTTAATGCAAAGTACAGACTTAATGGAGTGATAAAGAAAGTAGGAAAGGAGTTTCTTCCTTGTGAGTAGTGAGTAGCAGAATGGGCAGTGAACGGATTGTTAGAGGGGTTGCTAAGCCAAATAGCACGTGTTGCATTGTATTGTTGGGTACCGCAGTGGTGCATGCGGCAGAAGAGAGCAGTTCTGCGATGACTGAGCTATGGTTGAGCCTTCCGGAGGCGTTGTGGGCCTAATGCGATGAAACACCGATGAAGGAAGGTGCCCACTTGATAATCCCGATGAGATACTGCACCATCACTTTGCTATGCCATGTTTGGATTTGTATTTTGCTAGAAATGGTTTTAGAGAGATACAAACCATTGCATAGTGGCTACATAGGCTCGCTGTGGGTTGACTGTGGGGTTGCCATGGTGGTTGCGGATTAGTACAAGGGAGAACAGGGCTGGGAGAATGTTAGGTAGGTAGTGGGACCCCGTTTGTAGTGCGAGTCCTTTTGTTAGCACTATGTGTGATATGAATCAGTCAGGTCCTTGTCTTTGCTTAATGCTGCAAACTAATCCGATCAACTGAACACCTCCCTACCACTTTAACTGAAAATATATGGTTCTCAAATTGCTAATATTTTTGATAATCATTCAACTGAATTTTTTTTTATGTTGTTATACATTCAGGGGTATTGAAAACCCAATCCACAGCTGCTTTTGCCCTCTTCTCTCAATGTTTGCCAGTTGCAGTCTGATGCCAGTTTGATAGGTAATGCCTGATGGGAGGCAGAGTCACTGATACTGATGGGGGGTATAAATTACGACTAAGGAGGAGGCGGGAGCGCGGCATCAGCATCACAGGCATCACCGCGTACATACCTGCCCCGGGGTTATCTGCTAAACTCATCTCATCTTCTCAAAAAACAGCTCTTATTTCTGTATGAATTACAAATGTACAAGGGAGTCCTGGGGTCATTTTCAAGTTGAATAGAGGTAAAACAGGGTAAATGATACAGTATAAGTCCCACAGTGGCAAAGCATACGATCAGTGGGCCAGGGTAATAAAGTCTTTACAAAACCCAGGCTGTTGATCAGTCTCAGTATTGATCAGAGCTTTTAATTAGGTCCCCGAAACAAGACAAATTCAAACATCACACTTGTTTGTTCCCCCCTGTGGCCCACAGCATGGTGAAGTGGCTGCCCCCCACCCCCATGTCCCCCATGTCCCCCGAGTCTCCTGAGTCCCCCTGCCCTGCGGATACGGGATATCTGTTGCCAAGGCTTACTGGCGCAGACTGTGTTCCAGCAGGCCGAGAAACGAGTGCCACGCCAGCGGCCAGCGGGATGTGATGAGCACTTGCTGGGGGTGGGGGGGTGCCAGGCTCACACTGATGTCCCTCCCTCGCTCCAGCGCCCACCGCTGACTCACCAGGGCGAACACAGCCACCTTCTCCAACTCCAAATGTGCACGCATCACATGCACACTTCGCAAGTACAAATACATAAACATATTTTACCCAGAAAAGTGGCACAAGGAAAGGAAAGAACTGGAAAGAAAATATAAAAATAAAAACCTATCCCCAAGTGGCTGTGATACCTGCAGCTTGTTTTCCGCCGAGATCCACACACAGCTGCTGAGTTTGGTCATTAACCATAAGTGAAGCCCAGTTATTGCAGCCAAGTAACTGCGGCGACTTCTGAGGCTCCGGTTGGAAACGCTTGAGCAGCGACACCACAGATCCATACGAAGCCGCGCTTATTTATAGCTGCATTTATATATAGCAGCATAATTATTTATTAGGCACATTGACCACATTTATTTCTACACAGCGATGCACAACTATTAACAACTAGTTTGGTCCAAAGTGCGTTGCAGACCTAAAAGTCCTAGTTATTCAGTCACCCATCCGTGCCACAGAGCAGTGTAACGCACTTGTACGGTACCCACACTGTGGTTCAGAGTGACCGATACCCCTGTAACACATCTTTAGATTGTGGGGGGAAGCATAAGAAATCGTGGAAAATAACCTACAAACCTCACACAGACTGAGCCAGATTTGAACCCGCATCTAGCTTGCAGCCCAGGAGCTGTGAGGCACCAGTGCTACCTGCCATGCCACTCAAAATGAAAGAGGGCGAAAATCCTCACTTTTGCGCTGACAGTTTGACGCCTAACAACACTCTGTCTCGATGGACTAGGTGTGGCCTTCGTCTGTGTGGCACGACCCATAAACCCCCAACAAGAAGCAGACGGAAACGGGGAAGGGGGGTTCTGTCGCTGCTTTTCCATTAGGCGCCAAGGTCGTGCCATCCCATGTCAACCTGTCTTCGGAAGGCAGCTGTTGCACAGAGGAGGGGCGCGAACGTAGGAGGAGCCCCGCTGGGGGCATCTCTCAATCTAATGAATCACCAGCAACACCTGTACCACCGAGGAGGCCTGCTCGCCTTCTCGCTGCCTCCTCATTCCGTCTTTTAAGCGCATTCCTCTTCCATTCGCTCAGGAAAAAAATGGCGGCGGCGTTGCACGCAACCTGTACGTGTGTGACATCCGAACCTTCTGGCCTTTTTATCCCTTTCACAGAACTTCTGACTTTAATGGACCTGTTTCTGGCCAGCTGAAGGCCTTTGCGTCTTTCAGCTTTTGTCGCGCGAATTTTCACACCTCGACAACCTCAAGGAGTGAAAATGCCCAGGTCCTGTTTCTTTGACAGCCATAAAACTTACACAACTGTGTTCAGCCAGAGGAACCAGACACGGCAGCTCATTGCGATGATCAAACCCACATTTAGACCACTTTCTTCTCACACAGCAATTGGGCTGGAACTACAGACCATCTTTTGGTACTTGGATATGAAAGTAAAGCCTTTAAGAAACATCATTATACTTAAAATATAAAATATATTAACCTATAAATGCATGTGTATGAGTGCCTTTCTGTGTGTAAAGAACATTACAAACACGTGCACACACTCAATCTTTTAGCAACTTCCGCCCCCCGGTCCAGGAATCATCTGGGTGCAAGGTGTGAGCTCTGGATGGAACACCAGTCCACAGCAGCAAAGCTACACTGTCACACACTTACTGAGTGACAAATTAACTTGGAACACAAATCTTTGGACCGTGGGACAAACTCAGAGCACTCATAAGAAACCCACGCAGACACGGACAGGAACAAAATCGACACCTATGTATAATATATAAATATATATTTCCTTCACTTAAGCATTTTCTGACTTACAGCTGATGCTCTTGGCTCATCCAAAGTGTCTGCCTACAGAGGAGGAAAAAAACATTTTTTTCCCATTAAGACACAAATGTTTATCCTGTTTTTAAAGCTCCATTCATGCATTTGTTAAACAGAATCCCAAAACGTGTGTTGTATTTACAGGATTTGTCAGGACGGGGTTTGGCTATGGTATGAAAACACAATGCTGCCATTCTACTGCATACAAATCCTCCCCGCACTAAATTTTATTTTCTACAGCTGAATTACTTTACATGGGGACGTATGACTTATGTTCAACGCAAGTGGAATAGAACTTCAAAAGTAAAAATTTCATGCTCCCTAAAATTCCAAATTCTATTATGAATCCGCAGCTTTCTTCTTTGACCAGAAAACGTATTCTAAAAGCTGTAATTTACCTAAACGGAGGCTCTCCCGGGGTGTTGCGGTCCAAAGGTCTAGCGCTACCGGAATTCCCAAAAGGTCGGCACGGACTCCAAGTTCACAGACGTTAAGGCCGTTTGCTGTTTAAGGGTCCAGAGGTCACTGGACTCGGACAGGGTAAGACACACACACACACACACACACACACACACACACACACACACACACACGCCAGACGCAAGGCCGACGCAACGGAAACATAAACAAATACCAGGCTTGCAAACCACAGCGGGATAAGAAAGCCTGTTGTTTAATTGCATTTCGGGGCTTCTGGGTATTTAGTCGAAGGCAGGGAATGACTCAGCAAATTGAACTCGCTGATAGCAAATGCGTCTTGTGTACAATCAAATACGCGGAGGCAGCCTGATCGAAAGTCTCAGTCTGTTCGCCTCCGGTCAAGATCCTTATCGGCCCACTTTCCGCATGCAGTAAGAGGCGTATTTATAGTCTCGAGTTAACAGTCGCGAAAGTCATCGATTAAATTCAAACTAATACATTCTCGCTATACATTTTCGGTTATCTCCATCTTCGTACAAACTCCTTCGCGCTAATCGTCACCGGCGCCTTTACAAGTACTTATTCTTTTGTTTGTTGAAATTGCTACGCAGCCGTGTGAATTGAACGGAATTGTTTACCCGTCTTCCTCACGGGTCCCCAAGGATTACAATACAGCAGGTACGGTAAGAGGGATTCTAGGTTTTATTAAAAAAGAAACATGTAAAGATGGTTTGAGACAATACGTTGCTTAAGGAAAATCTAAAGAAAAACGCAACGTTCGTCCGGACTCACTTAAAGAAAAAGTGGCGAGTGTTAATATTCATGTGAGGAAGCGGTAATGTATTTGTGTTGTTCTCCAGCTTGCGTTACTAGTATTTTCCAGATGTAGCAATAAATCGACCGTGTTGCAAGGAATATATTAACAAAAGCATCGGCCTAAAATTAAGCCATTACAAATGGCACTCGCACTAGAAAACGTACGTGCGATAGCCAAACATTTCTCAGCACGTTTTCCCGTTTCCCTAACAAATGTGTGTTTCAATCCATTTCATTAGATCATTTCCAGATTAATTTTAAAAGTGCATGCCATGATTTGTTACGCTGGCCAGCCACGGCATGTAGAGACGCTGCAGAAGCAACCCCGATGCGTTTGTAGTTTTTGTCTGTATCTTTACACTTGTAAAGTGCAGCATGCCCTCAAATAACTGGCTTGTTATTTTCTAGGTTATTCACCCCATTAGGCAACAGTCCTGTTGTGAGGGAAGCAGATGATTTATTATGCATTTTTGTTTCTAATACTAAAATACTCATTTTTTATAGTTGCATTTGCCTTATTTATAAATAAGATGAAGTTGTTTTTCTGCCTTTGAGACTGTTCCCCAATACTTTTTGCACTTGAATTTCAACCCTTTGAGGAGACATTGCGATAATCAGGCTCTTAGGCGTTGATAAAGAAATCAAGTTGTCAGAACCACTGCCCATGTCTTTCACTTTGCTAAGCATGTGGACACCATGGCCTTCAAGGCTCCATGTTGTGTGACTAACAAAAGTTTCACACTGGATGATTTTCATCTGTCTGTGAGATTTTAGCTTTTTTTTTTTTTTTTTTTTTTTTTTACACTGAAGGTCATTGGTTCCTGAGTGATTTAGAGGGATAAAACGCATCAAGGGGTGAAATTTTTGTGTCCTAAAATGTTTTTATAGCGAATGCAAAATCCATTTGTAGAAGTAAAATTCTTCTTCTAAAATCATCAAAACTGCTGTTGTGCTGAACATAGTTTGTTGAAACAAATACATATTTTCTTAACCCTTTGTAGCAGTTTTTCCTCATAAAGGAACCAATTACACTGCCTACCCCCACCCCCACCCCCCAAAAAAAAGTCACCACTTGGATTTAACTTAGTGTTATGATCTGTGGTTGCTTCAGTTGGTCAGGTCTAGGTTCAGCAATGTTATGTGCCCAAAAAATGAGTTCAGCTGAATATACTGAATGGCCAGCTTTTTCCATCAATGGATTTTTTCTTCATATTCCAAAGATGACAATGCCAGGATTCATCGGGCTCAAATTGTGAAAGAGTGGTTCCGAGAGCATGAGACAGACATCATTTTCACACATGGATTGGCCACCAGAGTCCAGACCTTAACCCCATTGAGAATCTTTGGGATGTGCCGGAGAAGACTTTATGTGGCACTCTGACTCTCCCTTCATCAATACAAGATCTTGCTGAAAAATGAATGCATCTCTGGACGGAAATAAATGTTGTGACATTGCATAAGCATATCAAAACGATGCCATGGCGAATGCATGCCGGAATCAAAGCTAAAGGCAGTCCAACGAAATATTAGTGTGTGACTTTTTTTTGGCCAGGCAGTGTATATAATGGATGACTGTACACTGTGACATGTTAAACTTTTATCTGTACACTACTTATTGTACTGTTGTCGCTCTTATCGACCCATTTCTGTCAGTCACTTTCAGCAAAGATGTCAGCTAAACAAAGAATAACAATAATTATGTTGCTGAGGCCGACGCTTTTATCCAACAATGGAGTCATTCTGGATGAGTAACACAATTCAGGGAACTGCAGCAGACTCCGCTCAGGATCTGAACCAGCAACCTTCAGATGTCCTCAAGCAGCACATTATCATCACTATACACACTACTTTTGTATATTTGCATATTTTAGGCTATACATTTAAAATAAGGATCCTCCCCCCCGCAAATTCCCATATTGCTTCTGTTTAATGCGATCCTTTTGATGGATCACCAAAGACCACAAATTGAAACTACTGAGTCATGCAACAAGAAAGCATACAATCAGGCACTTACAGGGTCCCAGCATGGGCTCCATCACTCAGTGCTATGTAAATGAAATCATGCAAAATTGTACAGTGTAAATATTTAAGGTTTCCCAGTGCAACTGTGAAACAACACCTGCGGGTCCGCACAATGGATGATCAGCACAGGTTTTTGTTGTGAAGGTATTACAGCGCTCAAGAAATCTCCAATCAGTGCAGGCCATGCAATGGACAAACCTAGCATGACACCTCCTGGTGGGACATCCCATGGCGGGCATGAATGATGAAGAGATTGATTGTATGGCCAAATATTTTGCACAGAAAGCAGCGAAGGGGATGCTGGGATGGAGACGGCACCATGATGAATCCGCAGCACCGGCCCACAGACCCCCTTCTCCCCACCCACACGCAGCTCCGTGTGCGCAGCCTGCAGAGCGCCCAGACGTTCATACGACCCTGTGTGTTTAACGGCGTTTACACAAGCGGCGCGGGAACATCTTATCCAAGGAAAAATGCTTTGTTTCCTTTGCTGTTCCGCAAAAAAACCCCGATTACAAAATGTACACTTCGGTTCTTTGCAATAGAGCTGGTATCTCACATGATGGCGTGTGACATCACTGCGAAAGCAGAAACGGAGGCACAGAACTGAAGGGGGGACTCAAAGAAATGTCTGTAGAAGGAGGACCAGCTCAGCAGCCCTTCTACTTTGTACAACAAAGGTGGTGAGTCAGCCCCCCTCCCCACTCATACATCTTGCAGCACTTTCGGCCCCCTGTCATTTACATATACTAAGGGCAGCGAGGCAAAAATAAACTCATCTCCAGCTCAGTTTGGAAAATTATACTCCTCTAGCCATTGCCTCACTGAGAAACCGGAGTGTTAATGAGTAAAAACACAGGTGTACCTTTGCCGGATGTCGATGGGGGGGCCAAGGTGTGATGTACGCTGCTGTGGGACCAGTGGGTAGCACGACACCTGTTCCCTTGAACTTTAAATATTCATCCTTACATCATATTTTTGGACAATCTCGGAAATTTTCAAGTACGCTATTCTTAAACGGGGCAGCAGGTAGTGCAGACATCACGGATGCTTCCGCACAGTCTGAAGGTGCTGGGTTAAAGTCCTGCTGTTGCTGCGGTGTCTTTGCTGAAGGTGGATGTTGAACAGCTGTCCAGGTTCACAGTTTCAAGGCCCACCAACTCACAGTGGACTGTATATAATCTTGCAGTACTACAGTAAAACCTCAGTTACCTCCTATTCAGCTCCTTCAGGCTGGAGTAATTTATTAAGAATGTAACACATTTCACCATTATTCAAAAATAATTTTTAATTATTTTTTGGAATTTTATACTTGCTATCCATAAAAATAGTTTGTTTTTGGCATTTATTCACTACTATTACTGTTTTAAAGCTCCCTTTATGCAATATACTGTATTAATTGACCTCTTAAAGCTGTTTGAATAAGCACATTTCTAATCCAGGTATTGCTGTACATACAGTATTATGTAATTACTTGAGGTTTTTATTCACAGCTTCCAAAATTTATACCAAGTATGCAACTAAAGTACATTTATTTATTTGTTTGTTTATTTGCAGCAGGACAGCGGGTCCCCTAGTAAGACTGGATTCAGTAACCTCCTGTGTATCTCACATCACATTTTGATTCACACATATAAAAACATTCATGTAAAGCCTGCCACCTCCCTCATCTTTCCATTACCAACTGCAAACATAAGCAGAATGTGCTGATATATAGCACAAAAAACAAAACGGTTCAATATTTGTTATACAAATGTGACAAATTATATGCAAAGTGTAATCTGGCTTCCTAATGCTTGGCTTCCAGCTGTAATGCCTGGCTTTGGTCTTGGCAAGGGTTTGTCTATCTCCTCCAGATCTTCTTTTCAGCGCATAGTCAGCAGAGTCAATGAAAAGTGTGTCGGAAAACATTTTAATAGTTATTAATTTCATTCTTATTGTGAGGTATGGAAATGGGCTGTGATGCATCAACTGTGGGGGACACCACTGCACTGAGGACCGGGATCTTTTCTTTGGGGAATCAGTCAGAGGAGAAGATCCTGCCATTGTACATTGGTGTCATTGTTATTTACACTGCATTGCATTATTTAACACATTTACTAATATGACAGTAATTTTATGTAAAAAAAAAAAAAAAAAAAAAAAAAAAAATTCATAGAAACAAGCTTTTGGGTCAGTCAGAGCAAGTTGTAAGGAATGGTAGAAAAACCTCAGTGGCTTTTAAAATGCTGCATTAGAGTGCGAGGTGACCTGTTGGAACAGCGTCTTAAATTTGGGAAACATTTTTCTGCGTGTTTGTCAGCTATATTCTCAAAATAAAAGAGACAAAGACAACTTTGTTTAAATGGCACTATGGAACGCACTATTTTCAGGTTAATGCAGACAAAATTTATTATAGCGATCAGCATGAAAAAGTGCTGATGTTTCCACTTTAACATAAAGACAGACTAAAGATGTATAAAGTATGAAAATCTAATGAAATTCGGATATTTAAGGTTTTATTCTCCCAAAAAAAAACTTGACTTTTTAGACCCATGTGTCCGAGAGGCGTGCCAAACACCCTCGAATCTATAAGAACAAATGGCAAGATCTACATATTTTTATAAACCATGTTTATCTAAAAATTGTGGAAGTCTGATGTTCCTCAACTTACCTTGCAAACTGCAGATGTCCCCGACACTGTTCTGACGCATGATGTGGTGCCAGTAAGCACTACGTGGCAAAGACACAGACTTTGATAGGTTCGTCTCATTGCTGCCGGAGTGCGTCTGCAACAGAAGGTAGACGGTTACGATTCGGCAGCCACTTCCTGCAAGCGCGCCCCACATCGGCCTCCCCGCAACTTTCTGGTGCCTGGCAGACATTTGCCTAACATCAAGGGGATGTCAGAATGGTTCAACTTGGGTTTCTAAGGGCATAAAACAGAGTAAATACTCAGTGGTTCTCTTTCTTACTGAGATTAAAGCCAGACAAGCAGGAGAGAGTAAACAACTGGGACAGGAATTAAGTGAGGATGGAACACGGGTAGCTGTTTACATGTCATGCGCCGCAGCGTCCTGTCCCAAATAAATAAATAAACAAATAAACAAGGCAGACAAGAAGATTCAAGACAGAAACTCCGGAAAGTGATCAAGTTCACAGCTAAAAAGGTGTGAAATGGCTGTGGTTGATAGAGTCCATAGACTCGGGTTGTGAAGCAAACATACCAGCAGCTAACAGCTCCACCTCCACACCTCACACACACACACACACACACACACACACACACAGCATTGTGACAAGTGTATAACATGCTGTAGTTACCCTGATCACTATACTTACAGTAAACTCAAACAGTAAAAATTACCCAGCTCTATAAACGGATAAATCACTATCACTTTGAATGCTTCTGCGCACAATCCAATCCCCACGAGCTTACAAGTCACCTTAGACAAAGGTGTGAGCTAAATAAGGATTAATAACAACACTGCATTACAGTAAATTTATCTACGTTTGCTCTCCTTTCCCGTCATCCACATCTGAAGGACAGGAGCCACTGAAGTGTAGCCGAGTGCAGGTACTGTGCAGGATCCATTCCACCCAGAGCACGAGACGAGTGGGCAAAAGGTTGCAGGTCTGAAGCTGTCGACAGTTTCGAAAAATGAGCTTTCGGGAGGAGGTAATGTGCATTGCTGCTTTAATTATACACGCGTATGAATAAGTTGGTGTCGATAAAGGACTAAGCTGTCAGCGAGAGACGGAAACTCAGTCCCAGAATTTAATGGACTTTCAAATAAATGTTTGGCATCCTTACAAGACATACAGTATAGACTTCAAAAAGTGGCAAAATTGTGATATTTCTACATATGCTAAACATCAGGGGTATTTGCAGTTTTTAAAAATATCACAAGTAGCTTGGCCTCTCGGTTCTGTAAAAAAAAAAAAAAAAATTAAAGATTGACAAACATTTGTCTTCTTACATGACAAACGTGTACACGAAAGAAATATATGAATGAATAATATATTTCTTTAATGCAGTGATATAATAAATCTCAACCTCAGGGGGTAACTCATAACTAGTTATCAATATATACATTATCTAAAGTGCAAATATATCAAGAGCAAAGAAGGTATGCGTGTGGTAAGTAGAAATAATAAATATCCTGTTACTTATGCATTCAACCATACTATTAATCGGTATTGTGTGTTTGTCTCAGTGATGTTCTCCACTCTCATTTATCTCCTGCCATCTGTTCATTTTGCTGTGCTTGTAAAGTGGCCCAGCAAGCAGCGATAGTGTCTCAGCACCTGGGCTGTTCGGACGCGGGTTCGAAAGTGGCTCAGCTTGCGTGGCGTTTGGATTCTGTTGACGTTCTCTCCGTGGTCACAGGGGTTCCCTCCAACCATCCAGACATGATTTTGGGTAACTTTATTGGCTCTTTGGACCCTGTTGCTATGGTTAAAACGAGGATGGCGGTCCTAGGCGAACATGAAAGGAGCACCCTCAACATTTTCTTTACAGTCCATTGTCTAGCCAGAAAGTGCCAACCCGACTCCCTCACCCATTCCACATGCGTATCCCTTTCCATCCCTGATGAGGCATCACACTTCTTCTGACAAATGCCCCCTGAGAGGGGTGCCGCGGATGGCCCGGCACGTCTGACCTCCCCATTCACCCACCTGTGAGCTCTTCTCCATTTCCATCATCATCCTCTCGTGCTGCTCTGCAATGGACAGGGTGGCTGAGTGCACCCGCTGATAGATCAGCTCCCCCTCCCGCGTCTGGAAGGTGAACAGGCCCTCGCCGGTATCGCACATTCTGCAACATTGACATACCCATCCATTTCCACAGTGTATAAAGGGGGAAAAAATCATTTTCAAACTTCTTAAAGGTTTTTTTTTTTTTTTTACATTATACATGATTGAATGCTAATATTAAAAACTGACACATTTTGATTTTTATGCTTTATGATTTGACCTAATAAAAAAAGAAATGATGTTCTTTGATTTCCTTAGTGGCAGGAAATGGAGATTTGAAAAAAGATGGGAAGAAAATGTAGATCGAATAATAAATGGGGAAGTAGCGCAGAAAATCATTATGGCCTTGTTGTCCCGTGTGTTTCTAAGGGAAGTAACAGAGAAACAAAGACTGTTTTTGAGCAGTAAATCAATTTCTTTCTCATGGCAGATGGCAAGATTAGACCACGATCACAAGCAGAATGACAGGCAGGTATTAATAAAGGTTTATAAAAGCGCCTTGGAAGTAAGATGGGATTAAATCAGGGCAAATATTGTATTTTTTCTGAAAGTGTGGGAACTTTATGGGGGAGGAGAAATGTCATTTTTATGACAGAGATTACTGCAGCACAATTGAAAGTAAAACTTGAACTGATAATGTTATTTTGCAATAAAAGAACATTCTAGGGAATAAAATCCTTTATCCGCACATGAGGAAAAGAATATATTCAAGGCAGTTGGCCAATTTTATTGAAATCTTTTTTTTTTTTTTTTGGCGAAGTATTGTATAGTGATGACAACGGAAATGCTCTGTCATTGATGCAGTGTTTGTATTGTGATACATTACTAAACACGGTAACCACATACAGTTAAAACCCATGCGATCGACCGCAATCATACCTTCCAGATTCGAATGTGAACCACGTGGAGTCCCGCCCGTACCTCCTCAGAGAGTTCAGAGGCCACATGACCAGCTTCACCCTGGCGTTGTGGATGTCCCAGAGATAGATGTTCTCGTGCGTGATCTGCATAGTGCATTCGCCATAAATGTCCAGGTTCGGGGTCGGCATCAGGTAGACGTTGAACCTCTCTGAAATAATTCACATGCAGAAACGCACACAAGCAAACATGTTTAACCCCTGAGGGTCCTTTCGAACTCATGACTTGGTCACGTCGAGTGGGTGAAGTTCTGACCCTCAGGGTGAGTCTATACCGCAATGTTGTGAAACACAATGGCGCTATTATGCTTTATAAAATGCTGATTTAGCCCTTTGTTTGCCATTTTTTTTACCCTGCCATTGCATTATAAATGTTTCTGTAAGGGTGCCAGTTGCTAACTCTGGGTTTTGTATATGTCAGCGGCCTCTTTAAAAAATGGATTTGATTTAAAGCTTGGCAGTCAAGCAGTCATTATAATCACTTACACTTGCTTAACAATTTTAAATGACCAAATTTAGCTTTATATGGGAATCAAATGAGATTCTTTTATTACACATTAATAGAGTGATACTAAAATTCTTAACTTAAATGATAAAAATGTAGGTCAGGCAGAAAGGGCGAAGACCCAGGGAGTCTGAGCAGCCGGATGGCGTGAGAAACGCATGCCTCTGTGGGAATAATGAGTGACGTGGAGCTGAACGATAGGCTATCATTTTAAGAAATCAGACTCAACTTATTAGGAGCTTTAATAGTTTCTCAAGTGTGGACCTGAAGTTAAAACAAAAATATGAAGGTCAGTGGCCAGTTGCCATGGAGCCAAGGTGGAAATAGAGCAGTTGTTACATTTTTTTCTTGAGCTAGAAATGAGAATTGGGGAGAAAAAAAAAAATCATGATGCTATGTGTTGTTGACCCCTATTCTGAACATTTTTTCCTCTTCACCTGAGCACTTTTCTCGACAGGTATGCGTGTGTACGTATGTACGTCTGTAACATGCCGAGAACATTTATTGAGATATCTGGAAGCTAAAGCCAGCATTCTTATTTATCAGAACCCAGCCTTCATATTTTCCGGGTTTCCGGTGTACAGTTTGGAATTGTTTAATTTATTACAGTGGGTGGTGATGACAGATCTGCACCGTAATGGGTAAATAAATACGTGCGTGTCCGAGTGTTTGCATGGCCCAGGCTATAAATTGTGGGGCAGCTCTTGTTCGCTGGCTGAAGCGCGAACTCATGGCATCGAATAGTTTCGGCAACATGAGTGAGTAGCTATTAAGGCCTAATATTTCAAAATAAGTTATGAGTCTGGTGAGAGGAAGTGACTATGTAATGCCGTGCTATTTTGGGAACGTGAAAATGAACTCTGATTTAATTATAAGACCCAGCCAATAGGGGTTTCTAAGGCAGATGTAAAAGCAGGGTTTTTGTTAAAATACCCGAACAAATAAATGGAAGAAATGGAGATGAACTGCAGAACCTCCCATTAGCTCAGTTAATGCAGACCAAAGACAACTTATTAAAGCCATTTTCATCCAAACACACGTGACCAATATCTTTTGCAGAAAAACCCATATTTGAAATAGCAAAACATGAATGAACCCGATTTAAGAGAGGACTGGTTGGTGTTCCGCAGTACACCAGGGTCTTGTAAAATGGTCTACTTGCATTTCTGTTTCAGAAACTTTAAATGGTCTATAGAATTATACATAGCTATCTGACTGAATCTGTGTTTGTCTCAGTGCCCTGCAGTGGGTTTGTGTCCTATCTAGGATGCCTTCTTCTGACTCCAAAAGAGAATTTTAATGATGGATGCCTGGCTGGATGGACTGATTTTTTTTTTTTTTTTTTGCACCTATTAACATTACTAGCAGGTATATTTAATATTTGTCATGTCAAATGTGTGGCTAACATTAATATTTAAAGGACAAAGTACTATAGTTAAAATGGCAGGATGAAGTATGCCTAGCAACTGTAATACTGTTGAACCATGTAAATGCGACCTGGGAACTGACACCTCAACAGTTCTTACAGATTTCCATTACTTCAGTCATTTCCCTTACCAAATTGAATATTAATGCTGAATGCATAACCGCAGAATCCTCAACATGTCTTTTCCCCCTTTTTCCTTTTCCTGCCCTCACTGTGGTACAATGCAGTGAGACAAACATGGCACATTTGTTTCAGTTCATTTAAATGCTATAATCGCATCCATCCTTTTTGACAAGGTTCATTATGAGCGGGAGATCCACAGGCAGGAGCAAGCAGTGTGTAAACATGATATGGGCTCGAGCCGCCGGCGGTGGGCACTCTCACCGTTCTGTTCCCGCTGCACCCCAGCCGCCAGCAGGTCCGGCTCCCCCAGACTGATGTCGTTGAGCCGGGTGGTGAGGCACTCCATGCACAGCAGCTTACACCACTCGTCGGCCTCTAGCTCTGGTTGATTTTAAAAATATAAATAAATAATAATTTTAAAAAAAGACAGCGGGTCAGGCTCAGACAACCAGCACATGAACAAAAAAGAACAACCCAACAGTTCTAACAGCCAACATCACCAGAACATGGGAGCAGGACCTGAAAGAAGCCCTCTGTTCCCTCCTCCCTTTTAAATAAAATGAGTAAAGCCTTTTGTAGGGTCTCCTGAGGTGTGGACCCCTTCAACCGTCATCACCTCCTACCAACGGCCCTGAGGTCACTGCCCTGCTGTGTCAGGGTTGTGGAGCAAAATAACTGCACCTTATTTGGCAATGACAGCCCCATTGGGGACACGAACCCTCCAACTAAATCCTATGAGTGGCACTGCTTTAGGTCTCCAGTTGAGAAGGATATATTTAAAATTATTTTATAATTATTTAAAAATTATTTTATAAATTTGTCAAAATATCACATAAGCATGCAAAATAAATGAAAACGTGAAATATTTGTGACTTGCAGGTGCATGGCCACACGGCCCTCTTGGACTACAAGCCGCAGATGCGACAGCAGTATTCACTGGACAAAAAGACACTGTCTCGTGCTTTCTAATTTGTTTGCTGTACTATTTGTTTGTGAGTGTTTTTTTTTTTTTAAACTCAATAATAATGAATGTGTGGGAGTTGCACCACCTGCACAGAGGCAAATATTTCTTAACTCATGCAGTTTCTGTCAAAGACGCAAATTGGACTGAAATACTTGAGTGCGGGGAACATTCGTGAGCATGGCCCAGAGATGGTAAATTGCCATGGTACCACATATGCGGTAAACAGAGTGCATACACAGGCCAAAGTCAAGTCAGCATTTAAAGAAGGCTTCTCAAAAACCACCTCATACATTTTAAATGGGTTGTCTCCCTTTGTGTAAAGCAATTTTCTTGCTGTGTACTGAACGTAAGAAAATTATAGATTTTGCACATAGCTCTTGACTGTTCACACACGGAGTTGGGTGACAGTCAGAAAACTTACTGGGAAAATTTAAAATAGCAAAAACAGTGCACATTTCTTCTGCTCTGGATAGAAGCAGAAAATATAGTTTGTTAAAGAAAAAATAAGCTACAAAGCACATAAATCGAGCACATTTGAGTAGTTATCTTGCACTGGAACAATAGAACTATACTGTAAATTCAATAAAAGTACATTTTATTGTTTTTCATTGTTTGGCTCACTCCATTGATGTGTTAATTTCTACCCATGCAGTAAGTAAAAGTGCAAAATAATTATTGATATATTAAAGTAGCGGAATATGGACACAGCTAAGCTTGCTGGTCTTTGTGCGGGATTTGTAGCCCTGCGGAAGGCAACACAGAAACACGGGTCGAAAATTACTCAGCTACGTGGTTATGTGATATGTGTGTGCATGTAAAATTAAAAATAAAAAATAACTGAATAAATAAATATCTTTTACTCCAAGCAACTACTCAAACAGGATGCTTTTAGTGGGCTTCAATTCAAATGAAGTCAAATTTAATTCAGTTAAAAATCAAATACAGGTATGCGCCCATTAACAACGGGGATACGCTTCAAGAATTGTTTAGTTAGTTGATTTCATCGTTGCACATCCGTTTTGAATTATTATTATTTTTATTATTATTTCCCTGCCCGGCTAGCTCAGTCGGTAGAGCATGTGACTTGTAATCTCAGGGTCATGGGTTCGAGCCCCACGTTGGTGCACCTCTGTGCCGGTCCCAAGCCCGGGCAAAATGGAGGGTTGCGTCAGGAAGGGCATCCGGTGTAAAAATCTGCCAAACCAACTATGCGGACAAGCCGATCCGCTGTGGCGACCCCTGATGGGAGCAGCTGAAAGTTGGAATTTATATAGATTATTATTATGGTATAGCCTATTGCTCCTAGGTTACAAACCTGTACCGCATGTTACAGCAGACACGGTAAACACAAGCTGTATGAGGCTGCTACCGGTGTAAAATGGCAAACTGTTTTACAGTAAACTTTTTTTCATAAGTAGAAAGATTACACTCTAAAATAACAATAAAATGTACAGTATAGTAAATATATAAACCAGTAACATAGCTATTATTATTATCATCATCATCAAGTATTTTGTACTATATATAAACTTACGGGACCACCCTCATATATGCAGTTCATCGTTGACCAGTACATTGTTATGCGGCGCATACTTGTATTAAGTACAAGTTAAAATAACATTTTTGTCAATATGCAAGAATATCTATTTTTGTTACACCAGTAAGAGGAATCCTATGTGTCATTGTTTATTGAACCGTAGCTTTCACCACACCCAGCGCAATGCTGCAACCTTCCTTTGCAGGGAAAGAAAATACATTTTACCATATATTAATTTTCTTTGCCATGGTTCTTTCACATCGAAACAACAAAAATCCTGTTTCCTTGTCTACCAGGCCACCAATTATGCCAGACAGCCTGGCAAAATTTCTTTACATATGAAAAGGACATTTTACCTAACATTGGCCTTCCTTTATATCAGTTAGGAGCCTTGGAGCTGTTCATTACAGACAGTATCATCGAGGAGGTGCTGAAATGCACAAAATGTTGTGGAAATGAGAGTTGCAACCAACATAGAAAAACAGTGTTACAGTATTATGAATTTTTGGGGCTCGCTGCCTTGATCCCTTTGGCAAGAGGAGCTGTCATGTGTGACATTTGGTGTGTTTTGCAGTTTGAAGATGGTAGGACCAGAGCCTCCTGACTTGAGGAGGACCACCTTGTCCCCCTACAAATGGGAGATGCTTCTGGTCAACTGGTTTGTCTCCAGTGACTTTTTGACTGTAGATGAACCACTGGTGTCAATCAAAGGGAGGTGCACGTTCACTTGGGATGTAAATGCAAGCCAGGGAAATGTGGACCCAGAATTTTCTGGCTCTGTATTACCCTTGTGATGTAAATCATAGTTGGCATTATAAACACAAGGAGGTGACCATAGTCATAGTTATATTGTATCTCTTGGGATGATATGTTGGCTTTTAGGACTTCAGGGCCTTGGAGTATAACCACTGTATCTCCACATAGAGGATAGCCAGGTGAGGTGGTTGAGGCATGCTTTGAGAAGTTATACCAGACATGTCCCACTGGGACTGGGAGGAGGACAAACCCAGGACACATTGGAGAGATTATTTCTCATGACTGGCCTGGGAGCCCTTGGAGATCCACCAGGAAGAGCTGGATATCATTACGAGGAACAGGAAGGTCTGGGCCCACTTTCCCAGCCTGCTCCCACCATGACCCTCACCACGACAAGCAGGACAGGGAAACTGACTGACTGAATACAACCATGGAAACAGCTGCGGTGAAAGATTAAAAGTATTACATAAATAACATCAAAGCATAAATATTTCATTTAGAATTTCAGACAAGTGAAAAATATAAATGAAGACATGTGCAACAGTATACTGTATCTGGCACAAGCTTTAATGTATTTACTAAAAACAGTACAAAGAAGTGTAGTGGTTAGGTTCACCTTCTGCTGTCATACCCTTGATCTGGTATTTTACTAGTTGCATAAAATAGTAAATCACTGAAAGTAGCTTAACATTGTAAGTTAGTCCCAAAAAAGCATCAGGTTAATGAATAAATATTATTTTTATAATTTTTTAATGCCATATTGCATGTTTATATTGAAGCCAGCTGACAGGTACACCAAAAAGGTTTGTTTTTTTATCATTTTGATTTTTATACAATACATTGTTAAAATAAACATTATAGCAACAACGTGCATTGCTGACGCGTTAAATGAATTTCATTTCGGCAAATGATTGAAACGCAACATAAAATGTAGATGAAACTCGAATGCTGGCAACAGCAGATAAAGTGAAAATAGAACAATTAATGTGCTTTTGATTCATTTGGTTTACACTTTTCCTCCAAAATTTATTTTCTAAATTCCCTCTGGGTGAGCCGAAATTTTCCCTCATAAAACCTCCAGAAAGCTTATCGCTCCAAAACAACGCGGTCTCAATTGAGCCTGACGCAATCTAGCAAATACGTGCTCTGTCACCTTAAGGTAGCACTGCCATAAATTGCTCCTGGGCTCAGAAACAAACACAGAGAGGTGTTTTAGGAAATTAATTTAACAGGGTTTCAGGAATGCAAAAAAAAAAAAAATTTTTTAAAAATTAATAAACAAACTAAAAATATAAACACACACACACACACATACAAGCCTGAAGGTAATTTCATCAACCTCATCTTTTTGAAAGGTAAGTACACACACCTCTCTGTGATCTACATTCAAGTTGCTTTCTAGGTCCACCCCCATCTACGAAGTTCTAGATAAACATACGCAGCCCCGTCTTTACGGTTTATGCAAAAACCACGCAGAAATGCATCACGTGGGTATGGCAGCAATATGTAGCATTGCAAGTCAAAAATCAAACCATCGGTGTTATTTAAAAATATAGGAAAGTATCATTTGAAATTGAAATAACTGCATCTCGATTTCATGAACTCGTTCATCATTAACAACCGTGGATGTTGCTGGAAAAAGACATTTTAGAAAGCACAGAGGGATGAAGGTGAACAACTGTTAAATGCCTTCAAATATACAGTAGCTCCTTCAGCTTCTTTTTTAACTAGGACCTAGCTGTTGTTTTCAGAACTGTTCTGGATTCACAAGACATTTTCTGAACATACAAGAATGAATCTGTGAGCCTAGAAGTCACCACGTGTTACCAGGGTACCCTGATGTAGGGCAACCGCTTTTACTCATCTGCCTCCAGGTGCTGGGAAGCCCGTGTGCCTTTACCTTTGGCAGACACTTTTACCAGAGTAACTGAAGAGCAATTGTAAAAATGCTAAGTAGACTGTAAGGTAGACACCTCACTCACTAGAGTCTAATCTAATTCACATGGACTTTAAAGCGATGTGGCAGGTTAGAGGAGTAGGACTTCGGCATATTAAGGAACAAGGAGAATATTCCTCAATATTCTTCATATACCCCAGATGTGACTGAGCTTGAAACGCTTGAAGGCGGGTAGTATGAGGCTGAGCAGGTCACCAAGATACGGTCCGGCGTACCCTACCATTTCAGGCAACTCAATACCGCTGGGGATGTCGACAAACATCTCCCTTGGTCCTGCAACAAGTTTTCGAATTTGGCCAGATTTAAAAGCCTGTTCAACCACCCATTATGTTTCTCAAACGCTGGATTTTGGAGTGTTTTTGCCACCGAGGCCAAGCTTTCCTCAGGTTTTCCGAAACAGACAGAAGTGACCTTTTGTGTGAGTGCAACCTCTCACACACGCCTAGACCTGCAGAGTGGAAAATTGGATAAACAAACACCTCATCAACACAGCAGCACCCATGATGCGCTGCTCAACACCGAGGGGTCCTGCTGCTCACATTGTTCTGGCTTTCGCATCTCTGTGCCTTTCTTTTCCCCCCTGCCTCTGTGTTTTTCTCCCAGGCTGGGGAAGGACAGCGGCAGCAAAGACAGAGGAGCACGCCAAGCAGGCATCCAAAGGGAGCTCCACTGATCCATATCACCAAGACCAGGAGAACCTCAAACTGTCATATGGGCAGGAAGGCAGAGTCACGATCGCACACACATAATTACCTAGAAACATACAGGCACACTCGGAAGCATAGTGGAGGGGGGAACACACACACACACACACACACACACACACACACCCTGGAATGCACTGGTGAAGGGCATTTTCAACATGACTCTCTCCCAGGGGGGTGGGGAAGCAATTTGTGCCGGAGGTCCGGCCCCTGCGTGGGGAGGACATCCGATTGAAGGGGCATCCATATGGCAGCAGTGTGTGAGGTGCGGAGGTGTCAAGGAACCAACAGCTAGGGGCCTGGGATGAGTCCAGAAACCAAAGGGGGGCTGGAATCACCAGGCCACGAGTGGGGCTCATAATCCTGCCACAGTCGCAACTTAACTACACAGACCAAAATGTACAACTCGGAGTCCCGGAAGCTCATTCTCAACGCACTTTTAGCATCTAGAATAAATCTAATAAAGGTTTATTCTTTTCTATTGTCAAACTGTGCAAATAACACATATCTGATAGCTTCATAAATAAAACTATAACTGGAAATAACACACAAAATACCTGAATATGAATTTGAAGTGTTCGATTGGTATCCTAGTGGTAAAAGGCCGCTAAAATCAAATGACCTGAGTTTGAGTCCCACCTCCTGGTGTTGTCCCCATGATTTACCTTGCTGTTTAGCCTGAATCGGTACAATTCTGCAGTTCTTCAGAGAGGAGAAAAGTGCTTTTCTAACACTGGAGACTCCTGACTTTTTCATTAAATCTACAGTAGTTCCGCACACTTAAACCACTGAGAAGGAATCAAGGAGCTGCGCGCTGGAATTGCAGGCTGATGCCACACAAAAGAGGTCGAGGTTCTGGCAGATATCGGCTGTATAATACAATGTTTACCCATTTTAGTGGCAAATCCCTCACATGGAAACACAACAGAATTCGAAGGGCAATATACCGTGACACTGTTGAAGAATGACCCTACATCCCAGCTAAGGTTCAGCAAATTACCGTGCTATTCAAGGTGGTTCTTTCAAGAAGCCCCAATCGTGCATCATTCGTCATTCTTTTAGACCACAGAGACTTTTTTTGAATTACACATCAATATCTAATGTTAAAAAAAAAGCCACAAAGAACTGCATGTTTTACACAACTTATCTGACTACACCTGTAAAGCCTCTTCTTCTTCTTCTTCTTCTTCTTCTTCTTCTGGCTGCTCCCGTTAGGGGTCGCCACAGCGGATCAATTGTTTCCACTTCTTCCTGTCCTCTGCATCTCTCTCCGTCGCACCCACCACCTGCATGTCCTCCTTCACCACATCCATAAATCTCCTCTTAGGCCTTCCTCTCTTCCTCTCGCCTGGCAGCTCCATCCCTAGCATCCTTCTCCCGATATATCCAGAATCTCTCCTCTGCACATGTCCAAACCAACACAATCTCGCCTCTCTGACTTTGTCTCCAAACCATCCAACCTGTGCTGACCCTCTAATATACTCATTTCTAATCCTGTCCATCCTCATCACACCCATTGCAAATCTTAACATCTTTAACTCTGCCACCTCTAGCTCTGTCTCCTGTCTTTTGGACTACACCTGTAAAGCCATGACAAAAAAACGGTATAAATTAAAGCATTACGTAGAACTTATCACAATTTTGACATGAAGGTTAATTGCTAATTACAAAAGGTCTGTAAAGGCAACCATTTAGCTTGAGGGCTTCTGATACAAACTATTAGAATGTGATTTAATTCCGCCACAGGCAAAGGTGGGGAACAATTGCAGCGGTGCTGAAAACACACAGGCTGTTATGTACTCATTTCAATGGAAAGAAAACATTTGGATAAGGATTTCTGCTCATCATTTTGTTCTCTATTAAACCTTTGTAATAGTTAAAAAGGAGCGATGAGGATGGCATTAGTAAGCATTAGGCAAGTTGCAACTAACTGGCTTCACGATTAAAATTGCCAATTCTCCAAACCGTGAGAATTTTAGAAACTTCGGCAAAAATTCGTACATTAGAAGCCTTGTGTTTCATGTTGCGAGAGTCTCGTGTGTGTGTGTGTGTGTGTTTGTTTTCTCCCTTTCCCCGGCTCAGTTCAGTTCGATTAGTCCAACAACGCTACAGCGAGGCTACAAACGGTATTTGAGCTGTGGAAATGTCAAAACAATATGACATCTCACTTTTGTACCTGCCGAAAAAGAACCTTAAATAGGCAGAGTGGAGCATTTTGGATATCTAAAAAATGATCGGGGTAGCAGAAGACAACAGATATCCAATTTGGAAAAACAAGCTAAAAAAAGTGTCTCCCAAAGGTTCAAATATGTGGAATCCAATTGTGGATGCCATCCATCCCTTTATAGACAAAAGAACACAACAAATAAACTAGCTATCTTTACATTAGTTAGCCTACCTTAGAGCTCACCCAGGCTGGAGCGGTTCACAACAGAGCAGCCTTAATATTACATTTGTTTTCTTTAAAGTTACTTTTGTGCCAATACCTCCATCCCTTAGGGAAAAAATTCATATAACTGGTGCTGATGTGTACATACACTTCTTAGTGATAAGGAATGAGGAGAAGGACACACTTCTGGCTGATTCTGAGTGAGATTTTCACTTCTGAATTTACCCACTATAAATTATTTCAAGTGTTACACTGAAAATGACGGGATAATTGAAAATGATGACAACATTTTGGTTCATTTGCTATGCTAGAAATATTCCATAATCATTAAATCTGTCATACAGTTTCTGACATGGATCAGACAAACTATCTTGCTTGTTAATTCACTTTTAGCATAAAACTACCTCTAACACTGCTGCAAATGGAAGTCAACCAACTGATGACCATTTTATTCAAAACAGAGATACTGATTTTTATTTTATACATTTGTTTTATTCATTTTTCTATATTTTAAATGTTTAATTTAATTTATTTCACATATTCAAAAAGCAAAAGGTAGATACTGTATTCTGGTTCCTAAAGGCAGCAACAATTAATTCTTGAATGTGCTTAACAATGCTTTCTGTTCTCATACCGATGTTCTGATAGACTTAAATGTTTTATTTGCAGCACTAAAGTGTGTTAAAAATTTACAAAATACTCAGTTATGCTATGCTTGCATCTTTTGCCCACCATAAGGTCTCATTAACAAAAAAAAAAATTAATTTAAGTTATCTGAGAAATAATTGTAACAACCGACTATGATATTTGCCGAGAGGACAATCCTGTATCAAAATCACAACCGAATCGACACAGAACGACATCCTTAGCATGCATGTTTTCATATTTTGCATAAATATCGCTATGCCTCATTAATAATAGGGAAGGAAAAAACAAATTTAAGTGGGCTTCCCATAACCCCCTTCCCCCACCCCCAAAAACTGTGGCCCTTCATTCCTCTTTGTATAAATCTACATACTTCTGCATATTTACAAATTAATACCTGTACCCTGCTGAACTATATTAGTAAGCGCTCCTCCATAAAAACTTTAAGACTTTCATCCCGATCCCCAACGGCAGTGTTAATGATGCATCAGCAGGACCCCTCCATTCCACATCCCAAAATCCAGCAGAACTAAACAAAAACAAAGACATTCATTAAAAGTAAAAACAATATTCCCGAACTTACAACTGCGTATATATTGCACCACGGTATAATGAAATTCCCCTTTAACCTTCTTCAATTGTAGCACCTAGAGGTTCATAGGAAAAACACAAAAAACTAAAAAACTGCATGTTTGATTTTTAAGAGTTCGCTGCACCCGGGCCTGTTTTCCTCCGCTTCCGAGAGCCGCGGCTCCTGCCCGGCGCCTTCAGCAGTATTCATTAGACGCTGAGGAGTGCGCCAGAGCTCACCTCCGTCAGCTCCCACAGGGGTAATTTAAACAGTTTTTGGAAGGTTGCCCAAAATTCACAAGCAACCTTCATGGCAGCAAGGTAGAGAACGGACTGGGCGATTTTGCAAAATTTCCCATCTACCATAAAGAAATCGATACCAGCACTTCCACTCCCTTCTAGGTGCCTCTACAACTAAATGGAGCCGTATCCTGTAAGGCAGGCTTTCTCTGTCTGCGCTGCCCACCTCCCATGTGGAGGCCTTGGATGGGAGAGGACCCTCCGAGCAGAGAGGGGCCGTGAGATCGCTTACCTGACTCACAGGCAAATGTCTTTGACGTCTCATCATAGAAGATAATTGCCACCGCATGTTTCTTCGTCTCCCGAGGCATCCTGGTAATGTTCTTGATGTTGTGTAGCTCGGTTATCTGCAAATTGAAGAAGAAAAACGTTGTTGTAGCCCAAACTGTGAGACAATCGAGTGCGGAGGGTATGTACGGCATACATTTCGAGGACATTTAATCCACTCAAACTGGCTGGAGTGAAAAGCCTGAGACATAAAACACTAAAAATCCATATTTAGTACAAAGGCCTTGTTTCGTAGGAATCTCTGCAGGCTGTCATTGTGTTACTTCATTGCCAGTACCGTGAGACATGGCTGTGAAGAACTTTAATATTTAATCCCGACAATCACAGCTGGTAACAAAAAAAAAAAAAAAAAAAAAGACAAAAATTAAAAATTACTTTAGCGGTGGGAACCACTATTCCAATATTAATTCCATTCTTCACTTTGAGGTGTTAATGGTTATTGATAGCTGCTTATTTATTATTAGTTTTTTAAACTACTTCAGTCATTTCAGAATTAATCTATATGCATACAAAAAGGTCTTTCGGAGACCTATGTGAAGATTTCTTGCAGAGCCATGGTGCAGTGAGGAATTAATTCCAATATTATTAAATTATATAAGAAGCCTGGAGTTCTGGACACTCCCTATACAAATCCACAGTAGCACAATGTCCAAGGGGGTGGACAGCCTCTGGTGCTTGGCCAGCTGACATTTATTTTTCTCCCATTCCTTTTGGTTTAGGAGCTTTTTTTTAGGCATTTCCTTCTCTTCAACTGCCAACTGACTTACTTAGGAGCTGACCCGTTAACTATTTTTGCCTCTGCTTTTATTTTTCCCTACGTGTGCAATTGTTCTTTTGTTAACATTGTCACTTCATACAAATGAGTTCAATAAATGTTTAAACATTTTCCTTTTTATTTTTTCCTTTTCATTGTTAGTCTTAGATTCCTGAACGGGGAATAGCTTGTGGGAAATTCTTTGGTTAAGTGGAAGGGGTGGGGTGGGGGGCAGGAGAAACATTTCTCAAAATTTACATTAAACCTGCTCAGCGCTTGGTTCCGAGGCATTGATAGTAGCCATTATGGCTACTGGTAACCGCTTCCTACTTGTAACACAAAGAAATTTCGCTTCTTATTTAAAAGCAAGAACTAGCGTGCACGGACACACGCGCAAATGGGAAAACTTGAGCTATTCATGTGTGGTACCAGAGGGCACAGTCCTGTGGCAGGAGGGTGAAGCCCATTGAACTGAGTCTCCCTTTGTTCACTTCTTGCTGTCACTGGCCATTGCTGGGTGGAATTGGTCCCTTGCCTGAAATCGAGTCCCTAGAATGCAACGGTTGGCTATAATGGTAGTTCCTGGTAGGCTGCTTTAATATCGAGTCAGTTCATTGAAAGTGAACAGCTCTAATGGACTGAAGACACTAAGCCCTCCAGATAAAAATATGGCCCATAATGTATACTCACAAATTAAACCCAGCTTTATCACAATTAAGAATTTTAACACATTCTTCTCCTACTGATGCTAAGGAACACGACACCACAGCGACGTTAAACAGAATTACATTTCATAAGCTTCCAGAAATCTATGCAGTTTCCAGCCGGGATATCTGACCATCACACAGTTATGAAATATGGAGTAACATCTGCCCGACACAGCAATTCAGTGGTAACCTAGGAGTAGCCAGACAACTCAAAAACGGTGCTTTTAAGTGGCAATAAAAGTTGTGAAGTTGGGTAACAACTGCACCACTGGACATAAAACATATTTATGGTGCTAATACTGAGATGAATGTGCGAAGAGATGTAACTTAACCGATTTATACTGAGAAAGCACAGAAAGTGCAGAGTCGACACCACGAAAGTGAGCATTCAGTACGGTGTGACTGAAGAAGCTGGTCTGCCCGCATGTCCCGGTTCGGAAAGACCTCACCAAAGGAACTAAATTTACAGCAGTCACTTCTTGCCCAAACATAATTCCATTATGAAGGCAGCTGGTCAACTGAGTGCTATTTGTCAAAATGCTGGGCAACTATTACTTAACTGCATTGACTTTTTTTAATTCAGCTTAATTTTCCTACGTTGTCGAAACGCACGGGAATTATAGTAACCGTCATGAAAACGCACATACAGATGGCTACGGATGCTGTGTATGGAGGTACGGTAATACTCAGTATATTTTGATCAAGTCCAAGAGCTTTGGTGCATTGGCATTTCACACTGGTAAGAGGAATATGAGCATGAAAATTGAAATTTATCTCTCCTGATTTTATTATAATGCCTATGTTTAGCTAATGCTTTTCTCCAGTGAAACTTATAATGTTAGGGCTGTTTAAGCTATTTGTTTATCCAACTATATATGTGAGTAGTTTTACTGGAGGTATTCAAAGCAGGAGAGAAGATATGAACCCAAGGTCTTGTAAGCACTAGGCTGTAGCTCTATTATGTCATCTGCATCCCCACTTAACAGCATACAAACCGTTTTGTTTGTTTGTTATTGTATAAACATCAGAATCGATCTTCAAGTAGGAATCCAACTAAACGTCTCTCCTGTTGTACCTTACACCTTACGGCGACTGGTGCCAATCGCAGTGGCACACGGATGCTGGTTCACCACGCTGAAAGTAGCGTCCGCAGCCACAACTCTGAAGGTACTATTGTTGGAGAGGTGAAACTTACAGTTTATATTGTTCTCAAATTTCTGTTGAATGGCAAAATTTTATGTTCAGTGCAGAGCGGTAACTACAAAAGTTTAATTGAGAATACCATACTAGCCAAATCCTTGGTTTGAACATATGCTGTGGAATAAATTATGCAATAACGTAAAAGCATGTTGTAATTTGCAAACTACATTTTTAATACGCTTGCACATTCAGCAGACACAATGTTTTTAGATTATCAAAATACTCTATTATTTATAGAATTTTGAATGTAAAGCTGAATATAATACTTCAAAAGCTTGAAAAAAAAAAAAAAAACACCAGAATTCACACATAGTTTAAAAGAAAGAAAACTGCACTATTGCTCTGCATTTTTAAAGTCACGAATCAGACAATTCAGAAACTGAGGAGACGCAAGGCTGCAGTCTGAACACAATCTCCTAATTTCCTAATGCACGCCAAGCAGGCTATGTTGTTGCCATGATATCTACGAAAAATCTGTCACTGCAGATTAGAAATACAGTTAAAAAGAAACCTCCGTTATCTGGACACCTTGTCTGGGTATCGGGTAAAATATTTGCTACAGCTCACATTTTTTTCAAAGAATTATTATTATTATTATTATTATTATTATTATTATTATAATAATAATCATCATCATCAACAGGATCATACACATTCTCCCAGAAATTTTTTGTTGTCCCAAAGCTGAACAATTCCTTTGTACCAATGCTCTCTATTTTGTGGAATTTGCAAAGAAATATTTTTAGCAAATTAAGGTGAAAGCATAAAAGCTGAAGAGCCGCTTTTCCATTTCCTTTTCAGATCACCTTCCTGTCCAGAGGTGCAAATTTATGGCATTGAAGCAAGTCTGAAATGTTCCTGCAAACGGCCATCCAGTCCTTATGTGACGATTGTTCCGGAACAGTCCACACCGTAAGCCTGTACTTACAAAGGTCCTCAATCATAATGATCACCTTTAAATCTCAATTTATCCATTCAATCTAAAAGTCAGGTGGCCACCTCACAAGTATGAAATAAATCTCAATCTCTTCTTCACAAAAGAAAAAAAAACCTACGCTTCGGTAAATTTCTGAGCGTAGCAATTGAAACAGTTTCCATAAATATCGCCTAAGAGATCTGATTACATTAAATCTGTTTTTCAAAGAATAGTCACTAAAAAGCATATTTTTTTTGTTATATATTTTTAGTCAATTGTTAGATGCTTATTAATGAACAACACCACAAAAGTACAGTAAGCACATTTCATACTTTCTCATTAATATTATAACAAGATTTCTCAAGCTTTCCTTTTGGTCCTGCATCAGTGCCCAGAGAGGAAATTCTTTCAGAAAACCATCTTGTAACAAAGTCAGAGTTCTTTTATTGCCATACCAAGCACTACTGAATAGAATAGTTATACAGTAGGTCTGACTTTACAATTGAATTATGGAGTTGTAACAGCGATTTGACTCAATGAGATTTGAGTTTGACTGCCCAAAAATCCCAGTATAGTGGGAAAATTGGTCATTTTCGTTCAAAATGCCATTCATTTTGCCTCTAAAGTTGGACATCTCAAAGCATGCCCTCATTTTGAATGTAAATTCCAACTTTTAATTCAATAATTTAATAACAGCAACAACTACTGTATATTTCCAACTTAAGATCTGCTAATGTACTATATTATGAGTTTTAATTCATATCTTTACAGAGGGCAAAAGGAAAATACTGAGGATTATTATCTCATCAGAAATGTGAAAACTCCCAGAGGATCAAATTAAAATTTCAAATAACTCTTTATATTAGTCTAACCATAAAATAATTTCTACAAGTCCATCTTATTAAGTTGTAGGATGAGAAATTATCACAGTTAGCGAATGTGAGGTTTATTTACTGCGTGTGCAGTGAAAAGGAAAGTGAGCAAGCGGCATCTCCGGGGAATGTCCAGACTCCGCAGCAAGTCGACGTATTCGAAAGGGTCAACATCTTTGACAAATGGACATTGTCAAACACTGTATTCAAATCGAAAACTGTCCCCTGAATGTGTTCATCTGATTCTCAGTAGCAACATTTTCTAGACATTCGGGAAGAAAAAATAACAAGAAAATAAGCTAAGAAATTCATCATCTGCTGCATAAACCCAACAAACAGTAAACAAAATATAATCTGACTGCCTAATACTGAGCCTTCCTTAAACTGTATATGCATATATATTTTCTTATCAGACTTTCTTTTTCTAACCGAAGCAGCTCACACAGTATTTTGAAACCCTACACTTATTATCATTTATACAGTGCAATATTTAACCACGGTGCCAGAAAAAATAGTCATGTATGACTAAATCAGATTACAAAAAGATCAAATAATATGCATCTCATTTGTACCCAAGACAAAGTTATAAAAAAGAAATCATACGGCTAATGCCAGTTCATATCTTTGCATTATAAAAGTTTATGCTTCAATAAGTGACAGTTTATAGCGGGTTAACAGTTCCCAGACAGAGAACTGGGTCAGTTCTAATTTAGCTTAGCCTGGCCTTTGTTCAGAAACACAAGGTCAAACCACTTCCCAAGGAAAGAAAGCACTTATTTACAGCACTTATTGATGCATCTCTTTCCCAAATTTGTTCACATACTTCACCGTGAGTTTTCGCCAGGAAATACAAAAAGACCGTTTAAAAAAAAAAAAAAAAAAAAAAGACAAAAAAAGTGCTCTAATTGATACAGCAGCAGACAGGCCATATCAGACATTAACAGCATTTAAATTTATTTATTATATTTTTTCCTGCCATGGATGCAAACAGAAACATTTTTTCATGCATTCATTAATTTAGCCATCACCTTCGGACAAGACGACTGCGTAATTTTACTGTATCAGCTCAAGGTAACTACCTTCAACAAAAGTGACCACAATGGTCCATCGTCAGCCCCCATGTCCACCAGAACCCCACAGCCACCGTGGCCCCCCACGTCTGCCACAGCCCTACCGCTGTTACATAACGTTGCAACAAAAGATCTGACCAAACTCCATCCCCAGCCATCCCTCCCACTGCTGAGGCCTGAAATGCACATCTGTTGCTAAGGTGGACAACCCTCGGGCTGAAGTAATCATCATGAGAAGGACCCTTCATTACAGAACTTCATGCTGATGAAGGTAAAGGGAAAAAGATGAGACCACCATCAAACCTTCAGACTGCTTCACAATAGAAATGAAGTCATCTCCAAGAGTCAAGGACTGTTATGTAAGAAATGTAAGTGTTATTCAAGTCAAGCTTGATCTGTGCAACAATAATGGCACGTATGGATGCAACAAAATGACTCAGACTTATCGACTTGGTGATATGACTATCCTACCACAGTAATATGTCAAGAGAGGTCCACAAACAGATGATGGCAACTCTGTCCCGAGGGTTTTTCAAATTTTTTCTTTAAAGATAAATAAATAAATAAATAAATAAATATTCCAAATAGCAGGAGGTTATGAAGCATACACATATAAATTTAATACTGGATAAGAGAAGCTTAACTAGACTACATTTTTAAGCATAATTAACATTTTAAGAAACTTGTGTGAGAAATTCACTCGATGGTGTTAAATAATGAATTTTAATAATGAATTTTATTTTAAGTGTCAATCTAAAGTCTTGCCAGCTTCTTTCAGTAGCAGCTACATACGCTTGGGATTTCTTTGGGCTTGGGCTCATTTTCATCCAACCAAAAGTGCAGAGGGAACAACTTAACTGACTTTCTTTTTTAACCAGCATTTTCATTTTTCATATGTACTTTTCCTTTGATCATACAGAAGTTCACAAACCTTATGAAAATTCCTGAAGTAAGCTGCCTTCTCATCTGGAAATTTTTCTAATCGTCTTGGTCCTTTACTTGATGCTTTCTTAAATACCAGCCAGCACCTCCTGAAGATCTGTGGAAATAAAAAAAAAAAAAAAAAAAAAAAAAAAAAAAAAAAAAAATTTAAAAATTAAAAACTGCAGCATTAACAATTTAGCACCTCCGATGTGACCGGCTATAGTAATACCTTTATTTTGCTGTCGTTAACCAAAACTTTGCTGAAGAAAGGCATTTTTTTCAGCAAGATAAACTGTCCCCAGAATAGTTCTCACTTTTGGCATGGCAGCACCACTTTGTAACATATAAACCCACAAACACATTTGTGGCAGAGACTTGGTTACCCACACAATAATCTCAATGACTGTAAAAGATGACTTCTCTCCTTTGTACAGTTCTGTATTAATTTATGTGAACAGGCAGAGAGTGTACATAGCAAATTTATTCCTCACACAACTGGTTTCTTGCAGTAGGCAAATTCCCACCGTGAGGGGATCAACTTAATTTTATTTATTATGGCGTGGAAAAATCAAATCAGTTTTCAGCTGAAAACACATCACCTACAAATTAAAAAGCATAAAGGCACTTTTATAAAATGAAATAACACTGACATATTTTCCAACACTTGCAGCAAAAGTTATTTCTAACCTGTCTTTCGTTGTCATATCTTTGTTCCTTCATTTATCAAAAATAGCAAGTGTCACCAAAGCTCACCCAGCATTATCACTGAAATATAAAAAGGTGCGCTTGAATAATAATAATAAATAATAATAATAATAATGTTATGAAAAAGCAAAAAGAAGTCTGATATAAAAATAGATGTGCTGTTCGGTCCTGAGGTACTCTCTGTCTTTTCTATTGAACTATATCAGGACAACTTAATATATGCACATATGTAGGAAAAAAGTCAGCTGGGAGAGGAGGATTTTGATGGCTTTCAAGGTGAGAAGAAAGAAAAAAAAAATTCCAACAAGTGACGGGCTGCTAAGCCAAAAAAGATTAAATAAAACTTTATTTACATTAACAGCCTCCGTAGCCGTGTATTTTTCCTATACACACAGATCTACTGGGTGATGCTTTTCTGGCAGCGATGTACAGTGTTAAGCTATCACAGTGATTTACCCACTTACACATCTGCGTGGTTGTATTTATTTTGCCTTGCATAAGGGTACTATAGCAGGATGTGGGATTCAAGTGTGAGTCTTTTCTCTTTCTGTGGACAAAAGCGGCAGCTCCACTCCTGCCGTTCAGACACCGGCATCTTAACATGAGTGGCTGCAGAAAAACCCCAAGTGAGTGTGTCCTGCACAAGGCAGATACCAACAACACGCACAGCCTCAAATGTCCGGAGATCAAAAGTCCCTGCGCAAGTTCCCCGGTTCAACCGGAGGCAACAGCGATAAGGTTGATTTTGGTCCGGGGGGTCTGGCAGCAACAGATTTGGAAAAAATAAATAAATTACCAGGCATCTCTCTGACATATTATTATACCTGAAAAACAGAAATTTCATGCAAACAGTCCAGCCCCCTAAGTTTGCCATTGCGAAATGCCCTGAAAGACAAAACAGATGAGTTCATTTTAGATTTTTATGAGCTTTTTTAAACCTTTAAAAAAAACACAGCACATGCAAACAAATGCATGCACTCGCACACAAAAGAACACTTCTGCACAACACCTACAGTAACCGAATCAAACTTTTGGAGGAAAAACACTCGCATTTCAGATCACCTGAACCCTCTCGCACATTTAAACCTTTAAAATTCACAACCAGATTATTGCATGCATAAGCAGGTTTCAAACCCTCCAAGTGTCATTTATCTTCATGATGGGGTTCCTCCACATAAAGGTGTTGCTATTTCAGTTTCTCGCCAGTGTACTTACCATATATCGATATAAAAAAAAAAAAAAAAAGTCGGAAGCTCCCTGCCTGCAGGTCGAAGAGGTCTGTATTGGTTTAAGTGTACCATTTCCCAAAGGTCATCACCAAGGTCACGCACGCAAACACACACTCAATTACAACCGACACGCCAAGGGAGCGCACCCGCGCAAAGGCCAGTACGTGCTTCTCACCCCAGCAATATTACAGTTATTTTTAAACAGCACTGTCTGCACACCGCGACGCCACCGCTTGATGGGATCAATGAACCAGCGAACACGTCATGGCAAAATGATGTCCCCTCATTTTGAGCATTTACATATTTTTAATGACCCCGATGACTCACGCTTATCATAAAACGGTTGGCAGAGAAACAGCTTGGAGTGCTGCCGAAACTTTGTCACAGCGCACAGGCAGCGTGCGCGCGACACGTCAAAAGCAGCAACGCTAAAATTACCATTTCTTTCTCCCTCATCGACATCTATTTTCGAACGCTCATAATGATGCTTGCGGGGAATATTAAACGCACGTCGCATGATCCTATTAGGCAGTCGGTTAGGAGCTCGGTCTTCAAGTACAGTTTGAGAAGCAGCGCCCATGAATTGTTCACCACAGCTCAACTTCATTGACGTTAAACACCTTCACAAGTCGCGCGCTCACAGCATGGAGTTGCTTCTGCTGCGGCCAGTTCCGGATCTGCTTCCCTTTTTTGCAGAAGACACTCGTGATACGTTGAAATTCTGAAACCGGTCACACGCATTATACTAATGAAACTATTTTTGTTATGGCTCAAAAAAGCTTTGATCTTACCTCACATAAAGCTGCTTTACTGTCAAATGCAGAACAGGCAGATGAATCAGATCACACCAGGCCATTGCTTGAATACAGTATGAGACAGGTGTTGCCATCAGGGAGCACATGGCACTTTTCATTTATTTGGTCATTCATTAATCTATTTATGGCCACCAATCTTTTTGAACTTTCTGAAATGTTTGAAATGGCAAGTCGTAAAATGGCACAACCAAAATAAAGAACTTGGGCTCGGTTAAGCAAAGTGGATTTGATGCACTTTTGCACACAAGCGCTTTCATCTTTCCTTCATTGTCTCCCTGACTTTCCAGCGCAATCTCACTCGCGGAACGCCGTGCACATCGTGACATCCTTTGCCATCTTAGGCGTGCACTTTAATTCAATTCTAATATCATTTTTGTCATTCATTAACTATACAATGTCTAAATTTTACTTTATAACATCCATCTTTCTTACTGCTTTGCATATGCCTGGGATCTTTTTTCAACAGGATAAAATTTCTTTTATGCTTAAGAAAAAAAAGGCACTTCTGTGGTTTAATGCTTAATTTCTTCCTCAAATTCCTTCCAGTTGTTACAAAAAAAAATGTAGAAAGGGGGTTTCTGGAATTAAACTTAGCTAACAGCATCTAAATACAATTAAAGTTTTAAAAACAGTAAGTGTGGGTGTCACAAGGGGGTTAATGCAAGACTGATGCTCTGTTTATAATTCCACGTAATATTATTTGTAATATTCTTTGGTTCGCAGCTATAACTTACAAACTTTTGCACTACTGTCATTAAAACAAAGTTAAAGAAGCCAAGAGTTTGGGGCAGAGTTATAACACATGCAAGAGTGTTAGTTTCAAGACTGCCCCCCCCCCACCCCCATGAGTGTATTTCTGAACTGAGCTTCATCATCAAACGCTTGCTTTGTGAAAGAGAGTAACATTTTATTGTCTCAAAATAGATTATTACAATAAGGTTAAGACAGCATTTATTTAGAATGAAAGGAACAAAAGACCTGGACAAAAAACACAGTTATTAGTAAAACATTTGTTTTGAAGTGCCCCCCCCCACAATTTATTTGTTTAATGTACTTTCATTACTAAAAAATTATGGAAACATTTTATTAATTTAGTACAACACTAATAAATTTTGGCTTATACTTTGGGATTTTTTTCTTGTATGTCTAGTTTGTTCATGTTATTTTAGTGCAGAAAATGCCACCACTTTAAAAGCATTAATGATGATTCCTCCTACCTGTAGACACCTGACTGGTCTGCTCAAAGCAACAGTGATTTATGAAGACACTACTGTGCTAACAGAAGGTCTTATTAAGAAATAAACTGCATCACTCCTTCACTGTGCATTAAAAGAGCAATAAATACATGGAAGATCATGCTGGTGGCCTATATGAGACTCTTTAGAAAAGAAGACAATTATTGTTATTAACTCTTGACTGTTATTTTTCTTTATAATTAAAATGGATTATAGCATCCCTGCTGCATTAAAGTTATAGCTACAAATTCGTGCAAACACTTTCATTGAGAATAGTTACTTTTTTATTTTTTAGTAAAGGTCCATGTTACGAGAACATGAATTTAGTTGGGCCTGTATATATGCACTGTAGCTGCATTGCCTTTTTCATACACACCATCACACTATATTTCAACATAAACTATACGACGCACGTTTTAAATAAAAATAGATAGAAATCAACGTTTGATAACAGTGACAGAAGCAGCTTTCGGCATCCTAGGCGGCAAAACCCCGGGTGTATTTACTCTTCGTGCTGAGTATCTCCGATACTTCGAAAGGTGATGCAACGCTTGCTCCGCTCCTGCCGCTAATATGGGTCCGTGTCAATTACGATGATTCCTTACCGTTTTATATTCCGCTCATGTTATGTCGCCACTTCTCCTTTGTATCTGGTTGCCCCCAACCCTCCGCGTACCCCATCCCCCAGCCCCAAATAGCGGTTGCGTGGTTACCTTTCAGCCCCTGTAATAAGGAACTAAAATCAATAACTGCATGTGTGCATGAACAGCAAAGGCAAACGACTTTCAAAGTGTACTCGGACGGCTTTGATTTCCCCCGAACGGGGCTTTGATGGCGGCATCGCGAAGCCTCCATGACCAGACAGCCTCGCTGGTTAGAAAAGAATATGTAATCAGTGTCCTTTCTAGTCTGCCGCTCTCGATAGGGCTCCGGAAGCTAAAGGTGGACCCTACCTTTCGGGGATGGGGGGGGGGGGGGTGGCCACAATGATGTCGGCTCAGATCCCGATTAATGAACAGAACTCGCCCTCCTCTGAAACAGCCTGGTTAATTATGAATCAGACCATCATGTGCTTTCCAAATTTCTCATATTAGAGGTGCAAATGAGAGCTTTTCCCATAACAGCAGTACCCAAAGAAGTTGTCTAGGCACTGAAAAAGGTTTGCACGTGCTTTACTTTTCTGCTTTTTGGGAGTCGGGGCTTAAGAAAGTAAATTTCGGGTTTATACCGTAAACTATAACTAGCGTCAAGTGACAACAACTCGAGATTAAAACATTTTTGTGTGAGTTAAGTCTTGTGTGGAAGGGATGCTAGTTGGTGGGAACAAAATGCTGAAATGATCCATTTTAATTTATAAATCTGTAAACTTAAAGTATGTTCAGCGTTGAATCATTAGCAGTGTTTTAGTTGCGAAACATTTAACACCACAAAGTTGAAGAAATTTTGATCAAGCTGGGTGGCTCAGCGGGTAGCTCTGGTGCCTCACTGCTCCTGGGAAGGTGGGTTCAGATCGGGACTGAAATTTGCTGTTCTGTGTGCAGTTGGGATGCTTGTGTGAGTTTCTTTCCACGGTCCTAACATGCAGACAGGGGTAAATCACTAGCATACCCCTTCCTTACTGCAAAAACCCACATAAGTGTGACTTACAGCAGCCACCCAGTTTACCTTGTTGCATTGTTTTTGAGCCCCAACATTTTGTCAAAACCTGAAAGTCTAAAAGTGTTTGGGTGTCCAGAAACTGCAATTTATTTAAATAAAACACCAACGCATTTGTACACGACTTTTTGTTTGTTATTCCTGTTTGAGTTACTTTTTCCTTTACCAAGGATGTTAAGCAAAGAAGTGAAAATTTTGGTGGTGCTGACAAAAGTGAAAGACAAAATATTTAGAAATGAAAGTGGAAAACATACCGCAGTATGAAAATACAATTATTGTACCATAGTTGTTTATTTTATATGTATGGTACGTATTTTTTGACCGTGGGTAATGTGTAAAATTTGTTAAAAATGCAACAAAACTCTATAATAAAATATAGCATTCATGCATGTCAATAGTTTACATATCCTTGCAGTTTTTAATTATATAGTACAAGGTGATTTACAACAAGGCCATTTGAATGGAATAGTCAAAACCTCATACATCAATGGCTACCTGTATGTTCTCTTTAGGATTTTTTGTTTGTTTGGGGACTTTAGAGGGTAAACTTACAGAAATATTTATTCATACTTCACTGTGATCAATGCATCGATTACTCAAAAGGCAAAGGTTTGGTTACAGCTATGATTGCTGCTATGGCAACCCTTCTTCGAAAAGCCATTCCTTCCAAAGCGTTGAAGTCTCTCTGGTTACAAACTGGTCACTTCCTCTGGAGGTCACAGGTTCCAATCCCATTTCCTCCTGGAAGTACCCTTGACCAAGGTGCTGACCATGAATTGCTACAGTAAAACTTACCCAGCTGTAAGCAACCTAGCATCAATGAAAGTGTGAACAACCGTAAAACCAGCGATGAGTGCAGCGAGAAGATCCGCTTTGGGCAGAGGGATCTTCAAGACACGATATTTGCCGAATCACAAACACCAGTAGACAACCTACTGAAAGAGGTAGCTGACCTTTTCATGTACCAACACGAAGATATATAGCTGCCTGGTTGCCGAGACGGAGCGCAGGGCTGGTACAAAGGCTGGTGCTTCACCTTTAAAATGCAATTTATGTCAAATATGATGCCTGAGTCACCAGTCGCTGGAGGTGAGGGGCATCTCATTAGCTGTGTGAGACGCGGCGGCGGGCGCCCTGCCGTCTTTAACAATCAGATTCACTTTCCCGGCAAAAAGGCCGCACTTGTTCTACAAGCTATCGCGGTGCTGGGGGGGGTGGGTTTATCAGCTCACCGGTGCGCGAGAGCCCCATTGTTCGCCGAACACAATCAAACATCTGCAGGGGACGGCAGCACGTCTCCCCCACCGAGCGCGTTACCTGATAAATGTGCCATGCAACGAAAATACATGCAGACGAATGGGATTCTCTCTGCTCTTCGAGGGGACAATGATGTATTCATTTAATCTGACTTTGCTCTACAGGAATGCAATGCATACATTTGTGAACAGGGTCAATTTCCGTGAATCAATTACAGCAAACAGATATGACAACTGGCATCCCCCCCTCCCAAAAAAAAAAAAAACAAAAAATTTCACATACAGGCGTTTTGCCACCGTATCGCCCAGCTAGATAAGCCACAAGTGTATATGAAACACCGATTGTCTTCTTTATCATTCATTGTGTATCTTTTCTTTCTTCCTAAAGCTACGATAACAAAGACATAACTAATAAAAAGTCAATAAACAATACCACTGTTCTAAAAACATGATCATTGTACTATTTGGGGAAATTTTTGCACCAGAAAAAAAAGGGGCAGAGCCATTCTGATCCTTATGAATACAGATTACTATTAGTGTTATTAATTCTGCCAGTGCTTGAAGTGGGCCGGTACTCAGCGTTACACAGTAGTTGCACTTCTACGTTTTGCTCTTTGGAGCACTGGGACTTATTTTTGCATCCCAGCACTTCTCATAAACTCCCTCTTTTCAGCGCCCAGCCGACCAGATTCTCTGGCTGAGAGGCTCTCCCGGATTTCTGTAGCACTCGGCCATTATTCGTAACAGCCCTCATCCCTCCATTTCATTACCCAGGGTGCACCAAGTTGCGCTGCAAGTCAGGCGGTGCCCTGCTTCTCAAAATGTCTTCGCTTTATTAAAGAAATATACACTGTGAACACCAGCAATATCACTGTAGAAATCCAACATCGACTGTTGATGCTTTGTTGATAACAGACATTCACACCAACTGCACTTATTTCTCCCCACTTCAAGTGCAGAAATGATTTTTTCACCTAAGCAACTTAGTGTCACATTTGTATGCTAAGCAACCTGCAAGGATTTATACATTTAATTTACTACAGATAAAAATTACTCTTATAAAACTACTATTTGAGTTATGCATCTTGAACAAAGACACTTTAGCAGTAGGTGGGATTCAAAACCAGGTCCTCGGATTACAAGGCAGCAGCTCGAGCCTCTTCACCACCTGCTGCCCTAGAGATGCAGCAGTAAATAAAACGGCAAACGGGGCAAATTTTACAGTCTACAGTGCAGTGTGGTGTATTCTGGTGACTCTGTGGTCTACAGCAAAAGCAAGTGACCGAAGATTAGAGGCTGCCTTGGGCACGATCCAAGGAGGGAAGCCGAAGAGAGAGTGTAGGCCAGCCACTAAATAAGCCAAGAATTTAAAGAAATGGAAAAATAAAGAAAAACAGCAGATGCATAGTATGCACGACATATAGTACATGCGCCAATAATGAACAAAAATACAGGCACATCAGCACCTGGGGTGAGCAACACATTTGCCAATCCAAACATATGGCAAATTGGATTTTTATATTAGGAAATGAAACAAAAGGAAAAATTCCAGTTGTTTCATGCTGCTGCTTGGGATTCAGCTATCTCAAATCTTTGTGAAATACAAAAGCTGTACAACTTTGGGCAGTAAAGCTCTGGGAACAGTTGCTGTCCTGGCATTTCCAGCCCACCAGTAGAAGTAGATTTCTGTATCAACATGTGATCCAGGTTTAAGGGAATTAGTGCATTCCAAATTCTTTTTCGTGTTTTGTTTGGTATGTCTCTGCAAATCAGTGTTTTCTTTAATAATTTTTATTAAATAAAAATTTGCATCCAAAATTCCACATATGACCTACAAGTGTTCTGAGCTCCAATTTTCTGACAAATTTTCCACCTGCTGGCAGGGCTACAGGATTTCAAATACTATTTTTTTCTTAGACATTTAATTTTTATTATTTTCTTTTTTAACATTTGACCCAATAGTGAGAAGAGTCCTTTAATTTTTTTTTTTTTTTTTTTCTAAGGAAGGTTAATAGATTTGGTTTCATTCTTTCTTTGGCCCATCTCTCGGTCTATATATCCAGGATATACATATTTGTATTACAAGTCACAACTGGCCATAATTTTAATGGAAACTCTGGATTTATGTTCATATATTTTACATTTAAGATTGTTTATTTGTAATCATTCCACAAAATACATACAATACAACAAAGCAAACAGCAGCGACTAAAAAACTGTACCAAATAAACCTCATTTTGTGTGTCAGACGACTTTTCAGCTTATAATTATAACAAGAAAAAAAGAGTTAAGAGCTGATCTACGCGACCCATTCAAAACCAACATCATTGTGGTCACCAAAAAACCTTCAATCTATTTTCTGACAAAGTATGACTGATCTGGGCAATATCTGAAACAAGTTCCAGTACCAAAGAAAATTCATTTTCAGGAATTTCACCAGGTCGCACCAGTCAGAATATCAACATAATATAATAATGCAGGAATCAAACTGGTATTTTTCCAACCCACGTTTAAATCAGACTTCTGGCTGCTGTTTTCTTCTGCATATAATGTCGTAGTTGAGCAATAATAACCTTACTGGGCTTGAATGAAAGCAATGATTAATCACACACACACACACACACATCCACCCACCTACCCTACCTTGGCTTTAGTCACTACCAACAGTCACCAAACCCATTCACAGAAATGTGCAAAACCAAGGGCTAAATTACTCAGATTTCACCCTCACAAAATATTTTGTACATTCTGCCAATCTGTTGCTGACTCCAGCAGTTCTCCGGGTGGTGAAAATCTGCGCTCACTCTAATCGCGGGTGGTGGCTGTATTACTTTATCTGGGGCATTTGGGTCCTCATCTAAAATGCAGCGCTACCTCAGATACAAGTAATCACAGTATCGGTCTCTGGCTCATTCCCCATGCATGGCTGGAGATTTTCATAAAACATTCATGGGCTCGCGACGTCCAGAAATACAGTTCTGAAGTAATAGCACTGATGATATGGAACGGTCTACATAACAAGGCCCGGGGACCATGCTTGACCACGCCATGCTGGAAGGAGCACCATCAACCATGCTGCGCTCATCTCCACTCCTAGAAATAAGCAGATAAATAAATTGTGTGCTTCACATTTTGACACAGGCACAAAATCCATAGCAGGGAGCAACCCTGATGGTGTTTTAAAAGCTAGCTATTTTAATCCACAATAAAGATTTAAAACTCCAGAATGCATCTCCCCTAAAATCATTGCAGACATTATAGTACCAAGCATCGGAAGCATGCTTTATATCAGCATTTGTGTGAATGAATGTTTTATGTTTATATGTGGACAGGCAGATAGTTTAGCCCTCTGAGTAAAATCCAGCTGGATTAAGTGAAAATTACAAACTTTTTTTTAAAGCAAAGATAGCAAAAAGCTGCCCAGAAACAGATGTGTATGTGCGATGCCTGTAAATTCGGAGGGGAGTGTAAAAACAGCTCTCTCCCCTTTTAGGCCTAACTCAGTATGTACAGCCCTTAGCTATAATAATAAGCCTTAAATTAAGATAAACATTTTTTTTTTTTTTCTTGGGGAAAAAAGTTGGCAAAGCAAAATGCAATGTTTTTCTCCTGTTTTCCTCCCGGCAATACAGAGTCTGACAGCTGAACCAGGAATAAACAAAGGAGCAAATGGGTCCAGGTAGCCTATGGCAAGGACATTAGCTAAAATGTCTCAAATGTTAAATACGCAACAGATTTGACCTTCTAAATGCTCAGTACACGACCGTGCGTGCACGCGCACACAAACACACACACACACACACACACACACACACACACACACACACCTTACTAAAACTGTACCAACAGTTTACCTAGAATACTACCCAGTTAGATGAGCTTACCCTGTTTTAACCTCATTTTGGGAGATTAAAATGGCTGTATTAACCAAGCTCAGAACCTTCTACTTTTCTATTTGGCCACATTTGTACACCGACAGAAAACTTTCCATGAATGGTGCTGGGTTTGACTGACAGCCTCTTACCAGCTGAGGCTACATTTCATTTAAGGAAGACATCCAGTGTACAGACTGTTAACCTAACTGAAAATTAGACCACACGACCATGTCGATGAAAACCGTACCTATAAGTAGCATTTATTTGTGCATTTTGAAAATGTCTGTTAGCTATGAACTACAGTGCAATAATTTCATTTCGGCATTCCCCGTGTGCAGGAGTCAAATTTATCAGCTGTAAGCAGAGCTGTGTTTTTAATGTTTCTTTCTCTGTTTGGGGCTGTCAGTGCACCTTTGTCAGCAGTTTCTTTATGTGTGTACATTTACAATTCGGTTTCTAATGGAACTCATCCTAAAAACTGCATTAAGGTCTAAAGCCGAAATGTGGGCCTTAGAGATTGGCAGCTTTTATGCATTTAATCAAAATTATCAGAATTAAGCCCTGTTCAGATTTTAACTCCTGCTTTGCGGTTGCTGGGGGGGGGGTGTCAAAAAGGAAATGTTCATTCTTTCCTTCCAGTAATTTTGCAGCATACAGACCAAAAGTACTAAAAGGGAAAGACGTCACGTAGATGTCAGAGTCGCGATTGTCAGCATGGAGCGTGAAGTAACAGGGCTACCCTGGCAGTATTTTGGAGCGACTCTGAAACAAGTCTTGCTACCCCGGGTCGCATTTGCATATTTCACGGATGAAGTAGTACAGGTGCGAGGGGGTCTGTGCCCACCTGGAAGCTGCTGCCAGAGACAGATGTGCAAGGTCACGGCATATGGGAAAGCAGCCTGACAGGGAACCCGCTCCGCAAGATGGCACAAAAAAGGAGCCGAATTTCACACGCTGCCCTCCATAGCACGCCTTTCCGCGCCGAGAAAGCCGGCTCCCCTACATATATTTAAATTGCAGCCACACCGGGTTATTGTAACTCAAGTTGAAAACACATTTATTAACAGAGAACCTGGTTAAATTTAATACAGGGCTGCTTGCGTATAGAGAATTTATTATATTAGACACATTTGGTCACCTTTATTAGGTGAACACAACAAGAAGCTGCTCGATGCTATGAGCACATGTCAATGCACCTGCTGCCAAGTCATTACACAGACAAAGAAATAGTCTCCATTTTCAGTACATTTTACAGCCATGGCAATTAATGAATCCTTTCATAGACATTTATGATAATTTCACAATGGAAGGGAGATGAAAAATCAACTCTTCAGCAGCTGAATTGCCGCACAACCATACACTTCTGATATCTCGCTACTTAAGATGGTCCATTAATGTACATTACACAGATACACAATAATTATCATCATGAGACTTGACTATTTTCAAAATTTTTGTTGGGAAAATGTTTGACAACAGCATATTTATGCTGCTGTCCTCCAAATGTTGACCCCCCCCCCCAACTGATGGATTATTACCAAGAAATGTCATTAATTACAGTGTTATAAAGCAGGCCTAAACTGACATTTGAAATTCCTCGCAACATATTTGTTCAGCGCTAAAAATTCAGCCCGAATGCAGAGATCCTTCCAGAACAGCTACAATAAAATCCATTTGGCGAGATTGCGCACATAATACATGGGGGGGGGGGGGGGAGAAAAAAAAAAGTGCCCGCTGGTCGGTACCATTGAACTATTTTAAACCTAATTGTTGTTTTCATCTCCAGCTGCTGTAAAGAATCCCCGAAGTGCGACAAACAACGTAATATACCGCACATTTTGTGTGAGTTGCAAAAGGATGCCAGCTATTCCACAGCAATTAATATTTCTTTGGTAATTATGAAACTATTTTAATTTGTTTTCAAACTGCAGAAAATTCTACACCATATGGCATTTCCTTGAAAACATCTTGTATGAATAATAACTGAACAACAGGCATACGCAAACTTTTTGAATTTTAAGTGTTGGTAACATTTTAAAAAAAAACGGACTGAAATTTCTACTGTATTATTATGTCTAATTTTTCACTTTGATTACATTCCTATTTTAAGACTTGGGGCTAAAATCCACTTGGAGGAAATATCTGTAAAGCTGGCCCCCCCCTCCAAGCTTTCGAAATAAATAATCCTTTGTACTGTAGGAACATTAAGCAGGACTGAAGAGCATCTTACTTTGCGTCATCACTTTGGGAAGGGAATCCACTTTGTGCAAATAAACATCAGAAGTGGTGCAGCTACTGAATATCTCATCTGTGATGTCGGGGTGGCCAAATGATGGCACTGCTTCCCTCATCTGTAAGATTTGCAGGCCGATCCAAACCCGGCAGCCATTACCTAAGAACCCAGTGCATAACGTTTCTTGCTCCCAGTCCCCAGCACTCTCACTTCAGGCTTTTGTCCAATTCAGGTTTGCATTCTGAGATTTCAAAAACATGAGCCATTTTCTTCTTTTTATCTAATATTGTTAAACAAGAATTTTTTTTTTTTTTTGCTTTCTGGTAGTCCGTCTGAATTCGCTGTTAATCAACTTTTCTGGGCACCCTGAAGCTAGTCTGGTACAAAAAAGTGGATCAGGTCACAGTCTGTGTTCATTGTTGAGATGGTTCATTACCCTCCATCACTTTTTTGGAAGCAATGGGGAAGCCTCATGGAAAAAACCAAATCTGCGCCATTACCCATCACCCTTTAGCACCCCGGCCATGAACAACGTCGCATGATTATCTGACTTGTCGTAAAATTGCGGCGCAGCCCGATAACAGCACTGGGCTTCGGTTATTAAATTAAATGCCTCATGATGGAAGTGCAGGCTGCAGGGGGCTCTGCTGGGTGAAAAATTAATCTCAAGCTGAAGTGGACTTTTTAAAAAAATTAAAAAAAAAACATCTTAACTCGTACCAGGAGACGCCATCAGAATGAAACGGCCTCGGTTGTGGGGAGATCGATGGGGCGCTCCTTTTGCTCTGGCACATGTCACGCGAGCTTGTTGATGTTAATGGGGAAGCGACGCGCTGATGCAGCGCTGTCTCATTACAACATAGCCAACGCATGTTCCTGGGCACCAGTCCGCTGCCGTCCCCTTCACGGCACCTCCTTCTTGGGCCCATGTGACCAGGAAACCCAAGGAACATGTGGACAACTGCCCACTGTCGGAAGATGGCTGGATTAAGCAAGTACTGCCCTTGTCCACGGGGCCATGTCCTGCCAGTACATTTATTTTCAGCTTTAATATTTAATGTTCTTACTTTTAAATAAGTTTGAAAGTATAAAAAGACCAGAGTGACTCTTGGAGTGGTTCATTTACTGACGCATCCATCTATTCATCCATCCATCATCATCATTAACCACTTCATCCTGGACAGGGTCACAGCGGTCTGGCGCCTATGTTAGGATCACTGGGCACACGGCTAGGAAACAAACCCTGGATGGACAACAAGTCCATCCCGGAATTTGCCAACACTTTCAGGGCTCGCATTAAACGTGGAACTAAAAGGTCAAAACATAATCGGAATAAATTTTCCGTTAGCTACAGAAAAGGTTTTCTATGGAGCATCTACAAAGGCAAGACAACACAATTTATTGTGCACAAATACAAATGCTGTACTTTTTTTCCTGGTTATTTATTTAGAGGTTCTGTCGCATTCTGACATTTTACATTTGTAATGGTTTTCTTTTATTATTTCTAATCAAGCGGAACAGATTTACAAAGTAAATAAAATGGGATAAGAATTCAAATCTGTGTTATTCCCTTGCTTTGGTGACATTTTGCAATCAGAGCAACTTGACATTTATTGAAGCAGCTAAGGTGAAATAGTTTATCGAAACTGCAAATGCAAACCTTCCACCCTCCATCCCGCGACCACTGTCTCGGGCCCTGCAGGTGTCACACGCAAAACCCACATTTTAAGAGCATCGATTGTTCAAATTTGCGAATGGTAAGACATCTGTTTTTGGCAGGGGGCAAAAAGTTATTACAACTGCTATTTTCAAATGTAGAAACAAATTTACCTTCACTCTGCACGTTTCATGCTTTTTGCATGACGGTATTAAGCTACTAACAGCGGTTCACCTGTTTCTACAGCATAGTAAATTTTACTGGAGAAATTCAGGGCGAGTACTTTGCTGAAGGGAGCTGTAGTCAAACCTAAGTCCTTCAGATCCAAAGCCAAGTGTGATCTGATGTAGCACACGGTATATGTAACTATGGCTCAATATTTACTATGGTGAACTATATTTACTGCTTATTTTTTGCTAATGAAACTTTAGCTTACCAGTTACTGTCTCTAAAATGCAAGCTGCGAAAATTAAAACAAAGACTGATTTCAATATTAAAGAACTCGACTTCCGATTAAATTGATATTTTATCAACAACCTTTTTTCCCTCATGAGAGTAAAACCACAGAAAGTAAACGTCAATATTATCTAGGTTTCCACAAGCTCGGGTCCATTCGAGGTGCTCGCTGGACCTACAAAGTAACCGTGAAGAAAGGCTCTTTTCTCCTGCCCTGATCCAGCCTGGTGTCCGGGCCAGAGTGCGGACGAGCCCAAGTGCGGGATGCCAGCGTTCTGGATTGGACTTGAAACTGCTAAATTTACTCATGGGTGACAGGCTCGGAGCCAGGGATCTAAGCCAGAGTGGCCGCATCCAGGGGCTCATACGCTGCTCATAACTGCGACAGAGAACTCTTTACGTGGGGCAGGTTAAGCCTCACAAGCCCACATGGAAGTCTTCCCAGCCAGGATGCCTATTTTATTTCACAGAATCAGCAAAAAGGATTATCTAATACTGCGCACAGGAAATGCAGAATTTTTAATCTTGTTTAGTAGGTACAGGTGCATCCCAGTGAAGGACACCAACTTATCACCTGAAGGTTGCCAGCTCAAGTCCTAGCAGGAGCCTCCTTGTAGTATTCTTCACTGAGGACTGAGGTACTTTACCTGAACTACTTCAGTGAAATATTTATCTGCGTAGTTGGGCAAAAAAAAAAAAAAAAAAAAACTAAAGTTCCTGCTAAAGTTAACATTTGCCCCTTCAATGTAAAAGCTTTTTTGATAATTAAGAACGGCAGAAATCAATGTTGTAAAATGTTTGACTATGGTCTGGCCTGAGATTAATTTCTGAGAGCCGCTGTACAACAGCAAAACATTTTTCACGGAGAATAATGTAGGTAATATTGTTCCTGTACGCTCCGGGGGGCAATTCATCAATATCAACAGAAAGCTGCAATGCATTTTCAGATCTATGACAGAATTATTCTGATTAAATCAAAACAAATTATTTCATTCAGCTGTGCCGCCATAAAAAATACAGGTATCATTTTGCACAGCAACAGTAAATTACGAAACAAAGCATCTTTACACTTAAGGATCGGCAATAAATACGATGCGTGAATACGGTCCCTTGTTAGCTAGCTAATAAAGGCAAGAAAAGCCCAGGCTTCACCTGCAGCCTTGACAAGGTCTGGGGAATTCAAACTCCTATCAGAAAGCAGAAATTTTGAACATTAAATCAGAGATCATATTGGCTGAATGTAAACCTATCCTACTGAATGGGGCTGAATAGAGAAACATATTTGGCTTGGGGCTCTTGATACAAGCCAGAGTTAAGGTCAATAAAAATTTATCATTAGCCTCACCGGTGATGTTACTTTTCAGATTTTTGAAAAGCATTTCTTTAGGGAGCTTCACGCTAAACTCTTTTTACATCTTATTCTGAAGTTATGGAAGGTAATATCTGGCTAAAAACATGAACTCTGGTGAGGTGATGAAAGGTCACCCAGCATTGTGTCTTCTGGCAGTGACATACTTACAGTAGAAAGCACGGAGGACAATTGCTGCTGGACACCCTGAACGATGGGAGCCAACCGCTGTAACGTCATTTTATTCTTTTGCTGAGATTCTCTAAAATTCAACCTACCGCTAATTGTTTTTCTTCTTTTACTTTGGGGGGGGGGGGGGGCAAGCATGAAGCAGGGCAAATTTCTGAGTTTTACTCAGCTGCCTCCTCTGCCCTATGAGACTTCCCCCTATTGAGATCGGTGGAGAACAAGGGCAGGACAAAATCTAAAACAGCCATGCTCTATATCCCACACACAATACCTCATTGTTCCCCACTTGTGCGCCAGCGCCATTGTTACGTACTGTTTGCTGGCACTAGAAAAAATGCACTATTATAATACATATTCTCAATATACAAGCCGCAGGAAGGATCAGACAAAACCCTCTTGTTTGTGAAAGGACCCTTTAAGGCACAAAGGAAAGCAGTTAGACAAGTTAATAACTGTTGAATAGAGCATTATCAACTTAGCATGAGGCCCAAAATATGTAACAGATGGCATTTTCCATGTTGCTGTAATCTCCATATTTACATTTTAGAATAACCATACACAACATAAAGACAGAAACATCATCAGGCCCTACTATGTACGTAATGGCATTGCCTGCAGCATAATGGAACAGAGTGCAGTCTCCAATCCACGGTTTAAACATTAAAATATCCCAGACAGGATTAAATAATAGTATTTTTTCTCGACCACATCAAGGTCAGGTTATCACAAAAGCTCCCAGATGAGTTTGCTTCTATGTGCTATTACAGATTTACAGTGCATTAAGGTTTATTGAAATGCAAGTCAGTGCGAGCTTCAGTGAGCTCAGCCACAGAACGAGTTGCGAGCGATGGGGTATTTGGCGTTTTTTGACCATTTATGAAGGCAGCGTGTGGTGTGGAAGAGGTCACTTCCATTTAAACCCACCCACATGATCACATTAGTTACCAAGCTGTCTTAGTGGCATTATAAACTGGTGTGGCATAATAACACAACACACTTTGCAGGTACACACTACTATGGGGTGCACAAACATGTCCACCAACGGGCATGTGTGTGTGTGTGTGTGTGTGTGTGTGTGTGTGTGTGTGTGAGAAAGAGGGGGGGGGGTGTGGAATATAGAGAGAAACATTAACTTTCATTATAACAAAAAAGAAAAATGTAACATTTCAGCCATTTGTGAAGACAGGTAAGTGACATGAAAAATGACAGTGGGTTCTCTGACCCCTCCTGCTCCCGGCCGTAAGTGGATTATCGATCCAAGTCCCCAAAAAAGCAAGTTGTTCCTTTAAGGATCGGGCAGCCATATTCAATGGCGTGAATGGTTGCAGTAATTGTTCAAGCCAACTCAGCAAAAGCATGCAACAAAATAAATACGTCACATTTAAGACAGCCAATGAACTTCAGCAAAACTGGTATGCATGTTTTAAAGGGAAATAGAATTTCAATTTTGTGGTCCATAAATTTCAGCGTATGGCAGTCATTATTCCAGTTTGTTTTTCATAAAAATACCAGAAAACATTTTGACTGGCACCTACTTTTATTCTGGGAGGAGAAAATAGACAACTTTCACGCATTAAAATATTCATGTGAAATAATTCTATTTCCAGATGTTGTAAAATTCGCAGAGGACAAGCAAGATTTTTCCAAAACATGAGTTTTTAGTCAATCTGAAAATAATCTTTCTGGAATTACATTTATAATCAGGTATCAAGCGATGTCCTACAGGACTGAGTAAAAGGAGCCGAAGTCTCTCAGCAAACAACAAATCTGATGCAAAATGAAGAAAAACTAAACTCCGTCTTTCAATTTTGAACACAGCAGAACATTCTGGACGGTGGTAGCAGTACTGCAGTAGCAAGGCTTTATTTTGTCATGTTTTCGTGCTTCATTTCACCTCTCGTCTAGGGTTATTGGCCTTCCAATCTGAATAATTACCTTAAAGATTTTTTGGATAGACTGTTCTCTCAAGACATTCATTAAAAAGGCTGCCACACAGCAGTGTATCGAAAGCAGTCCATAAATACAAAACATTTACCCTTTTTCCCCCTCCACTAGTAATTTACCACAGCGGTTATACATCACATTGAATTAATCGTTTCCCCCCAGAAGTAGACCGGTCGCGTTTCTTTAGACTCAAGCAATGGTTGTCACATTACTTGAGATTATCTACTCCAAATTCTTTGTTCTCCTGTAATAGACATTTACTGGTGGCAAACTGTCTTGAAAAGCTTTTTAATTTCCTTCCAAGGACAATGCAGATTTTTTTTTTTCTCCCTTGCCAACACTAAGAAGAAATCAAAACATAATTGTGGAAATTTGCACATTTTTGACTCGCTCCTTTCAAGTTATCTAAAAAACCTAATTCCTCACGCAGCATGAATTTTAATGTACAGAAAGCAATGACAGCTAAAATCACGCATTCAAATAAAGATTACAAATCCACCTTCAAATAAAGATAAATCCCTCGTCCCCGCTTAAATATTTGAGTTTGAATTAAAGTGAACAGCTATTACACGAAAACAAATAATAGCACACCTTCTTGCAACAAGTGAGAACCGAAAATAATGCCACCATCAGCTTCCGCGGTTCCTAGAATTTTCTAGAAGGAAATGGGCTGTAATGCAAAAACTTTTGGCACGCATTTTTCGGCCCGCCTGAAAAAATTTGGAGATGTGACCAAAATGCTCAGTGGCACTTACGGCGTCACGTATTTTGAACCAAACCTTACACATCCTCACCTCATTGCTCAGCAGCCAACAAGCAGACATCCACATACAGAGCAGCAGTGATGCATAACACCGCAGGCAAAACTCAGCTTGAAAGTGCCAGCTTTATTTAAAACACCTACGAGATGTATACTGTAAAGTGACTATGCAAATGTGTATTCTTTTTTACCCCCTTAGAATTTTATCAGAAACATAGCATATGGTTAAAAAGTACTCTACACTGGAGCATTTGTTTTGTCTAAACGCACCGCTGCAGCTTTTAATCCAGTGTCTGAGACAAGGCGGCAGATTCCGAGGGGCACCGTCGGTCGGCCGCATCGCCGTTGCCGTACTACAGAGAAGTGCCGGGGTGAAAAATAGGGATCGTCTTCTCCGTGACCGCGGAAATGGACAGATTTTAGGTGCATCCCAAAAACCTGCGCAGCACTGTTAACTTTAGAACAGCACCATCTTAGCCCGAGTTAAAATTCAGCACAAAAAACAAGGGGGTGTTTGTATACATTGCCACTTTCATATACTGTACGCATTAAAAGTGGAAAATAAATAAATAAAACCCCCTCCTTACTTGGCAATATTCGGGATGAACATAGTGCATTAGCGTTTGTCCGCGCAGCCAGCAGTACGGCTGTTTTCCATCTACCGAGGCATCATTGCCGTTAAGAGGCTGGCAGCGTCACTGTAGGCAAAGTAATGTGGCGCTCTGGCAGGCAGTTAGTGGGACACCTTCATAATCAAAATCACTTTAATCCCAAGCGCCCGGGCGCCCGCCTGGTTCCTAATGCATTAGGGTGGCGCACGGCTCCTGCTCCCTGAACATCTTCTCAGGAAGCCAGCAAAACATCTTCCAGGAACAACAGGTCTGCCCCCTAACACCTCAACCCTGAGAACTTTCCACTGAGCTCAGGCGCGAGCATCTTCTCTCTGTTCTCGTGGAGAGGGGGATGTGTGTCACAAGGCACACCGTCACTCTCTCACACACACACACACACACACACACACACACACACACACACACACACAGAGCCAGCTGGGTCAGGGCCGCACAGGGGACTCTGTTAGTAGTCTCACCTGTGCTAGTGTCACCTGCTGAAAAAGACTTCGCGGCGCAAACAGCTTCTGCACATCGGAACAGCGAGCCGGCCGCCCTCACCCACCCAAACACATCTCACACAGCCCATGACCACAACTGTGCGATTCGCAGGTGATAAACTGCGATGTTCAGGTACCGCACCTGCGAGGCAATACTGCTCTCCATGTAATAAAATAATGGACTGAAACAATACATTTTTTCCTATAATAATCACATTCTTATTTGGATTTATTTGAACTTCAGTGACACATGTGGCATAGGAGTATATATGATGAATAAACTGTTTTTTGCAAGAATAAAAAAGAAAATAAACCTACCGTTAAAAAAAATGCGCAAGCTTAATGTTTAGAGCTTCTAAAAAGTATTTATCATATTATTTTTAAGATCCATAAACGCGTCACACGTATTCTTCCGTGGAAAAGACAGTTTCATGGTCTGACAAATAAACTTTAGGTGTGCGACTCTGAATAAAAAAAAAAGTTCACCTTTGCAGGATTTCACCTGGGCTCACGCGTTTGCCATCGAGAAGCGACGGCACGGCGGTCCGGCCGAGCGCTTAGCGCAGTTTCGCCCCACGCGGAGCGACTCTCACTCACCCCCAGTTTCCGACTGCGGATCCGCACGTATCCCTGCTTCACTATGTCGTTGAAGTTGGACGCCATGGCGAGCGCGTTTCTTTCCCTCTTTTGCCCCCGCGACGTGCGAGTCTTTGTGGACTCAGTCCGGCATTGAGCTCCGCAAACGGACAGAGAGCCGAGCCGAGCCGCGCCGTGCCGCTCCGCTCCGCACGCAGCCACTCAGGCAGGCAGGCAAGCAGCGCCGCTCCGCTGTCAGCGCTCGGACTCCCGGCTCCGGCGGGCCGCACCATCTCAGAGAGTGGCACGGGGGGGATTCGAATCATGTGACTCGAGTCATGTGGTTCGAGTCAGCGGAGACTCCACTTCCTGGGCAGAACCAATTGTTCCTGAACACAGGGGGAATCAGCGGTCTTAGCGCTCGGCTTCATTACGACCTGTACTCTGCCTACTGAGTACATGCAGTATATGTGCTGGCTTATAGCTTATTAATAGTATTAATAATTAATAGTACTAATATCGGTGCCTTCCCGGTTGAAATCACCAGTTTGCTGTTTAAAGATTAAAAGATGAAAAATGAATCCTAATCCTCTGTTAACCTAATGTATTTACCTAAATGTTAGCCTACTCCTAATTTATGACTGGGTTAACACCTTCACTTGGAAAATAAAGTTCAGGGCAATAAAAAATATCTTGCAGTCTCCTTACTTGTTTTTTTTTTATACCTCACTTTCTTTGTTTCTTTGTCGGCTTGCTTGCTCATGTATTGCTCACTTTAAGTCTCCGTTTTGCTTAAGTGCTGAAAAATAAGTGTGCCTCTGTAGACACTTTACACTGAAGACTGAGGGACTGCATTCTATTTTTTTCTTTTAGGATAGCTGCTTTCTTTTCACTATTTCTCCACTACGGTATTCAACATTGTAGAATGTAGAACTCACCTCAGAAACTATAACAGTAACTGAAAGTGTAGCATTTTGTTTTTAATAGTCGGTTCTTCATTTTGCTTCAAAATAGTACAAAATGTTTGTGTTTACTTTCAACAGATACATAAACAAGTTTTGGCAATACTGGAAAAATGTATGGCTTGATGTACTCAGATGTTGCCGTTTTAGTTGCTATTTTTAAAATCATTTTCCTCATTTTGAAACCCCTCTAATTTCCCTTTTATAAAATTGCATCATAAATGTAGACTATTGTTGTACAGGAAGCCAAATGACCCTTTGTGTTATGGCCTTAAGGAAAATACTGAGTCTCATCTGAGTCATTCATTATTGTTCTCTGATTTAAACAATAAATAAAAAGCTGCTGCTGAGGCCTTACTACTAAAACAGTGTATGTATACATCACAGTGCTCTGTTCCTGCGACTGTTGTCTTTTCCACCTTCAGGGGAGAAGAATATTTGGAAAATCAGTGCTTCAGGGGCTTTAAATTTTTATCAACATCGAGACTGATGAGGAATCGCATCTTCCCATTTGAAATCCCATATTCAGCTCTAAATTGTAGCTGTATAATTAAATTGAAATCCGAAATGAAAGCATCATGTTTTTGTCATTGTTTTATGCAATCTTATTGTGTTGGAACAGCTAAGTAGCTATTTGTCACTAAATGAACTTTATTTTGCATGCACTTTCATTATAATTATTATAACTGCCTGTTGTAAGCTTTTTCATTTTGTCAGTACAACTCAGCATTCTGCAATTGCTGACTTATGTCTTTTCACTTTTTGATAATATATACAGTATACAAATGCAATATAATAATATTATAGTAATATACAGTAGCTTCAAGACTGAACAGATTTTTTAACGTTCATGATCTGTATATGTAGATGTTCTCCTAATATTTCCTCATAAAAAGTTGCTAACCATGATAACCATGTCTTTGTAAGTCTTTTAATTTAAATATATAATTCATATTATTGCAGTGATTAATGAATTAATTAGTTATATTTCATTTATTATATTTCCGAGCTCTAAAAAGTTGTTGAATTTGCAACCAGAATATAGTTCTTAGTCTTCAAAACTTGCGAGGTTACTCTTTATTATACCTTTTATTTACCTGAAAATTAAAGATGGTTCAAATTTAGCATGTAGTGAGTGCTTTCACTGATCATCAAGAGTGTATCTTTAAACATCTGCTGGGAAAGTAAACTCACTGAACAGTCCTGAGGGAGTTAAATCAATCCTTAAGACATTTAGCTCTTTATATAGAGGGTTTGGGAAAATGTTTGGAAACTGTTGAGCATTCTTTTTTATTCTCTTCTCTACTGAAATATACCTGTAGCATCCTTAAAAAAATTGGGTAATGTTAAGTTTAAGGCATTAGTTTGTTGGGTGATGGCAGTGGACAGTTTTTCAAAAGTGAATTACTGAGTCCACACATTCCCCCAGTGAAAAAGGTCCATAAGGACAGATTTACGCACTATGTATGTCACATACTAGTTAATTCAACAAACTGTACATCTGCAACACACCAGGGCAGGCCAGGAGCGGTGGCAGATGACTTTGTATCACATTTTAATCTCTTTCCACACAACTGTTAAATAATAATAATTATTCAATGGCTTTTAATAACAAAATAAATACCAAGATTGAAGAATGTTAACCCCACTGGATACAAAACAAATTGTTAATGTAAAGCAACTCTCAGACAATCGGGCTGTCTTTTTAAATTCCTTCTTCTGCTGAAATGGCTACACCTGATGCTCGCTTCATCTGAATGTACTACTGCGAGCCATGGCAGAGGGTGGGTCTGGTCAAACTCCAACCATGACATCTGATCATTTTACCCTCTGTTTAACCAGTTGGTCTGAAGTAGTCTTGGGCTTTAGGACAGCATCACTTTGAAGTGGAATTCTGAATATGAAAGTCTGTGGTTCTGTGTCCCTTTGCAGCAATAACCGGAAGAAGTCTGCATCTCATGGGCATCACTAAACTCTGCAGGACAAATTCCCAGATGCTTTGCTGAGCCCTGGATGCATTCAGTCTTTCTGTACAAAGGAGTTGTCTCACCACTAGCAGAGTAATCTGACTGCAGATTGTGAAACTGACCTTGTGTGGATTTACATCTGGAGGCTGATGTGCCAGTATAAGATTTTGTAGTTTTTGCTCTGCTGAAATTCTCTCTGCTTCTTGGCAACATTAGTTCCACATTTTCAGTCACTGTCATGCTGCACGGGAAAGCTCTAATCAGAAAGCAGAGGCCTTTTCTCCTGCAGAAGCCAGCAAAAGGCTTCTGAAAGCCTCTCTCGGATTTCGACTTGCAGCTGCTGCTATCGTTGGTTTAATCACGAGGAAAGACATCCAGTCATGCTACAGGTGAGGTGGGATTTTTTTTTTTTTTCTTTTGGAAAAAGGTTTATTTTGGCCTTTTCTGTTCCTAACCTGATTCCAGAATCCTCTTGGCACATGTCTGAGTAAATTCGAATGTGGCTTTTCTGTTTCTGCTGCCAACGAAACACATTAGTTGCACGCGTACGCTTCTGCAAACCGTGGTTTCTGGTGCCCCGCTTCCCCAACAAAGGCTTGTGATTTTACTGGCATTTTTAAGGCTTTCCTGGACAACTTTGATTATTTTACTGTCATCAACTGCTAATATTTTTATTGGCCAGCCAAGCTTTGCCAAATTGTTCATTATGCCTGTGGTTTCTTTCTTCATTACACTCCATACTGTTGATTTTGGTCTGCTCCATTTCGGTGTTACGGTTCTTTAAACGTGAAAATTACTTGGTTTTCCTTAATGGAAAGTTCTCCTGTTTCCATTTTTCTTGGTTTTAACTATGGACTCCAAATACTGAGTTTAAGACCAGCAAAGTGGAGATGATATCACTCCACAGCCAATTGTCCTGAGATTTTCGCTCCAAAACAGACTTTCAAAACTGTTTAGTCGAAAAACACAAAGAGGATAAAAATTATTTTTCCTCAAAATGACACACTTGTGAGATGTACTGACCTGTCATGTTTTCCTCTATGAGAAACAGTATATTCTTGGGAAAATCCAAGGTCTCGCCATGTTTCTGGAATATATTTTATCTAGACTTCAAGAGGCCACACTTCTATTCAGCCATGGAGTGATAAGTTAAAGGCTTTTCTGTGTATTATTGTTTTATTATCTTTTTTGCTGCACAAAAGGGCTTTTCTCTTTAGTTTATCCTCCTATCTCTCTATGAATAGTTTATTTTCTTTGTGCAGTCGCATTCATATTTTCATTTGTGCAGCAAATTTCTTTCAAGCAGTCAAGTATTATGTACTTTCTCTAGGCCTGTTATTTTATTTTGTTTTGTCACATTGGCAATGGGTTCTATCGTCAACAAAGTGAGCCAAGTGCAAATATAATTTATATTAAACATTTCTTCATTTAGAAGACCATACTGCTGACCATTTAGCAGAGTACAAATGTAAATTTTATTTATACATTTGTATTACTCTCTTCTATATATGTAGATTTTTTACATTTTATATTTATTTTCCTTTAACGTATATATATTTATACAATATAATAATTGATATTAATAATGTTTTAGATTTTTTTATTCTCTAAATTTTCTTTCTCCCTATTCAGCTCACGGTGGACCAGAGGAACATTTCATGCTCCCTTGTACATCTGCTGAATAAGGGTGTTTGACAAACAGTTCTTGGTTTTTGTCCAAAGCAACATGCAGTTCTGTGTACAAAAAAAAAAAAAACAAGTGCATCTGACAGCAACAGATTTCCAGTACAGTTATCGAAACACAGCTAGTGTAATAACTATTATTTTTTGCAGCCACACATTGCTCAAGCATCTGCCCATAGATTTGAGAGTGAGGCAGGAAGATGACTTTAACAGCTATGACCCAATATTATGTACTGTTACTATTAATGTGGCCCCACCTTTAGTGCAGGCTGCAATGGACAATTCCATGTTGTTTTGCCACTACACCTGACAGTGAGTGCGCTACTAACCAAATCTTTAAATCAGCTCCCAATTTGTGCAGTACTTATCTTGGATGTTGCTGGTATTAGGATACAGATCTTTTAACATCCCAACTTGTGCAGGAATTCCAGATCAGCTGGAGAGGTTTGATGGAAGCGGGCAGAGGACCAGACAGGATGGAACTACAGTAGTACAGGCAGGATATCAACATGGCCTGGAAGGACCAGGACTGGAGGTACTTACAGCATCAGGTTATGACTTCAGTGTACCAGAAGAAACAGAGACTCAAGTCAGTTGTTGCTTCCAATATCATGACCGATGATGTGGATTAGATGAACAATTTATCTATCAGTTTATCTCATCTAATCAATTTATCTGCCGAATCACCTAAAAAAAAGTCCCCATTTACATCCCTAAAGCTTAATAAAATGTTTTCCAGCTGAACTGTGTGGTTAAGAACTCCTCATCTGCATTCAGAAAACCAAGGAGAGAAATTCTAAACGGCCCACAACGTGACTGCGGGTTGTGCCCACTCAGCTGTGCCGAGCAGGTGTCTTATTGCAATATCTGCAGTAGCCGTGTGTCCTCTCTTTATGGTTTCCCTGTTCTAGTCGAGTTTTCGGGAAAGGTTTAGGAATGAAAACCGGCGACGGGCGTACATGCAAAGGAAAGTAAACAGTCAGGGACCAAGCCCTGTAGAACACATGCAAAAGGAAACTGAGAGATAGACAGGAAGCCATGCTAGTCTGGTAGGTAAAATCTACCAATCATATATAAGATTCTAAGCACATCTTTAATAATCCTTTCATTAAATTTTAATTTAAATTATTTTTTCAGTTGTGGTATCAAAATTGAATGTAACAGATGTATAAAAAGCTACCTCATTGTACAGTTTGAAGGCTTCATACTTTCATGGATTTTGTTCCTATTTGTGATTGACATTGCCTTACCCAAAACATACGGTTCTTTTTAAGGATTTCCTTGCATTTTTGTATTCTCTTGCTTATTTTTCTGATGCCGGTTCTGTTGTATTAAGTTCCCGATGCATCTTATCTGCCAAGAAATGTCAGTTTGGAGCAGCTTGTGAGCAATTTAAGCATCCACTGTGGAACCTGTGAATGGTTTGCAGCAAGATTTGTTTTATTGTGTGATTGGATCTGCAGGATTAAAAGATCAGATGAGCTGAAACGGAACCAGAAGCCACGTAACAGCGGTGCTCCTTAGGTGCTGGCAGCAGAAACAAAAGTGTGTTTGTCCCACTGAGCCAAAATTGTGTTAAAACCTTTAATCCTGGTGTGGAAGAGAAACCCGAGTGCTGTTATCGATAGGAAGGTAAAGATTCAAATCCACTGCATTAGACAAGCAGATGGTGTAGGCATGTAAATAATGACAATGGTTTTGTTACCGTTGACTAAAATTATGGTTAAATTAGTGGATGTTCCTCAACAACATCTAAAACCCATTTGACTAGGTAGGAACTTGCACTTGAACACCTGGTGACGTTCTTCTCACACCTCAAAAGTCCATCACGACACTCAAAACAATGTCGGCTACAGTCCCTTCCATTTTTTGAAAATGATCTTTTTTTTCTTTTTTTTTATGTTAGGACAGAAGAGGGATGGAAGATATTTTTCCCCATCCCATACAGTTCTTCTCCTGCGCACTTGGAGATAGCACGCCCTGTCGAAACCGCAGCGTCAAAAAAGTTTACAAGGAACTCACAATTGTTCATATTAAGATAAACCCATGACTTCATTTGCTAACTGGTCTACAAAATTGTGATTGCATTGTCTTTGTAAATTCCCTCATTGCCTTGTAAGTGTTCACTTTTTTTTTTCCCTGACAAAATGCAAGAAGCAATTTTCTTGCTTCTGCCAAACCGAACACAAAAGAGAGGCAGCCTTTATTTATTTTGCCACAGATGATTGGCACTTTGAGAACTCTTATTTGTCAAGTGTCAGCTCCTGCTGAAGTTAAAGACATAATGTGTATTTTTTTTTTTTTTGCCGCACTTTCTCTGATCTCTGCGCTCCATACACAGAGCTCCACGACTGCTGCTCCTCTCCCGGGTGTGTCGGCACACCCAGAGCTTGTCAGAGTTCCTCTGTCTACATCTCCCTGCTGTACTCTTTCCTGATCCTGCCTTCCGTTCCAGTCGGAGACGGGGGGGGGGGGTTTGAATGTCTCATCAATGTGTTTTGTCACCTCGGCTCCTGCTGCATCGCTGCTGGACCCCTCTGCCGCTCAGCTGAGCCTTGAGCTGAGGTTTGACAGTCTGTTTAGATATATCTTTGACAGTTCTCAGAGTCTGAGAGTTTGATCTCAGGGTTCTCTAAGTGGAAATGCAAAGTGAAATACAGTAAGATGGTAAAATTCAGGCAGGGTTTTCAATAATTTGTAATATTGAAACATTTCGGAGAGGCGCATCCTCTGCTTGTAAAGCCATTCAGACAATTCAAAGATATTAACTTCTGACCTGCACCATGTAAACAATCCCCGTTCTCACATGCAGCTATACATCCCACTCTTAAAGTGCTGGTTTAACAGCATGCTGGGTCAGTTTTGGACAGAAGAACCCAGATTAAACCCTGACCCTGTTTACAGGGTTAAGGAGACGACATAGGATGATGGGGTACAGCATGATCTTAATTTGAAAGAATTGAAAATATAATCTAATATGTGATACATACAATCCAGCCTAGCTTTGTTGAAACCGCCAGCACATGTGTTCTCTGTCGTACTGTAGTGTTCAGAGTCTGCACACACAGGGAAAAATATATACATCCTTACACAAGGAAAACCATAAGTTCTTACTATTATCATTTAATAAGAGAGTTCATGCACACTTGGTGTGTTTTTGTTCCTTTTTGCATGCTGGGCTAAATAGTTCTGTTCACATTTTTTTGTATGTCGTGTAATAGTCATTTGCTCTCATGAAACTCTGTGTTTCAGTTTTATAACAAGCAGGCACCGTTTTATTCATGTGTTGTTTATGCACCGTATAACCTCAAACATATGAGTCAGTACACTTACAAATACTGTATAATTTAGGGCTTTTTCAATGGATCAGAAAGGAGCATAAATAGTGAATTAAACAGTGCCATCTTCTGGCCATATGTATATATTTTTGTTAGTGACCATATGAGTTGTGCGAGATGACTGTGCTGCAATATATGAGATGTCCTGTCGAAATGTGATTCTGTAAATAGGTTTTTATTGTGCAATACAGCCTCCAGCTCCTCCTGCAACTTCCTTTCCCAACTCCCTGTCACCCTGACTCTGATACACAGCGTGCAGAGGAGAGACTGAAGCGGACCTGAGAATGAAGCGTATCACATAAATCATACAGCAGGTGAGTGTACACAGGTGGAGGGGTGCTTGGACAGAGCGCAGCTACATGACGGAGTGGATAACACTGAGCTGGGTGACAGCTCACACGTTTTAGGCCCCTGGAGAGGCGGGCGGAACAGCCCACCAAAGTGCCCCTGCTTTCGCCTCGCCGGACTGCAGGGCTGGGAAGAGGCGCATCTGCCAACTCAAAGGTCAGCGCCTTTCACTTCAGAAAATACCGCTCTTCATACTTGCAGACAGAACTGAACTATTTGAGCAGAATAGCAAAAGGTTTGTTATTTGCGATTAAAAACCTGACTGGAAACAGCAATCACTGCACAAATCCACTGATTATTATTATTATTATTATTATTATTATTATTATTATTATTATTATTATTAGGGGAACACAGGTGGTCATCTGTAAAGGACAAGCATCCCCCAGCGGACAGCAAAAGTATTACTGTGGTATTAGGTGAGGGAAACACTGGTGGTCAGCGGAGGAATTTATCAATGGCAGACAATGAAGACACAGTCATTTATCTTTTGTATTATATATTACACTCCCGTTCTTTTTTGCACTATGATTAATATTCCTGACTCAGTTCAACATGCATTATAAAATATACCTGAATACATATGCACAGGCATGGATATGAAGTATGTGTTTGTACACATGTGGACAGATCTGTGCTGTATGTATATGTACGCACATATGTGTGAGTATGAATTACACAGCCTAGCCAAAAAAAGTCACCACCTGGATTTAACTAAGCAAACAGGTAAGAGCCTTCCATTGGATAATTATTGCAGTTCAGCAACGCTATTGTGCCCAAAAATGAGCTGAACTGATTGCCTGAATAAACTGAATGACCAGATTTTTCCATCAATGGTTTTTTCTTCATATTCCAAGATGACAATGCCAAGATTCGTGGGGCTCAAACTGTGAAAGAGTGGTTCCGGGAGCATCAGACATCATTTTCACACATGGATTGGCCACCACAAAGTCCAGACCTTAACCCCATTGACAATCTTTGGGATGTGCTGGAGAAGACTTTACGCAGCGCTCCAACTCTCCCATCATCGATACAAGATCTTGGCGAAATGCATCTCTGGGCGCAAATAAATGTTGTGACGTTGCATAAGCATATCGAAGCGATGCCACGGCGAATGCGTGCCATAATCAAAGCTAAAGGCGGTCCAAAGAAATATTAAAGTGTTTGAATTTTTTTGTTGGCCGTGCAGTGTATATATGAACGTATTTATTGCAATAGCTGTGGAATAAATGTTGCATAAACAGTGCTTCTGGTGTGGGCTCCAAACCAGCTTGATCAAGATGGAGTTTCTATGTTCCCCTCATACCTGCTTGAGTTTCTGCAGGTTTCCTTCCACAGTCCAAAGGTATGTGTTTCAGGTTAAATGGGCACTCTAAATTACCCATTGCATGCACACTTGTATGGTGTGTGGACCAGCATCTCATTGGTCTTCCCTAGTGGCTGTCCCACATTTTGAAGCCCAGCAATTGTGGAATAGACCCCCAACCACTCTGACCAAAATTAAGCGATTAATGATAACGGATGGATGGATGGATGGATGGATGGATGGATGTTTATGTAATTACTCATGTGGTCTTTACCGTATAGTGCACATATATTCCTTCTTCTTCTTGGTGTCATGCTACACAGTTTTGAGGATGCTTGCACTGGCACCATTTCTAGCCAACATGCATGAATCTTTGCCTTTGAACACATAGGTGTACAGTAAGCTTATACGGTACCGAATAGCTAAAGTGCTCGCAGAAAGAATGAGTAAAGGAGTACCGTATTTAACTTCGGATGGTACAAGCAGGTTAAAAATGAATGGGTTGATAAGGGGAATATCAGCACTCCATCGCAACCTTGTACATCACGAAACCGTGAACACCAGTGCGGAGGCGAGGCCGTGGTCCCGCGGTGCCGTCACGGGGCCCCGGAGAGTCGCAAACGCGGGTGTTTAAATGAGAGCACCGGGATGCCTGTTTAATTAAATGTCAGCACCCAGAGGAGAGAGTGTAAAAGAGAACCGCAGCCAACGCCTGGCCTCCATGAAGGAGACGACAACCAGGCCCCATGCCTCTGTCTGCTGGAGGCCTCCAGGGCGGCGCCGTCGTCTTTATGATTTATGTGGGACTGTAAAGCGGAACATAGTTTGGGGGCTGTTGTGTCCTTTCGCTATGACACGGGCTTCACGGGTTGACTGCTAAGGACAAAGTCGACAAGCGGTGTTACTCAGAGCCTCCTTTCGCCAGCCACGAGGCTTCTTTTGTGTGAGTCTCAACCACTGCCGCTTCTTTCTTGTTACACAGCCATATGACATGACACAATAGGTTATGGATCCAATTCCCCACATGAATCTTTACTTACTGTATGTAGCTTCAGTCCCAAAAATAGGTTGTACTGAGCAAATGTTATTTTTTCCTCCGTAGAGTTTTCTAATTTAACAGCCGAAAACGAGGAGGGTACAATGTTTGATGAGGGAATCTCTACAGAGAAGGAGCGCGGGCTGCGTTTGAGAAATCTTGGTTTATTTCCTCAATTTGCAGGAAGACTCGAGGTGGTCCCCTGAGGACCGGTGGATCGAGCCGCTATTTACTGCTGCCGTCAGTTCCTTTTCCAGTCAGGACTCGTGCAGGAGGAGTTGGTGCAGTTTGATGGGAAGCAAAATTTTTGCCAAGATGTTGTCTTTTACCCCCTTTAAAACTGAAGATCAAGTGAGAATTGGACAGGAAAATGCCTCATTCTGCATCCCGCTGAGCAGAATTGTATAAAGCAGCAAACGTACATGTAGATGTACACAGATGTAGATATATAATGCAAAGAAAGTTTAGCAAGCTCTTGCTATAGCACCCTATCCAAGTGCCACATGGACAGAAGCAAACGGTTCAGACAAATTGCATCCATGCAAGTGTTTGCATACAAGTCAGTCATTTCTATGACCAATTCTCTACACTGACAGTGGGTAACTTGATGTTGCAATTTGAAAGTCCTCAGCTCAAATCCCTTCTCTAGATGGTTGCTTCTAGAATAAAAGTAAAGTAAAATAATCCCCCTGTACAAAAGGGTAAATCAGTGCAGATTTGGTGGCATACACACCCAACATGGTAGACAAAAGTATACAAGGATGTGAGCTACAAGAATCTAATTCAGAAGGGTTCATCCTTCTCTTGTGGAGTCCCAGTAACAAAGGTTTCTCTTTTTTTAAATGAGAAGAAAGGTAAATAATAACAATTTCTCTAACTTCAGTAGAAGACATGGATTACATGGATTGGAGATGACTGTAGAACGTGGAAGAACATCTTGGATGGGTGGCGTTAGTATTGCAATGGAGCCACGGGTTTCAGTCAAATAATTTAGGGACTTCTTTTTTCCGATAAGCTCGCGTGACAGAAGTTACCGATTTAAAAAAAAGAAAAGAACCCCCAGCACGAGAATGTACCTAGGTTCTTGCTGCTGTTGCGGGTGCCTCGACTTTCTAGCTGCCTGCAGATACAATGAGTTGTTTTCGGGTGGGGTGTGAAAACAAAAAAATTTGTTTCAATAATAAGTGGTAACCTTTTTTCCTCCAAATGGCACGAAGAAATGACATTTAATAACCGAGGGCTCTCCTGATCACTGACATTTAAAATGCACGGTGGTCGCCGCTTCCTGTTGTGTGGCCCTCGCCTGAGTGCACCATTTAATGGCCAACATGTCAGACAAGGCCTGCGTTTGCTGAAGCGCCCAGTGTGTATAGGACGGCTCGGTTTGCCGTTCAGCTTTTGTCCATCCAACGCTTGTGTCGGAGTCAACTTGCACTGCCGGGTTAGCAAATTTACGCTGATGTACTCTCTAAGGCAACGGGTTTTCTTTCTGAATTAACTCAGGTTAAGCTCCTTGATCGGGTACGGCACATCAGGAGGATTCAGACTTAATCGCTACGCCACCTGCTGGCTTCTGTTTTGGGTTTGGAAAGAAAACTCCTGGTTTAAGCCACCTTTAAGGCCTTCTTGTTGCCAGCAGTATTACAGTCCTGAGCATGGCCAGGGAGCCGCCATCGCAACAGGGAAACGATGGAATGGAGAAATTTCCTTTAGAGGGCGGTGTTGTCATTGGAAGTTGCCACGGCGCCGTCCTTGACTTTTCACTGTACCTCAGAATGGAAAATCTGCGCTTTAACCAATCGTTCCGCTGTACGGCATCCAGATTTTGCAAGTGAATATGCCGAAAGCACAGTTTCCACGAAACAGATCAGGACCGTATACAAGCAAATTTGCCACAATAACTGACAGATATGTAAAAGGTAAATTTGAAAAAAATATTGTGGCAGCTATTGTATGTTGTGATAAAACCGTGCTAACATTTTTGCCGTGCATGTAATAATGATAATAATAATTCAAGTCCAAGTGTGATTTTTTAATTCTCTGCCTACCCAAGCAGTTAGTTTCAACTAAAGATAAAGAAAATCAGTGTGAATTCCTCCATATTTTATATAAAGGGAAAAAAATGGAAGACAGTGTAAGGCCGTAATCATCGCCACTGCTGACTTTGCCATGGACCTTCTTTCAGCAATCCCACAAATGCTCCACAGGGTTGGGGTGGTGGTTTGGACCACTCTCATCCCTTAAGATGTCCTGCTAAACAAGGAAGAAATGTAAGTAATTTGCCATGAATAACACGATTGGACCAAGGCCACTGCAGAAACATGCTTTTCCCACACCATGATGGAACTACCAGAACCATTTTAACAAGGAACTTGGCATTATTTGTGCTGTCAGCACATGTTCTTATGCCTGTTGACCACAGGTTTTGTTTTTTTGGAGTAGGATTTTCTGGCTACCGTGGACTGTGCTGCAAGTTTACCATTATAAGAGCATGTTTAGCATGTTAGGTCATGTGTCATTGAGCAGGGTGACACAGTGACACAGCAGTAGCACTGGTGTGTCATGGTTTCTGTGTGCGGGTTCAGGCATGGGTTCAGTCTGTGTGGAGTTTGCATGTTCTCTGCGTTTTTCCTCCCACAGTCCAAAGACAGATGTTTCAGATGGGTTGGTGATTCTATATTACTTGCAACGTGTCACTGTGTGAGTGGTGTGTGACTGCCCTGTGGTGGACTGGTGTCCCCTCCAGGATGTACACTGCCTCAGGCCCTATGCCCCCAGGATAGACTCCAGACAAAAGTGACCTTGCATTGGGCAGGAGGTTATTGGTAAAACATGAATGATTTAAACTGATCACAAGAGCATTTCATACTTAAAATTCATTGACTTACAATTTAGCTTTTTTTGCCTTTTAAATGAGTATTTTCAGGGTATTTATGAAACAACTAGAAGGTGGTAATATGTCATAGATCATAGATCATCCGTACTTAGCTCGTGGTTCAACTCAAGGCTGTCGCCTGGGCCTCAGTCCAGTGATGCTGCCTCCCCCTGTGTAACCCTGTATCTCTCCTTGCAGCTCAAAAACTCACCCCCGAGGAAGCTCAGCCACTGTAACCCATCAGCCATATCTATACAGGTAGTGAAGAGCAGCCAAGCTAAAATCAACAGTGATTCTGATCCTTTTTTGTGTTTGTCAGGATCGCAGGAAATCATTTAAATTTCTGTAATGCTGCCAAACGTATTTTTAGCTTGCGACCAGGGAGAAGGTGGCTCTCATCCAGGGAGGCGATTTTTTTTCTTGCACCACCACTCTATTTGGGGTTTGAAACCATACTAAACTGTATAATTTAAGGCAGAATGTTTTTGTTGCAAGGCCGAAAGAAAAAAGGTGCAGATTTTTTCTACCCTTCCTCTGCCTTTTCTTGTTTTGCATTTGTTGCTTAATATAACTTTTGTGACTTCTGTCTAACATAGTTAAATGTAATGTTATAAGCTGCGAAACAATTTGAGACCAACACCAAGCTGTCGCTGTCGTCCCTCATTGTGATGATGGCTCCAGATGCACTGGTTTTGAATAGCGAAAGAAATATAAAAATTTTAAATTTGGATTAAAATGTTAATAGATTGATCAATTTGCGTAGACCTTGTAGCATGAAGCCTGGCTCATCCAGCTCAAAACCGCTGTTTCAGATTTTTTAAATTATCTGTTTTTCCCGAAAGGAAGAGATCCACATTTGGGTCATGACTGTATTTTGTAACGTCTTTTATTTGTTTAGCGGACAATGTTTTAGCCAGTTTATACGTGGATGGCAACTTTTACTGTAGCGATTTTGGGTTAATACCTCGATCGGTGGTACTACAGGAGGGCTGGGATTCAAACCCAGGTCCTTCAAGTGGAAGCAGGCGCTGTAATCTTGCGCTCCCGATGACCTCTGCCCCACAACTGGGAAAATTTTCCTTAAATTAAGGGCCAACTTACCCAATATAGAAGAGATGAGGGCTGAGTGGCTGAGCCGTGGCCAGCAAAGGGATGTTCTTCAACGTTTGGCAGTGAAGTGTGGGCTCTCAGCCCCACCGTTTAATGGAGACAAAGGTACTCTTATATCCTCAACGGTTTGAGTGTACAGAGAGGGAAAAAAGCCCTAGAAATTAAATACCTTCTACAAACAGAAAAAGGGTCAGGGATGACGTGGGAAACTAAGGCCAGCCCCAAATGACTATATTATTAAACAGGGGAGGGGGGGTTTATTTGTAGTGCATGTTTTTATTTACTCTCTGTGCTAAGAAACCAAACACCTACATAAATACATAAGCTTGGATGAAATGTAACTTTACTTCTGTGCTGTTTTTGTGTCACAATGTCCATATTGAGATTATATAAATGCCACATATAGACAAAGTTATCTCCATTACGTCTAGGCTTTGTGATCTATTTTGGATCCCGAATGTCACGACAACAGGTAAACAGAGATGAATTGGCCTTTGCATTAAGTTAGTCAGTGAAATCATTTATGCACCTCTGTGGTTTGAGAGAGAATTTTTATCTTTGAGCAAATCTTTTTATTAGCCTGAAAACGAATGCCTTCAAATTCTTTTAGCGACAAATATCTAAAATGGTGCATCAGTGCATTCTGAATTGCTATAGCCTTTTTGCAATTTTTAAAAATGTATTAATATTTATTTTATGTATATTTTCCATCGCACTTTATGTAGAATTTCTTTTTACTGCTGAAAATTCTTTCAGTTCCTTTTTTTCATTTCATTCTTTGTTGTGCATTTCTTTTTCCTCCAGTATCATTCAAGTGTTTCAAGGCTGAATCTATTTCGCGGTTCCTCTCCGATTAGAAATCTTGATGGTTCAAGGATCTGAAATCTTAGCTATTTCCTTATATGAACTTTCACTCTAGAGTTAAATGCCAGAGTTCATAATCACGAGTTGCATCGGCCCAAAGTATTCCCAGACAGATGAGTCCAACACACAGCTTTCTAGCAAAGTGTATTTGCAGCATAGCTTGCTTGTAAGCATACTTTTCTATTACAGAGAAAATCTGGTCTGTCAAAAAGCATAGAAAGTGTGGAGTATGCATAACTTCACCCCCCTGCCTTCTTGCTTTTCAGCGGATAGCCTAATTCCTTCATCCACCATCAAAAATCACTTGTCCAGTGCCGGACCCCTTTTTTCCACAGCCTTTCCTGGAGGCATAGGACGTGAGACCGGATGCACGCTTGATGACACCAGTCAATTGTAAGGCCACGACAAACACTCATTCTGTCCTCCACCCACACATAATGACATTTTAAAGTCACCAACACACCACATGCCTTCGGCCAGAGAACCAGGGTCCCTAGAGGAAGGCGAACCCCAACAGAGTGAGAACAACATACGCAGCTGCCTGAACCCAGTGCCCAGGAGACGTGAGGCCCCAGCATTACCAGCTGTGCCACCAGGTTACTCTGCCTGGCATAATGCTTATGCATAAAGTACTTCATTCACACAGAGCTTATGAGGATTTGTACCTTTTTGTGCATTTCACTTTCAAGGAATTAAAGCTGTTCATTTTCTATTTTAATCAGGAAACTCAAGTTTCGTTGCAACACTCTGAAGTCAGTAGAATGGAGCTGTGTTGGAAGGCTGATCTCAAGGACAACAGCGATCGACTTCGGGCTGGGTATAGTTAAGTGGTTGTTGGGACAGTATAATCTTTTGGATGGATAGAGAGACAGAGAGATCGGTTCAGCGTACGGTAGCTAATAAAGACTGATAGAACGTCTGCAATAGTCACCACTTCAGAATAATGGAGTCCAACTCAGCTCACTCTTTTCAGCTTACAAAAGAATCTCAGAGCAGTGAAAGTGTTTCATAAGTTGGTGTGGGGTTTTGGTGTGAAAGAAGCAGCCAACACATCACAGCACCAAAGAAGTAGCTCCTGATTCACACTGGTATAACTGGTGGATTTGGGCGGGGAAAGTTTTCAGTTCAAGGCAAGCGTGATGCAGACATCAACCTTCTGTGCACGCGGTCTTGGTAGAATAGGTTCTGAAGACATTTCTCTGTGTGAATTGATTCCCGGCTAGAGTCCTTGCTGACCCACAACTGGTAGAGGGAGCCAGAGGCTGTGACAGGCTCTCAACGGGTTCCCCTTTCACCACCCCTCCCTTGAGAAAAATATCTTATTCTCTTGGACCTTTGTGCTGCAACTTGGTCCTCACTTGACTTCTAATGCACCATGTGTGGTCTGGAGCCAGATCTGAACCCTTCTGTTGTAGAATGTCTCCTGCATTCTGGGTGGTTCTGGAAAATCAATCCCTCAGCTAGGTGAGAAGTTCAGTGAGTGACTGAGTGCAGTTCTGGAGCGAACGGATGGCCCTTTCCACCTCTCACATGGCCAGAGAAGGACAAAATCACCTGAAAACCCAGCCTATGTGGGCACAGTTGTGTCGTACAGGCTGCTATTTTTAACTCTCTAATTCTAGAGACATGCAGAGGAACCGCAGTGAGAATTTGACTATAATTAAGATGTTTCTCGGATGACCAGGGAGTTTGTCAAAGAACCACCACAAACGTAGAACAGAGTGATCAGGAAAAGAATGGCGAATCTTTATTTCGTTTTACCGTTAAATGAAAAACTGTTTTTTTTTTTTTTTTCGGTACCACCTCCTGCTTTCATTTCTATGTTCCTTCTCAGACAATAGCTTGGCTTAAATCTGGTGTTTGTAGTTACCTTCCGGAGGAATGAGGAGGTTTGCCAGATCTGGCTGATGTGTTGTCTGCATGTACGTAGACCTTTGTGCGCTCGCTTTGTTTGTGCGAGTCTGTTACTGTGCATATGGTGCACATCTGAAGCCACAAGCTCCACTGACATCCATTACAAATAACAAGACCCTGGATGTCATATAATCTCAAGGTGTAAAAACAAACGCTCGCTTTTTATTTCCTACGCCGGACAAATAAAACTTAAATGACAAGACCTGTAGCAGATGTGTGCCGATAAATGATTTCTTCATATCATGCTGCAATTTGTATGAAATTTTCCCACAGAAGGATGTATTTCATACATTTTTTTTTGTACAGTACTGTCGGTTGTTATGTAAACCACATCATGAGTTGCGTTCGGCCAGAGAACCAGGGTCCCTAGAGGAAGGCGAACCCCAACAGAGTGAGAACAACATACGCAGCTGCCTGAACCCAGTGCCCAGGAGGTGTGAGGCTGCAGCATTACCTGCTGTGCCTCCAGGTTACTCTGCATGGCAATTGAATGCGTGGCATCTCAACTTTCTTGCTATCCTTTTGAACTTCTTTTTCTGTTTTCCAGCACTTTTTCTAGTAACCAGGTCTTCTTTCCCATAGCCGGAAAACTGGATATAGTCCGTTTTTTTCCCTTCCACAATGGAACAATGGCGTTCTTTTTTCATCTGCTGCCGCGCCCCAATGAAAAATGATATTTGGCTGATTCAAACCTTTCGTTAAATTGCGGCTATTTCCACGAAGAGAACTTTATTTAATCAGAAGCGGCGAATTAAGAGGATTTGGATGACTCTGCATACCTCCGATGCTCGCAGTCAGCCAGAACGGGACAGCGATGCAAAAGGAGCGCGAGGCTCCGGCGAGCTTTAAGTTTGTCAGGAAAAGGTAATCAGATTTGAACTACTGTACGGCTATAAGAAAAAAGGAGAAAACTTTGTTCGTGGGAGAAAGAGAGCGGAATATGGAAAAGCTGCTAGTTATTAGGGAAGTGCTCAGACTCGGTTGTTATTTAAAGGCAGTGAAGCGTGGCAGCTGAAGCGAGTTTTCACCCTGCTGCCGCGGGGAGGCTTACTTTGTACAACAAAGAGCCGCACTTTGCCAAGAACAGTGCCAACCTCGCCAAATGACAGCTTTCGGATAATTGCTTTAATGATCCATTATCCCGTCCCTCATCCGCCACTGCGTAAGACCACTATCCCCGGTTATGTTTCAAAGAGGATTATTATTGCTAGAAACATTGCATTTTACAACAAAAGTTTGTTTTCCGCCCGAAAGGGCAAAATGTTTAATGCATGCTTTAAAGGTTTGAAACACTGAATTGATATCAGTAGGGTTACAGAGGCAATAAGCTCAGCAGGTTTGCCTTTGTGCAAGTGACACACTGCATTCAACCAACCTTGAACAAGCGGCAGGGAAGGGGGAAATATCAAGAAACGAACCGGGCAAAGTTGTACAATTACAGTTCCTACCACGTATTTATTTTTAATTTTTTTCTCCAGTGCTGAGGTTTTTGTTCATCGTTCCCTTTCAGCTCAAGGAGTCTTTAGCCTTGGTTTTGTGCTCAGCTTCCCTTCGCTGTCGGACGCCGCAGTAAATTTTGCATGAACGTAAAGTACAACGGTATTTTTCACAGCACAGTAAAATATCACAGGATGTTTCACACAGTGTAAAATGTGACGGTATTTTCACAACATCATAAAATACTATAGTGTGCGTGAGTGTGTTTCACATCACTATAAAGTAAGTCGATGTATTTCATAGCACCTGGGTTAGGCGATCGGCTCTGGGGTCTATTGTGCCTGTTTGGCTAGGGCATGTTGTGTCCGTGGGGGGTCTTGCCGTTCTCGTATGTTCTCCTACCCGTGTGTGTGTGTCTGTGAGCGCCCTGCAGTAGACCAGTATCCAAGAAAGGGTCCAGCCCACCTTCTGCCCTCTGCACCACTGGACCACCTGTGACCACAGCCTGAGAAAAGTGCATAAAGCTTGTCACTGTCCAAAGAAAAGCGGCCTTTTAGCCGTTCATCCCCCTGTGTCTTTGAATAATTCTATTTACCTTTTGGGAATATGGCGATTCTGTTTGACCACATAGCCTCCTTGGTTCTGTGGTAAGACCATGCTCTGCAAACACAGAGCTCCTGAGAGACAAGCTGGTTGTTGGTGCCATAAATGGCACTGGTCAGTCTCTGCTGTCCAGGCTGCCCACTGGGCCTGTTTGCTGGGAGCTACACATACTGTATATGACTTTTTATTCTCTTCCACTCAGACTTCAGCCCTGTTTCATGACTGAATGGTGCTTGTGTATGTCTGCTCACAGCACAGTGCATTTCTACATTTGTTGCCCATCAGAAACCCATTCAGAGCCGCAGGGCTTGTCCTCCAACAATAACTTCAGCTCACGTGAACCGCCTTTTCTCTGCAGGGTACCTGCGGTGTAAATCTCTGCCTTTTACTTCTGCTTTGCAGAACAGCAGTGTTATTGCTGATCAGCCATTCTTTTCAGTGTGCCATTATTTTGTTGAAGATCCGATGCGTTTATCTAAAGCTACCTACAGTTTGGCCATTTTCTAGGCCACTTTCAAATACCCCAAATCCCTCGACACCTATGATTTCTACCTTTGTCACTGCCTCGCCGTAAACCGTTTGCCTGTAGCTTAATGTTGTGCCTTCCCAGCCATTTTTGTGACAGTTCAGGTCAACCTTTTAGAGGTTCTGCTCCTATCGAGAGAAAGTCCACACTGAAGTGAGCTGCACTGCTCATGTTTGGCTTCTCTCAGGTTTTGAAGTAAAGCCAGACATTTTTTTTTTTGCACTTAAATATTAAGTAATCATTGCATGTTTGTCAAATGTTGGGGTTGAGTAGTGGATTCGGTACACACAGACATTACAGCATAAATGCAAAGTACAGGGTAACTGGCACATGCATATATTTTCCATACAGTGTTCCAGCTGCGCCTGTTGGCCGGTGTATAATAGTTTTCAGCAGTTATGGATATTAATGGATTTTATACGTTATGGTGACACAAATTCATGCCATTCTCACCCAGTATTCTGTTGTCCCATGGTACTGTGCTGGGTTAAATTTTATACATGCAAACAGCATTTAGGAGAATCATTATATTTACTGTTGGAGACTTGAACACTTACAGTACAACATAACCAGATCACAACCTTTCCCTCTACAGACCGCAGATCAAATCCTGCAAATTTTGAATGAATTCAATGTGTTTGTCATATATGAACCCTAAAATGAACTAGCACCATATGTAGGGGTAGTTCCAAAACCTGAAACCCAGGGATTCTGGGATAGGCTCAGGCCCTAGTGATCCTGCTCAGGATGAAGTGGTTAACAATGCTGGATGGATGGATGGATGGATGGAAGGATAATGGATGGATGAATGTGATTGCATGTTGCTCAACACAAATGCTGGAGTGAAACATAGCCCCACTTTTTCTTTTATGCCATCTGGAAGACTTACTCCCCAATTTTTGTGTAAAATTATGTTTTCTGCCACCATTTTGTGTTCACAGTGCAAATAGCAAATGTGTTGGAAAAAAGCAACATTCTTCTTTATTTCTCATTTCAGAAACGAAACATTTTTCTGTTCATAGCTGAGATTACAGCTGAATTTGTGCATCTGCTCCAAGATGCTTTTACCATGTCAGGTTTCTGTAGTCTTGAGCTCATGTACAGGGACTTTAGCCTTCAACATGCCATTGAAAATTTAATTTCTTTGACAACCACATCGCTTGGCTCCCCCTGCTTAAGCTAGTGACCATTTCTGTGTTTCCTTCCAGACCGTGTCTCTCATTTCAGAGCTTAAAAATATAGCTTAAATACACAGCTATGAACATTTCCTTGTGGTTTACATCCCTTGCACCTGATGACAGTTTCACACACTCCAAATGGGGGAATGGGGGTCACATTTTTCCTCCTGCGGAGTAACAGCTGACCCCAGACAGGACTGTAGATGGGCAGCTGCAACCTTGAGTCTGTCCTTGCTGGAGGTACCCCGATGACGCACGCTGCAGTGCGTGATACAACACTACACACCCATGTCAGTTACGCTTCGCCACTGCAGAGGCCCCAGTCAGTGTGCGCTCATAACATAGCCAGATGTCACCAGTCTGAGGCGCAGCCTGGGGGTGACTGTCTTTACTGCCAGGGTCCCTCAGGAGGCTCACAGCTGATGGACTTTTGATGGGCCTCCTTCTGTATTTCTTGGCTACCTATTGCTCCACTGACTATTACTCATATTAAATTGCTCCGCCGGCTATTAAGTTTATGTTTCCAAGTCCGTCTTTATTATCGTGTCTTCAGAAAGGTTTCATCAATATGTAAAACCTATATACTTGATTTTGCTCAAAATACACATACTGTAGCACAAGGTTTCTTTTGCACATTGCTGAAGCTATTTTGTTTATTTAAAGGGGCTGCAGGCTGCCTGTGAGTAAATGTTATTAAAACTGCAAACGAAGAAGATTTCGGTAGGTTTCTCCTCAGTTGTTGTTGGTGTTGGGGTATTGCCCCTGAATTTTGTTTTTTTTTTTTTTTTTCAGCCCTGACCTAAAGGAGAAGTTGAACATGCAGTGATTTCAGAGGCCCAGGAAGTAAAACCACATGCTGCTCATTTTCAGGCATTTACTTTGGCCTGAGTAACAGCTTCTCTGCAAGGGCTGGTATTTTCCTGTGCAGTTTTGGGAAAGAATATTTCAGACTTCGCTGTGGACTTAATCTACTAAATACTTAAGTGCTGATAAACAATGCTGGATTCACTGCATGCACACAGCATTAATATTGCAGGGAGAAATCTAACCTCACACGTGTTTGCATCATTCATTTCTTTCTCTTGTGAATGCAAAATAGTGATATTACACAACCTTGCTCCTAGACCACATTAAAATTTCTGAATGTGAGTTGCATCTTCTGAGTGCAGATTTTCCTTCAACACTTATTTATCTTATGTATAATTATGAAACCTGGTCATGCTTGGATTTTTAAATTCCAGGAGAATTGATCCTAGCTATATGAAGTGTCCATATCTGTTCATATTGCATCTCCTTATCTATTTTAATGAACCCATCATATAAAGACTGTGACCTCACCTGGTATACCAGGTATTAACCAATCCTTTACTGAAGGATGACATTTAAATTCAGGATCTGTGAACTATAAATGTCCACACTGGGGCTAAATGTAGAAGAGTGAAATGTCACAGAACAGCAGGGTGGGTTTGGACCCCAACAGACAGAATATGTATATTTGGAGTATATGTTCAATATTTCAGACTGGTTCCAGAAGGACATATCCAAATTTGCCAAAAAAAAAACAGTAACACTGTCTCAGAAACATTTTTTGATTTCTTTTTTGCTTAAATACGTAATCTGAAGCATTGTACTGCTTAAGTAGCTTTATAAAGATCACATTCTTAAAGCAGAGACCCCTTAAATTTTATGCTTGACTCCTGATATTTGTTTCTCTGAGCCATGCCGATAATTTGAGATGAAGGTGGGTTGTCATTGAACAAGAACTTAGATATAGTTTGCGTTATCCATCCATCTTCATTAAGTGACTATCCCAGAAGCAATGGGCACCGGGCTATGAAACTGCCAATGGGTGGGATGCAAGTCTATTAGAGGGTCACCACACACACACACACACACACACACACACACACACATTCACATTAAAGAGAGCAATTAACCTGAAACACTTGTCTTTGGACAGATGAAGAAACCAGAGCAAACCCATGTAGATACATGGAGGACACGTAAACTCCACGTTTACTGAGCCACGTTTAAACTCCTGCCCAAACAGCCAGGTGCTGTGAGCCAACAGCACTACTTGTTGAGCTACTGTCCCACCTTATAACTTGCGTTAGAAAATTTCATCCATTAGTTTTCTTTCACCAATCTGCCTGGTAAAGGTCACAATGGTATGGAACCTGTCCTGGAATCACTGACCACTAGGATATAAAACTACAGCCTGTGCAGGACACCAGCAGACCATAACAAAACTGTAAACTTTTTTATTAGAAATGTGTTTAGTAATAGCACTAAAAACACAATAAACCTTCAGCCTGTGTGACACTTAAATACATAAATTTAGAAATACAGCAGTGTTTTCAAAGGCAGGAATGGCACATACAGCAGTGGGCCCGTAACATTTTCATAACTTTAAATAACTTTTTAAAGTAGCTTATGAAATTGCGGAGCTGCCAAACTGCTTTAAGCTCTAGAATACAGTGTTAGTCATGCATAAATGGCAAAAATTGAAAATGTTTTGTCAGGCTGTAAAACTGCAAACAAGAACATTAAAGATGAACGAAGTAAGACATCAATAAAATCAGGGCTTCGTGTTGCAGTTCACATTTATGAATGGTGCCTCCTCTTAGCGCTCTTTAAAATCATCCTTAAAGTAGAGGCTGTGACACTTTTAGTGCCGCAGTAACATAAAAAGCCTCACAGATAACCTTAACCTTTGCAATACGTAGAGTTGTAGTCAAAGCCGACACTGGACTAAGAAAAGGAGTTTGTGTGCAAAACAAACAGTCAATAATGGAAGATTTCCAAAGCAGTAGCAGTTTTCACAGATGATGAATGCACAAATGCTTCAGAATATATATATATATATATATATATTCATATAAATATATATATATTGCTGATGGAATGTTTTCCTCACAACGACAAGCTTATGTCTGTAAGTCTGTACTGGAGCAGAAGGCCTGTGTGATGTTTTTATGCCAGTTAACTGACATGTGGCATGAGGTTAATACCTGGTTTGACAGGCTATTTTTTTCCACTTGCTGCATCCAAGGTTATTTCAGGATCACCTGCTGGCAGGCCAGCCATTACCAGTTTGTATTTGTATATTCAGAGGCTGTACTTCTGTCCTAAAATCATGCTTGTTCGAGCTTACAAGGAGCCTCTGGATTAAAAGAGCAATTATTGTGTTGAAATGATGTGTGCAGCTTTTCCTGCATGCATTTAAAAAAAAAAATTTTACCGTGGTTGTTTAACTGACAAGAAAACTGCACCATGCATGTCCTGGATGGTAGTGATACAGCTTTAAATACTATGTTAAAATGTTTATTTTTCTCCAGCAGCATTAAGGTAAATAAAAAATGCAAGCAAATAAATACTAGTTTATATAACTCAAGGCATTCCTCCTGAAACTGGCTCAGTTTTAAATACCTTTTTGCCATTAATTTCCCCTGTTTGAATGAACTCAACCCGGAGAGCAAGACCGTGTGTTATTTATTTACGGAAAGATCACAATTGATCTGAGGAAGCACATTTAAATTTTTCATCTAGTTCGACAAGTCACAATTACATTTTTGTTTTTCATAAGAATATGCCAGATGGAATTCATTAAGGTACTCAAGGCAGAATTTCTCAAAGATCAACATTCACAAATCACTCAGCAAGTACAACATTTCCATGAATACTTTATTACATCTGGATAAATAAAAACAAGATTGCTTAGCTATGGATATATGATATTCTTTTGGTTGAAATGTGTTTTCATAGATAGCTTTGATACATTTGTTGTTCTGCATTCATAATGTCTAATGTGAAAGGTTCGATGGCCAACCCCAAGTTCTTGGAACACAGAAAAATGTGCAACTTTGTTCGTTCTTTCCACAGCTGACTAAGCTGCCAAACACTTCTAGTGGCAACGACAACTTCCTGGCTCTGTCTGGCATGAGCTGCAATGGTAGGCCCGACATACAAATATGTAACTGAAGTTTCCCTCATTTGCCCCTGTTAGAAAGACAGCTTTCACTATTTACTATAGTTCTACCCTACTAATTGTAACACTATAGCTCACTTAATGTAAGTAGCATGGGTGTTTGACAGTGCCTGCGCTGTACATTCTGCTGAATCCTGCTCAGCCTATGTGGAGCTTGCATGTCATCCCCATGTTTGTACAGCTTTCCTCTGGGTGATCTAGTTTCCTCCAACAGTCCAAAGATATGTGTTTCATTTTTATCTGGTGACTCTAAACTGTCCATTATTTTTTTTAATATTTATATTTTCAAATCTCTGTATTTTGCTGAGTCCCAGCTGCAGTAACCTGAGAGTGTGTGTGTGTGTGTGTGTGTGTGTGTGTGTGTGTGTGTGTGGCAGTTTCCATGGAAGTGCCATTCATCACATTCCATCCTTTTGTGAGCAATACAGGTGTAGTTTCATAACAAGCAAAAAAAGATAAATAATACAAAACCTGTTCACACTCACACAATATTCACAAGCTGTGCCCACATTTGAGGCCATAAAAGTAATTTTTCGTTGAAGTCTCTTGCTGGGACATCTGACACCAGCTACTTAGTCATAAGCCTGTGGTGTGAGGTCACCTACCAATGTCCTTTTAAGACGACCTTTGTGTCAGGCCGAGCCTCTGTGTTTATTTGAAATGAATGGTCCTGTTTGAGTTGCCACGGCACAGTCAGAGTTTGTGGACACATGTCCATCGTAGTTCATATATTTTTTTTACCCCTGTTAGTCTCACAAATGCTCACAGCATGATTTCTGGGAACACTGGTGTGATGCATGTCAGTTTCACTGAAAATCAGATCTGAAGAGCCCAGTGGAAACTAACACAACACCACAAGAAGTAAAGGAATTTGCACTGTTAAGGTTTCTCACTGTCCAAACTGAAACTGGCTAACTGACCATGAGAAATCCCTTAGTAGCCAGCAGGTAGGGGTCTCTATGAAGTCATATTTCAGAAAGCCATTTTGACATTTGCTCCCCAAAGCATGGGACCCCACTTAAATTTATAGCTTCAATAAGGGATTGTCAGCTTGTATTATTTTTAACCCAACATTCCCCAATGCACACATGTACATACCGCTGAACAGTTTTGACAGTTTTTTTTAAAGGTTCTCAAATGTATTGAAACTATTTCACACTCTCAGATGTGAAAACCGTTCTCAAGCTGTCAAAGTACATGGTGAACGCAGTGCTTCGCTGGGGTCTTCTTTTTGACTCAGTGCTTTAGTTGTCTATCAGTCACCAGGGGACAAAAAGATGTGAATGGAAAAATCCTGTCCCATACATTTATATAATACAATAAAATTCATGATGGAATAGCACTAAAAATATAGCATGAGTCCTGGTAACAATTCTTCAGCATCCGTCCCTGGAGTTGTCGACTAGGCCTGGTGGCACCGTAGTCAGTTTTGTGCATTTCAGCAACGTGTCAGTACAGTGATGCTCTTTAAATAACTGCTGTTTCAACCTGATGTGATTAAATAAAAAAAGTATGCAACAACCATAAAAAAAGCGAAATGGATATTCAGCATCTGTAAAGTGTCTGTACCACAAGACAGCAGCGCTGTCCTTCCCTGCCTACACTCTACACACACAAGTCAGCCGCTTTCTTTTAGACATCAGGAAGTGGGGCTGCTTTCATTTCCCTGTATACAGAGCAGATTTCCTGTCGATTTGTGCTGTAAAACATAACATTTTTGTAAAATGCAATTTAAAATCAAATTTTACGGACGGCTCTTGCTACCCCCTTGCCGGTGACTGTCAGCCTACTGGGTGGCCAGCAGACAAAAGAAAATTTTCACAGCAATGAAATAATTATCATTTGTGAAAGTTTATCATTTTGTTTCATTGAAACCACTTGGAAAGTTTAACAATTTAAATAACTCAAACCTTTTCTTTTATTCTTTGAACCAATTTTGTTTTCCATTATAATATTGTAGTTTGTATTTAAGCGTATTTAACTCCTTTGTCTGGTCAAGGTCTGCTTGCAAAAGAATGTATTGATCTGTCAATGTGATAAAAGCACCTGCTGAATGACTGAGTGATTTAGTATAAGTTCATTAAAGACAGTCAGTCAAGCTGGCATTTTTGCTGGAAATACTGCAGATGTTTGATTTGTACTCTGGTTTGCAAAGGTCCACGTGCTGAAGTTTTCTTTCCTACCCAAATAGTGAGTTAACAGTGAGTGTTTTCTGGATTCCGTTTAGCAATTTGTTTAAAGCCAGCGAAAACAAATTGAAAAGGATGTCAGTTTTTCCATAAGCAACTCATATTAATCTGCCTGAGCAAAAGTCCGCGCGCGCGCGCGCACACACACACACAAAACACACACCCCGCACGTGCTCATCCAAACCAGTGCATAAGCAGAGCAAAACACAGGCTTATACTGTTTCAAAAATGCACTGTCATTAGCCAAAATGAAAGCCAGGTTGTAATTAAAGAGTACTTTAAATTTTTATTTTTACTAAGGTCTGTCATAGTCTCGTGTTTAATGAACCTCAGAGGCTAAAATAACTAAAACAGCATGAGTCATTTTTCTGCTCAGGGAAGCTTTTTTAAAGCTGAATTAAATGGGTACTGTATCCATGAAAAATATGCTCACCACATTTTAAGTACTCAAGCATGTCTCTAAAAATGCATGAATGCATGTGCTGCAGCGTAGACACTAAAACGGTTGGTGCAGGGCCCATTTGATGTAAATACAGCGCTCGCACCAATTTCACTTCCTGACTGAAGAGTTCACCACAAAGCAAAACACAAACTTTTTTCATGGCGTGTCACAGAATTATGTATTGCGGGATTAATACAATGAGATTGTCATGTGGTCTTCGTCCACCCCTGACCACCCCACCTTCGAGAACCTCCAAACCAGAAGTTTGACAAACGGCTCCGCTGCCAAGAATTTTTTGAATTAATGATAGCAAACAGGTCAAAGCGTGGGATGCAGAGTTTTCAATCATTTACTCTAGATCACCTACATATGTCCTCGACCATGTCTCCTATATGTTCCCAAGTGCTACACAAATGCTTGAGCACCTTTTGAACACCGAGAGGATAGCCTTCCAGATGCCGAACCACCAGTTCTGGGGTCTCTGTCGTCCTGCCGAATTATTCAACGTTACCAAGGTGTGACTTGGCATGAGCTCATTGATGCTGACTGGTAACAATACTGGGTGCAACAATGGATGCTAACCGGTTGCCAGTGATGCTAAACACTAGCCAGTTGATCTTGGGCCGACGCCCACTTCTTGGCCCTTCAAAACTGCGAGCATTCCTGCCATTCTGTCCACACTTCATCCATGAGGCTACCTGATGACATGTCCTTTTGAATTTTGAAAGCTCTCCAAGATATCACCAAGGCACCTTGGGACTGAAAAAGGAACCGAAAGCCAGCACTTGATTGTACATTTGCGCTTCCTTGGTTTCGTCTCCCTGAAGGAGTCAAATCTGCATTCATTTGCTCAAAAGTCCAATTTCTTTACGAGTTACATTCTGCTGGCAGTTGTATTACAGTTATTTACGATGAAACTGAATTGGTTTCCCCTCCTGAATCAACAAAAAATAGATTATTAGATGAGAAAACATTACCTTGGCGCTTAGATCTACGCAATGTCAGTGGAAGTCGCAAAAACAAATGTTTCTACTTACAAATTAAACATTATTTCTGTATGTGACAGTGAAATCCAATTTCCTCGCATATCTTAATATGACATTTTCATAAAGATTGAAATGTGTGCCTGTGATTTTCTTTCTTATTTCTTCTTATGGGTAATTCAACAGCATTTTTTCTTTCATGCGTGAAGTCATTGCAGCAAATATACCAGTGTGGTTCTCACATGAGTTTCAATTGGGCAGCCTGTCCACTTGGGTTAACGCAAGGTTCTGCATGTGCTGCATAGGGGATATTTTTAAGCATATAATCATTTAGTCTTAGGAGAATAGAAACCAGTGCTGGTTAAAAGCATGTTAGGTAGATTCACTACTCTACAGGATATATGTTGGTATTCTTGAAGACTGAATACTTGAGGGTCCTGTATGGAACTCCGGGTCAAAATTTCATGGCCACAGTTAGGTTGCCCATTTGTGAATTACTTACTACCTAACAATAACACTACGGTACAGATTAGCTGTGTACAGTACGTGTTATTTGTAAGGCCATGTATATGGTAAACATCTATAGACTGTAGGCTTCTCACTTGTTCCACAATTTCCACATGGGCAAAAACTAGGTACTGCATGAACAATGTGAAGGTAATTTTGAAACCTGTACACATGCTGGACCTTATCAAAAGCAAAGACCAGCACAGGCTGGCCCCAGCTTTCACTGCCCATTTGGAGCCCATATGAAGTCCACATGGGCTTGTTGGCTGGAGAGCTAATTTAAAAGGCCGTGCCAGTTAAATCTTTGATGGTTGCTTGAATGCAGCGGTTCTTCTTTTTTGCAAATGGCTGTCAGACCTCACAGAAAGGACCCGGTGACTGCGGCGCAAGGCAGAGACTGCGCTCCTGCATCAGGCCTCGGCCGTGCCAGGCTAAGAGCGCCGCATGCAGAAAAGCAAGATTTAAATCAACACACACAATGTGTGTCTTTGTTCGCTGACCTGGTGCACCGCCAGGGAGCTGGAATAAGTAGTTTGGCATATAAGGTGTGCTCTGTTCCTATGCTTCGGCCATGCTGGGAGCAGGGCAGTGTTTCTCTCAATCTAGAGCACTAATGTGTTGAGTGTGGAATGGTTTATGGCAAGTATTAATTAATAAGGAAATTTTTAAAAATAAGCTGTCAAAGGGAATACTTTACGACACACGTATACAGTACTTTGAATTAATAATGTTTCAAATAGCAGCTAGAAGGGTTTTCAGGGTAACATCATGTTTTCATCTAGGACTTTGTGATGAAGTTTACTTACTGTAATCTTATTTAGCTCCAATTATTGTTGTGTACATTGCAACTGGCCAGTTAGCATTAGATGGGATGAGCTTGTATACTTTTTAAAAATTTATTTAAAGATTCGTCTCAAAAGCCCAGCTCACTTGAACCTGTCAGTTGTGTCACAACATTTAATTTAAAACCAGTAAAGTGAGACTTGGAAATTACAGAATTATGGTAACACTTAACTCCATGTGCACTGACAAAAGAATCCCCCTAACCAGTTTCAATAGCTGAAAAAACTTTTTTTTTTCTTTTCAACCATTGAAAAATCACTTAACTCATGTTAAATTTTCTGATCTTATTGTTTGTTTTTTTTTTACTTGTTCTACACTGGGATTGCCCAGAGATCCTATTGTCACTCTTGGGGTCCATTATGGGATTAATTTGACCACTTCCACACTCAGGAAAGTCCCAATGGAGGGGGTACAGTTTCACCGCCTAAAGTCCCATGTACTTAGCTTCTGTCTGCCAGATCAGCCGATCCTCACGTATCACTTCACACTGTGCGTTTAAGAAGAATTCTGATCAAATTTTTGTCCAAGTGCCGTCACAAGAGTCCCATCATTCAGAGTTAGAAGCATGAAAGATGTCCAAACTCTGGGGAAGAAAATAACCAAAAGTCAGTCCTAGTAAAGGGCATTTACTTGTTGATGCACTTTGTTGTGAATTAAGGACAAAGTTTTTATTTATTTATTTATTTTTTACATGACTGTGGTCAAATGAATGCCTCACATTGAAGACAGTTGGTCTCCTCCAATGCAGAAGATGAACTGTCTATAGTTATGTCACGAATCAGTCATGAATCGTGAAATGCTAAATATTGGTGATAAGCAAAGATGCATTAATAGAATATGCTGGTGGAGGATTTTAAAAATGTATTTAAATTCACATTTCCTGGCTAGAATTGTTTTTATGACATTCATTCATCCATCCATTATTGTTCATCTATTAATCCTGGGCAGGGTTACAGCGGTCCAAAGGCTAACCCGGAATCATTGAGTGCAAGGCTATGAATGGACCGAAAAGGGAGGTCAGTCCAACACATGGTGCGTTTTTATGACAAAGTAAATTGTCATTTGCCACACATGTAAAGCAATTTAAAAAGATCTCCCTCCAGCTAAAACAGAGAACTGCTTGGAGAGAACCATTGGCACACTTAGTGCATGTAGCTAATTCCTTGACAGGCACTTACTTTGAGATTCTGACATCTTACCGTACACTTTATAAGAATAATCCACTTAAGAATAAGAATAGTATACTTCAATCCATAATACTGCTGGACATTTACAAAAGTAAACATTTACTACTGGCACTTAAACCTGAAATTGAACACTGAATTCTTAAGGCAGCCCAAAATCTGGACCAAAAATTGAACCGCAAAGAAAGCCTTCAGATATGAGGCCCACAGAGCTCTTAGTGGCCGATTCCATGTCACAATGGCTTCACTAGCAAAATGAAATCAGTGTGCAAAGAGAGTTTCTGAACATTTTTATTGCATATAGAACAAAGCCTTCCTATTTATGTGAGGTAGCAAGAATTACATACCAATGACTGAGAAAACCAGAAGATCAGTTCTAAATGCTCTAGTGTTGGAAAAATACAGCATCTACAAATCGCTTAACATTTCCATATAAATACATCATTATTAAAGTGAGACCATCTTCTCATTTTTAGCACAGTATATTTTTATAAAAACCCACAGATAATAGAATTTAATACATTGCAATATGATAAATATGGCTGTATAGAACATTTCATACATAGCTCATATTTTGCATGATTTTGTTGACTCCTCTCCTTATAACAGCCCTTACCTACACCTTTTCTGTTGTTTACTACTACCTGGCCTGCAGGAGTATTTTACCAGGATTTTACATTATAATCTTTATTATTGGAAATCCATGAAATCTGTTGTGAAATATGACCTGTTGTGAAAGGTATAGCAGCATCCTTTTACTAAATAGTACTTATAAAAATATAAAAATATAACGCATAATAAGTTCCACTTATTAAATTTTAAGAACAAATTAAACCTACAAAAAGTACATTTTTAATGCACCTTTTAGGAGCACAGAGGCCCAGTATCTGCCCAGCATGTGAATCAAACTAACGCTGAAGAAAAGCTGAAAACACCAGGAAATGTTGCCGAAAGCTCCATGAACTGCAGATTCAAGCGGCACAGAAAGGCTGCTACAGGCTCCATGAAATGATGCTATAAGCTCTGTCAGTTGTTCTCAGAACTTTTTGAGATGTTGCTGGACGCTCCATCAAACCGGGGGGAAATATGAAAGTGTCTTTGAGTGCATAACATGGCATCAAGTACCATATAACCTGGTTAATATGATCTCTAGATGACAGTTTAAAAAAAAAAAAAAGTTTAGGAGCAAATTCCAAATGCAATTAACACATCACCCTATTATTACAAACAGTAAATACATACAAAAATACAATTTCACCACATATATTTCAGGGTTTAAAGGAAAAATAGATTTGTGAATGGACAGCAACTTTTCCCACTGTGAGACCAATGGATGCTTTCTGAAGGATGCCGGATTGCAGCGCAGCTCAATTTGAAGTGAGATGCCAGTTAAGTACCACAGCTGCTGGCCATTCCGTTTCCAAGCTCTCTGCCTTGACGCAGCCATCCGCAGGCACATGCTCAGATGACCGCAAACACTCGGAATGCCTTGCCTCCGGGGGGGTTCTGCAGACTGAAAGGAAGAGTCCATCACTTTAAGGTTCACTTGGTCACATGTAAAATAAACACGTCCGAACATGCAGAGAATTCCTGCGAGTTGACCGCAGTGGACGTGTGCAGGCCAAAAGGTGTGAGGATCATAGTTTCTGCTCAAACCAGCTATGCATGACTCAACGAATATATGCCATTAAGTTTTTTTTATATTATTCATCAACCATTTGTCTTGTGCAGGGTTGTGGTGACCTGGAGTTTATCCAGCAAATACACTGTGAGACAATGACATAACATACCTGAGCAAATATTCACAGTTCTATCACACCCAGACCAGGTCCAGGACTGAACGTCTCATAGGAACTTCCCCTCTTCTTCCAAAACCCATAATCTGCACTTTCACAGACATCTTACACTGAAAAGACTGATGAGACTACGTTAGAACTATGCTTCTGCAATGCTCCCTCAAAGTCGGAGAAATCCGAGTGATGTAGAAGCTGTGGGAAACCAGGGCTTATTAGAGGTTTGGCCATGACCAGGCTTCTTTCCTTCTTTGTCTCGTGAGGTGACTGTTGGAACCATTGTTGTGTTGGTACCGTTTTACTAATCAGCTTTTTTTTAGGGTTATGATTTTATACGCTTATAGGAGGCAGGCAGTTCTGTCCCCGCTACTCCTCCGCTGTCCATGCAAGCCAGCATGCAGCTAAAACTCCTACTGTATTCTCCTCGCTTGAGCTGCCAAATGAATATTTAACCCTCGCAAACTCACCCCCCTCCTCTGGTGGAATCTCGCCACCTGCCCATTTGTTACCTCTCTGAGAATATTCCATTCTGGTAAGAGGCAATGTATTGTCTCCGCTTGTCCACCGGCATCACATCTATGTAGCCTCCAGAGTCATTCTGGATAACCCCGGCATGGACGGCAGCCCGACATATGCTGGATTTCTGAAGACAAAAAGATGCGGTTGAGACAGTTTATTTCCTGCCAAAAAGTATGATACTACAACAAACACGGTTTCCATTTTTCAAGGACCTAAAATTCCTAAAAGCACCTAAAAAACAGACTCAGCTGATTAGCCTTTCCATCTTTATAGCAGCTGGGGCCACATTTTAACATTTGGAATTGTGCACTGTTTTGCAAATTGAGGATTATTTCAAGAAATGAAATAACCTACGAAGAAAAAAAATGGTATGGTGCCAGAGAGCGAAAGAGAGAGGCGGAGATGGAGGCATTCCTGGCATGCGGAATTCCTGTACAATCAGCAAGGTTGTTAAACACAGGTCCATCTGGTTGTTTATTTAAATGAGAGGCCCCGCGCAGTTTCTCGCTAAGCGCTCTCCCATGATCTCGCTGTATCGTGAAAACATTTTGCAGCACATTTGCTGGCTGGCCAATGCTATTATTTGCTGACCCCCTCTTTATGAGGTCGCAGCTTCAATATGGCAGCTGCATAAACGCGAGGGATTCCTGCACAGAGGGTAGATGGGAACGCTGTTGGAATGCATTAGGAACGCCTTTGGAAAGCAGCTCCAGCCGCTCCAAACTGAAACTGAAAGCCATGCGCTACCTCGCGGTGCAGGTCTGGGGTCAACAGGTGACTAAAGTCCAGAGGGAGTTGACTTGACTCACATCTGCATAAATTTGTGTCCCGATGACTCGAGCGAAGTGGGGGTTCTCCTGCATGCAGTGGCGGGGACAGTAGAGTCTGGAAGGAGACAAAAAGATTATCGTTGTGTTATATATTTAAGATTAATAATTTATGTAATACATTTTATGAATTATATTTAACTATACAAATTGAATAATTAGAACCTTTACCTGGGACAGTGTCTTACAGGTCGTTGGAAAGGACACAGCTGTGCAACAGTAGTTTCACAAGTGATAGCTTTTACTAAAGAAAAAGAAACCAAAATATATTTTATTACTTTTTTTATTCTGCATCGAAGCAAAATGTGCCAAAAAAGAAAGATGTTAAAAAGCCTAACCTGTTACTTTTGATACTGTGAAGGCATTGGCACTTTGGTATTTTCTGCGAAAAAAGTAAATGACATTTGTGTAACTAAACAGATGACACATTCAAATGTGTCCATCAAGGCAGCAATATTTGGAGAACAGTAACAACAACCCATTAGTTTTTTTAGAAAGGGTTTGTCAAAGATCAATTTAAGGAATTTTAACACTTTTCTTTTAAAAGGTATAGCTTCACTGTATTCTACTCTAAAAGGCTAGGGTATAGGAACTTGAGGCTGCTTTCTATTCCCATGAACTTTAGCACATATACAATCGCACCCACCCTAGGGACTGGACGCCATGTTTGTTGGACTTTATGAAATACTCCTTTCTTCCGAGTCTCGTAATGTCCAGCCAGCCACCCTCGTTGTCTATAACGCCATAATGCACAGCAGCTCTGCAAATGCTGGATTGCTGCAGAAACAAGAACATCCTTTACTGTTGACTAGGAATGGTGCTTGCTGATTTATCGCATGGTGGCAAGAGGAAAAGTTAAGGACGAACATTGGCTCTGTGAAAAATTTAGCAGACGGTCTTTGGAAAGTTGGTGAACTGTCTATGAAAGTTTCCATGTCTGCATTCTGCACAGTAAACTATGACGTATTATCACAAATTGTATATTACACAGAAATACCTAAGTTAGCATGCTAGATGTATACTTGAGAAATGCAGCAACTCATTTATGGACAGTAGAATTCCATATAAAAGTTTTAAAATGTTTTGTATAAATACTCTGAATTACTCAAAAGGGCTAAGATATTCTGTTAATGGAAGTAACACTTAAAGTAAAACCACTGTTCAGCTTTCACTGTGATAGAGCTGAAAAACTACATAATAAATAAAACTGTGACAAATACAGTAAGACAAATAACATTGTCATTTGATGCCTTATATCCCCTTTTAAAACAGAATGTCATTCATTTCACATTTCAGGAGCTGGAAGTATTAGACCTTGCCAGTGCATTTGATTGTTTAGTGTACATGTCGTGTTTTTGAGGCTCTTTCTGAATGTATGTATTACCTCCTGAACTTGTTGCATGTATGTTCTGCATGTATGTACATTTGTATGTGTGTATATCTATGTATGTATGTATGTATGTATGTATGTAGTGTTTATTTAATGAACCCTGAGCTGTTGGGAACCAAAGCCAAATTCCCTGTGTGCATGAGCATAATTGGCCAAGTAAATCTGATTCTGATTCAAACTGTGATTCTGAATTCTTTTGGGGTGGAGGTGTGGTGGAAGCCTTGTGGAACACAGCACATGTAGAAGCTGGTGCTTATATACCTTGTATACAATCGACCGCTGGGTGTGGTCAGTTTTTTGATCTAATACTTCCTGAAATGTTGCTTTTCACAAAACTAAAATTATGTTAGCATTTCAGTGCTTACCATATCATAATACGCACTTCCTATTACTTTTCCTTTGCTGTACAAGCAGCCTGCAGGACATTCGTACCTGTGTCAAAACACTTTGTTAAGCAACCCACACATCTACCTAAATGTCTTTGCATACAGTAGATTTGAAAAAATAGTAGTTATAATGAGTGTATGTGCAGCCACTGAACCTCTGCTGAGATCCTACTTACCGATTGCAAGTTGTTCCTTTACATTTGTCGCGTAGCTTGGTGTCACAGGTCACCAGCTGAGCTAAGGAAAACAAGCGCAAAAAAAAAAAAGGAATGTTTTAAAATCTGTACTTTTGAATAATTTATAAGATGATTCACCGTGATCTTAAAGATCTCAATTTCTGCTGTTTGGTTAGAAATCCCGACATGGCTAATGTTTATTCCTCGAGCGTTCAGCTGAGTTAAGCTAAGGCCAATGGAGAAGCATTTAAAAGCACTAGTGACAATATGACAGAAATTGCAAAATTGCTGCAAAGATGTTTTTTTTTTTTTGGTCCATAAACAGCACAACCAGTAAATGACCCAAATCCACGTCTCCAGTACCAAACCTCATGCTCAGCATTACAGCATGACAGCAGGGAGTTGCGCGGTGCTGCCATGTGTCCAAGACCCAGTGTTGTACTCAAGGTCAACCCCTGACAAGTTGCGTTCGCTGAGAAGCTGTGTGTTAAAATAACTGCAGATGGAGCTCAGAAAGTGAAGCAAGATGGCTTTCGGACAACCTTTGATCTGACATTAACAGTTAGGTCTAAGGATCATTTTTATCCAGTCAGCTGATTTTTTTAGCTGCTTATTATCCAAAGAATGACATAAACGACCACAAATGCAAAATACACACATCTGTAATATACAGTATATGCAACACAAACTGCATTATTCCAGTAAAACTATTTACTCTTAAATTCTTAAGTTCTACAGTCAGCTTCAAATAATGGGCAGACAAAACGTGGTATTTGGTTTCTGGTTTGCGCCAATTGTGCGTCTCAGCCTAAAGCTCTTCATCTGTTGAGTCGCAGGTTTGTGGACTCCGACTTGTACATTCCTTTAGAGAAAAGGGCCTAATCAATAAAGATAGTAGCAACATTATTTAACATGTTAATTTTTATTTTTATTAATAATTGGGTCTGCTACAATTGTACCCTTGTATCTTTTTTCCTTCAAGTCAACCCTTCAGTTCAGCTTGCTGCAGGCTAGAGAAAGATTGGACATGGCAAAAATACATATCCAAAGTGTTAAATAAAGAAAAAAGGCGGTGGTGCGGACTGCCATGGAATGCCCCTTTAAAGGCGAAAGACTTCCCTTGCGGTACTTCAAGAGCAAACTGAGGAACTGTATCTCCTGAGTTCACAGTGGCCTCCGCTGGGGCTTCTCAGCTTTCAGCATGGCCCCTTTTCATGAGAGGAAGCAATTTCTAAACCCACATGCAGCAGATCGCTATCAAAACAGAACAAAACCTTCCCTACAAGAGTGACTTGCAATATTAAGTATAATAAAAACTGCCATGCCAAATCAGTAACCTGACAGGGAGGACCTGCAGAACGTCAACACGGTTTTAAATAAATAGGAAGTGTTTCCGTCCACCTGCTTACTTTTTGCTTTCTCAGCATACGTGAGTGCGCTGGCAGCTCTCTTCTCGACCTGCTCTTTCGAACACCAGAACACCACTTTGCAGCTGTATCCCCAGCCAATCTGCCTGCTCTTTTTGGAATGCGATGGAAAGCTGTGCAAACACAGAGTGGTATTCTTACACATCTGCAAGGTGCTGGTCACCTCATTCCTCTCCAGGTCCTCAGTGGGAGACGCAGTCGGGGAATGGGCTCTAGGCCATGGCCCTTGGGTTCTGGGCACCTCAGGTTCCACATAGTTGCTCTCCTCTCTTTCATTGGGGGAAGGGCGCACACCAGTGCCAGTCTCTAAAAACAAATGTCTGTATGAGTTTCATTCTGGAACAGAATATGTTGATTATGTGTTGACATGAATTTGGGAAAATAATTACATGAGATTAAACTATGCAGTTATGTGAAAGACAGAATAAACACAGGCCTTTTGGTATTTAAACACCAGCTAGAAAGATTCAAGACAGAAGGACAGTTTTCCAGCAAAATGGTGTTGCAGTCACCTTTATAGCACAGGTTGTCCCTGCAGCCTCCGCCGTAGCTGGGTGGGCAAGCTGAGCAAGGTCGGCCATGCTTATATGGGGCGTGGCCCCACCAGTTTCCCCTGCAAGGGTGACAGGTACTTAGATCCGCCAGCTTCACTACAGAGTGGGGTCTGAACAGTACTCCTGTAAGCATTAGCAGTATTGGTGAGATGTATAATGTATAGGTGTAGGTCTGCCTTATAAATTCAACGTTCTTTGCAATTGTTTATGTTGATTGCTTCTGTACACCTGACTATTTTTGTGAGATAAAAAACAGGTTTGGCTGAATTTTTGTATTTTTTTTAGGGAAGACACAGTCTATAAGCATTTTTAAACTGGAGCAGCAGGTGGCATAGCGGCTGGAGTTGGGACTTCGGACTTGAAAGTGTCGGGGTTCAATGTTACCTATGCTATACAGCTCCAGCGAAATTATCGAGCTGTAAAAGTTGGTAAATAATTAAGCAGTTCGCCGTGATAAGTTATTTTGGAGAAAAGCATTAGCTAAATGAGCAAATCTGGATATACGAAAAACGTATGATTTATTCAACCTTCCAAACACGGAAACCCGTTAAGCCAGAGGACGTTAAGCAGATTTTGTTGCATTTAGTAAAAACAAAGTCTTGCAATTGATGTTTTCAAACCAATGACTGATGTTATGTTTGTGGTCTACTTACTTTGGTGAGTAATTGCAAACCAGGTATATGGCTTTAGGCCAAATCAGGCCCCAGACGTTCATGTTGTGACACAAGTTGATAGCACAGCCAATTCGACTGCTGGTTGCCCAGACGAGCTGTACAAATATAATGAAATACCAACAAAAAATGCATTAATTGAAGAAAAACAAAAAAAAAAAAAAAAAAAACAAATATCCCTGGGGGGAAAATATTCATGGTCTACTGGCTGATGAAAACAATAGTCAGATTATGTTTCACTGGATGGTTTTTCTAATGTCATAAGCCCTGTTAACACAAAGACAGAAATAAGCACCAATTTATCATCTAAGGCAGCACAGTCTTCTTACACTTTAGCAACTTAATAACTTTATTCATTGACTTGGCTTGGCTCCCATTTCCTGCACTCCAGTAAAGCTGAGCTGGTTAATGTCTCCATCTCTGTGCAGATCTAAATGCGGCATTAAGCAAGCTGAGATATCAAGCCAGGTCATTTACCACAGCAGTGTGCTTAATATGTCCACACTCCATCGCAGTATAATACAACATATTATCTGTATCTTGTTTTATGTACCGTGGGCACGCTTCTAAATGCTCGAAAGGTGTTCTGCGTTCAAAAAAAAACTTTTAGGAGAAAGGGCGTTCTTTTTACCTGTGTGTAGTGTGTGCAGACTGGCCCAGAACAGCGGAAGGGGCAGTAGGGGTTACACTCCTGAGGATACGGGAAGCTGTAGTCCTTCACTTCATCATACCATGCTTGAACGTGAAACGTGGGCGGTCGGTATCTGAAATTCGCACAGCCATTGGAATGACCTCATAAAATTCAGTGTTTCCAGTTACAGGTGTCTAATTACAAACCCTGGAAATGTGTCCAAACAATACAAAATCCCCATGAGAAGCACTTGATGCCACTGCTGTGAGTGGACCTTTACGGACCTGCCCCAGTGAGCCCCCAGGTTCTGGCCAATGTGGGGGAGCAGGCTTGCCGGACCGTGTTCCCACAAGCACGTTTCTGCCCAGGCCTCTGCACTTCTCTCCAGCTCTGTGTCCCACACCTGCAGAACACAGTGAGGAAATGAATACCACCATTGTTTTCACAGTTGCATATGCCAATCGGAGGCATTTCCATTAAGAAACGGCACACTGGTCAAATCGGACGGCGTTTACTGGCCCCGGTGGCATGCGCTGTTCGGCGTAATAAATGTAAGCCATTCCCTCGACAGCAGGACCAAATGTTGCGAGTATTCTGGAATTTCTCCATGGCCCCCTGTTGGAGGCCATTAAGCGCACTGTTTGTGAAAACCCGACTCAGATATTTCACATGTGTGCATCCAGGTTCCTGGCATGTTCAACCTCGGTAATGAGAAGTGAAAATAGCATTTGCAGACAAATTACGAGTGCTACGCTAAATCTTTCAAAACACCACTCTGAAAAAAAACTCCCTGCTACATTTTGTTTGTTAAAATTGGGAAACTTCTTTTCTGGCGGGGGGTATAACAATGTTCTACTGTTCCATACGATGCCAGACGGCCTTCTCAATTATACCAGATGTGGGGGGAAAAAAAAATCAAAGTTTTAACCACGGTCCAGTTGAGCATTGCAAACTGTTAACAAAGAGGCACACGCGATTTCATGTTTCCAAAGATTTGTCTGTAACTGGCTATAGTTTAGTTTTTGTAAAAATAACCAATACTGGTGTTTTTTTTTCCATCTTGCACTGGTAGATTTAGGTATATTATCCCTGGAGATCAAGGTTATTTAAAAAAATACAAAAGTACATCGAACCGCATGGTTCTAATTAGTTCCATATGAAGAAAACTCTCTTCCATTCCCCTTCAACGGCAACCCTCCCAAAGTTTGCTGCCACTGGGGAGATGAATTGAATTTCCATTCAAAGCAGTCCAGCTACAGTATCTATATTTCTCATTTTGTAGAGGGCATATTTTACATGTCATAAATAAAAGAATTATCGCTTTGTAAAAATGTAGGGAGACTGTACTTCTCAACTTGTTGGTGGCTTACAGGTGGTCTATGACTTATAGCCTTATCAGTCACAAATCCCCTTATACCGCATTGTATAAACCTTAATGATTTATAAACATTTAGGAAATATCAATGCTATGCTGTACAATAAGGATCTGATATACTGCAATATTAATAGACAATAATAGTAATTATACTATATAATAATAGTACTGTAAAGTATTATACTTTCTTGCTACAGTATTATTTTCACTTTCATTTCTAAATCTACTTTCATTTGTTTTTTTCTTTTCAGGACCACCAGAACACTAACTGCTATAGCTAGCCAAACACTGACTGAAAGCAAACATTACCACCAAACATCAGGACTCAAAAGTAATAAATTGTACTGATGCTTAAATAATGTTGATACGCAATATTAAAAATAATTGCTGATTGACACACAAGCAATAACCAAGATGATTTGCTGGAGTAACTTGGCCAGCCAGTGTGGTAGCAACAGATGGAGTGGTCCCAGTTATACGTTATGAGCAAATGCCAGCACTGTAAAATAATATAGTAGGTCAACAGGATGGCTGTCATAAATCCACATTGTTTTAAGTTGCACATCATAAGTCAGTGGCCACCTGTAGATTTTTAAAACCGCTATCAGATAACATTAGCAATCCAGTTTGCAGAACATAATTATCATAAGTGTCAAAAATCAAAAAACCTAAATAGTGCATAGCCATTCAGTAACATCAAATTAGTTATTCGGTTTGCAGACTTGGCAGTTTCATAAATCATGAGACACAAATGTGCAGAACTGCAATTCTCAAGGGCCGCAGGCTAGATTGGTGTTTGCTCAGCCTGAGCTGGTAATTGTTATAATGAAGTATAATGAAGTAGTTAACTAGACAGTATGTGAAGTATGTAACATGGTATTTCGGATGCCAGTTAGACTCTAATTAAAATGTGTAGGACTCCGGCCCCCGAGGGCTATACATATTTAGAATTAGCAGCTTCTTGTCTAATAATATAACTTTGGGTTTAAAAGCAGTTCTTGCTTATTGGATAACCATTTCAAAAAAATCATTTGTGCTTAGTGAAACAAAACCGTCAAACTGATTCATAATGAATCTGACACATTTTGATTTACTGTTATAAGAACCCATCTTGGAAAGAATCAGAAATCAATAATTTTTTTCTTTGCTGGCAAAACATGCACAGTTCTGGCTATCAGGCTACATTTTCTTACCATTCTCTGTAATGTATGTGTAGTAGTTAGCACTGAATATCAGCTTATGGAGCGATTCAAAGCAAGCTGAAGCATTTTTTGAATCAAACTGCAAGTTAATAAATCATTGGTTTCACACACCTGCTTTAGACCTACCTGACACTGGGGCTGGATTTAAACAAGGGGTGTGAACTGCTCCGTAAATACAAACCGATGAGATCCTAAAAATAGCAGCCGCTGAAAGAAACAGCTTTAGAAGTTAAAGAGAAACTGTTCAACCGGCAGTTCTGTGTCTGGTTGGACTGCAAAGTAAAACAAAGGTACATCTTTAAATTTTCCCACCTTTTACCTGAAAGGTGATAATCCCTCAAATGTGTCCATGGGCAGCAGGGAAAAGCTGAGCCCAAAGTACTGCATCTAGTCTACTTCACATGTAAAAGTTAACAATTTTTCAATGCCTGATTTCCAATTTATATTTTTGGTGGTATTTACAATATCTAGCCATTTTTTTCATTCAGTGACTGCCAAAACCAAAAATTTTTGTTTTCCTAAAAAGGAATTGCAATTGTGAAATAACCACGCTTTTGACTTGTTAAGGTTTGGACTAGTAAAGAAAGTTTAGCAGATTGTTTTTTTTTTTGGATGTTAACACATCCAAGGATCTACATCTTATGAACCATGAAGGCTGCAAAGAATGTATAATAAAAGGAAAATGGAACAGAGAGGTGCAATGACCACTAAAACACATTCCATCTTGATCTCTTCAGTGAGAGAAGCTCAAAGGCTATATGATGCAGGCCCCCTTCGAAGCACCTCCCATGTCATTCACGCCGTGCTGTTTATTTGGCTAAACACCCCATTTGCAGCTGTTTTTGTCATCTGGCTGCATTCCAAAGTGCAAAAGGAAACACTTCCTCCACAAGTTTTGTTTTGCTGTTGAGAGGCAATGACCACTGTGTGTGGCTGCTGATGTATGGAGATGCTGACTGTCCAGATTGATAGTCCCCTTCCCACCACAAGGATCTGCTTTTTGTCCTGACTTGTGCAGAGCTAGAACTTGAGACTTAAAAATAACACCAAAAACTTCACATTTGCTGTAATGCAGGTGCATGTTCAAAGTAATAGGTTAACTATAGCCCAGAATTGGCAAGGAAATTTGTATTGTAAAGTGTGACCCAATGTGGCATATAAAGTTATGCAAGAAGTGAGAAAAAGAGTTAAGGTCCTATGCTGAACCATTCCCATGAAAATGCAGATATGCTGGGATCCAGGTAAAAAGATGTATTTATGCTGCCATCACAATCCATGAAATATGACTATTTTCAAGATTCTTTTAAAAAAACTTTTAAAAAAAAACCTCAGAAATCCCCCCCACAAAACTGAGTATCCTATAAAGAGATTAAATTAAACTGGATGAATTCACATAGGCTTACTAAAAGGCTCCAAATTTTGTGTAAAATAAAACAAAAACTCTTATCCAGAGAGTAGGGCAAATTTCTATATCATATTTTTCTGACCCGCAGAGAATCTGTGCAGAGATTCTGCACAATAGGCTTTAAACATTGAGTGAAAATATCGTAAATATACAGTGTATATTTAATGTGTACAGTATTTTAAAAAGCAAGCATCACTGCAATGCAATGGTGGCTAACATCTCAGCAGCATCCTAGACCCATGTCTTCTGGCTGAGTGTCAAGGGCTGTACTTTCCCAGGACGTAATCTGTTTACCTTGCAGTCCTTCAAAAGGGTGGCACTGGGCCTTTTGCTTCTGAGTCAACACTGGTCAGAAACGAAATTCTCTTGTCACCTTTTGCGGTTGCGGTAATGAATGAGCACTGATCGTCTTCAGGTGCAACTGTCTAAATGGCTTACCCAGTGTCTGGAAAAACTGTAGCCATGTGCCAAAGTGAAAGTTTGAAATACGAGAGGTGGGGGGACAGGGAGGTATAAGAGGTTTGTTGGGTCTCTCAATTGGTGACATGGTGAGTAGGTGTTATAATTAGGAGTGATGTGTCGGTGGGGGGTGAGGTGTGCAATTGTACTTTTTAGTTGAGTGGTTTTAAGCCATTGGTGAATATGTGTGTGTGGGGGGGGCTTTTGTGTGTCAGCAGATGTGCATGATCTTGAGCTGCACTGTCTGGAGAAGGATCAATATCCACTCTTTAGAACCATATAGTACAATTCATGGCATCCATAGACACTCTGCGAGCGTATGGATGAAAGTTGAGGACAGAACATTCTAGAAGCACGCTATATACAGCATGGTATATCCAAGAATCAACACGGATTGATGGCACTTAAAAAGTACAACATATTTTAAATCGTGTCTTAGAAAAAAGGGCAATGTTGAATCAATAATAGATAGCTTTTCCTTAAAAATCCTCCTTGCCAATATTACTTCCTATTTACTTAAGCAACGAACTGAATGAGAAAGAAGTTAGACGAACCATTCCAGTCGAACAGTTCTGCAGCTACTTCTACAACCAGACTCAGTTTGGAAGTGACCAAAAATACACGCTGGTAAATTTTCCACTTATATACCCAGATGACCTTCACTCTCCATCGTCCTAGTTCTCCCCACAGTGCTCCGGTTGCACCTATTCCCTCCGTTCCCCCTTTTGGTGCCCCCTCCGGCTAAAAAAGTCAATGAGCTGTAATAGGACCTGCCTTGCCGGAAATTTGCCTCCTCAGCACTTTTTTCCTTTTCTTTCTCGGGGAGACAGGCATGAACTGGAACTGGCAGCATGAAAGATGCTTCCGTTCTGTGCCACATTAAACATGTCCACTGGCTCACTTATATCATTATATGCCTCAGCGGCAACATTCCCAATGCGCTTCTTCATTGTTGCATGTTGTACCAAACAGCACTGGGACAGCATTGTTCCTTCCATTGTTTTTCTTCTCGGCTTGACATTAAACAAGTGATGGAGGGCTGCATGAATTTAACATTATTGACAGTAATTCCTATGCCTTTAAGAGTACATGGCTCATCAAACGTCACCATTAATTCTATAGCTAGCGTATCGTACGATTTAGATGAATCTCTGGTGACTACGATCATGTAGGTAATTCGTGGCCTTGTTCACCACTAATAACTTCTTTGCAAAAATTGAGAAGCAACCACAAGAAAGTTGCTTTTTGTAGCAGACAAAATAGCTATGAGTAGTTGTATTTTCAGTGTTGTTTTTCTAAACTGAACTTTAGACAGGAACAGTTTCACAAGTATCGGTTCGCTTTGTTACCCTCCAAGTGCCAGCTGGTATGGCTGCAGTTAAAATAGCACTAGAAGATTCTCTTACCATGTACTCCATATTTGAAGCCTGTGGATAGACTTGACCCCTGAGCTTATTGTGCAGGTCAAGGATGAGCTGCATATCGCTCTCAGTGATGGCCCTTTTGCCCCTTGGCCTGGATGCCCACCACTCTCCATCATCCTCCATGTATTTCTCCAGCATAGCCTCCAGGTGGGTAGAATTGAGGATTACCATGGAAACCACGGTTTGGGACATGAGCAGCAGAGCAATCCCTCTCAGACACTCCTGGGATAAAGTCCTCATAATGGATGACCTCTGAACTTGCTGGGTTCCACGCTAACACAAATGGATTTTTTTCAAACCTGTTGGTTGAAAGGAAAAAAAAAAGAAAAAAAAAAGGAGTGACGTGATTGGTGGAGGCTCCAACCTGTATTAAATTTGCTAAATAACTTGTGTCAATATTGTAGTTGGGAAGCAAACCAAACCACAGAGGTACCTAAGAAACACAGTTTGACGCCAGCATTTCACTGGATGGTCCTCATCAGATTTTGAAATACAGCCAGATAAATTATCGCCTGCTTGTTTTTGCCCTTCTCCAGTTTTACATCCTATAATTTAAAAACTATGCCTACAGAACAAAAAATACTTTATATATGGGGACATCATGCTTACATGCACAGGTAAGCCAAGATGGTTTCAGAGTTCAACATATAAATTATACAAGTTTGCTTAGAGTCCATCCTATAATTATGTAGTTGTTTTTAAAGAACCCCGGTTAGTCCTCAGTATCAAAAAGAATTTCACATTCATTGCTAATGTTTATCTTTAAACAACTGTAATAATGATCAACATGGTGAGTTACTTCAACAACACTAATATGCAGCCCCCCCCAAATATCAGTGTTACTGTACATACACTTGCCCGGCCAATAAAAGGTCACACATTGTAATATTTTGTTGGACCGCCTTCAGCTTTGACTACGGCACGCGTTCGCCGTGGCATCGCTTCGATATGCTTATGCAATTTCACAACATTTATTTCCGCCCAGACTTGCATAAATTTTTTGCCAAGATCTTGTATTGATGACGGGAGAGTCGGACTGCCGCGTAAAGTCTTCTCCGGCACATCCCAAAGACTCTCAATGGGGTTAAGGTCTGGACTCTGCGTTGGCCGATCCATGTGTGAAAATGATGTCTCTCTCATGCTCTCTGAACCACTCTTTCACAATTTGTGCCCGATGAATCCTGGCATCGTCTTGGAATATGAAGGAAAAAATCCATCGATGGGAAAAACCTGGTCATTCAGTATATTCAGGTAGTCAGCTCACCTCATTTTTTGGGCACAGAACATTTTTGAACCTAGACCTGACCAACTGAAGCAACCCCAGATCATAACACCAAGTTAAATCCAGGTGGTGACTTTTTTTGGCCGGACAGTGTGTTTCATAGATTACTAGCATGCAAGGTATGTAGAAGTTACGCACGTCTACACTAACTTATAAGGGTGTGTAATATGTCCCTCATATTTGCCCGCAACACCTTTGAGCTCTATTGCCAATATGGAGGGTTCCTCAATATCCCAACGAGTTCTTATATCGATAATCGGTGTGGGATATTCACAAGTGACGTGCAAGATCCACGCACACGTGTCACTCAGAATGTCACATGGCACAGTCGTGTTACTCAAGTCAGTTACACAGCCATGTAGCTGATCTTCACGATTAAGACCAAAGTGTGACACGACGCCGAGCCCCTTACTGTACTTCCTCCACACAGCACCATTTCGCCGCGATATTAAGTCGTTTCTCACTCTTGCATGCGTGCAGGAGGTCGTTTCTGCGCAATATTTCATTTTCATAAAAGGTTCGTTTTATCCCGCTTCGTGCTGAAGCCTTGGTCATTTGTGCTTGACGCCCACGACATCGCCGTTCCTCTTTCCCAACTAAAAGCCACTGCCTCTCCCCCGCCCGCCTCAAGATGCGCCTTGGTGAAGGGACTCTGCGGTCAAAGCGGTGTTACCTTCTGCGTCTCCCGGCACTCCTCTGTCCCGAAGCCCCGCTGTAGGTCGTGGAAGTTTCGCCCAGCCGGCTTTATTTCTAATTCTTTTAGTTTGCAACGCGTGAAAATGGAGGCCGGCCGGCGCGCAAACTTTCGCCGCTCTAAACGCTCGGAAGGAGCCGCACGTGCGCGCGCGCGCCGGACCCCGCGGGAGCAGAACGGAGGTCTCGCGCGCAGCAACCGCACCGTCGCGCGGGGTCGAGACCATCCCTTCACTTTTTATCCTAAATGTGGATTTTTGCGGTGCGTGACGCGGGGGGGAAACCACTCCTTCTCCAAAGTTCTCCAAAGACTTGAGAGGCGCGCACTCCCTGCGCCTGCGGAAACGCGCCGTTTGCGCTGCTCCTTTCACCATGTTTTCAAAGCGGCCGGCATTAGGTGATCCCGCAAAAGCTGCAAACTCGCAGCCCGATGAGATTGTGTATTTTATATCTCATAAAGCTGTATTTTTTTTCTCTGAAATATTCTGTTATGAGCTGTGAAAAGGGTTAATTTATTGGCTCCAGTTATACACAAGCATACAAAAAAAACTGCAATAAGTGCAGATGACAGGGATATTAACCAAAGTCCTAAAGTTGGTACTGTAAAAAAAAAGTAGGAAGACTGGGAAACACAGTCAGCTACTGTCCACCTGGATCAAGGGTGCTTGAGGTCTTCACCGACTCAGAGGTGAGGTTTGGCCTTGGACGCGTGCTCCGGTGGCCAGCTGGAGGCAGCCGGCGGTCCGCTGTTATTCTAGATGGCCGCAGGAACACTTTGGGATGTGTGTACAACATCAGAAAAAGGACTGAACACGTCAGAAGGGGTTTATACAACCTCAGTCACCTTTTCTTCTCTCAGTTTCTTCACTCAGAGTTTTTTGAAAAGAAAAAAGTGAAGCTACGTCTCAGGTCCAGGCTGCTGGCTTTAAGATGGTGATCTGTGGAACAGGAGTCTGTGGCTGCAGTTTCAAGTTCTGAAGCAGTGTCTCACCAAAGGTTCTTGGAATTTCTCATGTAGGAGTCAGTCAGTAGCTTTAATGCTCTTGCTAGATACAGTGAACCTCCAGGGCAGCAGTTGATGTAGTAGTTGAGGTCTCGAATCCAGGGGCTAAACATGAATGGCTCTCTTGTCCGGAGAGGCTGCACTACTATATCCTCCACAAGCGCAAAAGCATTTGATTATGAGATACAACTCAAAACCATGCAAACCACTTTGAATGACAGTAAGACATCAAACCAACTTACAAATAATAAGCAATACATTTAAATTCCAGAAGTTGCAGTTCCGTTCACAAAAACTAATGTTTCACTGTCAGATGCCATCTGGCTTCCCAGCGGAGCAGCATCCTGCCCCGTCTACAATCATGCGCCTATGAATTCTGTTACATTACTGCTCTCACCATCTAAGGCATAAAACTGCTAAATATCAATTTTGGCTTTTGTTAGAAAATTATCTGTTTGTAATATTTGCATATAAAGCATTTTGACTCCATATTTATATTTAGAAAAGTTGTTTTTATTGCTCCCGACTTCGGAGAGAACGATTTCAGCAGCCGTTAACATAACCCGGTCAGGATGTAATGAATTTCATTTCAAAACTGGTGCTTTTTCCCATCTCGCGTGTAGAAATAATTCCCATCTTTACATCTGAGAGTGTTAGTGCAGCAACTCACACAAATTGCCTCATTCAAGGGTACAACACGAAGGACCCCCCCAGGAAAAGGAGCAGCAAGCAAAGATTGCATATTTCAGCTCTTAATATTACAACACATGGATATTCATCTGAAAGTCATTTTTATTTCACTTTATATCAATTAAACCTGCTAACCATACAACCATTGCACAACCCTCATGTGATCCCTTTTGCTTAAATGCAAATTATTAATATTTTCACTCCTTGTGGTGCGCAGAAGCTGCAATAAGCATCTACTGTAAGTATTTAATTTCAAAAGTTTCTGAGTTTTTTCCAGCTTACATTCATACCAGTCTGGATCTTGTGACCTTATCACTGCATGTGAGTCTGTCAGGCTGAACACAGTTGTTATGGCAACAGGCTGCACGGGAATAACTTAGCTCTGTTTCTCTTGATGGAATCATGGAAATGAACTGATTTTCAGGCCCCCGTAAATCTCGTAAATCTGTCTTCAAAATGTTCCTCGGCACAATAAAGATGGCCAAAATTGCGTCTGAGACACAGCGCTTGCATCCAAAACATCAGAGACTTTGCAACAAAAAAAATAATCTGTATCCTTAGCAGGAGGCCATAAAAATTGCTGCAGAAATAGTTTTATCAAAGTCTTTGATGTGAACTTTGTATGCTTTGCTAGCTTGTTAGTTAGTGCAGTAACAATGCAATCTTGTCTTGAACCTTTGGTGCTGTTAGGGTAGTTATACCTTGTGAAACAGCCAGTCAATACCTACACATAAACACAAGTACACTGCTGTGGATTGCTGCTGTGTAGTTCTACACGTCACATCAAATTAAATGATGATAGGAAGAAGGAAACTATTATTATAATCTTATAATTATAATTATTTTAATCTGCAAAAAGTATCAAATAAATCCAGCAAACATCTATGGTGTCCTGCGTACCGCTTTCTTCTGCACACTCTCGGCACGGATCCCTTTGTCGGCTCTTGGATTGGCCGTAGCAGAATTCCCGCATCACTTGTCTAAAAAACAGCAAGCGAAGAGCAAAGCTGTATTCCTCCTGGATTCTCTGTGCCACTGCCTGCGATTTATCCCCACTGCTCATCAATATTTCAGGCCCCAGTGTTTTGTTTATGATTTGCATTGTAGTCACTTTCCCCTCCTTTGCTTTTTTCTTATTTTGGTTTTGACACCTTTTCACAAAAATGCAGTGCAACGGGCTCATGTTCCAAGATCCTGCAGGAATTGGAGAAAAGTAGACTACTGATGTGATGTGTTCACTCAACAAGTCACTAATAATCAGAACTATCAAAATCCCCAAATGTAACAACAGCAGCTATTGTCTTAACTGTTAATGCCCCTGGTACATACATTTTGCACAGTGTTATATATAGAACCTGTTTGTCCTTTTTATTAAGACTAATGAACTTCAGTTCATCCATCCATCATCACCAACCACTTCTAAAATGAACCTGATGTTCCTCCACATTGGTTTCACCGTGTAGGACACGAGGCCTTGCAGAAGAAGCAGAAGCTGGGAACTGCCCAGCGCTGTTGTGGCTGTGCCTTGAACCGTAGACACTTGGATGCCTGCGAAAAACACATGACGCAAGGGTGCTGTCACTTAAGGCCAGGCGTGGCTCGGCGTTTGATCCAAACTACAGCCAGGTTCTCTTACTTCATGTGTAATAAGTAGTCTTACCTCATACACACCAGGAGCAGGTTTCTCGCAGCCAAATGTGAAGCAACCCATTCTGCAGTCACTTCCTCCCACCCCCACCCAATAATGAGCTCGCCGCTGTCTTTTTGTGGCTGACTCAGCTGTCAGTGTCGTCTCCAGAACAGGTGTCTGATCAGCAGACGTCAGACCATTTTCTGGGCGCTTAACCACTCCGAAAATCTCCTTCTGGTACAGAGCTCAGGGTGCACTTCAACAAACCTCTGGAATCTTTCAAAATGTACCAGTTTTTCTTACCTCTGGGAACTATCCGGAGCTTTTTGGGCTTTATGTTGCCAGCAACAAATGGTAGCAGGTAGCATCGCTGCTAATGACATAGGTATGAAAATGCAACGTTGCTACACTGCGCCACCAGGTAACCCGCTGTTGCGTCTCTGTGTGAGCACTGTTTCAAATAATGACTCTGGTGAAGTAGCCTGCTTTAGAAATGGACACACCTGAATGTCACATTTGATGGAAACAGAAACACAGAAAAGTGATGCTGAGAAGGGAGATGCAAACCTTGCGTTCTATAATGACTAAATTTAGCAGACAGATAAGTGGAAATACTGGATAAACATATAGACATAACATGCATGGATGGCTGCGGGTGGGGAGGTGGGCATGCGGAGTTAACCAGTACCCTGATGCAGGGCTCGAAGTGTAAATAAGTACCAGCACTCTGCTTACTGGTAGGCTGGTGTGCATATCAGCCAGTGTCTGCAAAATCATTACGTGTTAAACTTTGAATTTGTACAACTGATAAAAGATGGTAGTAGATATCGCTACTGTTGAAAATATATATTTCTTCAGTAAAGGGGATACAAATGATAGGAAAGCAGCACACAAGCCAAACTGCAGTGCAACTGTGTGCACCTTGGGTAATGAAATGTAGGTATGAGGGCTGTTATGAATAATTGCTCTGTATTACTATTTTAGGTAGGGATGCAGCTTAGCTAGAGAATATGCTCAGCCACAAAGGGGCTGAAAAGAGCACCAGGAGCTTGTAAGAAAAGGACATAAGTTCACCTCAGACATGATACCCATTTATCATAGTAGAGTAGCCTTCAGAAGATATACGCATTGTGGCCAAAAGTATGTGGACACCTGAGCATCATAGCCATATGTTCTTGTGGAACCTTCCATTCCAAACCCGTGGGCGTTGATATGTAGTTATTGCCCCCCTTTGGTTTTACAACAGTACCCACTCTTCTGGGAAGGATTTCCACCAGATTTTGGAGCGTGGCTCTGGGAATTTGTGCCCATTCAGCCACAAGAGCATCAGTGAGGTCGGGTGAGAGGGCCTGGCTTGCGGTTGGCGTTCCAGTTCATCCCAAAGGTGTTCGGTAGGGTTGAGGTCAGGGCTCCGTGCAGCCACTCAAGTTCTTCCACACCAACCTGGGCAAACCATGTGTTTATGGAGCTTGCTTTGCGCATGAAGGAGGGCACAGTCATGCTGGAGCAGAAAAGAAGCTTCTTCCCCAAACTGTGGCCACAAAACTAGAAGCACACAGTTGTCTAGAATGTGTTTGTATTGTTGCTTGGGTGCAGCTGACACAGCTCAACATCATTCGAAGGGGGATCCCCGTGAGGTCCCAGGGCTGAAAGTAGGGTTGTATCCAAGGAGCACTAAAGGGGCAGCAGGTCTGCATTGTGTCCAAAGATCCTCTTTTGAAGTAAAGGTGGAAGTAACAACTGTTAAACATTTTACATTAATCGATTGAGTCCAGGGGTACCACAAGAACAAGCCAGCCTTTAAGGTTTTAATGGATGGAGATCACCACCCTTTACAGATTAAATACAAAACAGATGCATGTTTTTTTGCATTTTATGAAACTATAAATTTTACATAGAATGACCATGAGTAAGAGGGAGGTTAAGGTTTGCAGCCCTCTGAAGTTTGATTTCTCTGTTCCATGTTTCATACAAATTATAGTTATTATGCAATAGAAACACAAGTTATGCCCTTACAAAGTGTGTTATATACTAAATTTTACAAATAGGCCAGTATAAATGAAGAAATTGCTAACAAGGAAAAAATTTTCTACATTTATGTTCAGTGAGTCATTAAATTGTCCTGTATCTCCCTCTGGTGAAGGTGTTCTGTCAGTGCAGTGCTTTACTGCTTTGTATTCAGCACTTGCTCATATTTCTGCATATTGAACATTGGCTACAGCAGAAATGATCTGCTTACAGCAGCCACTATGATTTTATGTTTAAGTACATTTTGTCTTTGCCTTTTTCCCTTTCCCTATTAATGGCTGACTGATACAACCAACACTATGAAACTAGCACGATCAGCGCAACAATAATTGACATTTCCAGAAAGCTTAAGTGTTAAATATTCAATATTTTATGACTTCAGGCTATCATATGAAATAGATAACCTTGAAGAATAGCACATTAACATTTCATTAATTTAGACAGGCTGAAATACAGACTGAAAGCCCTTATAGTCATATTAGTGCTCAAACATCATGGGTGCACAAAATGCAGTTTAATTTGGCCTCTTTACATTTGACAGCTTGATCAATGTAAAATATATATGTTGCTATTTTGCTTGTGTTTCTCTATATTTTGAGAGTATCTAAATCAGTGCTTTAGTTTTATAGTCCGCATGCTGCTGAAGCACAATACACTGCTCCTGTGTGTCTGCTTTTGTTACAGCAGACATACATCACTGGTCGCTGTGGGCTGTCGGGGGGCAGCACCTGCTTACGCATTCATGCATCAAATCCATATTTTAGCAGCAGGTAGGCCTACACAGGTTCTGCCTCTCTTGTGTCACAGAACAGAAAGGCCAGCCCTCTCTTTGTGTTAATCATACTGTTTATATGTAATATAAAGGGGGGGGGGGGGCTGAAGCATTTTTAGTGTTTCTACTTCTACAACTGCCTTTTGCAAGAATACTGAGTTATGAGCAAATGTGGACCCAAAAATTCACGTAACAAGCTAGAAGCTCTCGCTTACAGTGCAAGATGTTCATTATGAGAACAGGCATTTCAATTCAAAACGTGACTACTTGGTGACGTCAAACATCAAGAATCAAGGCTCAAAGTAAGAAAAGGCCGAGGAAGATCCTTGCATGGCACAAGAAGTTACAAAGCACTTGGAATTCTCATGAAAGGGAAATATCCTTATGAGTGACTGGGCAAACTGGCATACATTTGTCATAAATTGCACTGTCCCTTTATGAGAAAATATTGACAATGTTACAGTGATTGTATGGGATGACCATTTTGTATTTTTGTCTTAATGGTAAAAGTCTGAAAATATGAGTGCATAAGCTATAAATGTAATTATAAATCAAATTAAATTCCCCTGGTAGTGTAAAGTCACACAGAAGGGACTGTACAACTTCTATGTTATTATTCTTGCAATGCAGGTGACTTTACGCTGTGGTTTCTTCCCACAAATATTCCAAATTCCACATTTCCTCTGCATATTTTATTGACCTAAACTTAGCAAAAATGTGTTCCCCATATGCTGAAAAATTGCAAGGCAAAGATGTCAGTTAGGCAAAGCTGCTTTCATTTGGTTAAGTCTAGCTAAGCAATTCTGGGACAAAAAAAAACAGCATTTACGCTTTCAAATATAAGTGAAATTTGTGATATATTCCAGAGTACCTGACATAAAAGACAGCAATCAGGGGAGAACAATGTGAGACTAATGTCAACATTCCTGTGCAGCAGACGTCTCTTAAATTAGTTTAGGCTGCAGCGCGATGCCCATTATTCCTTTCCACATGGCCTCATTACAGTGGAATAAACAATATTTTATCATGGTTTTATATATTTATAAAACAATATTTTATTAAGGTTTGCAAAGAACTGCACGTGACCCTTTATGACATTAAGAATATTTTGCACTTTAAATGAGTATGGATTACAGTGCCTAATGTTTATATTATACTGTGTAATATTTCTGGCATGACAGCTGCTCAGAATGTTAGCGTTAGTGTTAACCTAGCATAGCGCAGGGCACGGCAAGAGTAGATGATGTACTTGACGGCGACCTATGCAAAAATAAGCCAGAATGTGTGCAGAAGTGATGAAATGTCAGCATTAGAACCGAGTTCATATTTTTCAGCAAAGAGATGATAATCTCATACATGTTTCCATGCTCAAAGAGAATTCTGCATATCAAATTATAAAATTGTTACTCTTTATAGCTTTCCACCAGCATCTGCCTTTATTTGATTTGTGCTATTGCTGAAATTGTTGCTATAAACTTGCCAAAACAAACTTTTTTTTCTCCCACTGCCAGGATTCCTCTGGAGGTTCCATGCTCTCAAACAGGGATTTTGGAATAGTTCACGCTAAATAAACTGACTCATTACTGAACATCAACCTGGGTTAAAATCCCAGTTTAAATGCTTCCACAAGACCGTTTCTGGAAATATTAAATTGGTGTGAAAATGGTTAAAAAAAGTTGAAAATGTGAATAAAATAAATATAGCATAATAATAATATAATCGTCACACACATACACACACACACACATTTTCTTTAATATACACATTTATCATTTTTGATATTTTTTACATGATTATCAGCAGAGGGCAGTGCAGTGGCATTCCTTCATTTACTTCACCACCTGTCCTGTCGACAGCCTGCGAAAGGCCAAGAATTCATCAGTATTATTGCCCCACATTTCATTCCTTTTGCCAGCTATGTATTGTTTTTCTTTTCTGTTTTGTGTAAATTATGTGAAGGAATCCCCTTCTACACACAGCGGTTGCACCGAAAAAACAGTCTTTAGGAAAACCCAGTTAGTTTTCTCATGGATTTTTGCTCTCTCTGTGGAGTACACAGACATTATTGTTATTAATAATGTAGTAATAATATTTAGAATTGTAATGATAATTATATCTATAACTATAATAAACTAATAATAGCAACAATGATTATGCATATTAGATACATAGGGTAATAATTACTGTATCTGTCACTGTATTTACTTACCCTTATGAATGGTTTTCCTGCCCTCATCTTAGAAGGCCATGTTCAAGATTTTGATTTATTCCTAAAATACTTGGCGCATTGTATAAATAAAATTTTATAAATAAAATATGAACTTATTATTAATGTAATTTTTTACCTATTATATATATATATATATATCTGTGTGTGTGTGTGTGTGTGTGTGTGTGTGTGTGTGTGTGTGTGTGTGTGTGTGTGTGAGTACAGCACAGCATATTTTCTTGAGCAAATGCATTCTTTCCGGCCAATGTTGTCATTCCTGGGATCTGATGGAGCCATTCTTCTAGCTTATTTGTCATGACGCCAAGTGCTCCTGACACTAATGGGACTACCTTGGGTTTTACCTTCTCCATTCTCTCCAGCTTCTGTTTCAACTCCTGATATTTCTCCAGCTTCCTATATCTCTTCTTCCTGACTTTTCTGTCACTTGGAATCACATCACCACTGCTGATTTCTTCTTGTTGTTTGTTACTACTACATTAGGTTGGGTAGTCATTACCTGTTTATCTGTCTGAATGTGGAAATCCTGCAGGATCTTTGGCTCTATTCTTCTCCACCAGTTCCTGTGGCACCTCCCATTTAGACCTGGGAGTGTTCAAGCAATACTCCAACAAGATGTTCCTGTATCTGATCCCTGACATCCAGTATCTGCTGCCCCTGCCTCCATCCTAGGTGCTGGATTGTTTCAGAAGTGTCTTTACACAGTCTGCACCTGGTCTGATATGGTAGCTCTGTTTCTTTTGGCCTGGTGCTGACTGCTTCTTCTCTTGCTGCCATGATTAGTGCCTCCACACTGTCCTTCAGTCATGCCTTTTCCAGCCATTGGAAGCATCTCCTCATGTTGGCCACCTCTGGTATCTGTCGATGGAACACATTGTGGAGGGGCTTATCCTACCGTGACGCCTGTTTTGCTTCCTTACTATCTACATCCCCTGTCTGTTTCAGACATTCCTCTAGCAGCTCATCTTAAGGGGACACTGCTTGGATGCACTTATGGAAGTTTAGTATCTAGATCACGATGATAATCGTAACACTTTCCAGGCCCCTTCCCTCTTCCATCAAGCTGGTATACGGACTTTGAATGGAAGGCTCTGTACATTTCCAGGAGTTTGCATCTTGATGTCTGCAGCTTCCATTTCCTCTCTTGGCCAGCTTACTATGGCAGCTGAGTATCTGATGGCTGGTAGGGCATATATGTTGATCGCTCCGATCTTGTTCTTTCTATTCAACTGTTTCTTTTGAACCAGCCGTTTTTGCCTCATGGTTCCTTTGTGATTGGACAATTCCCAGGTACTTGTAGTTGTCCTGCACATCTGTTACATGGCCTTATGGTAGTTCATCTCCTTCTGTCTTCATCACTTTCCAACATTTTAAAGCCATAATGCTGCGCTTGTCAAGTTCAAATAACATCCCAACATTTTTAGTGTGGATCCTGGTCAAGTGGATCAAGGAGTCAATGTTTCTTTTGGTCTTCACAAATAGCTTGAGGTCATCCATGCACAGGAGGTGGTTGATGCTGTCCTCTTGAAACTGTATCCAAAACCACCCTTGGCTCTGGGAGACTGTAGCACTCCATTTTCAGGTCTCTTATCTGCACTGCACTGGTGTTGTGTGATGATTCCTTCTCCCATATGCTCTTTCAATACTGTTCTGTTTCGGCTCTTGGTGAATCTGGGCCAATCTCTTATCTGTATGCAGCTAAAAGTAAACGTTAGATGGTTCTTTGGAGAAGAGAGCGTTTATTCTTTTTGTCTCTGCTTCTTTTGTGTATCTGTGCAAACTTGCAGCCAGAACAGTTAGTCTTAGCTTAGCAGACCCAAGGACCTCAGCTATGGACCTGCCTTTGTATTTTCTCAGGAGCTTGGACGTGTCTGTTGCCATATTATCCTTCTGCGGGTCTGTCAACTTGCTCACTTCCGTTCAGTTTGTCTTTATCTCAAGTTCCAGTCTTAGCTTCCAGGAAGGGTATCCAGGATGGTGAGCTTCTTAGGTTTTGTAGTCTAGTGTTTGTAGCATTACTGCTGCAGCAAATACCAGGTTGGTGGTTTCTGTTATGGTAGTGATCGGGGTAGTGGATTCATACCTTCTATCATGCTGTCTGATGGTAGCCTGTCACCAAGTCCAGGAAGCCTAGTGATGTGGCTGGCAGTAGTTAACTTGGGATCTTCTCCACCAGGATCTTCTTTCTTATGCCTGCAGCTGAGCCTTACAAGGTGTCTGGCACAGATTCCATCATGAGGTCTTCTTTGGATGCTGCTTGTGTGAGTCCTGGGTGTGGTTGCATGAGAGTTGAGTCCTGGCAACTGCAGTGTATGTCCTCTATTTCTAGTTTTGACAGGAGGTTTCTTTTGAGGATGTTTGAGTATTAAGGGTAACTATTTGTTTTTCTGTGAGCGTAGAAATTTGGTGCTATAGTACATCTCAATGAGGTTTTTGCACAGTCAATTTTATTAAACTCCAAAAAAGCCTACTTACTATTTTGAACATTTAAAATTCAGTCTCCATCAAGGCTTTGAGAAGCAGAAATAGTTATGCACAAAGCATGCTTAAAGATACTGACAAGTTTTCTCATCACACACACACACACACACACACACACACACACACACAAATACGCATTTTCTCTCATACTTCCAAGCATGGCCACTTCACACTTTCTACGAACACATGATGACATATACTTTCTCAATCAAACAGAGAAATTGGAAGATAATAAAGTTTGTGGATATTATATTGTGATATAACTTGTCATTACTGTCTTCATGTCAGTCAGCACACACCATACATACTCTGCACACACTGTTGCTGACGCACATTCTTTTACATAGTTACATACACAGAGACATTCTAAATTAAACAAGTTTAAGGATAATAACACTTGGTGATATACAGTTTATTAGTGTGTGCAGATGTCAGTGCCATTTACATGTTCCAAGACAAGTTATGATATGCAAGCAAATAACAATGTAAAACTTAATAAAAAACTCTACCTGTTACATGGAGCTGCACATATTAGTAAGGCTAATAACGTTTGCTGGTATATATTTAGCTTTTTTACCTTTCCACTTGATTGCAGCTCTGTGGAGCTTGCCTGTCTGGCAGCACTTATGTGCTAAATGTAACCACTTCAATGGTAAAACAGTTGTTAATTATATAAAGTATTATTATTTTTATCTTTCTGGGCAGCACAAATTTATTACTCAGTAACTATGTACTATATGAACATATGGTATACAGAGCATGTGTAAAATAAAGAAAAAAACAATAACAGTTCTAGATTTGTCACAGTTTAACTGATGTGGGTTTAAAATTCTGCAGTCCAGTTATATTGATTGATTGTAATGAGTGATAGGTTGAAGTTTCTTTGAATGATAAATAAAACTTCACCAGAGGTTTGAGAAAGGGAAATTGACGGAGCCCTGGACAGTTCAACAATCTATATAAGGACTACATAATTAGGAATTGACCAATCTTTAAAAGAATTGGTGAAAGATTGAATTCTAGGAACCCAAAGATCTTTAATATTGAGCAGTGTGAGTGAACGGCTAAGCTCTGGGATCCCATGATGTAAGACAGCACAATAGCAATAGGGAAAGACAGGAACAGTCAATTGTTTTAAAACACAATGTAAGAAGTGAAGTTTGGAAGCAGTTTTTATTAAATCCCAGATGAAGAGGAAATTGTTCTTTCTTCAGGGAAAGGATGAATACTGCAGTTTGTCAGTTGTCAAAAATGCAGTCCAGTCCAGATCCAGTCTTTATTTAGGAAGTGGAGTGCAAAGAGATGATAAATAGCTTAAAATGCTTTGGAATGGTGTTGTTGTTAAGTGCTCTCGAGTCGATATCGACTCATGGCGATTCTATGGATAGCTATCCTAAAATCCTAAAAAGTATCCGGTCTTCAACGAGCCAGCTAAGACTTGACAACGGGGCCCCCATGACTGCAGTGACCGAGTCCATCCACCACATCGCAGGTCTTCCTCTGTTGCATTGACGTTCCACTTTGCCAAGCATAATCCTTTTCCAGCGACTGTTCTCTCCGCAGGATATGTCAAAGTCCAGTCATTTAAGCTTCCGATGCTTTGAAATAGGGCAGTGAAAAACAACCCATGGCAACTATTAAGAACATCGCCCTGTGAACTGGATTTTTACTTGCATTTTAAAATACTCCATTAGAGGATGACCCCAAAGCAGAAACAGATGCTAATGCATGAGTTCCAGAAAGCCGCATGTCTCAGTTGGCATGCTATTTCTACACGTGCTACCATACAGGCCAACAATTTAAGGTGCAGTAATTTAGGTCCAATGGGCGTAAACCCATGTGTGTTCTTCAGCTCGCCTAGAAATAGACTTCTCAGCTTGAAAGTTTAATATCTTACTTTTAAGAAAAGCATCTACTTAAATAGATGTTTATTAATAAGACAAACAAGACAAAATGCTATGTAAAGGCCTTGTATATTATTAAAAAGATTTACTGTACATTTTTTGACCAGTGTTGACAGACTGTGACTGTTGGCACAGTACTGAGCATAATCGGACTGCTAAAGTTTAATATCTTATTTAAACTATTGCCTTGTTTGAAAGAATTTGCAAGGAAGAAATTTTAATTTTAGACCGAAAAACCTATAGTGATTTTGTGTAAATTGTATTAGAAAGCCATGCTGACGTGCTTACTGTTATTATACATTATAAATACTACTCCACTTTTGAAAAGATGAAGGAAAGACCTATATTTCTCAGATAAAACTTAAATAATATACATTCATTATTCAGCACAGTTTATGTTTCCTTCTTGGACTCTGTGAGATTCAGTGCCAATATCAGAGGCCCTATAAGTTATGAAAATACGAGGGATGCTTCCTTCTGCCAGGAATAACACAGTGCTGATGGGACAAAGGGCTGACATTACAGCAACCCGCCTACCAATGCGATTCGAGCACGATGCACAGCAGAGGCCCTGAGGGAGCTATGGCAAGCAGGCCACCACTCAGGTACACTCAAATCTGGTGACCAAAACCCCAAACCCCGGTTTCCAAGCAACAGAAAATGCACGTACATGAAATGCTCCATAAGCAACAGAAAAATTCCCTACGAACCACTCATCAATGGTGGTGCACAACACACAGAAACACAGCTCTTCCCAACAAAAGAAAGCTTTGCAGTTGAAAGCAAGTGAACTTGAGATTAGAAAATCATTTATCCTTTGCTATTTATTTCCTTATGAGAAGACAGTGCTTTTATTGTACCTCCCCAAAATGAGTGTAACACAGAGGTATACTTGTTGCACTGTAAGTCAATATGTCTTGGCTACAAACTTGAGGTGACTGGGGTTAGTGTGTTGTTTAGTGCCGGCTTGTGCTTTGCCGCATGGGTGGCTCCTCAGTTGCCTTCTCGAAGTGAAAGAGGACTTGTTTTAGGACTTCATGGGAAACTCCATTTCATTTTGTGTCATTTTCAGTGTTGTGTTTCTGTGTGGACATTAGCTGGCAGGGTTGTCATGGGAAATGTGTGATCGCATCCCAATGTAAGCGTTGGGGGGGGCATGATTTTTCTGGTGCTGAGAAATCTGTCCACACCAAAGAATACAGTAGGACACTCAAGGTAAACAGTGGACATGGGTCATCGGTCACTAGTTGTTTTCTTTTTTTTTGCCTGGCTGTACATTGACTACATTTTAAAAAAGTGTTTATTCCTTCTGCTCAGTTCCTTCACAGGGAATGCCCGGTGTTTACATATTCTTTGTGTACCCATACACTGTATGAAAAGCTGTGACAGTGGCAAAGCATGAGCTTGTGTGTTAATCGTCCATCGGGGAAATCCTGCCCAAAATGAAGGTTATATACAGTATTCTAAAATAAAAACATGGATTTGTGCTATAAACCTTCATGTTTATTTGGGTATTTATCCAGATATCTGATGTTTTTGTCCAAGGTACAGGTTTGTTTAATAAGCTATTCACCATTATTCACCCATTTATAAAACTCATAATTTCATTGTAAATACCTTGTTTAAAAGTAAAACAACCTAAGCAAGGATTCCCACTGAAGATCTTTTGATTGACACCTGCTGAATCACATGTAAAGGTAACATTTCAGTAAAAAATATACTTAAGTTTGGAGGTCAGAACAGCCAGTGGTTTAATATTTAGACCAGAACCTTTTGACTAGATGGACCTGGTTTCAGATACCACCTTCTGCTGTAGTTCCCTTGAGCAAGGTACTTACCTTTGACTGCTTCTGCTGTGTAAAAGGAAAAATTGTTGTGCTGTACTTTGGAGGAAAGCACCAGACAAATGAATAAATGTGAATGGTTGAGTACACAGAAAATAACAGTGCAATTTGGTGCGTCAAACCATTCAAAAAACGTGTATGACAGGATCTGCAAACATTTAAAAAATATTACGAATCAGGAATGGTCTCTGTCACGCATATCTGCTTTTAAAGTGACATGTTCAAACCAGTTCCATTTACCAAAGCTATTTTTAACAATTTTTTAAATCCTTTACTTGCATTTTGGGCCCTTCTTCTTACCCTGAGCTGGTGACTGGTTCGGAATCATACATACAGTATGAATGGGTTGATAATGCCAGTGTGGTTTGCACTGGCAACCCAGCTTCATTCAGTGCTTCCAGTGTGGATTTACACCTGGCAAAGATTAGTATTTAGTGTTTCCAGCTGCCCATGTGTTTGTCATGGTGTTCACCTTCACTCCCATTTGCTCCTTATTGTACCTGTGGGCATAAGGTGTCTTGCTGCTCTCCTAACCTGCCTACAAAAGGCATTTTTTTTTAGTTTGAAGTTTTTCATACCTTTTTTAATTGATTATTCCATGCTCACTAAATAATTTAGTTTGGTTAGTGATGTGGAAGGAGGGATGTTAGATGACTGGGCTCAGTGAGAGAGCACAGGGCTCACCAACTGGACTGCTGCTCACAAAGAATATAAATGGCAGCTTCTCCATGATCCCTGCAGAGTGTACGTCAGCTACTACACTTACACTTAGCTTCAGGTGCTTTTCATGTAAAACATTGTATAACTCAGAGTAAAGAAAAGTGCATTTCACAATTTTACTTTGCTTGAGCTTCAGGTGCAGACATGAGATTGTCAGTTTGTCCAGTACCTGATGAATGGTTCTGGAAGTCTAGTGAAGGAGTGCAGTATTTTCTTGCCCAGCCCAAGCTGTGGCCCTGGTGTTGGGCCTCCTCCGATCACAGTTTGATGAACTGTTAAGTCAGTCCAACAGATCAAAACATCGTAGCTTCACATTTCCCCTGAATTCCCACAGTTTCCTTGTCCCAGATACTAGAAGCTGTAAAAGCTGCTTGCTCTGTCTGACCGGGAGGCGAACGTAAGCTAAGTCACAGAGGTCACTGGTTTCTTGGGAGAAAGTAGGACAGAGGGCCTCCAGAAGAGATCGCTTACAGTTGCTTATGTAGACTGGGTTCGACAAAGTCCGAGTCAATGTTAGTTTAATATGAGTTCACAGGCCCCACTGTGTATTATGCAGCTTCCAGAAATTGTTAACTGGAAACAAAAACTAAGGTATTGAAAGTTTCTCAGCTGGTTGAGCAATTAACTAATAATAATTAATAAAGTCAGGCGTTTACCTTGTAGTCCTGCAGGATCTGCAGATGAACCATCTGGCTAAGATTTCAATATTAAACCAGATCATGGTTAATATATGATCTTTGTCACCTTTGATGAGTGCTATGCAATACAGCCATGAAATCACTAGTGAGACCATGCAGAAGGACTTTTCTTCCTTTTATTTAACAATAGAAAATGCCATCACAAGCAGGTTCCACATAAAAACCATAAATAGAAAGAGATTTAAATACCAACATTCAGTGCGAATAAAATATGTTCATTAACCCTTCATTTATACAAAGGATTCAAATATTTTTTAGCAGTGTTTTTTCAGCTACAGAAAAAATATAAGTAATAAATTGTTTTATTTTCATTTTCTTTGTCAAATAGAAAAAAATGAATTGCGTTGGAATTCTCAATACATGCTAATTTTAAATAAAAACTGTTATAGATCATTAATGATCATTAATGATAGCACGAGACTACAAGAGTCAGTAACGTAAAATAACATTTAAATGTTATATTTTATATTAGAAATCAAAAAGATATTTTTATTTGAAATATCAAGAGAATATGTGTGACATTTTTGTGTCAGTTTTTCATTTCACATTGAATGCCTGAAGCAGATGCAAAAAAAATCTGTCAAAATCTCAATTAAAATTTTTTAAGGACCAGATACATCAAACCTTTCTTTTGTGCAAAATGTTTTTTTTGAATGAAAGCGAGTCATTTGAAATAGAAATTTGTTACTGATTCAGCTTGTAGACTTTCAGTAATTTACAAAGCCAGGAATATTTGCTGAAGTAAATAAAGTTTCTTATTCACAGGTAGTACAACAAAAGTGGTGAGTGGAGCTTCAGTCAGCAACCTTCAGTCCAAGGTCACTTTGCTACATGACAAATTGATCATGTTTTCATTAAAAAAACAGGACTTTGCACTTAAAGAAAGGCTTGGGATTTATGTTTTCATGAATCATATAAATGCTGTGTTTATGCTGCAGCTTCCAAACAAAAAAGGGAAACTGTAAAAATAGCAGGCAAATTCTATGCGTAGACAGTTATCTTTATAAAATGTTTAATCACATGTACAAACGCCTTGAAATGAAACTCTTTATATAATATAGAAAAAGCAACAATTTGACTAATATACAAATATAACAATATTTTGGATACATGAGTATTCTGGATGGACATCTGACTAAATAATGATTCATAAAAATTTTGGAAATGTATGACAAAAATAAGGTGCAATCCTTAATCTCTATTAAAAACAGACAGTGCTTTGATTGGGCATTTCTTTACATGTTCCTAAATCCTAACCCTAAAAACATCTCTGAACTGGTTTATATTCAGACTGCAGAAATTTGTACCTGTAAATGTTGTGAAAAAATGCTACAAATAAGTTAATAAAACAGTATAGATAGTGCACTGTAGTGTATGCACTACCTTGACCCTTTTAGTGTGCTGTACAACTGTACATAGTCACCATAAAATCAGTAAGTATGTCCGTTTGCAACTGTTTGTGTACTGAATATAAATATAGAAATGGAGCACCTTCAGAAAACAGAATATGTGTATGAAATGTTAAAAACAGCACCACAGTTATTTAGCAGTTTTTCCTTGTTATTCCTGTTTTTCAACAATATGTAGAAGTGATATGTTGCATCCACAAGTCCTACTACATCTATACAAGTTTCCATTCAGGATGAGGTTTTGGGGTCAAAGGTGTGAGCTCATGTGCATTTTTATAAGTTATGAATGAAATGCCAGAATAACCTTAACAGTACTCATGTTGTGTGTTTGCAACATCACAGTACTCAGCTGAACCACTGAAAGTAAGTCATGCGTATGGTCAACAGTTTCCCATACAGTAAGGCAGCAATCCCTCGGTATTCAAACTCTCCGCAGTATATTTGAATTTTCACGCTAACAGCTCTTGAAAATCAATACCTGTGCATTGGAATATGAATAAAAACTTTTGCTGTAAGAAAATTTTAACCAAGCTTATCCATGCTGAAGAAAACAAATGTAAATAAAAATCGAATTTTTTTTTTAAAAATCAGCAAAGAAACCTCACTGCACACTGTACTGCAATTAAAAATACTGTAAATATTGTAATAAACTGTACTGTAGACTGCTACAATTTTATCCAGACCAAGATGCACATACATGTCTTATCAACTGTTTCCGCTACTTTTGCCTTGTATGAATATAACCCCCCCCCATAAGGCTTCTCATCTCCTATACATAGCGCCGTGACACCGATGAGGTGCTAACATGTGAAATGTCCTATACTTTACTTACTGTACCATATGTTAGAAACATGTAAGTTAATAACCACATCAAGTGTTTTATAATTGGGCAACAGGTGTTTAGTGCCTTACTAGGCTCAAATCATGAGTTGATAGTTACAGGTGTTTTCAGATGGACTGGGTGTACATTATTTATTTATTTATTTGTTTTACCTTTCAAAATTATATAAAATAGGCATGCAGTGTCCACAATTTCAGTATTCGACAGGCTAACTAATTAAATTCAGATACCAAGGGATTCCTGTACTGCAGAAAAACAGTTTTGTAACATTAGCACCATGTTCAGAACAAACAAAGTAAAATACCATCTTCCCAATCAATACACTGGATAATAGCATCAAAACACTTTGAAAAAAACTTTGCAAATAAAATTATACATTTTATGTACATGTACCGTGTGTGTATGTGTGTGTGTATATACACACAAAATTATATATAATATAAATTTTTTTATGTAAGTGAAATTATTGCTGCTGTCCAAATATTACTTGCTGCCATTTCAAAGTGTGATTGTATTTTAAATATGCCCATATATACAAATCAGAGTGAAGCAGGAATGTTGTGCAAATCCATGTTAAAATGTTATTGCGACAGGACTGTTTGCTTGTGCGTTGTGGGCAGAATTTACTTGAACCAGTGCAGGTAGTTTGAGTTCACAGCAGGAAAGCACATGTTGTTGCTGCATGACCCCCCATAGCTTGGAGGACACGCCGAACATGGGACTCCAACTTTGTAGGGGGCTTCTCCGATCCAGTTCCCCCTAGAAAGCAGATGCACGTCAGGAGTCACTATAGGAACTACATCATCTCCACTGCAACAGTAAATCTCATTAATAATACATAATATGCAGTCGATAGAGAAATCATTCACCGGTACGGAGTAAATGAATACTGGTATCAGAATCAAAACCAGAATCAGATTTATTTGGCATGTGAGAAATGTAAAAATAATGCTTAGCGAGTGGCTAGCACTCCAAAAGCATAACATCAGTGAGGTAAGTTAACAAGCCTGTTGTCAGTACATAGTACAGGGCTTCACTGTCCCACCCTTTACTTATCTCCAGCTAACCATGACAGCAGTTCATGTTTCCATCATCATCCAGCACCAGAAGAATATAACTGTAAAGATTCTTGATTTAAAATTAATTGTGAGGGAATGATATGAATAATCTGTGATAGACTGATGTTCCATCTGGGGTAGTTTCATAGCCTAATGCCCAGTGATACCAGGATGGTCTCTGAACCACCGTGATCCTGCTCGGGATTATGTTTTTTTTTTTTTTTCCCTTGCTGTAGTTTACAGGTCAGCACCGTGCATGCCCTTCTGCCCTCTACCCCATACCTCGGGTTATTTTCAAGCTGTGGGTAAACCCTCGGAATTTCAGAGATCAAGCTTAAGCTGAGAACAGGATGACATCAAGAAATGTCTCGCAGTGTGTCATCCACAGAAGCGAGAACATTTTTGAGGTTTATATAGTTATTAGTCATATTTGCCATGTTAAACGTTTGGCTCTTTCACAGCACTGTCCCAGGCTCCACCCTGTTAATGCAGGTTCATATCCATATTAAGTATCACCTTTGGTGAATGAAACTGTATGTTGCCTTTCCAGAGACATGCAGATTGCTACAGGAAGACATTGGGAATGCATCTCACTCCTCAGCCTGTCAAGACTCCTAATGGAAAGAACAACTAGACAAGACCTCAGACCGAGGACAACAGAGAACTCTCTGTCTGCAACAGGGAAAGCCATCCTGTCTGTTGCATAGCTGCTCAGGAAGGGCACGTCTGGCCAAAGACCGTTCTGACAGCCCCCAAGAGAGGGAGGTCACAGAAGGGTCAGGCCTGGTGCCCTCATGGTCCCAAACAGAATGGCCCCAAAGGGGTGAGCATTTGAAGGAGAATGCACATGCATTCCTGTCTTTAGAAATCCTTATGTTTGAGTTTAAATCCCATGATGACTGGCAAGGTTGTGAGGCGAAGAATCATAAACTGGAAAAGTTTCATTCATACGTTATGAATCAGTCCATGCAACACATAGAAATGAAGAAAATACACTTACTTGGGTGAGTAGTTGCAGACTAAGTATGTCGCCCTCTTCCACACAGATCCCCATACATTCATATTATGGCATGTATGAATAGCACATCCGACACGGTTGGACGTAGCCCATACCATCTGCAGACACCAAAAAAGCATGCACATTTGAGGCTGTGTTGACCTTCACTAAGAACATTCAGATAGATGCTGAATAGTTGTATTGAATAAAATCTTTTTTTCATCCTGAAGGAAAACCCAGGAGGCTGCGGGATACAATGTATAAGAAATAACTGACAGAGGAGACTGAAACATCACTGGAATGAATAAATTTTGCTTGGATGAGAAGGAGAGAGTGCAAAAATGGGCACGGTATGGCTACAAATAAATAAAAAATTGGTAATAACAGCTCAGTCTCACTAGCAAATAAGAGGTCAGTACTACCCCAGGTCAGTACTTAGTTTAGTCAATAAGGACACGATGAGGCAAGAAGCTCACCTGTGTATAATGTGTGCACATAGGTCCATAACACTTCAAGGGACACCGTGGGTTGCAGTCACGTGGGTATGGGAACACGTAGTCCTTCACCTCATCATACCAGGGCTTCACCAACTGGAGGATTGACCGGTAGCTGGAGGAGACATACAGACTGTGAGTCTCCATCAGTCTTGACTCTTAGACATGCTATATCATAGCTAGACTGTCAACACTAGAATCATGCTTCAGAGGAAGGGGCGCACAACAGCTTGGGATTTCAAAACATGGCGTTTCATGCTTCTGAGATGGTCCTTTTGAAAAAATAAGGATTCACTCACCGCCCAGTTCTGACAGAAAGGTTCTGGCCGAGAAACCTCAGCAAGTACTGTGGTCCATGGTCCCAGAGACAAGTTGCTGCCCAAGCTTCTGCTGATTTGGCGAGGCTGTCATCCCAGACCTGAACACATTGTAAAAGGTAGACATCACACATCACATTGTAGACTGACATTAAAAAGGCTTATTGAAATATAAACTTCACTATGGTCAGATCTCCTGCTTCAACATCTAAGGAAGCTCTGCTTATCATTAAAGTTAAATACACTTTTTGTGCTCTTCTGTGAACTCATTGGCACCCTTTGAAGTGACCATTTGCAGTTCAGTTTGTTTAAATTGAATTGCACACAATAGCACACCTCCAGACCACATGTCCATACCCTTCAGCATTACTCCCTGAGTACTGTAAGTGGTCTGAAGTGCTGTGGTGCTGAATACTGTGGGTGGGGTTCAATAAACTAACATTAGACCTCATCTGTAAAAGGATCCAAAAATGTATTATTTATGATATTTTCATTTGCGTAGTCACAAGCCACATATTTCATCATTTGCGTTGGTGAATAAAAGTGCTTCATTCTGCTAGGAAGCAGGAAAGATCAATTAATGCCGCACTTTAGATCAGTTTTAAATAACAAATAATGAAAACAGAAGGGCAGTTCAGCAAATAACATCGCATTTGCAACAATGTCAGCAACAACTTTACAGTATTTCCAACTGTATATACAGACTTTTTACTAACTACTACTGATGCACCTGCATAAACAGGCTGGAGTATCCCCGCAGGCAGACAGGAAGATGAATTTGCCAACATTTTTGTAAGAATCTGCCTGAGAACCACCACCCCTCTGAAAAACAGCCCACCGTGTGAAGCTATGCATGATGTCAGGATGGCCAGGAAGCCAAGAAGGAGACCACTGCCCCCTTTGCAACACAGAGAGGCACATTTTGCTCTCACATTCTGCATGGCTGCTCCTCTCCAGAAATATCACAATGGTGAAAATAAAACTTTACCTTTAGTCAGGCTACCAGGCACATAAATAAAAGTTTATACTGGGAGGTGTCAGATGAGACAGTGTTTCAAGTAATTCAGTCACTTTTCTTAACTAAAATGCCAAAAAAAACCCCTTAAATAACTTTTTTTTAAAAAATAAAACCGTTATTCTTCATGCCAGTCCACACGGCTCCTGCAAGGATGAGTCCCATTTCCTTTTGGACCCAATGCCCTCTATCGGTGCTGAATGTACCGTTATAAGGAGCACAGACCCCACACCCCCCACCCCCTCTCCACCAGCGCTGACACACCGTTTCTCCTGGATGTGAGTCCGTCCTGCAGAACTTTCACTCTGGAGGTTCACACCTTGGAGGTGCGCAGCGCATAGCGGTTCCGCTCATTTTAACCCGTTTTAAAGGCTCTGAAGTGCGGTAGCCCGGATAAAATGCAACTTTTTGCAAGTGTCTGAGCTCGCAGCTTTCATTTCGCCATGTTTATCGCATTGCCCATCTGTCACGACATAAATATGACATAAAAATGATCGCGCACTTTTCACTCTTTTGACCGGCTTGGTTCAGTCTGCCGCTTTTGAACATGGTCGTGGTCATGCTCGGTGATGCCAACTGCTTCCTACTTTGGTCATGAAGCCTAATGTTCGCATGGGGACTCGGACTCCTCAAACTCACCATGTACTCCATGTTGGAAGCCGGAGGGAACACCTTCCCCCGGACCTTGTTGTGATAGTCAAGGATGGCGATCATGTCATTCTGGGAAATGTACCGCCTTCTCCGGGCTTTGGGCGCATCGGAGGAGTTCGTGTGGAAGCTGAAGGTGGGTCGAGCCCCGGCCAGGCTTGTGTCCCGCGGCGACGGGAACGCGCCGGCTCCATTCCCAGCCAGCGCGTACGCGATGGACACCAGTAGAAAATGTAGAGAAAACCACAGGTCCTTCATCCTTTTCCAAGTCCCACCGATGGATGTATCCCAGAGCCAGTGGGTTATCTGAAAAAGGGAGACAAAATATGGAAAAGTCTCCCGTTACTCGTGGAGCTGGAACTCCCACGTCCTTATCTGACCATGCTGGCGCAAGGAGAACTTGGGCTGAGGTCTGGAGAACCTGGCGCGCACAGCTTTCACTTTCATACTAGACACCTTGAGCTCCTCACATGGAACGAACTCCAGGACGAGCAAGACAGCTACTGTCGCCCACACAGAAACACCTCAAAAGCCTGAAGGCACCAGAGATAAGGAGACGTTCACCTGAAAGTCGACTGGCGACGGGTCCTTCGCACGCCTTACCTTATTGTTGCCAGTGCGTGCGAGGGTTTGCGCGATTTTTGTTTTCTCGGTTGTCACACTGGGAGATGGGCAAAGTGCGGTGCGGGTTCTCGCTCGGTGTGCGGGAGATGTCAGGATGCTGTGAGAGCTTCTGCTTTATATACCGCTGAAGACTCTTTGAAGGTGTGCGGAATCCCCTCCCTGTCACCTGAAACACCGCATCATCCGGACACGCAGCGCTCTCTCTCTTTCTCTCTCTCTCTCTCTCTCTCTCTCTCTCTCTCTCGTCCTGGCGGACAAACGTATGCTTTTCTTAATCAAAACATCTGGTTTTTGTTTGCACAGCTGGAAGGAAAAGTTTTGCAGAAATCCAGGTTTTAAATGCGAGAAAGTGCGTAACCGGTCATTGTCTATGCATATCGTTTTACGCAGGCTGTTCGAACGCAGACATAACAGCCGTGAAATATTTCAGCGTACGATGCAATGAAAGAATAAAGGTTTGCACGGTTTAATCCTCATGATGTTGTGAATAAATGCGGAATTAGAAAGAGAAAAACATGAACTGGTAACACAAACACTTAACGACTTGTATATGACGTCATAGTTGTTCTAGCGTCACTATACTCTTTATTTGCTAGGTTTCGTGACGTCATTTTACTGAAGTTTCCTGGCCGTAACACGTAACTCTTTCTGGACAGTTAAGCATAAACATAAACTCAACATAAATGATCAGGAAACTCCATTTGTCATTTATCCTCAACCGCTTTATCCTGGTCAGGGTGGAGGTGGTCCGGAGCCCATCCCGGAATCACTGGACACCGGGCCTTGAAACTACAACCTGTAGTGGACAGGTGAGAAAATGTCAGTGTAAACAGTATCAGACCAGACACACAATGGGCAATTTAGAGTGACTAATATGGTACAAACACATATCTTTGGACTGTGAGAGGAAACCGTATCAACCTGCACAGACACAGTGAGGACATGCAAACTCCATGCAACCTGAGCTGGATTCGAACCCACATACATACAACGTGCAAGTTCTTGTCCTTTTTTCTTATAGTCATAATACTGTAAATACTGCACTTGTTCAGTGTCCCAGTCCAGCAGGATCTTCTGCCTGCGCGTCACTGAGCCAAGTGGAAAAAAAGAAACCCTCAGCGGGCCATAACTTTCTTTGGCAGCCGGTGAACAGCTTAAAGCAACGTGACACAGGAATCACTGTGCTCTCTTTTTAATGTATTTTTTCCCTTAAAAATTTCCTCTAATGAAGTGGAATACCTCGATGTTTATAATATTGCGTATGTTCAGTTTAAGGTATAGATTAATTTCCACTGTACAAAAAGAACACATTTTCCCATCAGAAAATTTACTTCTTGTGTTGTGATGCATAAGACCACAGACAAACCTATAATAAAGCCAAAACTCCAAAAAGAAAAGTCAACAAGGAGATATTAAATCTGACCTTTTCTAATTTAATACACAGATCTGAGGGATGCACCTACAGCTGAAAGGTGAGATAAACCATTAATGTTCTCATTTGAAAGTGTCAGCTTCCGTTTGTGCAGCCAATTCCGCTGCTGCATGTTAGTGGCTCGAATCCTCGTGGTCCATTAAAGTCCACGACTGCCTTTGAACACTTGCATATGCACCCATAATAGTGTGTGTTGTATGCAGCTGCTTAGCTTCACGTGTTTGCACTGTAGGTCAGACGTTATAAGACAGCAAGAAGAAGAAAGCTGAGATTCCAGATTAGGTAGAGTTATCTGCCCTCTGATTTACAGGGTAGCTCCAGCTTTAATAAGCTTATAAAAATCTTACCCTCCCGCTACCTATTTTCACTGCCGCTACCCCCTCTTGCCTTTAAGACTGGCCTCTGTCATCATTTCCTTGAGCCCTTCTCAAAAATACTGTACTGGTCGCTCTCATCTTGTTGTTGGCACTGCCATTTTCTATCTACAGCCAAGGCAGTTGATGACAAAGTGGTTAGGGCTGCACTTGGGTGAAATCCCATGCTGGCTGCAGTACCCTTGATCAGTGTGCTGAACTTAAACTGAACTGATACAGTGAGAAAGCCTTGCAGTATTAATGTAGTGACCTTGAGCAAAAGTACAGTATCTGCACAGCAATAACCCATGTGAGGCCCACAGCATTTTCCTGGTCTTACTCCTATTCCTCCAAGCCCCTCTTAAACTGTTCTCCAGCTCATGTCCATGTATTGGGTTGTCTTTGGTAAAGCACCACTTTTCTGAAGGATTTACAGACATTATTGGAGCTCAAATAATTCATGTCGACCATTTAGAGCGTTTTCTACATTTCTCTATTTTATGTGGAGCCCACAGAGAATATAACGCTCTAAGAGTTTTAATTTTACCCCACTAGTTTCTGTGCTGGAAATCTTTTGTTGCAGATCCCACAACTGCTATATTATTAAAAATGCTGTTTTGCAAAAGTGGAATTGATAGCTGATTTAATTTCACAGGTTGAAAGGTCATCACATTATCAAAAGCAAAATCAGCTTCTTTGTTTGAAGAAGTAGAAGCCAGTAGAAGAAGAGATCTGTATGCTTTGGAACAGCATTCTTTTTCAAACAGAACATTTATTTACTTACAACGCATTGTTCCAAGTTTCCCCTCGCTCTCCCCCTGTACGGCCCCTAGGAAGCAAGGCCGCTGCCAGTGCACTTAGACGCAACAGAAACTGCATATCGGGAGGCACAAACGGTGTCTATCACTCGAAGCACTTGTACCCAGAGATGGTCGTGCAGCTGGGCACCACACCCAGCCCCGTGTTTCAAACTGGCAGCCTTCGGCAGATTTAAGAAAGGCGCTCAGAGAGAGGCTGCTTTGTCACCTTTTTTCAATTCTAAACTCAATGAACTCGAGAAAAATCCTCGAAACTGTAATCATAGCAGTCATTCTTCAGAGTAATAAACTATGTTAAAAAGTTCTGTTTCCCTGCAATTCTGTTTTCTAGAAATATACCAAGTTCTTATTTTATGATTCCTTTTATTTTACTTAAGGAAAGAGTCCCATTATTAAAAACTGAAATGGAATGAGTGCAGTTTTTTGTGTTGAACAATGTCACCTTGAACGGTAGAATCGCGTGAGAGAATATTATAAGAAAATCTTGTCTGACGTTATTAATTCTTTGTATGTTTTATTCGGGTGACATGACAAGGCGGTTTAATTGTTTTAGAGTAGTGATACTCAATAAAAAGTTAAAAAAAAAACTACTTTGCCTCATTGATGTACAAAGCGACATTGCATTCATCTGTAGTTTTCTGTCAGTTATTAAAAAAAATATGAATGTTAAAAAAACATGATTGTGACATCACTCTGGTGTTCTTGGCCAGAGGTAAAAAAACAAATACGTTTGTGTTTTTGGGCTTTTAGCCATTATAAAAAATCTTTACTGTTACTTTAACATTTGCATTTGTGTTATGTACGGTTGCTGCATAAATGCTGCATATTTGACATCAGACAGACTGCGTGGTAAAGAATGGGGTAAGTCGTATAGGGAAGGTACAAGTAAGTCATTTCCAGTCAGTGAAGTGCAAAGGTGGACAAACACAGGGGCGACCAGATGTTGTGTTCCAGTCTCGTCTTGCGCACGGGAACAGAAAGTGAGATTTTCATCCTCCACATCTGAAATCAAGCCTTGTGTTTTATTTTAAAACACTCCAAAGGCATGTACCTTTGTCTTGTTTCCAGATTTAACATTAAAACCTCAATTAAAGTAGAAAAGGATTACACCGAATACGTGGGATACTGGAATTGTTATTGTGAAATACAGCCAATAAGAGGCTGTTTGTCCATCTCTTGTAGAAAATCCAGAGGCTTCAAATCCAGAAAATGATGTATGGGAGTTGTGGGAGTCTGGAGACATTGGCATTTTCTCACCGTTGTCTGGTTACAAGTGTTTTCCTACAGTATTGTGTCTGGGATGTTTAGAATACACTTTAAACTTGCAGTTAACTTTGCCCTCATTTCTTGTAGGTGAGGAAAACAAGCCTTTAAGCTGAGATCCTGTGCAAACACCAGAGCAAATGGGGGATCACCACGGAAACCCAGGCTCAGCAGCAGGAAGGCAGGCCAGCACTACCAATGTAGGAGGTCAGGTGAAATCAAAAGTAATGACACATTATAAGCGCTTGTTAATGCCAGGTCATCCCTCACGGCAGCTGGTACTGTCAAGTCCTCTTTGTAAAATAAACAGTCAAGGACTTGACAAAGTTTAGCGTTTAAATCAGAATTAAGCCCCAAAAGACTGCAAGATCACTTATAATGTTCAGCTGAGCAATAAGGCGCTGAGGATGTTTTCAGCCCCTGAAAGACGAGAGCGAAATGTTGCATTTAGATCAGAGGAACTCAGAAGAAAACAAATTGCAGATACTCTCTGAAATATTAAAAACATACTGAGATGATTGAATTTTGACCGGAGCTTGAAACAACTATGCTTTTCGGTGCGCTCAAGAACAAAAAAACTAGCTCCGCTGACAATTTACGGTGACAAGTTGATAGTTTCATATGGACCCTAAAACAGTAGACAAGTGAGTTACAATCAGCCAGACCCGGGAGATTAGAAGGCGTGTGTAATGCACCTAAGTTCAGGGAACACCGGGCCAAGGAAAATGGTCATTTGTTACATCTGACCCATGAAGTGGTAAATCTCCCTCTTTTCACAATGCAAATCCTGGAAACCCCCCTTGAACCAAACTACGTCATGAACATTTAGACCTTTGCTAGACTTGGCAGACCACCCCCTACTCACCCCCTCCCCTTATTTCTAAGCAAAAGCATGGTGTGTTGGGGGGGGGGGGTTCTGCTCCTGAAAGGCTTCAGCTGGCTTTGTGAAGCAACTACTTTGAAAGGTTCCAGTTTGATGGGGAAAAAAATGATAATGTAAAAAATCTGCTGGTGGTGTTCATGGACTTAAAATACGTTGCAGTTTCACGGTTCCCAAAATGACGTCAAAGCAAATGTAAACAGAACCGGATCAGCAGACCCATCACTGCGTAAAGAATATGTTAGCTACTGACTGTAGTTTTTCCAGCTAAAATGAAACCAGGGAACTCTGCAAATAGCAAGAGAAGTGGTTTGACTGAAGCTTGTTTTGAAGTATAAATAAATAAATAACCACATACAATATATCTAATGGAAATCACAAGCAAATGCAGCACTCATTCTCACGCCACTTCCTTCCTTTCCATTACTTCCTGGTCTTGACTGAAAGTGTCCCATAGGTAATAAAGGGGGCAGCGGGTCACACTCACTTGGTTGCCATCAAAGAATGACCACCACAGAGGTTGGACCAAATGTAGACATAAAACACAGGATACACACAATTTACCTTGCCACTCACTAGGTGATTAGCATTTTATGAAATAATAATTTCATTACTAAAATTTATCTATTTTATTCATAAAAATAAGCAGAGACAGTAGAACTGACTCCAAAATTATTTAAGTATCTCAAGTACACAACCTATGCCATGTTTAAATACTGAAGGACAAAATCTGGATCGCGTTGCCAGTCAGAGGGATGACTTCAAGAAGATCCCTTACTATTTTTTGAGGTGCAACATTCCTTTCCACTCAGATTTTCTCACCCATTCGTAAGACATTTACAGACATCTTTGATGTTTAGGCCTAATAGGACTTGACAGAGTCATTGCTGTGGTCAGCAAAAGACATTTCACAAGAAGTTCTGATGTAAACTGACGGAGCACAGGCAAACATGAAATATTCACTCGGGCTAAACTTAGCTTGGAAAACTTGTCTTTAAAGCATTTTCCTTATGACAGTGGGCAGTTTAAAAGGATGCTTATGAAGAGTGTAAAAGCAACGAAGCGCAATAATAAATGTCAAATTATTTACAAAGTCGGTGTGATACAATAGCAGTAATGGAATGTGTACGCAGGGTTTTTCAGGTGTTTAAATTATCACATTACTGTGCAAATGTACACGAAATATGTTGTGGGTCATACTGCCAAACAGTTACTTCAGCAATGAATTAGCAGATACATTAATCTCCAGCCGCATGGCCCAAAGCAGTTCTGTGAATCCCTCGCTATCGAGAACTAGAGCAAAATTGCAGCATTCGTGTTGGCGCGGCAACCAGGCAAGCACGTTGGCATGACAGACAGGTGAGGAATGAGGTGAGGCTAGCAGCAGAAGCCCACTGCTGCTCCTGTTTTCATCTCTCGTCTCCTTAGTCTCCTGCCGCCCAGTCCAGTTCATCCCAAAACTGGACTTACTGCCCCGTGTCCTAGTTCTAAACCTGTCACACACTCGCTGATAGGATCTGTACCCATCCCTCTGTCTGTTGTTCAAGCCACCAGCACAATACAACGCTTCAGCTAAGCCCAAAAATCTGATTCACATGCAAAATGCGCTTTGTCTAATTGAAGCCAAGCATTTAGCATTCGCTAACTCACTCAGTGCTATACACCTGCACTCACATCCAACAATTACTTCCTTCCCCAGGTAATACTAACTGGCTACATGTTCACTAGTCATCTGGCTTCCAGATAGTTGCAGGAAGGATGATACAGTAGCTTCAAAGAAGCGATGCCAGTAAGACTCTACTAAGGAAAATGCGTGAAAGTGGGTTGGCTAAGAAGAAACATTTTCCAAAGAAGGTTTATGTAACATGGTTTCGTCCAGTGAAATACAGGAGACAGCAGTGTCATCGAAGAAAAATTACCTGACTTGTGGTAAAAAAAAAGTAGTTTTCCACAATTAAAATCAGATGGTAGAGCTGTTCTGTCATTTTAATTATTAATCATCCAAACAACATTTTTCCATCTGAAAATATGGAGTGGCTGTGGTTGTTTTTGTGGGCAGCTCTGCTGAAAACAACTGGCACCCTGGACAATGGGAATATCTACTTGGATCTTCTCACCGCAAAATAGCTACTTACAACCTTCATCTAACATCTAGTCCTCTTCGAAGAAGAATCTGCAGTGGGGCCCAGATTTAAATCCTTTCCTGGACTTTTGGTTACAGCCTTTAACCGTGATAGACACACACTGCTGGATAGTCTGAGGTTCATCATTCACAGCAGTTGTTCTGATGCAATAGGAATGCACAGTGTACTTTATGTTATTTTTTAGTAACTTTTCCAAGGTCTTTGATGCTGTACCCAAACATGGTCTGCTAAAACTCCTAGGTAACTTTAAACCAAATTTATACAGATGGTTTGTCACTTTCAAGATAATGCCATGGCAGGACTGAAAGAGATGAAGTCATGTAATGCCATACGGGAGAGCTGTGGAAGCCATAGTCCAGTATTCAGCGTGTTTTTGGTCATCCTTCAGGACAGTTTTCTGTTCTTACTGGTTTTTGTGTGCTGGAATTCTTTCACAAGCTCTCAAGGCTTGAGATTTCAATCAGAATGTATTTGTGGTCTCTAGATTCATTATGTTAGACATGCATCTTATACACAGGCTTCATGTTGGATGCTAGTTGACTTTTTAAAAGCTTTTCAGAAGTTTTTTATGTTGAAAAGGAAATCTTGCAGCACATACTGCATACTGGGTCTAATTTGACAGTCTGCAGATGCCATGTTCACACCAATACTACATTTAGAAAAAAAACTAATATCAAAACTATGCAAGACAGAGCCTTAGATGGACCATTTTTCAATGAAAATTGTGGAAAGGCACTCATTATATTTTCTCCTTATACATTAAATTATTGTTATAAAGGTTCTGTTTGCAGGAGAACTGAACACAAGAACTGTTTTAAGAGCTTTCATCATGGTGTTGTATTATCACTAGGCTGTTCAGAACATCACCATCATGAAACCAAGCGATATGCTCCTTGTTCTAAAAATGTCCCATGTGTCTCTACAGGAGTTTAAGGCCATAAAGTAACCCAGCCAATGCACTGCTGCCTATAGAACCATCTGTCTGTAGAAAATAGGGTAAAAGCATGAAGCACTCAATTCAGAATATGGAAAAGGGAAAATGGGAAAGGAGAGCTGCCCATTTTAAGTTAGCCCACGTTTCAGAGGAATGTGCCAGGGAATGAAAACAGAATGGGGCTTCCAAGTAAAATATTTCATTTTCTTAACGCATCTCAGGATGTGGAGCGACATTCCAGCCATAGTGATCAGACATATTACCATATAGAGGGATGCTACCCTTTTGGTCCCTGCAAAATTTGTATTTACAGTTGTTTGGGGGACAGCTGGCACAGGAAAATGCCAGGCCCTAAATAGAATTTGAATTTCAGTGGTCTGCAAATTTGTACCTTCAGTCTAAACATTGTTGTCCTTGTTTTATATATGGAGTCACTACTTCCTTTTACTACTATATTTACATCTTAATTTTACACAGCAAAGGATCCATTTATAGCCAAGTTTTCTAATGTATTGGTGTACAAGGCTGCACTTTTACTGTACCTGCTCCAGGAAACCAAAAAACTTTGTCCAAACAGAATCACAAAAAAATAAAGTTAACCAAACTAGTTATAGCGCTGGCTTTCCCCCCGCCCCTTTCTTATTGATAGTGAATTGAAATTAAATGAAAATCACATTTTCATAAATAACATGGTTACATTAATAAGGCTATCATATTAGTCAATATCAATTATCAAGTATTGAAATTTAATTCACCATACATCTACAATTGTCCACTTTGGATGACCACATTCTGAGTGTGGTCAAGAATCACACCGTCTTACATTTAGACGTATTCAAGAAACGTATTTAAGAAATACGTCTAAATGTAAGACGGTGTGTGATTTACTTCAGCAGTGACCTTACACCCAGAGAATGGCCATCTATTTATTCTCACGACCAAAGGGTCTGTACATAAACTAAATGAACGCTAAATGGAGAAACATTCTGACCTACTATACATAGCTGGTGACAAATTTTCATGGAAAGATCAACGTCATTCCAACTGCCATGTCAATGCATGTAAATTATATCATCAAGATAACTGAACGCCACAGCTTTCCTCTACTTGCAGCTGGTTTCTTCAGATGGAAGTGCATTGCGAATATTCTGTACGGAGAAAAATGACCTGCATTATTTTTGACATATTCAGGCTGCACGTTTTCAATTACTTCAGCAACCAGAAGAGAAACTCCATTAAAATATGTTTGCATTATTCAATTGTTTGACCTAACATTTAGATAATCGCATGAGTAACAGTGTAAATTGTGCAAAAGTAATTCATCATCATTTATAGTGACTTTGACCTGCAATAATTTGTGCAATCATTACAAATTCTCTGATGGAAGGGATATAGGTCAGTTTATATTTTGCTTATGTCTTATTCTTTCATGCTATTGTTGCTGCGTTGCCAGGTAAAAATCATGATTGTTGATGTTAAAGTAAAAACCTTCATGACTGTGCGTCGCAGAATGTCTACAGTAGTCAGACTTGTAACTCGGTGATTAATCGCACGGACGAGGAAATGAATGCGCACCGCCTAGGCTGTGTGTGTTTTTGAGGATGTGGCTGCAGGTACGAGGCTATATCAAGAGCTGAGCTTGCCGTCGAACTTTTAAGAGTTTAACAACATCCAAAGGACGGTCGTACTCACCGTATACAATGAAGGCCAACGGGCAGAAAAAGAAAGACTTCAGATACTGTAAATCCTCGTACTGGCAGCAAAGTCCTTAAATATTGGACCGTAAAATTTGTTTTCTCAAAAAGTTTTCTTGAGTGTTGTAGCTGAATAAGATGTGGACTTGGGATAAGGCCAGTTCAACACCTGCTTCACAAAGAACATCCATCCATCAGCAGTAACTGCTTGTCCAGTGCAGGGTTGCTGTGATCCAGACCCTATCCTGGAAGCATAGTTTGTGCAGTAGGGTGCATCCTGGGTGACACCAAAGGCTATTAAGAGTGACTAATTTAGCCCGAGACATATCTTTGGACCGTGGGAGGGAATCTGTGCAGACACAGGGAGAATGTGTGGCACCATGCAGAACCTGTGAAGAACAATACATAACATAGAAGGCAGAGCAATAAGACGAATGGAGAGAAGACGAATGGATGTCTAGAAATGAATTATTTCAGCAATTGGACAAATGCTGGTTTCAAAGTATAGACAGGGCTGTTACAAATAAATCTCTGAAAAGATAATGTTTACAAGCACAACAGCTGCTCAGCACATACTCTCCACCAAAGTGCAGCCATGCAGCTCCTTGCAGCTTAAACCACAAGACCTGCTACCTCGTTGAAAGGGTTGTTTGATTTATCAATCCTGCAGCTAAATGTCCAACAAAAGCAAACCAGTAAATCTGCAGCACTTCTCAGTGATGAACATCCTCCGAGGCTTTTTTCCAGTGCTTTCTTTCAAACCGCGAACAGGTTTCTCGATGTTTTTTGAAAGGCTCTGCTGTGGTTAAAAGACCTTTTCCAGAGCATCCTCTGTAAAGTGTGACAGACTGAATTCGTCCTTGGTGATTCACAGTTTGCCTTGCCCGTCGTCATGACAACCAGCTCCAGATTTTAATACAAGGTGCTGTCTAAACTGCTTAATAATTTCAACAGAATATTTCTGAAATCTCCCCAAGGTTAAAAAAGCAAGGTAGGGCGAGGTCCCTGCGACTTCCTTAAATGTAATTTCTGGGATTTTTTGGGTTACCCTATCAGAAATATTATTTATTACTACAAATTATGTACCGGCTGGAAAATACCTTCAGCTTTTTGTTAATTCTCCAAGGGCTCCAATGATTGGATCATTTATCCACAGAAACCTGTAATGTGAAGATACAGAACTTACAGAATGCTTCAGTTTTGGCCCGCGGAGCTGTAAATATATCTGTACCGGCTCAGCAGGAAAGAAACAATCCATATCCAAGAAAATCACAAGTGCTATATTGTACTAGAAGACATTAGAAAGCACTTTTCACAGAATCATGCATGATGTTCTTAATTTATATGTATAATTTTACAACTTTGAATTTTGACCTTTTGGAAATGTTTTCTTAAGCAAGTATCATATAAATCAAAGATGTTTTATATAATTACTTGATTCTTTTTGAGAAAGGAGCTGTAAACTGTTTTGTGTATGTGTGTGTGTGTGAGAGAGAGTGAAAATATGGACACATCACAGGGAAGAAGACCAAGCATTAAAATCTTCATCAAAAAAATGTAAACCTATAAACTTCAATGAATACTATCTTTAAAGTGTACAGTGTCAATACTATATAATGTATAAGCACCACATTGCGTTCTATAGCAAGCTGTTGATAAGTCTGAAAAGGGAATATCGAGTAAATATCAGCTCCCTTTCCCCCCCCCTCTGTTCTATGAAGCACATGTTGGCTTGCCATTATAGACTTGGCACCACTTTTGCGGCTAACTGGCCGTCCACCAAAGAGGACCATGAGAATGTTGTTTCAGGCCCTTTCCACGCTTTGCTTGAGAGACCACACCAGCGCGACCGCTAGCCTGGCTCAGCCTGATGGTGGACGCCTCCCCAACGGGAACTCTCACACCTGCTTACCAAGGCTGCAGCAGAACATACCGGCTGTCCCAAGGTTTTTAACATTGCTGAAAGGCAAGGAGGCAGATTTACCAACACTAGTCCCTGGTTCCACCCTCTGGAAAGAGTACCATAGAAAAAAATGCACAAAATTTTGCAAAATGTAAAACTTTTGTTGTTTTTTTTAAAGCATCAGAACAGAAGTGAGCCACAAAAACATGCCCACATATGATGTAGAGACATATGTATACAGTACAAATGTAGATTTAAGATAACCTAAAGGCAAAGGATTGCAGTAGTTATAGCCAGACTGGGCATACAGGCCTACCTCTGGAAATCCTACAAAAAACATAAGCTATTCTTCCAGAATCTTTACATCCTACATCTTACATCCTACTTATGATTTTTAAGTCAGTGAATGATTACAGTCATCTTTTCAATTGCTGAATTCTGAAGCTTGGTAGGGAGCTCTAGCTCAGCTAAAATACAGGTCTGACCATGCATTTAAAGCCATAGCTGGTCACCAACAGGCATGTCTGTCAAACTTCTAGAACCTGGTATTTTCATTTCATTCTTAGATGTCATACATTTGCTTATTATTTCCTTTGTTCTTAAATTCATCACACATCAGCTGGGCAGGCAAGCCCCCACTATACCTGCTGTAGCTGAACAAAGGCCTTTTAGGGAAAACAGAGCACCGGGTGTTATAGATCCTTAGCAGTCGTTTGAAGGAGATAGGGAAAGAGGTGGATTTTGACGGTTGTGCATTTCAGGAACATGGCTTTGTGTGCTTTTGTTTCATTTTTTTCTCTTTACTGTTTGTGTATGTCTGTTGATATGAACTGAATAACTTGAGGAATTTGAAATTCACCCATTGCTTCTTCATACCTGGTAACTCTTCAGGCCTTGGACAAAATGACTGAGCGGCAATCTGCATTCAGGAATATTTGTATCATTTTATCTTCAACAAATTAAAGATTTTGTTCATAAACAGAGGCTTCTGGAATAAATGATTCCTTTATGTGCTGACCAAGGTATTTTAAGCTGACTGCTAGCTGTGCTGTTGATGCATCTTGAATTATTTCATAAAATGTCTTGAACCAATATTTTTTCTTGAATTTTTAGGACATTTGATTTCAGCAAATGCACTTGAGAAGTTTCAGTTTTTGCTTAGCGCTGAAGAAACAATTGTTTTATGTATATAATAATAAGTGCTTGGATTATGAATTCTTAAGAAGTCTAACCTATCTAACCACACGCGCCGACAAGTGTAAATGTAACACTGCTGACATCAACAACAGTGTGCAAACAAAATGTTTGTGTTTCAGAGTATAGGGCCTTAAGTTTCTTTCCACCAGTATGTGTTTCAACTTTTTCCCCCTACAGCTGGTCAGATTCCCAGTGCCTCTTTGGCTTTGGTCCTCCTCGAGAAGCAGTGCGCCAAATATTTTCACACAACATAGAATCGGTTTAGTTTCTCGCAGTGAAGAGGCACAGTGTAGTTGCAGCGGCAACGGAACACCTCGTGAGCTCATATATAGTTTATAAGCCTAAACTTCACTGGTGACAGTTTTTATAACCAAACCCAAAAAATGCAGAATAACACTCTGTCTCAGATATTTCATACTTGTTTACCTATTTTTCTTGCTTTCATTAATCTCTGCAGCACATATAGGAGCCAATATGAAAACGGATATGTTAAGCCGCACAGCACATAGCTAATTTATTCAACAGCCACAAGAGATGCTTCTTAGACATGAGTGCGTTGCAGCTGAATATCAAAGCATCTTCACATAGGATGGGGCAAGGGTCAGTTTCTTGGAAGAACATATGGTTGCAATTAGGGCCGGGCCTTTTCTTACTTCTATCCCTGCTTCCCTGAAGCCTGTCAGCATCGCTTCTGAATATCAATGGGAGGAAGAGTAGATGAGGTCGTGGCTCACTTGTTTCCTTTGTAAACCAGTGATAAATACAGGGAGGACAGAATGCCAAGCTGAGCTCCTCAAACTATCTCACTTGATGGCTAGAAGAAATGTAAACCTCGAAGGAAAGCAAGGCAGGCCAGAGACAGCTCCTGTTCGGATGAGTTTTATTTATTGCACCGTTTTAAGTGTTGCATTTTATCATCATCTTTTCATTCTGTTCAAGCAACTCCTGTTAAAATGTTGCATGGCCTGAAGTTTCTGTTTGGTGTAAAGACCAAGCAAATGTTGCACTCCTGTCCACAAAATTGCGCTGATATAACATTACAGCTGAGATTTGTGTTCCTCGTCGCATTTCTATTCAAACTTCTTTTTGTTTAACTTTGTTTTTGCTGCAGAGAATTCATACAAGGAAAGAAGAGCACCCAAAGGTGTTTTCCTAAGCATCTGTAATGATAAACCTTTGGGTGATCTTTGACCCTGTATCATCAGTTTCCTGACACACAGTAGCTGAGTGATTCCAGATGGATGTTCACCACAAGAACAGATGAGACAAGTCTGAAACCTTCCCTCTGCCTCCCTTAAATGTGTGCTTTTACATTCCCCATGGGTAGCTGAAGGAACAGCATCACCACCACTAGCGTCCTCTGTGATGAGGAACATCGTAATCCACAGGTTGATAAAAATACATCTCAACAAAATGTCGGGAAACCTCACACTGAGTATTTACCAAAAAGCATTTTAACAAATGAGTACAAAAAAACATCATGTATTCATTTTAATCGAAATGACTCCAATAAATATTCCTCATTATTATTTTATGGCACATATGAGAGGCAGTGCTATTATTTTGACTTCAGGATTTTCTGTTTCTTAGATACATTAGCAATACGGATTATAGAGAAGGAATCTTCAAGAAATATGTTAGCAGAAGAAGCATGAGAAGAAAATCGCATTCAAAACAAAGCTGTTTTGCCCAATGTTTCTCACTCCACCTGCTCTTGCTATTACTCTTTGCCAAGCAAAGATATCCATGCATTTTCCCTTAAAAGGGCAAAGCGGTAGTAACACAAACAACCTCATCAATAAAAAATGATCAGAGCAAAATTTTAAATATTGCGTTCGCTGCTCTTTGGTTTTGTTAACTATGCAGAGGAAATGCACTGTTGGTAAAATCCTCGAAGATGTATTCCTGGATATTCGGAGGTGACCCCCTGTGACCCTGATGACACAAACTGCAATTTTCTAAAAGTTTTAATCACTAAATAAACTGCCTCCATGGTGACCGTGCAAAATTGAACTTGGAACAGTATCCTTAAGTGTTTGGCTGTCCCTCAAGCCAGGAGAAGGTTTTCCCTTGTACAATATATCCCAGATGGTGCCTCAGCCGGGATTATTTTGTGCATCATAATAAGTAATATAAAACCTTTTTCGAGACCATTATTTAATAACCTCAATGACCATCTCGTCCGCAGGGACAGACCTGGCTATTGCCTGGGTGCTGCTCAACAGTGCTGTCCTGCATATAATTCTGTGCGAATTCCCTCCTTTAAGGAGTACTGAAAATAGGTGGAAGGAGGATGGAAACCTAAATCGGTGCTGCTGTCTTTGGATGCAGACGTTGCAGTTTTGCCTCTCACCTACTGCTATACTACCCTTGAGCAAGGCATTTACCCTGCATTGCTCCAGTAGGAATTCCCCAGGTGGGTAAATGGCTAAATAGTTGTCACTAGCTTTGAACTGTAAGGTTGTCATGGAAAAAAAAAAACATCAGCTAAAGTGAATTAGCACAGCAATGCAGGAACATGTATGAAATAATCTTCTACTTCATCTTTTGGCTGCTCCCGTTAGGGGTTGCCACAGCAGATCAACTGTTTCCATTTTGGAACATGTATGAAATAATATATATATATTTTTTTTACTTGAAATAAAGGCTGAACTTCATTATTTCCCCAATTTTACAGCACAATATTAATCATATGCTCAAAATGTAGGTGTATTACGATTGCATTATCCATGTATGTATGTGGACATGCAGTGAATGTGCGTAACAATGACAACATTAAATGCACCAAAACTTTACTTCCAAGTCCTTAAAGTGCTTAATTCATGAAAGCGTTGCTTTTTACATAGAAAGCAATGCAATTTCCAGTATCTGGCTTTATATCGTGTCTTGTGGTGATCAGAGAAAATGTACAAGGTTTTGTACATTATTTAGATGCCCTGATCACAGCAACAAACACAGCAACCAGCCTGCAAAAGTTTCAGTATTATAGTTCGACCCATTTATTTCATCCTACTAGAAAGTACTAATCTTGCACTTGCAATGTCACAAAACTTCATACTGGCTCAAGCAATGAAAAATGGAGTTATAAGCACAAAATGAAGTACAGAAAGAAGTATCCGTATAAGGATGGTTTGCACAATAACCAGCTTTAGCCAAGAACGTAACTCTCACTTGTTAGGTTTAGAATTTTTTCTTCTGCTTTGAATATACAGCTTTTTCCAAGTGGCTTGCTATTCTTATAAGAGGCAGAAGTTTAAGAATAATGGTGAAAAAAGTGTTGTAACGGTTTTTGCAGTTAGTTAGAGTCCGCAGGGAGTGCTGTCACCTTGCAATTGAAGGACCTGGGTTGAAATACATGCTGCTGTTGTACTACACTTACTCTGCGTTTATCCTTTACCCTTTGGGTTCAATAAAAATAACCCTGCTTCATAAAGGGGTTTACCGCGCAATGGGCTGCAGTCCAGGTGTCAGGTGGTAGTAGCTTAGCATCCGGTAATTCCGGAATAAACTCCTGACCCTCTTTGACTCAAGCACTTACCAATAGTGAGTGAGTTAGTATATTGTAAACAGGTAAAACACTGTAAGTAGCGTATTGTACAAACATTAAACAGAAAATGAGTGAATAACATAAATATTTAAAAAAACACAATATTGTAATTTCATGTTTGTGATGCTGACACCATGTACAGAGCACAAATGTAGCTTTAGGTTTATTTTTCTTTCAGAACATTATTTTACCACAGCACAAAACTTGTGACAGGTGAAAAGGAAAGATAATGAAAGAAAACAAATCTGAAAATGAATTATTTCTATATCTCTAAATTTCATCAAGTTTTTACAGTCAACTATAGTTTATGCTGTCATCCTGTTGCTTGTGCGGTTCTGCCAAGGATTTGCTTTTTTGCTGGAATGTGGACATTTCCACTCCTTTGTCAGAGCTGGCAATTTTCACTGCATTGCCAATTGCGTCCCTGTCTGCGGTCCTTCCATTCACTCGCTGCCAAGATGACCGCTTTCTTTACACACTGCAGCTCACATGGCACCATCCAGGAGCAATGGTGCATTCTGGCGAAGAGGCAGATTTCCCACTGCTGGCAACCAGCAGTCTGCAAGCAAATGGGATTGTGGGGCATCGGCAAACTGACTCTGTGGAGGATGCAATCATTTAATCTGCTGGGAAATATAGCATTGATCTACTATTTGATATAGATTACATAGGTACTGGAATATCAATCCACATTCTGACATGGCTCCTTTCCTTGGCTTCCAGCTGAGGTGTCATCCACTTGTCCAAATACCCCCATAACTAATAATGCCACTGACAGAAACTGACAAGCCTCCTGTTTGTTATCCACCACATCGCATTAAAGACCAATGCCAGCTACATACTGTTATAGTGTTATTAAAGGTGTTCTTAAAAATAAAGAGCAAAAGTGAAATACAGCTAAAAGATACACAGTACTTGGATAACACTACTGGGTTATTTCATAGACATGTTCAACAGTGGGGAAAAAACCCAGTTAGTCTATTTAATTCCGAAATGTAGCCCATTACACGGTTATGACATCTATACATGAGAAACAATTAAAGTTCAACAAGGTTACAGATAAAATGCCAAATCCAATAAGACAGAACAAATCTCCTGACTGATGTCAGCCAGTGCAGTGCAACATAAATCGCAAGACACCATTTTCTTTTACCACCCTCCCAAATGGCATTAAGTAAAAATATATTGCTGGGCACATTCTTTGTTTTGACTGGCAGCTACTGACAAATAACTGTACATTTGCTTGATGTCCTCGCCAGCTGGATGTTGCACTGACAATGGAGCTTAGGGATAATAGTGAATGCCACCATGTGCAGAATAAATTATTCAATGAACATTTGTGTTTTGCTTGGACAGTGACTATTTTCAAGCTCAATTCTTCTCCTTTCGCCAGCCAATAATGTAGTAATGTGATAATGCTTCTGTTTCGTGATGCTCCTCTTCCCCATGGATAATGTAAATTGCATTTCCCCTGTGATCCGAGGTGTCCCGTGAATAGGAGGCAAAATGGTGTGCATTCATTCCACACAATAGGGCAAAGTAGAGTGTCTGCTTCCTGATATGCCGTGTGCTTGCCAGGAAAGAAATAATAAAGTCATCTGCCATATGCTAACTTATAGATTATGGCACTACTATAGCATGGCTGTTTCAAAAATAATATATGTAATGAAACCTGATCATATTTTACTTTTCTGCCCCCCTCTGCTTTTCAAATTAGACAAAACAGTTAATCCTTGATTTATGCCCCCAGATTTCTCTGTGAATGTTGCTGATTCAAAGACGGAGAGTGGAAAATCGGGCTTTAATCCGAATGCAATAAACATTGATGGAGGTTCAAAATGGGAGACCAAGGCATACATCTGAATTAATGAGATAAGATGATGAATGGTCTTCTCGCTTCATGGGTATTGCATGTTTGTGCCACCTCTGTATAGGAGATGCATTTAAAAGGGTGCTGTTAGCTCAAGCAGCGACACATCACTGAATAAATGACTTCCTAACATGGGTTCATACAAAACAGACCAAAATGAATTCTGTGAATGAGCATCAGGACATCCATCTTAAATTGCAGTTACAATTTTTTTTTTTTTTTTTTTGCTCATACGATTGTCCGAGCAGTGTGGTGGTCCTGAGGCTCTCGGCAAAGTCAAGGCGCTCATGAAGTGACCCATGCCACCAAGAGCCAAGCTGGGAAACTCATTCCCATTAGCAGCATATGTCTGGGGGATAGTCGTGGGTGGCAGTGACGTAAAACACAGTCAAAGATCTCACTGTTAACCTCCAAACAACATTCCTTTCATTCTCCGGCAGTTCTTCCCTCCATAGGTTAGTATCCGTTTCAAAAAAATCAAACGTATCAGAGGAGTATTATTGCATATCACAGCTGTAGCTGAACTGCCACACACTGCTTATTTATTGTGTATTTTATAATCAGTTTGACAAAGTTCTGTTATATTTAAGCTATGGTTCATCCTTGCTCAAACACAAATAATTATTTAGCGCGTGCATTGAATATCACAAAACAATGTGGAAGTTGTTAGGTACAGCGCATTTAGCAGAGAACATTTTCCAAATGTATTAATTTCAACTGAAAACAAGTCAAATAAGTTCTGCAAAATAAGCACGTAACCTGCCTTGAGGCAATATTTTGTTGTAATAACTGCAGCCCTAACAATGTAGTTACCGCACCATCATCTATTATTAATATGTCATTATTAATTCTTGTCTTGTATCAGTCAGAATGACAGATTTAAGAATGACAGAGTTTAAGCTCACATGTAACAGATAGCAAACATATTTGTGAAGACAATTTTATCAACTGTTAGCATAGTTACCAAGATTTAAAGATACAGTACAATCAAAATATCTGGAAGCAAAATATGAAAAAAATTTTTTAGCACAAATCCACACTTTTTTGTTATATTGCCTATTTTAAAGTTAAGTCTAAGATTCTGTCAGGTTATATTGACAAATTTTGGTTTCCATGTAGATGACACATTAATTTTTTAAACCCTCAGCTAAACTGTCCCTCTGAGTTCATTTAGATCAGTTTTAAAGGCTGCTTTGTTGGCCAGGATTTTATTCCAGTGCTCTTATTGGTGACAAATGCGTGTGTGATCTGAACTCTCCCATCTGTTAGTGGAAGTCAGGACAGGTGATGTTTGGGCTGAAAGGATTGCGGTTGTGTCGGTTGGCTCCCTCAGCCTGTGACACTGAGAAACCACAAAGGCAGGCTTGTGGACGAATCACGTCCCCCCCGGGGAATATTTCTGAGCCAACATGCGTCATAATTTCCACAATACTTGTAAAGCTAAATGAAAAGAGGAATACAGTTTGAGATCATTTCAAGACCACATTTCAGAAAAACAGTGAATATTCCTTTGGCACAGGACAGCAGACACTGAGAAAAGCTTTCTCATTTCAAGCTGTAATAAAATGATAGAGTATAATGTTCAGATAATGTACAGGGGATCTGTCTTTATAAAAATTCCAGAAAATGCTCAGCTGCACAAAAACAATGCTATTTAAAATGACACGAATATCAGAGCCAAATATTGTTGTATTTATCCAACAAACTCCAAAAAGGACAACTATGCATTCTCACTAGTAATTTTGGAAAAAAAAATAAATAATACTTAATTTTTCTTGTGACAGATCAAATGTGCAGCTGTTTTTGGCAGCCAAAGAATTTCAGTAATTTGGCTTTATTTCTAACTGACGTTATTTTTTCCTGAAAAGCAGAAACCTGTTCAGCATAAAACTTTAACCTTTGACCACAGATAGCTAATGCAGTCAAAGCACAAGAAATTTACCCCGGATTTGTTTTTCTCAGGGTTTACGCTGTTACAGCAGATGAAGTCACGGTGTCCACACTTCCTTCTGTGGGCCCTAAACAAGGTGCTTTACCCTAATTTACCCAACAGAGCAAATGTTTACATCACCATAACTTAACATCATATTTCAGTTGGGAGAAAAGTGTCTAAAAAAGTCTAAATGGACAAATGCAGTCGTAATCTTTTTTCACCCAAAGTAGATGGCATAAACTGTAGACTATGGCTCTGCCTGTGAGTGAAAGTGAGGTTCTTGGCAATGATGCCAACACATGGACTGTGTTGACTTTGCAGGTAATTGTGTTCACTGTTTATTGCCTTTTCTTCTATTTATGTTGTTCTACTTGCCCATCATGAATTACCCATCCTTGGAGAAGCAACTGAGAAAAAGTAAAAAATTCCCAAGAAGAACTAATGCTGAGAAGTCAGATTGTACGTGGAAGAGTCTGAGACTTCTGTTGAGTACTGTAGTGTCACTGGAAGAGGAGAGGTTTGGCCTATTTACATCCTGTTGGAGATGGAGAAGCTCTTGTCCTTTCAGCAAGAATGCCATCTGTCAAATGTAGGATCAGACAAAGGAGCATTTCACTCACAGGCAGAGCCACGGTCTTCCATCCATGCCATTTACTTTGGGTGAAAAGAGGTTACTATTGCATTTGTCCATTTAGACACTATCAGATGCATTTCTCCAAACAGAAATCAAATGTTAAATTACTCACAGTGATTTAGGTATTTACTCTTCTGGATAAACCGGGGTAAGCACCTTGCTCAGGACCACTACAGAAGGAAGTGCGATTCAAACCTGGTTTGTTCAAGTGCAAATACAGAGGCTCTACATGACAGGCCCTTTATGGACACATAGTTAAAGAATAGTTTTTGAGCAAGCATTTAAATCTTCATAAAATACTTCTCATTTTGATTTGAACTTTTTCAACAGGGACTCTTGGTTGTGACAGAAACAAATATGTGGAGAAGCAGTTTTAACCATAGGCTTAGATAATAAGGACGTTTCAATATACTAATATTTATTAATTATTGCAAATTTTAAAGGACTTAGTAAATGATATGTTTCATAATTTTGTTAGAAACAAAACTGTTAGCATCCTGGAAACACACATTTCACAGTGAATAAAATCTCTCAGTTGTTATGACTTTTGGTTTGATTATGTGTTCCCGAGCTCACTGGTACACACAAGTCTCTCTTTTGTATTATTTAAGCCTTATTTGTAGCACTGAGTGTGCTTAGTGCGTCATATTTTGCTTGTCTGGCTCAAACTTGACATCTTCATAATTCATCCTGCTGAAGGGCTCCAGAAAGATAAGGACTGTAGTAAATAAGCAACGGTCCAATAAAGTTGAGCTTTATTCTGCACGGTCAAAAGTATAAGTTAGTCAAGGTCACCTTCTGAGAAATTTGTGTAAACTCTTGGGGATGAATGTTTATGGCTTGTGAAAGAATCTTTTTGTGCGATTTAAATGTGTGTTGTTCTCAGTTTTGGTGACGTGTCCACTCTACTGCTGCTGCCCCACTACCCAAGGAGCTATAAATGCACAATTTCAGTCCTTCTGCAATGGGTTATTTCCATCATTGAAAATATTTTGCACAACTCCTGAACACAGTCTTGCGACACAATGGTACTGTCTCACCTTGTGTTATTTATTTCCTGCTCTGACATCTGTAAATATATTCTTGTATTTGTAGTTACTATTATGCTAATTGTATATTAACATAATAACCATGTTTCCTTTTTTTTGACAGGAACACAATCGTAAAAAAAAAAAAAAAAAATAGAAATCATTGCACTTCTCATTTATGTGAACTTTACAGAGTTTGGAATTTTATTGGACAGTCACTGGATCTTAATATCCCTTCTTTACAGCATTTGGAGGTCAACTACTAGTCAATATAAAGACAAAACCCACGGCCACCCATGGGCGGATGCCTTTGACTGGTGTCTCGGATCGGGGGTACCTGGCACCCCCCCCACACACCCACCCCCACCCATTCTCTGCCAGACAAGGAATCCTTCTTATTTCTCGTGGAAGGTGAAAATGATGGACGGCGAAGACGGCAGGCTGTTTGTCTTTCCTCCTCAGTGTGTGTGGCACCGTCACCCTGGCTGCAGGATGAGTGCACCACCAAAACACTGAGAAACGGATAGACGTTTCAAGTGGAGATACGGAATGAGGAGATAAACCAGAGTCTGAAAATCCCCGAATTGACGCTGGCATGCGGTGCAAGAGTCTTGCACGACTGACTTTGTGCTCATGCAACATCAGCTCCGATTCTAATTCCATCGCTTAACGTAAATGGGACAATGCAGCAAATGTAGAGATTTAGTGGAGAGCTGCTGAGGTCTCATTTAACTTTGTTAAAGTAGTTTGGTTTTCGAAACGCAAATGTCATTTGAGGGAACTTGAATTTAGATAACCGACAAACGTGCGTGCATTTCTATATGTGCAGCATCTAATGCGGTGCATAAATGTGCACTTCAGTTTGTTTGGTTTGGTTTATAAGGCTCTGCTTGAGCCACTTTCTAAATAATTGCTTCTCCTTGCCTTGTCCTGGCATAACCTTTCCATTGTTTGCAGAGAACGGGTCTGGCAGGAGTCTAAATCCACAGCACATGCGGCTCAGATTAATTATAGTACGGGTGTTTCACTACTCCATCTGCAGTCCTTTTTCTCTGTTGATAACCCTAGCCCCAAAAAGCAGAGGAGCATTTGTTTTGTTGCTTCAGCACAAACCTTCTGAAAAATAAATGCATAACCTTTTGTTTCCTCAAACTGAAGAAACTCATTTTGCATTGAACTTCAGTCAAAGCGAAAAAGCTGAGCGCTGCACTGCCATTTGACACACCGTACTCAAATGGGTTTTGCTGGCTCAGAGTCCCTAGGAGAAATCCAGAAAACCATGTGTCAGGGTTCACATTCCGTGGTGTGAACATAAGGTTTAAATGGTCAGTATGAGCCACCGTGGTCTGCGGGACAATAAAATGTCACTGAGCGGCGTGAGAATGAGATTTCCAGAAGCTGCATTCGACAGAGGTGGACCAAGGACAAGCAGCTGGGGTCATCAGGTTCATGTTCATAAGGCTGAGGGCTTATGAAGCTCTTCACTCATTTCTCCCACTCAGTTACGCACGTACCTCTGTCAACCGAATGTTTCTCTTAATCATTGGCTTACACCTGAAAAGATAAATGGGACAATCGGCACGGATAGAGAGCTTTTTCCAGCTTGCAGTGAGCTTCACAGCCCATATCTCTTCATTCTGGCCACATTTTTCCTTGTCCCCTTGGGGTGGGTCATTAAAATACCTTCACTGGATTCTACTGTCATGTGACAACAGGGGCGGATACATGGAAGACTAGGAAGTCAACACAGGGAGCCCTGTATTAACAGTTATGAGATTTTTACCAACATTTCTTGGTTTATGAAATCACTTGAACGTTTCAAAGACAGAAAAATCTGGACGATTATCTGTTTGAGGATCAGGACACATATGAACTGAGTCTTTCATGCTTCGTGCGAATTTTCCCCCACAGCAATATTTTGCTGAATTCTTATGTTGTAAAGCAGAAGACCTGAAGTTAAAAGTATGTCAGTCACGTTCCATAGCATCTGAAGATAAATGTTAAATATTTTAATGATGTCATTATTTTAATGATAAATATTAAATTGGTTATGTACTATAGAGGCAACAGGTGATGTCAGTGATAAATCACTGCTCATAGCATAAGTTGAATTAATACACTTATACTGATATGTAGAATGACAGATACTGGAAATTGGTGCTGCAATATTAGAGTTTTCAGAGAAATAAAATGTAAGAAAAATGTGCTTTTATATAGATCTATGCAGACGTTATAGTTAGCCCTTCTATGTTGTCTCTACTACTCTGGAAGAAATTTCTTGGCAAAGGTCACTCTCCTCATAAACTTTTCCTCTGCAGTTCAACAAAACTTTATTGTTCCATAATCGTTTCTTTGCCCAGAAGAAAAATGCATTATCTGTTTGAGTCTAAGAGAGAAGCCGGGTAACAGGAGCGTCACCTTGGAACCAGGCTGCATTATTTGTTCTGGATGGGAATTCATTCTCAGAGGAGCATCCTGGTCCTTGAATGTGACACTGATGTAGTGATTCCTCATTTATTGTGCAAATATTAACTGGAAAAGGTCAGACAGGCCATGTACTCTGACCAGCTTCGGCACTTTTTATGTTAAGGTCAAGCAGAAATATTTTTAAACAGAATTTTTTTCTATCTTATTACAGCCCTTTGAATGCATTTTTTCTTCAGCTCTTCATTCCGATATAAAACCTGGAAAACTTTGAGCCAAAAAAAAAGATTATATTTTAAATGAGCTAAATAGAACCAAACCAAAGAAGAAATGTTTGCATGTGTCACAAATAGTGGCCGGAATACAGAGTAACCCTCTAAAACCAAGCATTTCAAACATTTTCTAAACCACTTGCTGTTCCCTGGGTATCTGAATCCCAAAGCTCAGTACACCTAGCAAAGCTACAGATATCGGAAACCTCCTGCAGACGTCTGGCTTGTCACAATAATGGATGTGTTGAATATTCAGTATTAGGAAGTTTGAGAAGAAGAAAGACTGCAAACAGCTATTATGTGGTACTGTACATTACAGGCTGCAGTACAATATAACTGTATGACATTGCTATTCCACCTGGGTTTTCTGTGTGAGTTAGACAGGAAACTGTGACAGGAAGCTTTGCCATTTACTCTGTCTCTTCCCCCACAGTTGCTACTTTCCCTCTCTTGTGAACCCCTTTATTGGCACTGTTCCCTGAAACCTAGAGCCTCTGGCTGTATAGATACCTGGAACAACAATTTCCTGCAGGTTTATGTAGTTTATGACTTGAATCTTTACATGATTAAATTTATCAATCGCTTTAAAGCTTAGCTTAACCCACCTGTAGCCTTAGCCAAATGATTAAGTGCAAAAACAGATTTTGGCTAATAATAATAATAATAATAATAATAATAATAATAATAATAATAATAATAATAATAATAACCCAAAGACCCAGTATAGAGAGATAATGTGTTTTAAAGCCACAACTCATTTTTATTTATTTATTTTTTTTCATTTTCCTGCCACTAAAATCTAACACCTTACTATAATTTAAAAGTTGCTAAATTCAGATGATGGGGAACTGGCACAGCTAGCCTCATTTGACCACTTAAGATAACCTTCATGTAGCTTGGCTGCTTCCACCTAGCTTGACTGAAGATTAACTTAAATAAAAGCTTTTCCTTGCTTCTTTCTGATTACTGTGTGTGTTTGTGTGTATAGGTATATGGTCACCTTTCGCTGGAAGAATAACAGAAGCATAAACAGTTATGCTGACCCATGAGAAATACAAATTTTACACTCATATCAGAAATGTTTGAAGGGTTCCTCAAGTTGCTAGATAAAAATAATCAAGACAAAAAGCCACCACTTGACAATATTATTACAAAGGGCCATCTAGTTTGGCTATGACAACTGACAACCAGCACCGCTCTCCCGTACTTTCTAAAAGATTCATATTTACACACCTCGAAATGTACACACTTTATATTAGACGCACTAGTACCAAGTAAGTGTGAAGCATCAAACATATAATTTAAATATTTTCCATACTACTTTCACAACAGAATACATTTTCACAGACATGATAGAAACTATTGTATTCATTATTATTCTGTCAAAATACTAAATAAATACATTTAAAATGGCATGCATCTTCAAAATGTATTCCAAAAGTGCAAAATTCTCTATGTTCATTTGCCAAGCATTTATGAATCTGGTATTTTTGCTGTTCCACTGTAGATACATCAGTAAAAATCATAGCAACATAATTTAACATTTTTAAACTACAAAATATGTGTTGGGTCTCTCATTGCAGCATTTTATAGACATTGCATGCCCAGGTTGCCTTAGAAATTTTATATAAATGTTTTTTTTTATAATGGTTAATTTGAGCTTTATCTTCCTCCATATTAAAATGGGCAAAAACAAACATATCTCATGTCTGCCATTTTTAGTTGTTGCTTTGTAGCCAGTTCTTTCAGACAAAGTTGCTAAGGAAGCCAATGCCTGTGTAACTGCCAGCAGAGCATAAAAAATGGGAATATGGAAACCAGATGCAACACAGGTGAACAAGATTCTAACCTGGCTGTGGGCGCATTTTTATTTTATATGTTAATTTCATATAATTTCATTGGTCCATCCATTTTGAGGAAGTTTGGTCATGGGGACCTGGAACAAATCCAAAGTAGTAATAAACAACCTCTGGATTGAAAAGAAACCCCACGCACACTAACATTCACACAACAAATGGTAAAGTAAAATCATTATTTTTGGTTTAAAATTTGCAAATATACAGGGCCGCAGGTGATCACACAGATGAGTCCACATATATAACCCCAGTACTGCATGGTTATGCCAAGCGGGCAACTGAAACATTCAGTAAAAGGTTAACCCTGTGAAAGCAAATGCAAACTTTTCATAGAGTCTCTCAATGCATCTGAAAAGCTGGTGGAAAACTTCAAAAGTCATCATCGACTTTACCACCCACCAGCAACACAAATGCGAAACTGTCCAAATGTTTTGCTGCCGACATGTACAAAAGAGGTTGCCAGAACACTTGTCATTTTGGAGGAACCCAGCCACATCACTTAAAGCTGTGACTTGAAAACTTTTCAAGGCCAAAAAAATAAATAAATAAAAATTACAGTAACAGGGTAGTGAGCTGAATAATGAAAACTGTACCTGTAACCAAACTTGGCCCAAGATGAGAAGGCCCAAGCTCCAAAAACGTTCAAAAATATGTCAGCAAATGATTAATTTAGACCCATTTTCAAAAAGGACAGAACTGTCTAAACATTATATTTAACTGCATAGTCCTGTGACTACAGTTCGTGGGCACAAAAAGTTAAACCTTGCCAAACGTTACTCTTACTTGTGCTGACCAAATCCAAAGAAGATCTAAAGAAGAGAACTGATATAAAATATTATGGAAAATGTGGAAAGCGCTTGGGAAGATGAGGTAAACGAAGACAATTCGTCTAGGAAAGGAGCGCTTCAATCACATTTATAGTTAAAAGGAAAAATTCCCACTTGTTACTGGATGATTGAATGTTAACTTGCTGCTGGGGTGCAGTTCTGCCAAGCTACACACAGTTGACTTATGATTACTGCCAGGTAGGCCTCATTTTATAGTACATTAAAGTCCATTGGCAGCAAATAATCGCAAGAACCTCAGGTAAGGTGAACAGACAAAGTTCTTTTCCTCTTGAGGGCATCAGGCACCTGTTTTTAAGACGGCAGATCCCAGAGGTCTAGTAAGTATTAAAGACGTTGTTGTGGTTTCACATTTGACCCAGAGAGCACCGCATCCAGTGGCAGTAAAATCAAACACCAGTTGCTGAGCAGCACAAGGTGCCGCCCTTTTTGGGTATCAGGTTCGGTGGTTGATTTTATTGCGTTCCGCCAAATTTCTATGCCTCTCAGCACCTTTTGTTAATAAACATTTCAAGGTGAATGTTTCCTTGACTTGCAGTACCCCAGGACTTCAAGGGCTACTGAAGATGTAAGCAAGTTAGCAAAGCAGCAGTGTTGGTGATGGACTGTTGGTGATGGCTGAACTCCTCCTTGGTGCATGTAGGTTCTTTTTCCTATTAGCGGAACATAAAGCTGCTGGAGTCGAGATTACTTCATTCTTAACAACCATTAGAGTCACTTGTTTCAAAACACATGCTTGTGATTTTCTTGTGTTTTATCTGGCAAGGCGAATTACAGAATCCCAGCCAGTATACAAATCAGCTTTCAGCAACATATAGGTGTCCACTTGCTGTGAGGCCATTGCTTGTTGAACACATCCAGGCAGCTTCTCAACCTGCGAGTCAGCTGCGTGTCCATGTTTTGGTTTCATAGCAGGTGCAAGCAGTTTGGACAACAAATGGTTGTCGACATGATTCTTAGGTCAACCTTGAATTCACCTTTGACGTAATCCGTTTTACATCATCCCAGAATCTGTTATGTTTGTTAGGTACAAGGGAGATTTCATTGCCTCACTGGAATTGACTCAGATTAGAAACAACTGGATTGTGGAAGACAGAAAAGTCAAGACACGTTGCATCGCGTGCCATTTACGTGTCCGCATCTTCATTCAGCTAAGCTCTTAGATTGTCGATGAAAGTGATTTTCTCGCCAGTCGTGACAGGGACGCATGGGGAGGTCAAGTCTTGTTACCTGTACATTTGCCATTTCTGGCCACATTTGCACAGTATTAAAAGTACAAAGCCTGGAAAGTTAGAAAGAACATTTAATCTAAAATTTCCTGTTTCTGATTAATGCTGTAAGTTAAATAATTTATATTGCAAATTGCTATGCATATCTTAGTAGTCTTATACAGTAATGTTATTTAATAATTTCAGACATTCACTTTAAATGCAGTCTGAGCTCTTTCTTGTATTTGCATGAAATTTTCCTATTTAAGGCAACAAGGTGTTAGAAAGTTTGTATATTGCAAAAGTTTATTTTTAGTTTCCGCTTTTCGTATCCAGAAAGACAGCAAGCAGCAAAGTGGCCAGTGGCAGAAACAAGTGACAGGCAATGTCAGACGGCTCCATATAAAAGCGCCAAACTGCATCCAGGGTATCGTGACCAAGCCCAGTGTGTCTAGAAGGATGCGGGTTTGATTAAGGTCTGGTGCACCGGGGTAAATGGAAACAGATCAGGAGACTGCCAGTGGATGAGGTGAAGCCAGGTTTGTGCAAAGCATTATAGTCTATCCTTGATTTTCCAGATCACATGGGGGAGGAGGTGTCTGGAAAAATCAAATGCATAATTTTAGCATATTTTTTTTTTTACTATGGCACTGTATACTACACTATGTAATGTATTAATGTCTAATGAACATATAATATGCCTAATAAAATGAAATTGTGGGTACTGGAATTGAAACGTGCAGTCATACAGTAGAGTGAATTATATGCAGAAAGCAGAGAATCAGGCCCCGCTACAAGAGGAGTCCCTGGCATTTCACCACCTTCACGAAACTAAAAATGAAGACAACTGGACGGTTCTTTTTGAAAACAGAGCATCAAAATTGGTTAAAACATTATTTCATCTATTAATGACTCTATTTGCATAAAAAAAGCTAAAAATGTGCTCAATATTTATATTTACCCTTATATTACAATTGGAAATGAGGTTTTTTCTGGAACATTTTTTATAACAATTCGTAAAATCCAAAATGTATCAAATCAAGGTTTGCTGAGTTGACTATGAACTTTGCACCTCTTCTTCTTCTTCTACTTCTTCTTCTTCTTCTTCTTCTTCTTTCGGCTGCTCCCATTAGGGGTTGCCACAGCGGATCAATTGTTTCCACTTCTTCCTGTCCTCTACATCTTTCTTTGTCACACCCACCACCTGCATATCCTCCTTCACCACATCCATAAATCTCCTCTTAGGCTTTTCTCTTTTCCTCTTGCCGGGCTGCTCCATCCCTAGCATCCTTCTCCCAATATATCCAGCATCTCTCCTCTGCACATGTCCAAACCAACGCAATCTCGCCTCTCTGACTTTGTCTCCAAACCGTTTAACCTGGGCTGACCCTCTAATACACTCATTTCTAATCCTGTCCATCCTCATCACACCCAATGCAAATCTTAACATCACTATGAACTTTGCACCCGCTTGACTGAAACACAACCATGAAGGCTGAGGGAACGCTCTTCAAGCTGTGGCTGGACAATAATTCGACATCCTGAGACAAATGAAATCATTCTGATTTTGTCAACATTAGTTCACTTTGTTCTTGACCCATCCTGGTTACAAGTGAAGGAAACTCTACTTTGAGTCTCCTGTGAAAGATCAGCTCCACCTTTATTTTTCCAATGGAGAAGCTAATTTTTATGATTATCAATGGGTTCAACTGTAAGCCCTCTGTCACACCAGGTTAAACCATTACTGCGGAATAAAGTAATTTTTCAATTTAAGTGACATTTTTACTCAGCTGGAACTGAAACAGATGTCTATATCATGGGCAAAAATCTGAAGAAACCTAAGGACTGCTGAAGGGATCAACACCACATGTTAATGTGTACCCCAATTTCTTAATGGTTGTGTCCAATTTGAACAGTATTGTTTTTAATGTACTTCTATTTGTTATAGTAAATGGCACAATTGAAATTAAGGTTTTTAACTGACTTTGTTACATTTTTTTTATCACTGCATGCCATATGCTTCCGCACAGCTAGTAAACAGTGAGACAACTTGTTGATCTACTTTTATGAAAAATATACTAAGTTGTCGCGACTAGACAAATCTCACTTGTGTATCAAGGAACAAAATATATCTTTGCAGTTCTACCAAAAACATGCAAATCAGCAACTTTCTCCATCTGCTTAATATAAAACTGGAAATGGTCAAAGCATCCTATAGGCATCCTACATCCTTGGGAATTATGTGGAAGAGCTGAGATGACATCCAGAATCCAAAGTCTTCAAGGAAAAAAAATCCAGTGTCCACCAGAGTGCTCACTTCTAACTGGCAATGTACTTTGATTTTGCCATCTACAAAAGAGAATGTCATGTCTTCTCACAAATAGGTGACAGAATGACATTTGCATCTCTTTGCTACCGAGCTTCAGCCCAAGTGGCCAAAGTGTATCACAGGCAGGGCCAAGGTTTGGCTGGAGGAGCAGCGCAGTCTTTCGCCAGCCAGTCCAGAGGGACCCAAACCACCAGTGAGCTGCAACAGCCAATATGGCCAGTTTGTTTCACCTCTGTGGGATCTCCCTATCACACATGGAGATCCCAAAAGTAGTTTTGCTGCACCAAAACCTTGGATTCTGAACTCCAGTATGAATAAACGGCACAAATTCAAAGCATTATCTGAAGTAAGTGCTGTCTACCAAGTACCCTAAATAAGGAAGTCAGGCCAACATAACTGCCTTTCAGCAAAACACTGCAAAGGTCCTTGTTAATGTAAGAGACTCCAAAACCTATTGCATCATGAGGAGTTTAATGGTTCTCTTTCATTATATGACTCATGTTTTTAATACTGTTGCACAAGAATCAGCGAAAACCCTTAAGGTTACGTGGCACCCAAAACACAGCGTAAAGCAATATTTGGCAAGTTTATTCAGTTAAAATGAGCTTTCTGAATAAAGTTTCTGGCTTAGTTAAAACAATCACTTTCTTTTGATTATAACCACATTGTGGTGTTGGAAGCCAATTGCCTTTGACCTTCAAAAATATGAAGAAGGTTGTGGTGTCGTATCTCTTGTTGAACAGTAAATCTGTAATAGCGTGAACATTTAACCCCGTAAAGTATTAGCTAGTGAGCAAGACAAATCAGCTAGCAAAAAATTGGATGAATGACTTTTGGGGAAGGTGTACAAGTTCATTTTGGACACAAACATGTCACTGCATAAAGTGAAAATAAATTCAATACAGTTTGGGTAAAACACAAATTCAACTTGAACAATAACAGCTGACATAATGGCAGTGACTGTTGTTCCAGGGGGTGAAATCACTGCTCACAACCAAGGCAAATGATCTCATTTTCACCCTATAATGCTGTTCACATGTTTATACAAGTTGAGATAAGGATGATAAGCAGCAGAATGTGGGAACTGCAGCTCCATAGAAAGGTTGCTCACTTTATCTATAATTATTTTGGTTTCAAGCCCAAGTGCTCTTGCAGCTAAGTGTCTTTTTTATGTTTTTCTGGAATGTTTGTATTCATTTGTTGAGATTTGGAGCAATTCTGTATTCACAAAACAGTGGCTACTGAGATTATTGCCCCAGGTCACACAATACTCTGTTGGAGTTTATGTTACTGTCCCATTAAAAATCTAATTTAAAAATTTAATTTAATTATTGTGAATGTATCTTGTGTTCCCAAGCAATGCAAGTCAAAATCAGCTTTCATACCATACACAAGTCGTTCAGTTCATATATTGAACTGAGGACAGAAATAAAGCCCCAAACTAAGAGGTACAAATTATTTATAGACACTGAATAATAGTCTTAAAGAATTCAAGACATTCATACTTTGTCATGACATACATCTTTCATATAGCTGAAGAACTATAACTAATATATATTTGGCAATATTTGTGTAATTTCTATTCATTCTAGTCATTTTTACCGGAATTAAGTATGTGTGTTCTTAGAGTTTGCAGATGGGTTTCCCACTCAAGGAAATCACTCATTCCTCATCTAGAAGTGTTTGTCCCGTAAATGGTCACAGTGGCCTAAGCCTAAATGTATTTATTCAGCAGACTTTTTGGCCCAGAGGCTTTCTCAGAGTTAACTGACTTGCAAGTAGGGTGCAATGCAGAAGGTATGAATCAAACCTGGGACATTCAAGAGCAAGATGGTACCTCTAGCCCCTACACCCCCTTCTGCTTATTCTGGAAGCACAAGGTACACCCAGGACTGGATGCCAGTCCACTACAAACACATGCTCAAACACAAAAAAATGTTATTCAAGCCCTAGTTTTACCTATCTGTAAGAAAAATTGTTCAAAACGAGTAAAAAGGCTGTTTCCATAGATTTCCATAGATCTATACAGAGTTAAAGAAACGAATTTCTTAGTTACCATCAGTTTTTTTTTTACAATTTATATATAGTTTTTCTAATCAGACTTGAGTTTAGTTGTGCATTGGTTTAAACATTAAATTTGGTAGCTACGTAAGTAACAAAAGTAAAGCATACGATGCAGCCAAATAAATGAACTCTTGGTGGAATTACGCTTTACAGTTAAGCTAATTTAGTGGGCCTACACATACTAAGCTGTCAGGATTCCAGCCTGCTCGGGGACATTTTGTGCACTGCAGGGACATTTGCTCCTGTTCCCTTCTGTGTGCTCCTTGCCCTGCCTTCCCCGTCTGATCACCATTATTACCCCCATTTCTGTTTCCCCAGTAGTGTGTCTTGTAGGTTTATTGCTTTGAGTATTTAAGTCCTGTGTTTCTACCTGTTCTCTTTCAGATTGTGCCTGGTCCACAATTGTTGTCTCTGTCTGTTTCTCCTGACCTGCTATTGCCTGCTGAACTTGATTTTTTGCTGCCTGTGCCTCTTGAACCGTCTTTTGCCCACATGTTTAGCTTGTTTGCTGTCTCCCAGCTATACACCTCCTGCCCTATTAAGTCTGCGATTGGGTCGTGACTTGCAAGCTCCTGACATTAACCCTCAGTGTTCCTCTATGTGATGTGCAATGCTGGAATGTTTCTTTACCCAAGCAAGTTTTTAGGTTTTTACATCTCCCCTGGTACTCAAGTTGAGTTGGTGAACTGGAACTCGGTGCTGGGATATTTTACTTGGTAAATGAGATCCATGCATAAAGCAATTCAAGTACTGGTACACTGTAACTTAACAAATGTTATATTGCACTAAATTTTTAGTGCAAATCCGTATAATTGATAGCCTTTTTTGTAAAGAAGGTTTAGCCCTTCATAATGGCATCAGGAAGGCTTATTTGAAGGGGTCATGTTGATGACTGTTGATGGTCTTGGTGGGATACACATGCAAACTATTGAGTCCATTTGTAGATATTGCACACAGTATCGACTCCCTTTTTCCTCCTCACATATTTAGGCACTTTAATAAACACCACCAGCATGCAAACAGTTGTTCCAATTTGTCAGCTGTTAAACAAAACTGGAGGGAATACATTCATCCCCCATCTCGATATGGGCTGTGATATCTAGAATATATTTATTTTTCACTCAAACTGTATGAAATGGTTCTGTTTACTCTGTTATTTGTAATAATTAAAAGGTTCCCACAAGCCCCCAGAATTTCAAATTTGCTGCCACAGCAAAAGAAAAAAAAATCACCTTTGACTGTGTTTTACATAAGTGAACAACATATGGTTTATCATTCATGAAAACATGGCCAAACTCTTTCTCACATGAGAATGATTTCATTTCATTTCACCAAATCCCTCCAAATAAAATGGTGTTTTGATTTTTTTTTTCAGCTTTTCTCTGCCTTTTTCATTACTGGACCAAGAGACTAGATTACTGGGTAGATGTAACACTGTACTGAATTGCAACTGAATATTAAATATTATAATTATTAAATGTAATTTTTCTTTGTTAGCTGACAGCTGTTATTTTTTTCACAAATAAAGCAGCTACAAGTCATACACCTTTTATTCAGCATGTTGTGCATATCTGCATGTACTGTAACACTGTTCATTTACATTACACATTTTGAGAGCTTGTGCTGTGGGCCTCCATTTGGATTGTGCGATTACTATTATAAATCACTTTGGAAAAAATTATTATTCATAGCCCCCATGCCATTGACCAGAATGCAACTTGATGTCTTGTTTTTCACTACTTCACTGTCTGTGAGCTACTGATAAAACACAGCTGTGGTTAGATTATATTTCATAAAGGACTACATAGCTGGTATTATGGTATTACTATTGCTTTGTTTTCTGATAGTAACTTCTTTGGTAGTTTTGATTTTGGTTTTGATTTTTTTCCTCAATCCCAAAAGTAGTTTTCCTCATCTGTGACAAGCAAAAAACTCAATTGCTTAGGTTAGGTGCTAATATACATAGCACTCTTGCTATTAATTGCTGGCCAGGCCTCCAACAGAGTGCTCAGCTTCAGAGATGACCAGTATAACCAGTATAAACCACAGTTGTCTTGTTGCCATGGAAATCCATGCCTGCAGAGCATTGGGGGATCAAGATAAATCTGAAGCTGCTGAGAAGGAAAACAGTCCCTTGATCTGAGAGTCACACCTTCCCTCAAAAACACAGAGAAGGAGTTTGCGACTGAACGAGTTGAGGATTTTTCCGTGACCTTACACCATGTGTGGAATGTGGGTGTGAAGATATGCGGACATTTAAAGAACCTCTGATCTGAGTTGTGAAAACACCACTGAGTCAAAAGAGACCCTGAAGATCTCCAATAATAAATCAAATCAGTCAAAGTGATGAGCTCAAAGCAAGAGTCCAGACAGCCTGGCCTTATAGTGAACATAAACTCTGCACATCTTCTTATTGTTTCACAGCAAATGATTTATTTTACCTACCTGACTGCTGTGTACTGTATATACATATGGATAAATAATCAAAAATGCTGTAGTTAATCTATGGTTATGTCCTTTTGCTGTATTAGAAGACAAAGCATTCAGGTAGTTGGTTTTTGTGAAGGAAACAGCAATCGTTTCCCTTACAAATTTTTTGTTGTAAAGCAACCATTTTTTAAAAATATTACTTATTCAAAAATTGTGGTTGTTGTATCAGTTATTTCTACTTCAGTGGTCAACTCATGTCCAGCATTGCAGTGCAACCAGGTTTCAACAATACGATTGAAAGAAACAATACAAAGATGTCACGGCAGATGTTGAATCTGAAGAAAATATTAAATGGATTGTGATATTCCTAGCAAATTCTAATTTACTGTTTATGAACTGCAAGATTTTATCTACTTTCTAAGGAAATTGCCATATTCAACAATCTGAAGATTCCCAAAATTCTCAGAAATCAAACAGCTCTGTCACATTAAAATATCAGTATTTTTATGCTAATCCTGTCATTAATGAAGATCTGTAAGATGATGAGTAAGACAACTGGCAGCAGGCATTTTATTTTACTGCACTTGCAAGAAGATATTGTGGTTAAAACTCAGAATCTCAAAGTCCAAGTTTGTATTGCTTACAATTGCAAAACGTAATTTTCTGCTGAATAGGTTGTTCTGAAATAAGTTCATACAATGTTCTGCATGCCAATTCATGGAAGATTATATATCAAAACCATTTTTGTAAGGTCAGGTTTTTGCTGTTGTTAGGAAAGACAAGGCTGGTTTTTCAGATTTTGTGAAACAAAATAATTTATGCATAAATGTACATCTACTTAGAGGGGAGATGCTCATATAGATATAGATACATGGTGAATCAAAAACAATTGAAGATTTTCACAAATTCATTTAGTAACTTCAGAACTGAGGCAGAGATAAGTACAACTCTCAGCCATCAAAATCTGGGAAAAAAAATTGAGGAAAACTACAAACTGGTTTAGGCTACATGTTCACATGATGTTTAGTCAGCGACCAATAAATGTAAAAAACTGTTTAGCTCTTTTTGGGTCACCCTGCATTGATGAACCTTACTTCATTTTTCACTGCTCAGCTTACCAGTTTTACTTTGAATGGCATATACAAGGTCTGCCTCATGTAGCTTGATGTCCAGATCAACACAACATATGCTTAAAATAAAAACTTTATTTTTTAAATTATATTACATTGAAAGAGGCTGACCCAGTTTCTAGGAAATGAAGAAATGTTGCCGCTTCTTCTTATTCCAGGTTCTGTGAGGAAATGCCTCTTCTGTAATGTACATCTAAGACGTTCCCATGTATTTCTATCTTGATTCAGGACGACTCTGGAGATTATAATTGTTAAGTCGCTTTTACTTGTCTCGTCCCCAAAGCCAAGAACTTAACTGAAACACAAGATGTTTGGAAAGTACAGGGAAAATATTTTGCTGGTATCATGCTTATCCCTTGTTCTTTACTGTATATAGTCATCATTTTTCACTTAAATTTCTCCGCAGCAGGATGTTTGAAAAGATAATTATGGACAAAAATGAAATACATAAGCCAAGACTCTTGCCATGCAGTTGCTGATAGGCAATCAAAGCATTGCAGTCTTTTAATATAAGGTCACTCCCAAAGCTTCATCGGTGATGTAGAAACACTTTTTCAGTCTCACTTATACATATATAAACAAAAATCTTTCACTTGTATAATACGGATCCCTGAGCCTTTCATCTGCCCGTCCCTCCATTCAGTTCCACCGTCCATTTTCTACATAACACCTGTTCTGTTACATCCTAACCCTAGACCGGGTTGTAAAACATTTTATATCTGTGAATGTTACTTGTTTAGAGGGACTGCACTGTTATAATGTCCCACCATAAAGTATCTGTACACTTACAAAAGACACTACTGAGTCTTCATGTAAGAAATGAACATTTTGAAAAAATGACTGTTGAAATGAAAATGAGAGATAAACATGTATTAAGGTTTTTGTTTATAAAGGGTCTTAACTACAGATCTTTAAGTTCAACACTGGTTAAGGCCTACAAGTCAGTTCATTTATCTGCAGTCTTGTACTTGTAGGATCACTCATTACACCTGAGCCAGGCTGCTACACTCCCCCACCTCAGGCCCCTTGTGCACATCCCAATTTTGCACATCCAAAATGAGTTGCAAACGTGTTGTGCACATCCCAAAACCACTTTCAACTAAGTGTGGTGTTCCTTATATTTCTCATGCTCCTCATGCTGACCACTGATAGGCTACTTGAGCATCGCAGAGACTTTGGGGGTCCTCCAGTCCATCCATGTGCACCTGGAGAGACACCAGAGCACAAAAAAGTGCATCTCCATAGTTTTAAACGCAGCAGGCGCAGGTGCTACCCAGCAAACTAGCTGTACAGAAGGCTGATATGAGCCAATAAATAAATATTTTTGTTATGAAAAAAATAAAACATGAAATGAAACTGGAAATTACAGCCATGTAGGTTGCTACTGCCTTGATCCTACATGACGTGTTGCCAAAATAAAAGTTGAACTGACAAGAAGCTTTTATTGTGTAAGATTTCTCCTAGGAGCTATTTATGATATGCTACCATCACCTCAGAACCTTAAGCAGTGGGTTGGTGAGGACACACCCTGTCCTCTGTGTTTAGAGATAGGGGCAGTAAAACATATATTAGGAGGTTGTAAGCTTAGTTTGTCGCTGGGTAGCTATACATGGAGGCACAATCAGGTGTTGAAATGCCTGGTTGCAGCAATTGAGAGATGGAGAGTGCAGGAGAGGTCAGGACATCAGACTCGAAATCCAGTGGTTCAGTTTGTTACAGAGGGGGCAGGCACCAGGAGGTCTGTAGGTAGACAGGAGATAGGGCATGTAAGGGGAATTAGAGACTGGAAAATGCAGGTCGACCTGCGAGGAAGATTAGATGTGTCCCAGGAAATAGTTATTAGAAACATGAGACCTGATGTGGTGCTGTGGACAGTAAAACAGCAGGGTGTGTATTTTATAGAGCTGACGGTCCCATGGGAGGATCTATCTGAAGATGCGCATGAGAGGAAGAAACTCAGTTATAGTGAGCTGGCAGCGGAGGTAGAGGGGCAGGGTTGGAGTGCGAGAGTGAGGCCGGCAGAAGTCGGGTGGCTTTTTAGCCCGTTCAATAACGGTGCTGTTTCGCAAACTCGGGATCTGAGGACAGAACTTGCGGCAGGCCATGAGGGAAATGACGGAGGCTACTGAGCAGGGAAGTCTTTGGATATGGAGGAAAAGGACCAGTGTGGATGGAGGGTGAGCAGTGAAGCCATGAGGCAGGGTAGGATTTGGTTGTTTAAGTGGTAGGAGTTAGCAGGCTGCAGTGTTAATGTGGTTATGTGTAATGTAGCGTAGATTGTATGGAGTGATAAAATAGATATGAGAAGAGTTTCTTCTGAGTAGTGAGTAGCAGAATGGGCGGTGAACATGTAAAGTGGTTAGAGGAGGTGCTAAGGTGGCTTCTGTGTGTTGCATTGTGTTGTTGGGTAGTGCAGTGGTGTGTGCAGTAGCGGAGGGGAGCAGTTCTGGGATGCCTGAGCAGTGGTTGGGCCTTCTGGAGGTGTCGTGGACCTAACTCAACAAAACACAGATGAAGGAAGGTGCCCACTTGACAACCCTGATGAGATACCGCACCATCACTTTGCTATGCCATGTTTGAATTTTTAGTTTGCTAGCATCGGTATTAGGGATATACAAGCCATTGCATAGTAGCTAGATAAGCTTGCTCTGGGCTGACTGTGGGGTTATCTTGGTGTGTGCAGGCTAGTATAAGGTTAAAATGGGTGCTTAGAATAGAGGTTAGGGAGTAGGATGCCTTTTGGTAGCACTATGTTTGACATGAATCTGCAGCAAAATACAAAACAAAGGACCAAGGTACAGAAGTATAAAGAGAGTGTGAGGATCCCATGAACCGAAATGTTCAGCAATTTCTACAGTGTTTTGTTTAATGAATCTTTGCAGTTGCTTTACAAACCCTCCCTGACATTTTGCAGTTACTTCTGTGATGATTTTTTAAACCAGGCATTGACATGACATGACACACCCCAAAATTTACCCATTTCTAGTGTGATAAACTTCTGATCTGTAAAAGCAAAAACCCAAACCAAAACAGCAGAAAATTTTTTAAAAATTGTGAGCAAAAATGAGTAAATAAAATATTTTAATTTTAAATTTTAGAGGTAAAATATTTTTATGTTACATGTAAAAAAACACTGACTTCATAGTACAGTTCTTAATGCATGACGGGTTTATTCCTTAAAATGTAAAATAAAGAATAAAAGGAGTTGCCTTTTATGGCCAGAAAGTTCTAAGAAAATGTTGTTACTCAGGATTACTTTATGAGCCCCAAAAGAGATCCGGCAAAATCACTGCATGCCAAACTCTCATCTAGTTACAGACAATAATTTATTTACAATAAATATGGAATAGTAGAAACTATACATGCATCACTGACAGCAGAATAATTTCTCTTTCTAATAACAATGGAGGTTTTTGCTTAAAAAAAGGATACCAGAGGAGATATAGAATGGAAAGTGCCCACAAGTCATTACCGAGTCCTTGGCAATCATTAACAGGGTCTTCAAGAAAGGGAGGACCAAAGTGGGTTGCCCTTGCTGTCTTCAGGCATATTTTTTTGTTAGAGGGGTGCAAACACAGGAGGAGAACACATAAACTCCAGACACACCCCTGAGGTGGACTTGAACCCTACATCAGGAAAGCAGCCCAGGATCTATAAGGCACCACCTTACCCCGCTGCATTCCACATAGGGGACCTAATTTGAGGTTGATGTCAAATTTGTTCTGTTTCTCTATAGGATGTGGTTTTAAAAGAGGACATAGCTGATGGACATAACTGATGGCTCGACTGGCCATCAAAACCAGTCACCAAGAACAGCGTAAGCAGCTGTGTCATACTTGGCTGCTGCACATGGCCCTGACAAGAAGGTGGGAAACTGAAAGAAAAAAATAGACAAGATTAACCAAAAGAAGGTAGAAGGTTTCCTTGTCAGGGTGGTGAATGACACTGACAGAAGGAGAGCAACGTCTGTCAGCAAATAGTCGGTGAACATTTAGATAGATAGATAGATAGATAGATAGATAGATAGATAGATAGATAGATAATTTTGTCTTGATAATGTACTTGATCATTTTAGTACTAACCTCTATTTAATATTTCAGTGGAAGTCATTCAAAAACCTATCATAATATCTAAAAATAAATCCCAGAATACAAGTGGAATACCTTTTTTAATATACATATTTTTCAGATTCTATCCATCTATCCATTATGAGAACTCGCTTGTCACAGTGGTCCAGAGCAATGCTATAAGGACTAGGGCAGGGTACACCAGTTCCTGAATTTATTATATTTTAATTGCACTTCTAAATACGGCAAAAGTAAAACAGTGTACAGTTTAGTTTTTAACAAGGCTTATAGTGAACTTTAACACATTTTCGAAAGCTCTGTAGACCACTGACATTCTTCATCATTATTGCTTACTCGTCTTCTTTACTAAAAATGCTTTACAATCATATACTTTTGTGGGTCTAACTATGCATGTGTTTGTTTGCTTTTTTGGCAGAATTTGAGAATTGAAGGTGTGCTTAGAAATGCAGGTTTTAGACAGAAGACCAGGCAGTGGCATTCAAAACAAGTGCTCTATGGGGATTTGCAGTAGCAAAAGGCCATTAGTGGAGGCAGCTGTGACATTCACAGCAGATGTGACATTTTAATGTGACGTAAACCCCAGGTGGAGTGTCGATGCAGACCACTTGTCGCAGCTCTGCCTGGTGAGGAAAGAAGCCCCCATAGCACAGCTGTGTCCATCTACAGGGAGCCCAGCTCTTATCCTAGCTGTAGTTATAAACTCCTGCTAGAGTGACCCAGGTTGCCGGCAGGTGTCTGTCTCAAACTAGATCTTCTTCCACCTTACATGGGCAAGGTGCATAAATGTGTGTTTTCTTTCTTCCCATTAACAGTTTGTAGTTTTGGTGCTTAAAAAAGGCAAATTTTCATAAATACAAAAATATTGCCTTCAATAAACAGGTGTTCCATCCAGGGTGTAATTCCATAGCTGGGCACCCACTGATTCTGGGTTAGGCTCCTGACCCTGACCATGATGCAGTATGAAAGATGATGGGTGGATGGGTGGATGGATGGATGGATGGATGGAAGGAAAATGTTGATTGTTAATGTGTGCCATCAAGTTGTTGTCAGCTCTTAACTACCATATACACTTTCCGGTCACATTATTAGGTACACTTCTTAAGTTGGATCCTCTTTTAACTCCAGAACAGGATGAATTCAGCAGCAAAGAGTTGGACTTTTTTCCACACAGATTTTTTTTCTGTGGTTGCTTAACGTTTTACCTCCAAGATGCTCTTTTGGTTTGGGTGGTGGGACAGTGCAGGCTGCTCTACTAAAGTAAGAACTCTGTCATGATGTTATAAGTGTAGTCTGAAAAAAATCCCAGAACACTGGCTGGTTTCTGAAATGCTAGAACACTGAGGTGTATATTTTCAAAATGCACTGCAGTATAAAAGTTGATCTATTAAATTAAAAAAAAAAAAACATTTGTAGTAATAGTGCATGAAGTTACACAAAGATTTTCTCACTCCATGCAAAGTGCAGTAAAAAAATTGGGCAAAACCAGTGTGCATTCTGAAAAATGAACGATAAGTGACCAAGCCTAATGGGAATTCTTACTGACATCTTTTCAGAGCATAAAATATTCATTAGGAAAAGTAAAACTGGAGTCTCTGGTTGGTTTTGGTCACAGCTGTCTTATTAAGCAGGAATTTACAGTGCAAGGCCTCCGCTTGAGATCGGGGCCCCGCAGCTCAGCTGTATTGTTGACGCTTGTGCTGTTTAAACATTTGTGTAGCACATGTTGAGGTGGACAGAGGTTAGAAATTTCACTGCGAAGCCGCACCGTGCAAACGCGCGGGGGGCCATTTTAGCTACAGCGTCAATAGCTGAGAGCCCACCAGTCAGGTCTGCAAACACAGCCATAAAACAGCCCCCTGAGAGTCAGCATTCTCTGCACAAGAAAGCCTGGAAGTTTAAGGGTTTCTGTCCTTTTCTCAGCAAGAAGGTTCTGTAGCTCTGAATGCAACTTTGTGAATAAAGAAACTGAGAATGGAGCTCAAAGAATTGGTGCTGACCTGATTTTAACCCCATGAAATACAACTGAACAACAGCAAAGCACTGGGGTCATACATGGTCACCTCTCAGACTAACACGGTACAAAATGTGAAATATAACCATTCAAATTATATTATTCCTCACTGTCTAACACTGACGGAAATGCTGCAAAGGTGTTGGCTGATGCCCTCGGGTTATGAGAGTCTTTCTCAGTGGTATCTGAATGCTCTGTTGCTTCAGTGTCCATCTGCAGGCCTTAAATCTATATTGCTTCTTATCACATTAAGCCTGCAAGATCGGGGTCATGAGCGGTCATAGCAGATAAGCAGATATGAATGTTAATCTGAATATTTGATTCAAATAAAATTTTCCTTTTATCAGAGATTTGTCTCTGCTAAAATTTTGAGCGCACTTAGTGGAAACCAATTTTCTTTTCACATTGCGGTTTGGTTTGCACACAAGGTGCAGTGCAGCATAACTTAGTGCACCCTGGGTAATGAAATGTAGCTATGGGCCATTATGGACAATTGGCATGCTCTGGTGGGCTCAGCTAGGGCACCTTGATAGTTGGGGATGCAAAAGAGTTCCAGGCGCTTGTGAGAAATGCTGGCACACAAGAATAAATCACAGTGCTCCAAAGAGCAAAACGGAGAAGCGCCCACGTTGTTCAGGTGTCCTTAGACTTTTCGCTGTATCTATACTGTATGCGTATTTATACACCATTTTGGATAAAACCATTGTTTAAGCAACAAAATAATGAGTAAAAACACTTGTGCAGCAGATGCTTAATGGAAAAATGTGTATATTTTGGCTCACACCTCCTGTGTAGCACTGATTTCTCCAGGGATGGTGATCTCCTGCCTGCTCTTAATTGTTTTTACTGTTGCTCCTGCACTCCTGGACTGGGGGGGGGGCTGTCTACCGTGAGCGATCATCTTGGAAGTTTTCGTACCCTCCGCCTACTCAGTGCTTGGGCCTTGGGCCACCTCATGCTGGCCTGCGTGGGCCACTGTTTACTTTGCTCCACAGTATAAAATTTACCCCCTCTTACCACCCTATCTGGATCCCCATCTCTTTCTACCACACAGCTTTAACCCTTGGTTTCCTGCGCCGAGCAGGAACCCCATGCCTTTGGTAAACATGACAGCGGTTCTAAGTATCACCTCTGAGATCACAAATCATACAGCCAGGTGATTCCACCACCATCTGGGACATACAGTCAGTCACAAAGGCTCGGCATCCTACTAGTTTCATCAGATCTGGAACCAATTTGTTCTTCTTTCACATCGGAGACTTTGCAGTCCGGAAAGCCCGTGTCCGGCCCTGGATCAAGCAAACGGCAAGGGCAACGGTACTACTTCACAGAAAACACAGCCGGCTTTATGCACCCTGGATGCACATTAACAACAGCCAAAAGCTCTGAGGTTCTGTGTCTCTGTCTTGAATAGTTACCAGAATTTGCAGCTGCATAAAAGTGTATTTGTAGTCAAATACAAACAATTCACCTGACTTAGAAAGCAGAGTTGCCAACAAAAAGAGGTGACGCAGTGACTCATTTTATATTAGGTAAGGTTTATTTAAACATATTTATTTCTCCTTGGATATAAAATTTTCTTTTTTTAAGATCCAGCAGCAATTCACATGCTGCTTATAGATCTACATTTTACCATTTGGAGACAAAAAATGAAAATATTGGTTAAATGATCAAATAAACAATATTTGGTTGGAAAGGATGCAAGCAAGCTTTTTGGTTTGCTATTAATGATGCTTTGTTTAAATGAGCTATTGGGGGCTGTGGGAGGAAACCAAAGCACTGGGGGAAACCTACGCAGACTGAGGCACATTCAAACAGTACCACCCATACTCAAGAATAAAGCTTAGCTGAAGCTTCTGTTATCATTATTTATTTTTTCAATGCCTTGGTCTAACATGAATTGTAGTATTGGGTGTAAATACTAAGCTACTTGCAATTATTTACTCATCTATACAACTGGGTACCTTTTACTGCTTCGATTCAGGGTAAGCACCTCGATCCAGGGCATCAGGACATGAGCAGTACTTCAAACCCACGTACTTCCAAATGCACGGCGGCAGCTGTAAGAAACACAGTGCCACCTACTTTTACTAAAAGACATTCTTTGTTTTGACAGATTAAGGGTTATTATCTCAGGTTCTGGTGATTTTACATCAGGCAAAGCACCTCAGATTACATTATCTGGCTGTCTAAATACAGAGATTGGGGCACAAAGTATTTCCCCAAATATTACAACTAAGCAAAATACAACTAAGTTAAAAACTTATTTTGAAAGACAGTTTGGTAACCACTGGGAGGAATCCTGTCTGAGTCGATGTGTAATTATACATTACTGAGGCTGTACTGTGGAAGCTGGGTAAATGGTGGGCTTATTTCAAAATGTCTCACTAATACATTGAAGCGGAATTTTTGTATTTCTTCATGGACTTTTGGTGAGAACAAGTCATGATGTTTCTATACGCCACTGTTCTTTGCAAGTTACCTTAACCCCGACTGTCAGTTTATCTGTGCAACACCTATAAATTGTGATTTTGGCAGTGCCTCCTGGCAACACCATTGCCGGTTGCCAGTGGCCAAGGCTGATGTTATTCTTCTCTCTATTCTTCCTGCGTTCTGTGTAGAGGTGGAGGGGAACGGTAATGTGAGAAGTAAAACCACCTTCATGCAAACACACTAACCAAAAGGAAACACTCCTGCATAGAGTTTGGTTTTCACACCTTCAGGCTTCAGGTTATGTCTCCAAAACTTACAAAGATTGTGCTTGCTTTATGGCCCAGTGATGTCATGCTGTCAGACAATAAACATGAGCAAAGGTTTTGCATTTTGTAGGATTATTTCAAACTTCAAGTGCTTTACACACCCAAAAACTATGGAAATGTCTATCAGTTCTACTGACCTTAAAAGCAAACCTTAATTTCCCAAGTGCATTCTCTTCTGATGACCTTAGAGAAAAGACAACATCCAGCTGCTATTTTGACTTTTGAATTCAGGTGTGGAAAATGTGTATATACTTCACATTCTTGAAGAAGTGCAAGACTCAGTGCTCTTGGCAGCACCTGTTAAAAAAATTTAAAAAACAAAATAATGGCCCATGAGGATCAATCTGTAAAAAAAATTTGTGCCCTCCACATTCTATTTATTTTATCAGCTGCAGGAGCCATTTTGAGTCTCTGTTTTTCTATATATTTCGGTCTACATATAAAAGAAATTATGCAAAGCATCACATACAGGAAATTATTTATACCGAATACACCAACAGGCTTGAAAAATACTGTAAGAGTGTACTGCCACCTAGTGCCAACTGAGCAGTCGGTACAAGAGTGAAGTCGACTTTTTGCCATGAAATCATAGCAGTTGCACCCTTGAAAATGACAAGTTGATATTTAAATACTTATACTAAACAATGTGCATGAAAATATGGCAAATCTGCTGTCTCCAAATGAATTTGATGAGTGTATTATTAAGTAAATTCATTATATCAAACGTACAAACACGACTGAGACAGGAAGACGATTCACAACTTGCACTGTTTGCATCAGGAAGTTTGTTCGTAGAGTACCTTGTTTCCAATTCCAAGGTCCATAAATCCATTTTTCAGTAAGTTTCAGACATCTTTCCATCTATTCCCATTTTCTTAAAACTTCAGCTAAAGCTATAATGAATAATGCCATAATTTAAAAAGTGCTGCTCTATCCTCCATCATTAGTTACTTTTAAACTTTTTGTATGCGGTTATGTAGTGTTTATCTTCAGTGCAAAATCCAGATCCATCCAATCGAAACACAGACCAGTCGTCTTGACTGTGTTTAAACTTTTAAAATATGTCTGCCTTCCCGTAGCGGGGTATGCAGTTTGCACAGCCCAGAAATTGCTGATAGGAATTCCAATTATGCTACACACTCACTGTGGTTTTGGATCTGCAAATTTGCCTAGGGGGAATTCTGTCTAGCGGTCTGAAAAAATAACCTAAGAAAAAACACACCAAAATAATCAATAAAAATGTTTTAGCACATTTATTTTTTTCTTCAGGCACAATGGACTGTGAGACTAAAGATATTTGTATTGTAAGTGTTAGCTTCAACCAGCCAAAACAATACAGTTAAATTAGTTGCATATCAACAAGGAGTACAGTCGGCTTCAGCTATGACAGAACAGTGACAATAAGCTCCTTCACTCATTTTTCACTTGAAAATTAAAAGCCTCTTTCTGAGGAACAGGAAGGCTAAGTAAGTCGCCCCACCCAGTATTCCCACCAACAAGGTGGTGCCAATAAAAGACGGAGCCCTCTTCTTGGCTACGCGAAAGGCCGCTGGCAAGACGGCTGAGATGAGGATGTTGTTGACGTTGCCCAGCACCTTGCGGAAGGCAGGCCGCTCAATGACCCTCTCATAGTAGGACTCCACGTTGACCCGGGTCCCGTTGCCCCAGTAGCGGCGTGACAGGCCCAGGAACTTGAGGCGGTGCAACGTGACGGCGAGAGACACGTCAGCCATGCTGAAGAACTCCCCGCACAACCAGGCCTGGGTTCCCTCCTCTACCTCACATGCACAGCAGGTCACCGCGGGACCAAGAATAAGAAAGCAAAGGCCGTGTTTAAGACATATACACACACACGCACACGCACACACACGCGCGCGCGCACACACCCCTGAAACAGCCTCAGAAGGCAGCCATAGTACAATAACAGAGCGTGAAGTTATACAGGTCTTTATTAAAGTTATTATTTGTGTTACTTTTGTTATCCATCCATTATCCTTAACCGTTTTCTCTTGGGGAGGGCAGTGGCAGGATCCAGATTACCCCAGAATGACTTAATGGTATCAATGAAATAATACCCTTGACACACATCACACAACATAAACAGACGAGGCTAAGTACACACATATTTCTCCCAAGTTTTGCCTTCTTTTCAGGTCAGGATGTTCCAGGACTGCATCACTGAACAAATCTCATAGTCAGTCATCTCACCTCTGATCTCTTACCTGGGGTCTCCTCAATCCTCCTCTGAAGCTCCGTTTCCACCTGGTCCATAACATTTTCCAGTTCGTCCAGGATCTTCTTCAAGTATTTCATATTGTCATGCTCCAGCAACTTGGACTGAAATAGAGACACACCAAGCACACCAGTGGCACAGGTGCGTTAGCATCAGTCACGGTGAAGAATGGCACTGTGACATCATGTGCGTGAGTCTATTTCACGTTCTGTACTCTCAACTCAGCTGCTGCTCTGTTTTTGGGTAATGAACATAAGAGGAATCCCACCCAAGTGAACACCCCAGCAAAGTTATCATGATTTTCAGCTACTTAAAAGATACCAGAAACCAGTACTCAATAGGGCTACAGACATCATTGCTTGAATATGGGTAAAAATCATGTACCTTTATACTGGTAAGGTTTTCTTCCAAAAACTTGTTAAACTATATACAATGCCCGGCCGAAAAAAATAAGTCACACACTCTAATATATTGTTGGACCGGCTTTAGCTTTGGTTACGGCACACATTCGCTATGGCATCATTTCAATAAGCTTATGCAACATCACAACATTTATTTCCATCCAGAGTTGTATCAATTTTTCACCAAGCTGATGATGGGAGAGTCGGACCGCCGCGTAAAGTCTTCTCCAGCACATCCCAAAGATTCTCAATGGGGTTAAGCTCTGTGGTGCCCGTATCCATGTGTGAAAATGATGTCTCATGCTCCCGGAACCACTCTTTCACAGTTTGAGACCGGTATGTCCTGGCATTGTCATCTTGGAATATGAAGAAAAAATCCATTGATGAAAAATCTGGTCATTCTGTATATTCAGGTAGTCAGCTGACCTCGGTTTTTGGATACATAATGTTGCTGAACCTAGATCAGACCAGCTGAAGCAACCCCACATCATAACACTAAGTTAAATCCAGGTGGTGACTTTTTTTTTTGGCCGAGCAGTGTATATTGCAAATTCTTTCATGTATGACCGAGACGAGAAATAAATGGAAACCCTATTTTTATGATAAAAACTTGTTTCACAGCACTTTTTGCATCTGAGTTGCTGCCAGTGAACAGCTTCAAATCTTTTCTGGAATAATTTTTTGTGCTGCTTGGCAAGTTACACGTTACTCTAATAGTGTGAAGGCCTAAAGAGAGCATAGAAGTTGGCCAAAAATGACGCCTTACTTTGAGACGCCTCTGCTTTGCAATGTAGGCCTCCTGAAGCTCTGGGTTCTCAGCTGCCAGCTTCTTCAGCTCTGACTCCGTGTTTCCTATCTGTGCTGCAGGAAGGGAAATGCACAACCAGGAATCAACACACGATAACACTTACATGGTGCAGAAGGTACCGCACTCGCTCATACGGTGTAAAGGAAGTCCTGCTGCTCAGACCCACATTAGTATATTGGCCTGGGGGGCCTGGAGAGGGAAGTCAGTGGCTTAGTTCACCTCTCTGTGTTCTTATATAACTAAACATAATATTCACTGATTATTTTTGGAAAATCCATGTGCACAAATTAACGGAAGAAACTGAGTCACAGCAGCAAATGTTTGACTGGACCACAATGGAACACAAAGATTATGGTCATAAGACCTTGAATGGTTTGGAAGGTGCTGTAGAAAAGTCCCAAAAGGCTCAAACAGCTCAAACACTTCAAGCAGAACACCAAAAGCCTGTTCTGGTTTAGATCTTCCTTTACCAAAGACGGGCAGAATCACACATGCAAAAGGGGGCTGCTGTGTTCAGTGCGCTGCCAAGTTAAATTAACATCAATAACGTAATGCTGTCAAAAAGGAAAGGGTCCGTGAAGAAGGAAATGTTCACGTCTCGCCTTGTTCCACAAGGGGTACAGTGTGTACTGCTAGGCTGTGCTGTTGCCAGTCTGCTCAGTTTTCAGAAATGCTGAGAAGTGCTGACAAGTTCTTCTCAAACGTACTCTTAACACCCTTTAAAGCGATAAAAATCACACGGACTGTACTGAAAACCAACAGCTAACATCATACTGGTTGCAGGGACACGCATGCAAAAATATACATAGTAGAAATGGTCAGGCATTGCACAAAAAGAACTTCTATAATTAAAAATGTAACTTTGGACAAAAGATTCAACTTGGACTGTGGAAGAGACTTGAAAAAGGTTTTCTGAATATACAGGTTCTAGTGAATTTGCTCAAATGGACCAAAAGCAGAACCACATGTGCTTTTCCCATCCCTTTTTATTAATAATAGTTATAAATACACAAGTACTGGCACGTGGGCGGGTGTGGATCTCACCACGGATCCTGGCGGACGCGTATGCAGGTATGTGGGAGTCCACAGTGATCTCTGGGTGCAGGATACAACCATGGGTGTAGGCGTCCATCTGCAGGGAGTCCAGCAGCTCTCGGTAGTGCTGTACCCTGGGGTAGTACATACTGCCCTCCTCTGGGATCAACCTTGGTGTAGTTTCTGATGGAGAAACATTGTTAACAAACAGGAGTGTAGTGTAAATCCCATAGAACCCATCTATTCCTACAGGGCAGCAGTCATCATAGTAGCCATGGACACAGCCTTGCTACCAGGAGGCTGCAGGGTTAAGTCATGATGCAGCACTTTAAATCCAAATTTTTCTGGTAAAAAAAAAAAATACTGACCTACTCCAAAGGACAAAAGTTCTGGCCACTTTGCATAAAACTGTCAGCCAAGCAATGAATTAGTAATACGTATTAATGTATTAATAATACTTGATTAATTAATAATAATTAATGTTACTGTTTCATAAAAAGTCATTAATCTCCCTCAACATTATGCCAAAATAAAATGAATCAAAGCGGCAAACAAAAAAAATGGGTTTGTAAAAATTGCATGGCACTACAGTGTGGTAATGCACTCATGCCAGCGCTTGAAGACCCCCATGGTTTGAGAAAAGTGAATCATTAATGCAGCCATAGTAATGCAAGTATTATATTAGTATATTATTTACCTCGGAGAAACATTTTAAAATTATTTTTCTGCAAAACTCATTAAAATTAAACCCTTTCTCAGTTGTGTATCACTATGATATTTTTCCTAAATATTTTGGCTTGGTTTCGGTTTTTTTCTTTGTGTGAAGGAACGTGACACATGATTCTGTGTTTTTATTTTGAACAGCTTGCAACCAATCTTCTAATGTTTTGTAATACTGAAAATTATACCAAGGGGAAGTACTCATGTTTAGCAGCAGAATGACTGACCATGACCAAGAATGAGCGACCAGAATATTTATAGCTAAAGAGCAACAGAGTGCATGCATATGAATATTCTTTATCTATCATAATACACCGGCACACTTACTGAGTATACAAGGCTGCAGAATATACAACTTAGACAATAAAATCCAGTCCAGTATGAACAAATTAAAATTTACAACATGCTTACCTTGTACTTTTCTCCTTTTTCAGCAATATTTCTACAACAGGAATATGGAACTTGAAATGGGACCGTGCCGGAAAAAACATACAAAAGGAACATAAAAAAATCATGACGTAAAAAAAAAGGTGTTCAGAATAAAGCAAAAATAAACGCTTTATATGTAACAAATAAAAGTTGTGTGTTAGTGTATTGAAGGGTAACAAGATGAAGAAGAAAGCACACACCTTTCCACAGAGTTTGTATGCATGCAGTAGGCCTTGAATACAGTAGAGTACACATCACAGATGGCAGGGTACACACCCACACACAGGAGGGTACACATCTCACACAGTAGGACTCAGATCACACCCAGTAGGGTTTGGGTCACAGAGTGGCAGCCCTCACCATCTCTGAAGCGCTCCTCCAGGTAGTCTAGGATCTGGGTCGGCTCGCAAATGACCCTGTCCCCATGCACAAGGACAGGCACTTCGCCAGCAGGGTTCAGCCTCATGAACCACGGCTCGTTGTGCTCGTTCAGCGGAAGACTCACGTCGTGCTCCTCGCACTTCAGCCCCTTCTCTGCTACAGCCAGCCTCACCTGAGCAGAGGGGGGACCACAGTTGGGGCAGCGTCACACGGACTCACCGCTCTCTCAAGGGTTTAACATTGGAAACACAGATCTTCTAAGTCCAAGGCAGAAACTCTAATGACTATGCCACCTGCTGGCCCACAGAAAAACATGCATAGAAGACAAACAGAAGAATATTCTAGAGGGTAGAGACACGTATACATATCCATCCATTATCAGTGTCGCCTGTCCAATACAAGGTCACAAGGGTCAGGAGCCATTAGAGGAGTCCAGATTAAAGTCTGAGGACAGCACAGTACAAGGGCGCTCTGGACAGGACGTGAGTCCATCACACAGAAATCATAGACACACACACACTTATTATTATTTATCCTTTGTAACTTTTAAATTGCATTTTACTGTGTTGAACCCATTGCCTCACAGTATAATTTCAAAATGAGTGGACGCTGTCTTTCCAGGCGGCGACGCTCGTCTTGTTTACACCCCACATGTGCGCGACTCACACACGGCGCCCACGGCCCATCCCAGGGTCGCTCTCCGCCGCGGCGGTGCTGAAGCGGCTCACCTTCTGCGAGCTGAACGACTGCGTCCAGTGGTACAGCAGGAGCCTCTCCGCGGCCCCCGCGGCCACGCACTTGCGCTCCTCCTCCGCCGCCTCGTCCGCCTGCATTTCGGTGCCTCCACGGGGCTCTCCGTCGCCCGACGCCATCTTCGTCGCCTCCGACTGCTGTCACCGCGATGACGTCAGAGAGCTCGTGTGCGCGGCTGCGCCTGGCTGTCGTTTCTCTGGACGCGGCGACGAGTTTTACGCCTTTTTACACCCGAGTCCCTTCTCAGTGCGAATATATTCAGCAGCAGAGAAACTGGGCCCTCAGCAAACGTCGGACGAAGCAGAAATGGAGTGGATAATAAAAACGTTTGCGCTAATTGCACAATCGTGACGTTTCCGCTCGAAAATATTGCCGGAGCTCGGCAGGTGGCGCTCTAACACCACTTACATCGATTTGCCGAATTTTGCACCGGCAAGTTTGCGCCTGCCTTGTTATAGCATGGTAATAATTATTGGAACAGGATATAAATTAAAAGAGAAAGCAATAAATTATTGTTTCACTACGACATTATTTATTTTGGGAAAAAAAAACTGGTACAAATTATTTACAAGTGTAGAGGTAGGACCCAGCCCAGGGTCATTTCTCATTCAGCCATAAACGTCAAGCGCACAATGACAATAAACCAGCATTTATTTTTATTTATTTATTTTTATTTCACTGGGTTTGTAAGTTTAACTACATTTTCAGTTTTCCTTTATCGCTCATGCATTTTGGTAAGAGGTTCCCTTTGAAAATTGACAATGAAAAATTACATTTCGATCCCTCCACTTGCAAGTGATGTGACAAAGTTTTGTCTGATAATTCATTGTTTTAAGCAAAGATAATCTGAGAAAGTGTTTTCAAGACTCAACCTGTGGCATGAAGAAAAGTCAGTGATAGGCAAAAAAAGTTGTGCTGCATGTGGGAGAGGTGACACCCAGTGTACCGCCCGGGCTCTGCAGGGTCCCATGGGCGTTCGACCCTGGGACACATGATGTCACCCATCAGCCTCTGTGCAGCCAGGTCAATTTGTCTTTTTAATATTTTAATCATGCTTCAGCAAGCAAGCTGCCGTCGGAACTGCAGCAAGGGCTTCTGCTGCCTCGCAAACTATGCTGCCTAACAAAGAGCACGCATGTACACATGAATAACTGGCACATATTTCCAAATGAAAGAACCCTTATAAACATAACTCAGAAATAAAATCTTTACAGCTATTTTCCTCCTAAGACCCAGACATTCATTTTTGTTCAGTCTAGAAGGTACAAAATTTGTTCCAAGCATCTCCTTAGCTGTGTCCTTAGGCACCTTACAGAGGACAGACTATGATTTTAAATGGCATCACATTTGGGGGTTCCCTTGAGAATAATCCAAGAAATATATCAAAAAGCTTTCCTTAATTGGGAAATTTCTCTTATTATTATTATTATTATTATTATTATTACAACACCCTTATACAGAAGGTACACAAGGGAGCGGGTCCACAGTCTGCAGAGAAGAGCGGAGAAAGAGACAATAAACAGTAAAAAGATAATAAAGATGAAAAAATAATATTTAAAAAATCTGCATATAAAGAACATAAATACAAATGCCTAGCAAAATCAGGCAGCAAGCATTCATATACATATGTACATACATATTGCTTGCTGCTAACTTTTTTTAATCTCTCCCTCATTTTCTCTTACAGTTATGATGTAACAATAGTATTTTAACAAATAAATACTGTTAAGGAGCTTGTATTGTGGGTTAAAACACCACACTACCTAGATTAAATTACAGCGCTTTTATTTGTTTTACATTTGATTTATTATTAGAAACATATTTGAGGTATTTGAAGCTTTTGACTCTTGAGTGCCCCTAACAGTTGTGCAGGGCACTTCCTGTCTGCTGGGGTGTCGCTTTACATTAATTTGCCCGTTTCCTGCTCTCTCAGCTCCTGCTATGGTTGCTCTGCCTCAGCACATCACTTCTGCTCCACTTACTGTGTTTCTACAAGAAACCCAGCCTGATCTTACATTTTTTTCTGCCCACCCTCAGGGTCAAAGCAAAGACCCCCTTCCCCCCCACACACGGTGAAATTAGGCCCAATAATAACAATAGTCCGAGTTGCACCAACTGGTTTCCTTTTGAATTAAGCAACAATTGTTCTTTTGAGTTTTTCACCAGGCTACACTTAGTGCAGCGGTTTAGGTTAACTAGAGTGGTGCGTCTTGTTTTAACATATGGAAAGGGGGGGTGCGGTTCATTTGAAAGTGTGCTGGGGGGATCATGGGGTGGAGGGGGGGCTGGTGTCAGTGCAGCCACGTGTAATGATCTCTGGCCCTTTGGGATGGCATCTCCCTGGAGACAGAATTACAACGCATGGGTGGAGTGTGTGTTTCACAGCTCATTAGTGTCCCGAGCTTCGGAGGTAAACGCTTTATTTACAAAAAAGGTCCGATCGATGGACTCCTGCAACTGACTGTATGGTCAGCGGTTTGGTTACTGTGTGACATCAGAGAAACAAGGTGGGCTGCTGAGGCTGGATATTGATCTGCTGTGTGAAAACTGTGGATTAAAGGTAACCCAGGGTTTGGCTAGTGTGGGACAGAACATATGCTGGTTTTTCATTGCTGTTTGTTTTAGCATGCTGGGTCAGCTCTTATCGTCGGTGTTGTCACACAGTCTGTCCCAGCTGGTCCGTACATGTCACCGGACTGTTTTGATTTTAGTCTGATTTTGCGCTTCGGTTAATAAAGGGTCCTGTAGGGTTAATCCTTATATTTTACCAGCCTTGGAGCAGTTATACAGCAGCAAGCACCCTGTGCTTTAAAGTCACCATCAACGTCCACTTGTCCCTAGTCAGGGTCTGGGGGGTCGGGAACTCGGGGAGTCATGGGCCAGGCAGGATGCACCCTGGATGGGACACCAGTCCGACACACAATTCAGGCTGTGAAGGCCAACTTTATAGACAGTCTTACTCCGCTTTTCTGCCTGTACTGCTGTACAAGTTGGGGATTATGTGTCTTGTGCCACACTCGCATACCCCAGTTTACCTTATTTTCCCATCCCTGCATTTATCCAAAAAACTGGAAACAAAATTGGAGGCACAGACTAATCGGTGCTCTAACCCAGCAAGACTGTAAAAGGTTTGTCTATCAGATAATAATAACTTACGGTGTTACTGTAGCACTCAGCTTTGTCCGATGTGACTTTTGTATTCAACAAAATTAATTATTTAACGCATTTAACCACTCTTTCACAATTTGAGCCCCATGAATCCTGGCATCTTGGAATATGAAGAAAAAAATCCATTGATGGAAAAACCTGGTCATTCAGTACATTCAGGTAGTCAGCTCACCTCATTTTTTGGGCACAGAACATTGCTGAACCTAGACCTGGCCAACTGAAGCAACCCCGAGTCATAATACTAAGTTAAATCCAGGTGGTGACTGTTTTTTTGGCCGGGCGGTGTATATAAACATAGGGTGTAATATGATTTCATACTGAAACGGGGGCCTAAAAATTTGCTAGGTGCTGGGGGCCCAAAAAAATATTAGCAGTAATATTCAGCAGAATTCGATAGAAAAATCATCTCTGTGTGAACGTTTAGTTCTTCTCGGCTCCCACAGGTTGTCGTTCGACAAATATTAATAGTTATCCAGTGAAGAAAAAGACCAATTTAATTTATTTCATTTCCCTCTGACCAGAGGACGCTACTTTCTTTAGCACTTTTATTGCTTTATTGCATTATCGGGAGAGTGTGTGCGGGTTGTGTGCGGGCGTGGTGGAGTGAGGGGGGGGGGGTTGCTCCCGCCTCGCAGCGGGGTGCGGCGAGAGAGAGAGCGAGAGAGAGAGAGAGAGAGAGAGAGAGAAGTCATAACGCAAACAAGAAGCGGCGGCGGGAGCAGCGCGCGCGGCTCCGGTAACCGCTCGTCGTCCTCGTGCTGCCGCGTGCACGCAGACGCCGACATTCGCCCGCGCGCGTGTCGCTCACGCAGATGATCGGCTGAGACCCTGAGGGCGGCGCACGTCCTCGCCGGTCCGCACAGCGCGATCGCGCTCGTCCGCACCGCACCGCAAGGCACCGCACCGCACCCTCCGCTCGCACCGCTCGAGGCCCCTCGCACCCGCTTCTGAATGACGGGCGGCCGCTTCGATTTCGACGATGGGGGCACGTACTGCGGCGGCTGGGAGGACGGCAAAGCCCACGGCCACGGCATCTGCACGGGCCCGAAGGGCCAGGGCGAGTACGCGGGCTCCTGGGCGCACGGCTTCGAGGTGGTGGGCGTGTACACGTGGCCGAGTGGCAACACGTACCGCGGCTACTGGGCGCAGGGCAAGCGCCACGGCCTAGGTGTGGAGACCAAGGGCAAGTGGACGTACCGCGGCGAGTGGAGCCACGGCTTCAAGGGCCGCTACGGGGTGCGCCAGAGCCACGGCACCCCGGCCAGGTATGAGGGCACGTGGAGCAACGGGCTGCAGGACGGCTACGGCGTGGAGACGTACGGAGACGGCGGTAAGAGCCCGGGATTGGCGCTCCTTTCTTGTTGCGCCCAAAAAGTCATCATCATCATCATCATCATCGTCATCATCACCACCACCAGTAGCCTTTAGTTATCTGACACCTGTTTCCAGGGCAACTCACACTGTTACATAACCAGTGACACTGTATCAGTTCAGGGTAACCAGGTTAACCAGCACTGGTACAGCAGCATCGGTGCATCGGGTCAGGGTAGCCGGCACTGATCGGGCAACACTAGGGTAACCAGGGATGAAGTAAGATTTCTCTGTTACTTGTGCAGCAATATATGTCTCAACATATTTCAGCATTAATAATTTGTCTAGCCTAGCCAGGATGGTTTGGAATTAAGGATGACAGGTAGTGAAGTGGTTCAAGCTTTCACCTTCCGATCAAAGGGTATGGGTTTCAATCCCTGTTCCCTCTACGACACCTTGAGTAAAGTACTGTGCTTAACCTGAGTTAATTATAACCACCGTATATAGCTTAGTGTAATAAAATGACATAGCACAAATGAATTAACTGAAAGTTTAAAAGTACCTTGACCAAGGGTTACTACACCAAAAGAGGGATTTGAACCCTGAGCCTTCAGGTTATAGTGAAACAGCTTGAAGCAATACATTACCTGCTGTGTCGTGCTTTGTATTTTCCTGGATGTAAAGACTGCTCAGTGTAAAAGGACTGCTTGAGTTCACCAGAGTTGGTCTGTAAATATGCAGTATAAAATATGTTTCAATATATGTTTATTCACATATTTACTCAGTGCATTCTTAAGAACTATTGTGAAAATGTGTTTAGAAGCATAGATGTGTAGTTTGAAGGTTGGTTCAAGTCCCACTCCGTTACCTCTGTAGTGTAAATAGGACAAAATGCACAGTCAATGGGACAGGTGCTGCGTTGGTCTGCCACATCCTACACGTTTTGTTCACACCTGCGTGCAGTTTTGAAATCAGGCCGTCATCCTCATAGTTTGACTTCGCCACTTATTAATCTGCATGAATTGGCATTGTAGTGAGAGAGTGCTGTGTCTTCTGATGTCGCCTGTATCTTGATGGGTGCAGGACAGGGCAGCGTGCTTTCATGGAGGTCATGGGGTCTAATAATAGTCACGTTTGACACCAGATCCGTTTTGACCAGCACCAACCCAAGGAAATGTGGGCGATCATGTTTCTTCACTCCAATACTTTTATTTTAGTGTCCGTCTCGCAGCTCTTCGCAGACCACAAATGCCAGTCAGAGCTTTTATTTGAGCGCCATTTACTTAAAATGCTGAGGTGCATTTTCAGTTTGACTGAATCTTGCAGGTGCTGGTGTTACAAGGACAGGTCCAGGTTTCGTTGATGGGGGGGCTGTTGACGGACCTCAGTCCTTGAACCCCTGTGCAACTGCAGCTAATTCAAAAGATTTGGTTCAGCTATTATAGATATGGTAAAATATATGCTAATTATTTTAATATATTTCAAAAAAAAAAATTGGAGGTATAAAGGGTTGTGATCAGAATTTAAATATTTGTTCCTTACTCTCCTACAGTATATCGTGTGTTCACAATACATATATGTATATCATTACTTAAAATATCAGGACAATATTTTTATTAAATAAGTACTGCTAGTTCTGTTACAACTAATAATAATGGCAATAAGATATCTCATAGTAGTATCAGTAGTTTAATTGTTAAAGCACTTGGCACTTTTAACACATTCGTCTCAGTAGTACTACGAAATTACATGATGCATTTTACATGTTAATGAAAAACCACTTAAGATGTTAGACAAGTCATTTTCAAATGATTTACCTGTTTATACAAGAGGGTATTATTGCTACCAAAATTGACAGTAAATACTTTGATCAAGGGTACAGCAGCAGGAATGGGATTCAAACCGATGAACTTTCGGTTGCAAGGTGATGGTGCTGATTACTGTGTTGCATGTGTCCCCAGTGACAAAGAAATAAGTGCATTTTATCCAGGTGTTGACATATTTCTCACTGTCATTTACTATAGTAACGTTGTTTGTTTGGGACTTTGGAGTTCAAGAGTTTAAAAATCTGAAGTGTGGACCTTCCTCTAGCAGTGTAACATTTCAGGCCTATTGCTCACTCAGTTGTATGTAAAATGTCAACCTGCACGTTAGTGCAGGTTATGAAATACAGTAAGGCCTCCTAGTATTAAAGATCTGGAAACTTTTGTCAAAATACCTGACGTACAGTTCTGCCAGCAAAAGCATGTTTTCGCCCCCTCTAATGAGCATTTAATAAAAGGCCATTTCCTTTCTCGAAATGAGCTGCTGGCGGCACAGAATGCCAGCTTCCCTCACGACTCCCTCAACAGTGATCAGGCTGGCCGGCGACAGAGATGGCATGTGTTGGCTGTCAAAGACATGGCAGTATAAAATAACTCATTTTAATTATTAGTAATGCTTTACTACTCATTTGGTTGAGCTATCAAGGTCTAACAACTGGACAGCTATTTACAGGGCAACAGCTTGACTGACTGGTTGGCTTTACGATCAACATAGTTATGACTTCTGTGACTGTTTGAATTTTATGTTATAATTCATATTTCAGTACATTTACCCCAGCTTTAGAGAGAGAGAGAGAGAGAGAGAGAGAGAGAGAGTGTGTGTGTGTGTGTGTGTGTGTGTGTGTGTGTGTGTGTGTGTGTGTGTGTAAAATAGTTTCTCTGTCTCTTGCTGACATCTAGATTTGAATCTCCATGTCTTATTTATATGTACATTAAAGATAATGAGAAGAAAAAAACAAAACTGTAGACCCTAAAATAAGCTCAATTGTATTGTTTGTGGGTTTTGGACTGCAGATTGAAATGCAGAACAAAACAGCCCCCCCATCCACCCCCCCTCGAAAATTGCCATTTTAAAGTCCTCTCATGCTTTTATGTAACATAATCCGTGTGGTTAGGCGTCTCCTATGAACGTGAGAGCCATAGTTCTTCAGCTAGATGGTCTTCAAGCTCGTCTCGTCCTGGTCCCTGGTCTTCAGCATCTGTTCGCTGGTCCCACTGGGCCACTGTGTGGATTGTGCAGAATTCAGCCTTGCCTTCCATCACTGACCAGTTCTCACGTTTCACTTCCCACTGAGATACACTGACCCTTCTGGGAAATTCTGAGCAATCCTCAAGCTCAGTGAGTGAGACTTTAAACTACTTTTTCAGCTCACTCAAGGATAGTAATACTGTATATATAAGATTTTTCTTTTCATGGAGAAGAATTCAGTATTGTTTATACTTAGAACATTTCAACCCCATGTGAAGTTAATACCATCCATTAAGCATCACCCCTGAACCACACATTTTTTCCTGAAAGTAATTTTTTTTAGTACAGGCAGGTTTACCTTATAAGAACATTAACATTATGATCTCTGGTCTCCTTACTACTTATAGAAGGTTAATTTATTATTGTGTTTAGGGCTGGATTCTCATAATTTCCCCATTATTTCAATCTTAAGTATTAGCTAAATAACACCCTCACACCCTGAGGTGTGTCCTATTAGTTTTTAAAAAATCATGTAGAAATTTTTTGGCTTTAATGATCCAGTGTCTTTGAATGTTAATCATTTTTACTCTTCCGGTACTCTGTATACCTTGGTAAATGCATTGTTCTTAAACCAAATGTAGAGGATCTGTTTAGACTCTACAAAAAGACAGAAAACAATATTCCAACATGCATTAGGCCTAATACAGGTGTTTTTTTTGTCTGTTTTATAAATGATTCATTTGCCATTCTTAACCACGTTTGACAGTTAAGCAGTTCCCAAATAAGATACTAAAGTGTCTGCGGTACTTAAGATCCTTAGTGTGCCAGTTACCTTTATACGTTTTAAAACAAATATCTTGTGTTGCCACCAACCAAAGGAAATTTTAGAAGCATTCTAAGAGGAGCCGAGCAGGGTGGGTCCTAGGCAGCGGGATATTGAGGACAGCTTTGAAAGCCAACAAGCACTGGCACAAAAGATGCATATTTTATTTCACTGGAAACACTCTGGCCATTCATTACATAAGGCTGCAGAAGTGCACCTTACTGAAGATCTGCTGTTTTCCTCGTTCGTTTCCAATGACATCCTTAAGAAGGATCATTATTTCTTAACTAACAGTGCATGTTGTAGAACATAAGCTTTCTTGTAGGAGATCACTGGGGTTTCAGTGGGTTACCACCTGGCTGTGTGTAAGAAATGCAATGGACATCGACACCATTTTGCCTCTAACATTAAAGGAGAAAGAAAAACCAACAACCTTGAATCTTATTGGTGTGTTGTTTAAATTTTGCATTGAAGAAGGATGCATAATGATGATAATTTCCGAGACGACAACGAAACTGTTAAGTAACTTAGTTTTAATTTTATAATATGAGTCATCTCTGATAGAGCAATTATTATATTCTAAAAATTTTCTAGCGACATTAGACAGATGGATTTTTTAATTAAATTTGATGTTTTACCAGTTAATTCAGTCTGTAGGTTAAATGAAAACTCACAGGACGAGAATATTTTAATTACATTTCCCTTTTACTTCCCGATGATGGATAGTCTGTACAAATGTAGAGCTGTTCTTTATTTAAACAGAACAGAAAGAGATTACAGGGTCCATTAAAAAAAAGTTTATAAACAGTAGTAATTTATGTTGTGGGAAAGGATGTGGAGTGGTAACCTGGTGGTTGTTGGTTTGTGCCTCACCTCCTGCAAAACAAAAAGAAAAAGAAATGCACAAAATTGCTCATTGTTACAGCGCTGTGTAAATGGGTGCATATCTGTATTGCAAAGTGTCATGTAAACACCAGCAAATGGGCCTGCGATGTCAATATTTTAGGTGTGAAAGACTGAATTTGACTCACTGATGTGACGTGGTGATGCTGATTGCTAATGAACCCCAATTCTCTGTCCTATAAGGGACATACCAGGGCCAGTGGATGGGAGGGATGCGCCATGGCTACGGCGTACGGCAGAGCGTGCCTTACGGAATGGCTACGGTCATCCGCTCGCCGCTGCGCACCTCGCTGGCCTCCCTCCGCAGCGAGCAGAGCAACGGCTCCGTCCTGCACGATGTCACGGCCGACACGCCTGCTGGGAGCCGTGGTGGCTTTGTCCTCAACTTTCACAGTGACAGCGAGGTGGTGACGGGCAAGAAGAAGGGCTTGTTCAGGCGGGGCTCGCTCTTCGGCAGCCTGAGGCAGCTGCGCAAGTCCGAGTCACGGACATCGATATCGAGCAAGCGCAGCTCAGCGCGCAGCGACGCCGCCATGAGCCGCATCAGCTCCAGCGACGCAAACTCTACCGTTAGCTTCGGCGATGGCGACCTGCCCGACGAATACTTCCCTGCAGAGGACAACGTGGATGCCACCACCACGGAGTCTTACATGGGGGAATGGAAGAATGACAAGCGGAGTGGCTTTGGTGTCAGCGAACGCTCCAACGGGATGAAGTATGAGGGCGAGTGGCTCAACAACCGCCGGCACGGCTACGGGTGCACAACGTTTCCGGACGGCGCCAAGGAGGAAGGGAAGTACAAAAACAATGTTCTGGTGCGCGGCATAAGGAAGCAGCTGATCCCCCTTAAAAACCCCAAAACAAAGGAGAAGGTGGACCGGGCTGTGGAAGGGGCACAGAGAGCCGCTGCCATTGCCAGGACTAAAGTAGAAATAGCCGCTTCAAGGTAAGTGTGACGTGCAGGTGCCACTCAGTCTCACCTGATTCATTCCAGTGCAGTCATGCAGCATCTTTGTCCTCAACCACTAGAAATGATCCCATTGTCCATACATCACAGGCCCCTCCTGTCTCCCCAAGTCACATTCTTCTGATTTTTTTCTACTGAAAATTCCCAAAAATTCTACCGGAAACTTCTCACAATAATTTGTCTGAAGTACGTTTTGCTTCCTTGACAGCCAAGCCGCTACCGTTAACCACCGTAGAGTTCGGTGAGTGTCCTGACTGTACAGTTCTCCTTCACTTTGAGGTCCAAACTGAGGATTTGAACAGCATCGGTCAAAAGTTTGAGTGCACCTACTGCAAAGGGGTTTTTTTTTTTTTTTTCCCCCCTTCCCCATAATTGACCGTGTTTAAGAGTAAATTTCAGGAAACGACTCGTGTCTTCTCACCTCTTCTTCAGCGGTTCCCAGAGCTATAGGACTCTTGTGTGTTGCTTTGCTTTCATTCTTCTGCCCAGTTCATCCCATACAGATGTCACCCAGGTTACTCAGGTATACACAAACTTCACGCTGGTCCTCAATACCTAGATGTTCAGTAGTTTTCTTTGCTGCCTTAGTTGGAAAACGTGATCTAACTTTGCACTGCGTGCATCTCCATTAGTATGCAAAGCGGCACTGTTATAATTATACAACAGTTACACAAATCCTATTTGATCCCCTGACTTGGCAGCTGTAGTGTTAAATGTGGCCTGGAGGACTGTGATTGTCAGTGAATCAGCGGTCTACTCAGCGTCTGCCTCCTTGACAACTATATCAAAACACCCATGAAAAAGCACGTAAATCTTGTGCCTGGCACCTTTTGGAGGAGGTTTTAGTACATGCCGTCTTCTACTTGTAGTGGTACGGTTTTCCTTTTTTTACAACAATGCTTCAAAAGCATCCCTGCTGTAGGGGATGCTGCAACGGGACGTTGATATTCAGATCACCGATCATGAAAACTTCTGTGGCAGCAGGGGCTGTAGTGGTAAGAGCTGCCTCCCTGGACTCAAAGGACCCACGTTTGAATCCCATTTACTGCTGTAGTATCCCTGAGCGAGGCAAGGTGCTTACCTAAACTGCTGCATTAAAAATTACCCATCTCTATTATGTGGGTAAATCAGTGTGAGTCACTTTGGAGAAAAGTATCGGTTAAACAAATTAATGTGATTTGTATAGCCAGTGGTTGTAGGGTGATGAACTTGAGGCATGAGATAAAGTCCTGATGGCATTTCTGCTGGGATCGAAATGATGGGAAGGATAGTAGCACCTTCATTAACAGTATGCTCAGCAGGAGATTCACTAAGAGCTTATTGTGCTCATCACGGCAGTGGCTCTTGCCCAGCGCTGTGGATGCGTTCGTGCCAAGATCCTCCGAAGCGTGCAGCTGTGTGCACGTGTTCCGTGGATTGGAGTCAGCGTGCTAAATGTCATAAGAGGGATGCTGGATGGGATTATTGGTACCTTGACCTTGGTATTTGACTGAAGAGACCCTGATCATAGCATCCCAACGCAACGATGGTGGTTTTGTGCCCCGCCGTAAGATAAACGGCAGTGATTTTGAGCGATGGGCCCGGCAAAATCCACACACTCCTCCATTAAAGGATTTCCAGTACTTACCCTAATAGGTTTCGGAAATAAAAGCTGCAGCCGTGAGGATGATGATGTGCGAGACAGAGACGGACAGGTTTAGAAGAAACTGATGTGAAAAGTATCAAAATGAAAACACAATTTTTCCTACCAGCATTAAGATAAGCACAATATGTGCCTGTTTTAAAGTCGTTTTCGTCTCAGCTTAGGACCTGCGCACTCGCATTCGCAAGTGGTGAAACACAAAATAATGTCATTTTTAGACAATGCTTTTAAGATTCTCACACTTTTGGTGGCAGATTTTCACAGGCAGTTACAATCACTCGGAGTGTTTTATCACCCCCACAGCAGTCATCTGATCGAGTCCATCTGGGCTGTTATGAAGGTCTATAAGTTCTGCTAGATTCGTGTTTCCTTCAGCCAGAAAACCAGCACACGGGAGTCACAAAGTGCAGCTGTGTATGCTTTGCTAAGTGGCACCGTGCCAGTGATATTGATCCTGTTCAGTTCCCTTTCACAGAGTCTGATGGGGCCAGAGTGGATGAGCAGAGTGCAGCCAGGCTGTAGTAAATGGAGATGCTCTCAATGGCGATGCGATATGAGGCAACCACTGATGGTAAACCAGGCCGGACAAGGGCCAACAAATCCTGTCAGCATGCCCTCCCCCCCCCCGAAAGGGTGTTTGGAATGCTGGTTAGGGCTGGTTGCCTATCACCCTGGAGCCCCTGCCCTGCCCCCACCTTCACCAAACCACCAATGAGTGGATCAATACTTAGCTAATACACCAGCTCCAACCAGCCAGCTTTTCTGAACAGAGGCACACAGCGGGAACGGGACCGCGGCATGGCAGGGCCAGAGTGGCCGCAGGTGCGCGTGGCATTCAGGCAGCTCTGTGTGGGATGAAGGTTGCTTACATAAGACCGAAAATGTGAATGGGACCGCGCTGGGGCGGTTGGGGGGAGGGTAGTCGCTCTGAAGTCTGTGCTGGGAGATAAGCTGAAGCTTCCGCCCCCCCCCCCCCCCCTTCCCCAGCTAGGACCAGGCCCTCATACACACCGAGGCCTCCTATCACCCAGCCAACAGGGGTATGTGTTATCTCTCTGCTGGGTACATGAACTGATGGCGTCTTTTTCCCTCTAACCAGTTAAAACACATCCTGCTGGAGACGGGTGTATGGTAGATAGCCTGCCATTCGCATAACACTCCATCTGAGCTGATGCCTTAGTCCAAAATATCAGGTATTCCAAACTACAGTCAGTGATGTACCCATATATGGAGCAGGGTAATTTCTGTGACAAATCAGGGTATGCACCCCAGTCAAGGGTGCTACAGCAGAAGAGCAGACTAGAACCTGGGTCCTCTGAGGAACTACTTCAGATGAAGCAAGTTAATATGAAGCCATGTTTCGTAATCTGTTGACAACAAAGCTGTGCTGTAAACAAGGAGAAATGTGGAACTGTAAATAATCTGTTATTTTATTACATACATTATATGTATTTGTCCTTTATCAGTGATATAGTAACTTTTCTGGTGCAGGATCACAGTGGTCTCAGAACATTGGGTATGAGTAGGATATACTCTGGTTGGAACAAACACACACACTACAGGAAACTAAGACTTAACGGTCTTTGGACTGTGGGAGGACAACAGCATGAACATGGGAAGAACATACGCACTCCACACAGCCTGATTCAAATCCATAGCTCAGGAACTATGGTACCACTGATACCTGTTGAATCATCTTGTCATTCCATTCTATATATTTCATATATTGTTTACAGAAGTGAGTATATTTGTGTTATAAACTGACAACTCTGCAGTATGCAGTAGTTTTCAGTTTCATTACTTGTGTTTAAAATTAGCATTTGTTTACATTATATTCTCCCCCTTCACTTGGTTCTGTTAATGATGATAAGGGCTCATTCTTGAAAGTGGCTTTTTAAAAGAAAGCCTCATAAACTGGCTTCAAGTCTTTCGACGCAAATAAGAAAATAATCCTTCCTGGAGCAGTTTGGCTTTTCTTTCTTCTTGCCGTCCTCTGCCTTTCACTTTGAAGCTATTGCCCAGCCGAAGGGTCGCCAGGATTTCACGGGGTGTGTTTGTGCGAGCCACTAGCTGCCGTTGGGACTGGGAGCGGCTGCACACGCATGCCCCCCACGGACCTCCCCGGCCCTTACCATGTTAGTACTGCACTCTGACTAAATAAGGCAATGGCACAAGTGGGCTTATCAACAGCAGACAGGAATACAGTCCCTCAACAGCTGATACGGTGGACCTCTGTGGCGCTGTCGCCATCATCCCTGGCTCCACGCACCCGGTCTGCGGTTCATCTGCATCACCTGCCCCCAGCACTGATTTCCGCTAGCGCTCCACTCTGCTTGGACCCCAGAAACAATGAAAGAAATGTGTGTGCACTCTGGAGAAGGAAGGTGGTAGCCTCCTGACCTCGGAGTTGTCACTTTTTATGTCAAAACTTACTATGGTGTGTCAGAGTGGCGAGTAAAAGTGTGCATGCGTTATTTATGCACTGGGGGCCCCAGCAGCACCATGGTTTCACCAGGCCTGGCTGTTCAGTGTCACAAGAACATGAAGCAGAACCTTTCAGGGTCAATCATTGGGACATTTGAAATGGTGTTAAAGTAGAGACACCGTTTAGGACTCAGTCTGTGTATTTTTTATTCTCTTTGTTATCTATGATCAGTAAAAAAAAGTGTCCATCTTTAAAGACCAAATATAAATCATGGCTTTAAGTGATTCATCGCTCATGGTGCTCAAAGCATCGGGTTTTGGTTTTCTTTTTTCGTCATCTTAATACGCTGTGCCCGATTAGCATGTTTGCTGTACTTTTATGCGGCACCTCACATAATTCGTGATGTGTAAAAGTGGAGCAGGCAAGCGATGGCTCAGTAGTGGTCCAGCGTATGAGGAGCACTACCACAGGCCGCAGGGAAAGATGCAGTAGGGTCCAGAGAGACTCCTTGCATAATTTTCATGAAGCGAGTGGAATTTTTCCTCTTAATTATGTCTGCCGAAGGCGTGCTGAAGAAGCTATCTGACAAACCGAGTGCTGTGTCGGTTTTAACCCTCTGGAAGAATCGATTTCACTTGCTTATCATTGCTGCCTTTGTTTTGGGAAGGTAATGCACTTAAAAGAGGAGATCCTCCAGAACAGTGTGCCCAGGTACAGGTCACATATGAAATGCCTTTCAAAGGATTTTTTTGCACTGCAAGCCAGGAAATGAGGTATTCATATTTATAAGGAACTATTAACATTACAGGTATTTGCAAGGGAAATGGCAGGAGTGCATATTTTGTGTAGCCTTTGGGTTTTTACTGCATGTGCAGAATGCATTATCAAATCAGTCGTTCGATCGCAGTTTCCCAGATCGCGTGAATTAAGGTTATTATAAAAAATGTACAGCAGAAACCCTAATAAATATATGCTGTTAAAAATGGATAAAAAGGCTAATATACTGACCGCTTAAAAGAAAGGGTTAAAGTGGAATCCAGTGACTGATTGTATATATCCAGCTGTATCTCATAAATCTCATTTTATCCTTATTAATTGGATGGCACGCAAGTGGAATATGTTTCAAATCCTATTACCAACATTTCTGAATTTGATCAAGGTAAAAAAAAATAATAATAATGTACATGTTGATCACAAGAGGCACAGAATTGAATTTCATGTAGAATAATGAGGAAGGATGTTCATAATGCATACGTTAGTCTTTCCTACATTTATACTGATATTTTTGCACCATTTTGCTCCTGTCCAGATTTCTGTAGGTTTATATTACTTTGACACATTATAAACAGAGAAAAAAAGGATGGAAATATATCAGAGGGTTATGCTTTTGTACGCTCTATTTCAATAAACTGTCTCCCCTTTGTATCTTATTTTGTTATATTTCACTTGTATTTCAAGGTCTCCAAGTCTTTTGCTTAAATTGAATAATAATTTAGAGTTTTTGGATGATCTCACTTATTGAGTTTCAGGGAGCCCATCGTCATGTGTATGCTCAGACATTGCTTATATTGATGTAACTGTGATACATTATACATAGTACAAGAGACCCTGGGCAGATGAGAGCAGGAGAGGATGGACAGAAGGAGCAGGACAACATATGAATTTTTTTGAATTTTCATTAACCACTTGGCCACTCCAGGATGATATTGGTCCATATCCTATCCTGGGATCACACGCACATTCACAAAATATGCAATAATGGCATTATAGTGTCTACAATTCACCGTATTCAAGTTATGCCTTTTGACTGTGGGAGGAAACCAGAGCACCCAAAGTAATCCCGCACAAACCTGGGGACAAGCCAACTCCACACAGACTGAGCTGGATTTGAACAGTGGTCCAAACCCATAGCCCACTGTTGCCACAGATAGCTATGAATATGGGTTCTTATTTTTCAACCTTCCTGATGGCTGCACATCCAGCACAGCTTTTTTCTTCTGGTTGCACATTTCGGCTCTCCAGAAGAGATTCTGAAAAAGGGGGGCTGGCCACATGAATAGATTTCTATTTATATACAGGTTTCATGTTAGTGTGCACTACTAAGCAACCAATGGAGGTGTTTGCAGGGGCAATTAAGTTTAGAAACCACAACAGGTGGAAAAGTGTGGGATACCACAGTAGTTAAAGATACAGGCTTGGAAGCGCTGGGTTGTTGGTTCCAGTTCTTGGAGTGGGCCTTCTGTAGAGCTCATAGTAGGGAGATAGTTTTAAATCTCACACTACCACCAATGTAAAAGTAGAAACTGTCAAAAAAAAGTAATTTTTTCCCCCCATTATATATTGGTGTGTAAAGCGACAAAAGAATTAGCTCAGATGCAGCCATTAGGATCAGAACAAACAAAAATGAGGCTCACTTTTATGTGGGAGTTTGCATACCATTGCCCCTGGCACCATCTACCCGGTTTTTGTTATTCCACATTTAGCACATAAGGACGGTGGTGTGATTTCTGTTGTGAAAGAGTCAGCAGAAGTAGATTCGCAGCAGGAGTTGTGTCACAGTGAAACAAAGTCTGGCTCTGAGCGCATTCTGAAATGAACCGGTTCCGGTGCAACGTCAATTTGGCGCACGCAGCACTCAAAAGCGTGTCTGTCTGACAGAGCAGAACACGCACTTGTGTGTGACAAGAGAGTGGGCGGCTACGGGCCAGACGACAACTGCGTCTTAATTAAAATCACTGCGGGCTCTTGATCTGTTGCATGGGGACCCTCCCCCCCGGTCAACATGGGGCACCGAGGAGTGCGGTTTAAATTCATTAGCGAAAGCTCTCATTTTCAAGGGGATTCTCAACAGGCCTGTGGAAGGCTACAGAATTACAGTACAGCAAAATCCACTTCTTTTCTTCTTCGCTGTGGGTGCTGCCTTAATTCGTTAAACAGGCCAGATGATGTACTGAGCCGCCTGGTTGAGCGGTCCGGTGTTGCCATGGCAATCGGCTCCACTCATCTTCTCGGGATACTCGCATAACCAGAGCATCTGCGAGCTAGCAGGCTGTTTACTCAAAACTGCTTGTTTTTCCTTCAAATTTAGCCACACGTTGAACAAATGAAAATATCCCATTTTTTCCTTGATATTTCTAAATTAAGGCAGATGGTGAAATTAATTTAAAAATGGCAGCTGATCACATTTGTACACAGTGTGTTTTATTTGTGCAGCAGTGACAAGGTGTTCACAGTAAAACATAATAACAATAATAATAATAATAATAATAATAATAATAATAAAAAACATGGACATTTACTGAACAAATTCCACATTAGATGTGACTGTATGATTCTCAAAGATCAAACAAAGCTGCCCAGCAGCAGCTCTGAGCATAGTTAATGTAGCACAACATATTTTATGATGCATTTTAAAGGAGCTCCTAGGGAGCGAACTCATTATAGCCAGTAAAGCTGAGTTTCCCAAACCACAGGGAAGCTGAAACTCCTGTGTCGCAGTGAAGCCCCCCCCATTTATATTTAATCATATCCATATATTCAGGGGTGGCACCAAATAAAGTTCATTTTATGGGATTTTTAATGAAACACAAATTGCTGTCTTGCTAACTAGTGGTAAAAGTGTCTCTTCTTTTGCAGCTGTGGGAAAATTTGAGAGGTGAACGGGGCAGCTCAGTTGCACATTTAGTGGTGAAGTTCATGTTGTACATCAAAATAAATTTCTTTGACTGCATAGGCTGCCATCAATTTCAAGTGAGGTTCAGGATGGACAGTACAGCAGGCAAGTGATGTCTGGAGAGGACCCGTGTCCATTGCAAGGTGTTTGCTAATACACACACACACACACATACACACACACACACACACACACACACTCTGCTGGATGCTTTCAAACCCAAAAGCCTTCAGAGTGGAGATGGGCTTAAGGTGCACTCAGCATGAATCTGAGATCCCTGAACTGTGGGTCTAGAATAGGACCCCCCATGGTAACCATAGACAAAATCAGTGGTTGTTAAATGAAATTACTGATTGTCTACAAATACTAGCATGTGTCCTGGAACAGCAGGGTAGAGCAGCAGGCAGCTGTGGTGTTGTTCAGCTTCTCTGGGTTTGAATACAGGCCCTTAGTTGGTCAGCATGGTGTCTGAAGGTTGTCCTCGTGTTTGTGTGTGTGTCTATGAGAGTGAAAGTGAGAGCTGTGCAACAGACAGCTCCCGTTCCTGGTTGAACCTGACCTCCCCTCGGGGGAATGGGTCTGGGCTGCTGTGAATGAATGAACAAACAATTCCCTCAAGTTATAGCATGCTGAATTTTGTCTTACTAAGAAAACTGTGAACACGAAACAAAAAGGTATTCCGCCACATATTGAGTTACTCAGCCTCATTCCACAGAGCTGATGTTCAGTATTTAACTTGTCACCTCACTACTGGCCTGAAGTGCACTGCTGTTTATTGCCTCTACTTAGCTGACTTTTAGAGACCCAGTTAATGAAAGAAATTCTATTAAAGAATTCATTTAAGCCAACAAGGGATTAACTGGCTCATATTATCTCAGTTCATATGTTGTCCAACCAAGATGTTAAAGTCATCACATGATGGGCTCACAATCTAAGGAGTGTGTGAAGGAAAAAAAAATAAGAGACTCAAATTTTGTTACCCAGACTCGTGGTTTCAAATAGGAGGCAAAAGAACTGAAGTCCACAGTGTTGTTTTTTCCCTTCCATTGTGGCTCTTGATCAGTTTCACATCATATTTTTTGTGATGCTCTGCATTCTGTATCACTAATTTCTCACCTTTGCAGTGGAAAAAATAAGGGGTATTTCCCTCATAATATCTCAAAGTGTGACAGAGTGAACAGATGTTAACCTGATTGTATCCACTAAAGGATTATTTTCTGAAACTTTCTGAAAGATTGCCATATTCAGGGGAGTGGCACCTCAAAATGATGCCCCAAATTTCTATAAAACGCTTTTTTTATCTGCTAAACAGGGAGTGCTGGCACCATCATCTGCAGCAACAGGCAGCAAGAGCCACTCGACTGTATAGTGAAAGCAGACACAACTGGTTTTGGCAGTGATAGTCGGATACGTGTGCCATGGACACGGTGGGGGCCGCTGGAAATCCAAAGCCAAATTAAATCAGTTAAACTTGGCGCAGCAGGTGGTACAGTGTTTAGAATCCATAGAGTTTTGTAAGAATCCCTGCTCCTGCTGTTGTACCCTTGACCAAGGTTCTTACCTTGAAAAAAATTACTCAGTTGTATCATTAGCTGAATAGCTGTAAGTAGCTTGGTATACAAACACTATAACTCTTGAAAAATAATAAATGATTTCTCCACCAATGCTGCAATGAAGCTGCTGAACTGTCTGGTGCGGATTGCCGAGCCGCCACCATCATTGATTCACCTGTGAGGTGAGACACATCTCCCTCGCAAACCGGGATCCGCTGTGGCCTTCGGGATTAAAGGACTAATCTGTACATCTGCATCCTGGGCATTTTTCCATTCGGTCAAATATTATTTTCCCAGGAGTCCTGAGAGCGAAGCATCTGTCTGTGTTTTGGCTTAAAACAGTTTGATACTTTTCCCTCTGTTAAACATACATGTGTGTATTTCTCCTCTTGTTTGACTTATTCAGATGCGGTTTTTCTTCTTTATTTGATCTTCAGGGTTCTGCATCCTGTAGTCAAGGAGACTGTGGAAGTGTAGTACCTGAATGACCTTATTTTGAAATGGTCCTTTCATCTTAGCTTATACTGAGGCCAAATACTTGATACCAAGGATTTAATAAATCTGTTGTCCTAAACCATTAAAAGAGGAGTTCCATTATTGTTATCATGTGATAGCAGTGGACTGCCAAAATCTGGATTTCTGCCTTCCTAACCAGTATAAGTAGTGTTACACAATATATAAATAATGAATCAAAGATGATGCCAGTCAAAAATTCAATATTTAAGTTAATTAGAAATGGCCATTGTGTTTCATGTGAATGTTTGACAAATATTATTTTTTGTGAGACACTCTTTGAGGCAGGTGATTGTTTTAGTAAGGGAGATAAATAAAATGTCAAACGTTACAACCTGTTACGATCAAGTGCTGTACTTTTTAATACACAAAAGAGCAAACATAATAGCAGAACATATTATTTTTTGAGAAATAAATGATAGTAAATTGGCATAGTGCAGTTTGTAGAAAATTTGGTCACACACTGCCTCCAAACTTATGAACTGAGCTGAGACTGAACTTTGTAATTAAAAAGCCATAACTTAAAATTATATTAAAGTTTAAACTCATTCATCACGTAAAGATGTCTAGTCTTTCTTTTCTGACTCCATTCAGCTTTCTTACATCATCAATGAGAGCTTAATAAAACAGATTCTCCTTCCTTATTAGTCTTAGGTTTTGAAAAAAATGTTTGATGTAAAGTGTTTTTATTTACTATACAATAGCTGTAAGACTTTATTATTATTATTATTATTATTATTATTATTATTATTATTATTATTATTATTAACAATAATAATAAACAACTTAATTTTTTTCCCAAAAACTCCTCCTGTTCAGTGTCAGTATTTATTTATTTTTTTCTTCTCCTCAACTGCCTAATTGTGCTTCTCCTCTGCCCACTGGAAATGCACTTTGCTGTTCTTCATTAACAGTATTGGCACCCAACATGGTTTTGGGCACGTGTTCAGCTGCAGCCCATTTCAAACTAAGTCTGTTTATTCTGAGTTGATGTTCTGCACACCAGGGCTGAATCTGTATGTGATTTGCTTGGTTGTGGCTCATCCGTTTATTTGTGCACTTCTCACCATTCTCTTTTGATACTTCCAATCCACAGAGTGCAGAAAAAGCACAGGACAATTGCCGTGCTAGAACCAGCACACCTATCACCAACTCCAGAGTCACTTAGGTCATTTCACCCATTTCAAACTGATGTTGGAAACACTGGTCTCTTTCATTTGTACCACATACCACAGTCAGGTGACATATGACATGTGTGGTGTGCCTAATAAACTGGCAACTTAATATATGTGTATTAGCTTTGGGTGGTGGCTGGTAGTAGTTGTAGCTCTGTCTTGTTCTTTACAAGACAAATACAATGGGGGCTTGTATTTACATCAGTGCTTCTGCTAAAGTACCCTTGGAATAAGGTTCTTACCTTCAGTTTCTTCCTAAAAGAAGTAAATAACTGTACATAGTTTAATATACAAACCTGGCCAAAGGTGTCAGATGACTAATAATCAGTTAAAATATTGAGAACAGTGGCGTGTACAATATTCATGCATGCTGCTGAATGTAAACCACATGGGGCGGAGGTCATGGTAAGAAGAGCAGCAACAGCAACAACATTGCTCACAAGCAGAGGAAACCCAGCAGAGCTACTGAAAAAGAAGATGGCCGAAAGTGACCGCTCCTTTCCTCATCTGTGTTCTTGGTGTGGCTGAAGTTCTTTCATTCATTCATTAGGTATGTCTATTATTTTTAACAACTCAGCTGGCCATCCCAGCCACCCCAGACATTACTTTACGAACAAGTAAAGCTGTGTTTACTGCCATTTCTATTGTTGCCTGGCAAAATAACTGACATTGCTATGTCCTATGATTTTTTAAAAGCCCCTCCAAGCTGGTTTATGCCATGACATGCAGTAAAAGTTGATCTGTTTTCTTTAAACTTTGACAAATTCCCAGTGCTTTGATATTTTTTTAGTTTCTTCTTAATTTCTTAATGCTTCTATCATTTCCCTTTAAAATCACATCTTGTTCTTCTATAGTGTTAATCACCAAAGCAAATAGATTGTCAGCAGTAAAAGTTTTTCATGTGAACATTGGATGCAAAAATAATTTGCCTGCATGTAAATTGTTAAATAACAATGTTCTAAGAAAACTGAAAAGTATAGTTAAATATGTAAAACAGTCATAGAACTTAGCGTCACATCTAACATTGGGTCGTATTTATTTAGAATACATAAAATAAGAAGAATTGTATATTCTCTGACTTTTGAATGTATGTTTTATAACATAAATCATAATGGATCACTTTCAGAAGATATAAATATTAATGTGATTATTGCACTTGGGATTCTTGGGGGGGACTATTTTTAATATTTTTTTTATTAGCGCAAAGGAAGGTTATATCCGGTGTCACTCCTTTGGCTATCAATTGTATGGTTTTACTTATAAATATACATATATGTTTTATTGTCGCTATCCAGTTTCATGGCGTTGATCATGGATGCATTAGCAGGGAATTCCTCGGACTTGAGTCTCTCACATTTCCTTCCCCAGTTATTACAAGTAAAATATTACTTTTAAGCAACCTTGTATATCTTTAGGAAGTACTATGAATCACCATGTGGCTGTGTGGTACATTGTCACTTGGGCTTTTCAGGGGGTTTAGGTAATAGCTTATGTTTTAAGGCTGTTGATGTGACCGCTGCATAAGTGTGGGAGGGTGGAGTCCCAACCAGGTTACCCCCTTTTCCCAGGATTCCACAGTAATACTTTCATGCCCCAGGATGAGCAAGTGGGCTCTCTGTGCGTGTGTGTGTTGGATGACCAATGCTGAAAAGTACCCGAGTCAGCATAAGTGTGTTAGTGCATGTGACAGACAGCCCAGCGCCTGTGGTGGGGTTGGGGGGGGGCTGTAAGGACTGGGGCGAAGACAGTTCACAAAGCACTCGTCTAGAAGAGGGTTGATGCCGGGAGCCAGAAAAAGGAGGCTATTCACCAAGAGGGTGGGAGGGGGGAGAAATTCGAGAACATGCTAAAATTAGAGAAGTTCGGAGATGCATACCCCTTACCCCAACCCCCACATTGAAATCGCCTAGAGTCTTAAGGGGAGCACATGCACACACAGTGATGATGGTGCTTTGGGAAACGTTTAAACAGTGTGGGGCTGCACAGTGTCCCCAGCCATACGACACATTGCTCACTGCACTTAGCAGCAAATTTGAAATAATCCCACATGATGTTACTTTAAAAGAGCGCACCCTGCTCTCCTGATGTGAACCACTCAATGTGTGTGTGTGTCTGGTTACAAATACCAGACCTTCGTGATTATTTGGTGCCGACTTACACAGGATATTTGACCTGAATCGCATCAGTAAAACTATTATGAGTGAAATACTTTGCCACTGTTTTAATATTTTTGTACATGTTCTAATTTTTAATGTATATAACAAAAAATGTATAGGCATTATTAATGACAAGGCATTTGGGGGGGGGGGTGAAGAACCTGGTACGTGAACTGCTGGTGATGTTTTATTAATGAGTGAAAACCACTACAGTTTATACAAAGAAATGAATAAGTAGGGGCTGGGTACACTAGAGTCACCCTGAGAGAAACAGCAATGAGCTCCAGTCTGATGGTCCACAGACAGGTGTCGAACGCAGAATTGTTCTGTACTTCAGACCCAACATTGCTAGACACCCCCACCAACTTTGTACCACTTTTTGTCTTTCTCCTCAGTATAAACAAATCCTGGAAATCTTTGACCACTTCCTCAGGTGCAACTTATGTATATATTCACCAGTCCCATCACTGGCATCCCTTTTGATATTACAAATAGGATTTATGCACACACACACACACACACACACACACACACACACACACACACACACACACACACACGGAACAGTGGGAGATCACACTGCGTTCAGCTCTCCTGCACAATAACCTTCTTTGTTCCAAGGGTGATTTATTTTTCGGGAGGAATCTGTCTCTGCAGCATATGGTGGCTCATGCATTTTAAATTTTTTGATGTTCCTGTGTGTCATCAAATCAGACACACTCTTTGTCTGTGGACTTTGAAGGACTCTAAAAAGGTGGCATCAGACATGAACTCCACAAGGACGGGTAACGTAAAGAAAACAGGCCAAAGCTGGACAGAACAATTCCATACCGTGTAACGGCCTTGGGTATGAGTGGAGTGACATATCTTGCAAAGTGTATTGTTTATTATTCAGTCATGTGTTATTCAAAATGACTTTAATCTTTTTTTTAATTTTTTTTTCCCCTGGATGCATGTTTTAATGGTGCAACAGCAAAGCTGTTTCTGGGGATGGAACCAACAGCCTTCCGTTTATGAATACACATCTCAGTGCACGCTACATGGGTACAGTGGAGCATGCTGTTCTGCTGCAATAGCTCCTTACTATAACAGATGGGTTAAGGGCCACCGGGCGGGGCTAATCCTCTCCCTGCAGTGGTATTTATTTTGTCCTTTTCCCCCTGCGTTGCATAATTAGTTTTGCCGCAATGAGCCCTGCACAAGAAAAAATCCCTTCGGTCTAATGCTCTGCGCTCTCACTTCGGCACGCTGCAGGCCTTGGCTGCAGCTCTCCAACAGGATCAAAAAGCTCTGTCCCGCATGCCGGATTTTCAGGGGATTTGGGAAGCGGGTCAGACATCAGCTCCTGTCCCGAAAGCCACCGCTTCATAGCTGTCCTGTTGGTGGCGCTCAGCTTGGCCGGGGAGTTCACCGCCAGTATCTTGTTAAATGTGGTAGCACTGAGGCCCGTCGCCAGAAGAGAGAGGGTGCTACCTGACTCCTTGGTGACCTCAGTTCATCCTTTACACGTCTATCACTTGTTTTCGCAAAATGTACCACGTATCTTGTTTTCAGTTTTTGTATGGAAAAATATTTGTTTGGAAAACTCTGACATTGCACGTACAATTTATTCATTTGTCATTTGCCTCTTTGTGCAGCAGAGTCAGTTACACAGCCAGAGAGCGCAGGACAATCTCACACACAGCTGGCAATGTAGAGTGGCCAATCCAGCCAAAAACACGACTCTTTGGACTGTGGGAAGAAGCTAGAGTAATCAGAAAAAGTTAAAATGAACAGGGAGAACATGCAAACTCCACACAGAATATATATGGCTGATAACCCAGGAGCTGTGAGGCATCAGCACTGCCTTCTGTGCTATTGTGTCATGTTGAAGTGCCATGTCAAAGCACATCCCAAAGTTCATCACTTTCATACTTTTAAAACAGTGTGAAAAGTGCCAGTGAATTAAATGAATAAATCTACCTGGTTGATACAGGACTGATGAGCTTTGACTGCAGGGTGGGTCAGTATTATATTCATTTAATTCACTGGCACTTTTCACCAAAGCAGTCTACAACAGAATACTTATTTATACAGCAAAATAATTTTTAATGTATCAATTCAGGGTAAGCACCGTGTTCAAGGGTTCTGCAGCAGGAGATGGGATTCAAACCTGGTACCTCTGAGTGCAAGGTGGCAGCTCTAAACACTGTCTTGAGGGGAGGTACAGCCAGGGCCCTTTCAGGTGAATCACCATCCAGATTTTGACAGCTCAGTAGGTTGCCTCTTGGTCTCATGCAGTGCCCCTTCATGCTCCTTGTTCCCCAAGTATAAATGAGTACCGCGAGGGTGAATATCTCCAGCTTGCCGGAAATTCAGTTTCACCCACACCTGACAGATTTGGCATTGGTAGAGGACAAGGTGTATGTGAGTGAGGGAGGGGCTGGGAGACATGAAGTGCATAACAATACAGCTAGCCAGAAAACAAGCACCTTGTTTACACCAGTGTGAGGAGCATAATTTATTCTCATCCAAGTGTGACATCATATTAGTAATATTCTTGGCAGCTGCCTTAAAAACTATATCATTCTTTCTGTCCATTTGTTGTAGCCCCTGTCATGCTTGTGCCTGTATCGGCAGAAAAATGCATAGAAAATGAATGCTATGCTTCAGTTCATCTCACATGGGTCCATACGCATTCAGAGGAAAATTGGATCTAGCAGCCTTGGCAGAATAATCTGTAAAGATTGCAATGTTCTGTTTTGCGCCTGTGAAATATTGCACGTTTCAACTGTTGCAGTTCCATTGTTGCTGTATTGTGTTGTTTCCTATCCGTCCCACATCTGGGTCTTTGCCTGTAAACTGGTTCTTCAGTAGTTAAGACTTGTGCTGCTGAACAAAGATGTGGAAGTGTCAGAAGATGGAGTAAAAAGCAGAGAGTGACAGGCTGGTCTTCTATTTTGTCCAGGACGGCGCACGCCAGAGCAAAGGGAGAGGCCGCAGACCAGGCTGCCCTGTCTGCCAGCCAGGATTCAGACATCGCCAGGGCCATAGCAAGGGAGCTGTCCCCCAGCTTTCACCAACCAGGTAACCCCCCCCCACCTTTGCATCAAGCCACTACCCTCAAGCCCCGTCCAACTGCCTGCCCAAGGCACCACACAAAGCTGCCGTCCCGAGTTTATATACCATCGTACAAAAATGGAGGGGCATGCAGTCTTGGAGGAATATGTGGGATAAAGTACAGTAATGCCTCAGCTGGTGCTATTTCCTTTAGTGCTGTTTGCAAATAGTGGGGTTTTTTTTTCCATTTGCGTAATTTATCATAATTTACTTTATTTGAAAAATTAAAAAAGTTATTTTTTACGTATAAAATGCTTTTTTCCAGTTTCTTTGCTACTATTAAAGGCATAACTAATCTATTTTGTATTATGTGCACAGTTTTGAAGCTCCATTTATGCAGTATATTGTATCAATGGCCTCTTAAAGCACTGTTCAGTAACCTCCTTTTCTCAAGAACACATCTAGAGCCCTAACTGAATGGTAATGTCCATGAGAATGCTTGAGGAGAAGAGCTGTTGCATGTATTATTATACTGTATTCATGTTCATATTCATTCAGTAAAAAATCTAAATGTGCTCCTCACTGCGTGCAAATATTGAAAAAGTCACAGAAAAGGAATGAGCTCTGCATTAAGCCATTTGTGGAAAGATACCAAATCCTCAATGCGTTGATACAGATCTGCACACAGGCAGGTGTTGGTCTTTTATATGGGGTGTTAGTACATCATTTACATATGAGACAAATTTGTGTTGTAATCCCAGTGTGCACAATGGACCGCGTCCCTGCATAGTACAGGCCCCACCTCCAGCCTTCCATTGACAGCATCCTGGCTGTTAGCTTAGATTAGCGCAACTGCTCCAGGGTGAAGAACAGAGACACTCTGTGGGATGGCAACCAGGTCCAGACTGGGACTCCAGCCCAGAGGGGATTTGGTTTTCCTCTTCCTGGAGCTGCGGGGCCGTACCAATGGAGCGGCTGTGCGATGATCCAGTGAGCCCCGTTGTATTAACAGGGCCCCCTTGATGGAGTCTGGGGTCACAGGTCCATGCTAAGCATGTGGCTCCTGACCTCACATGCATTGAGTGCTTTTAAAAATGGCTCTCATCTGACCCTGGCCAATAGAAAAACTCCAGAACGGATACCAAAGACGGGCTCTGACAGATGCGCTTTCATACACAGAATCTAAGCCACTAGTGAAGAATTTCTTTTCAATTATTTATATTTTCATTTTTTTTCAGTGTTTCACCAGCGATACATAGATAGATGAAAAGTTTACTGATCCCAAAGGAAAGTGCGTAAGGCAACAGCAGCATATATATGACACAGCAGTGACAGTACGCACTGGAACATGATTGGAATCAGTAAATAATGATAAAATAAGCAAAGGACGGTAACAAAAACAGTCCTTAGATGCAGTTTAAATGTATTCATTTGGCAGGTGCTTTTCTGAAAAGCAACTTAAAATATGTATTGTGCAGCACTTACTGTAGCTTTTACCTTTTAAATCCAGGGTAACATACAGTGCTAGAAACACTACAGTATCCTACCTACAGTCATTTACCCATCTGTACAGCAGAGCAATGTAACACTCTTACACAGTATGGGCACGAGTTCACCCGAAAAACATGTCTTTGGACTGTGGGAGGAAACCCACCGAAACACAGGGACAGCTCTCACACCATCCAGGTCCTGCGAGACAACAGCACTGTGCCCGAAATAAGTAGTAAAGTGAAAAGAAGTCCGGACAGCTCAATACACGTACTTCACCATTTTTTTGGGGGCTAGTTCGTAACTTTTAAAATTTAGATAGACTCATCAACCTCTATAAATGTAAAAAAAAGACACTTTAAATAGATGCTGCTGAAGTCCGCATGGACACCCTTTGTAAAAACAGTTAATTATCATGTATTGTGGGAAACACTCTATTATGTTGAGTGATGAAAATTTCTGCAACAAGTAGCTATTTCTTTTGAAAGCACTGTGTATTTATGTTGTTTGTCTTGTCATGAAGATGAGTCGGAGCCCCAGAAGTTGAGAAGCTCATTTTATCGTCATTTATGTAATGTGAAATGAAATGATAACTGTTCAGCGTCAACGGAGTGAAGCCATTGTCGACGGAAGATAAGGGTGGTGTATTGATATTGGCATAAAAGCCTTGTAGAGCCGTTGTTCAGAAAGGGCAGGCCGGGCGAGGCAGATGCTGTCATTAGGGCCAGATGAATGGCTGTTTGTCCTTTGTTTGTCTGCAGATGTGTTGGTTTAGAGTTCTTATCGAAGGGAGCGCTCCATTGTCACTGACACAAGTCGTCCCGTTGTGCGCGTCGCCTGTGTTGTATCACCTCGGAGCCAATCCGTGTAAACATCCATATGGCACCGAGGCCTGAGCTCCTTCCAGTATTCCTGACTTTTGAAGTAACAGCAGGAATCTGGTTCTGCGAGTATCAAAGGAGTGCAACACAATGCCGTGCCTTTGCACTGGGCCAGAAAGTTCCAGGAAATACTTGTTGTGTGTGGATTGAGGCGGCTTTTGACTGCTGCTGGCAACTGGCTCACAGGTCACAAAGAAAAGCCTTATGCTGTGAAGGAAGGCAAGGCTGATTAAAAGACGTCCCTGCTGAGCAAACTGAAAAGCAAACTTGGAAAAATGGATGTTTTTGAGAAATGTTACATTTTCATTACCGTTGCTATTTGTGTTCCATTCCTATAGTCCTTAACCTATTATATACATGAGTTACAAAAACCCAGAATTATGATGGCCATCACATTAACCTTATTATACTATTTTTGAGTCCCGACTTTTGGTTGTAATGTCTAATAATGACCCCTCTACTTGCTATACAATAACCTCGGCAAGACATCTATGTTTCTCTTGTTTGAGTTTCAGCCAGCGTTTGGGGGTCTGACAATGATTCCATTGTATTTACTAAAAAGGTGTTTTTATATACAAAAGTTTTTATTTGTGGTTCCATTCTAGTGCCTTCGTATTTCCAATGGCTAGCAAGCAAAAAAGTGAATTTGTTGGTGGTGCTGAAATGAAAGGCAACAAATAGATTTAGGGTTTAAAGTGAAATCGTGCAGTATGAAAATATTTGGTAATACTGTTCTATGTTATGTTATTCTATGATATTATAGTTTAGCATGAATATTTTCTGAAATTAGTGAAAAAAATAACAAAGCCCTATTATATAACATAGCATTCAAGCATAATTGTTTATATCCTTATGGTTTATATAATGCAGTATAAGGGGATTTGGGACTTATGAGGTTGTTAGACCAGAACTCTGTCCGAAGTTGAGTACTACCTGCCTGTTCTATACTTTCTGCAATATTAAAAGAAGATACATGCTCCCGGTGTGCCTTTGCATCTTTTCTTTATAGAAAATAGATTCAAATGGATTTTTTAAAATTTCTTTTTGATTGGTCAAGAAAAATGCCCTTCATTGAAAAAAACAGGCAGAAGACATGTAGTTGTTTCAGTACTGTGGCTGCTCCCCATGCAGCAGGACATCTGACACACCTCAAATTACTCTGCAGTTTTTCGTGCCATGGACCACACTTGCCGTTTCATCATCTACACAAGTGAAGCGTCAGTCACTTGCCAATGGGACGGATCAGAACCAGCGTTTATTTGAGGAGAACGAAACCTAAACAGCTCAAGTTTTAACTAGCTTTACACGTGCATACGGAAAGCAATTTATTTGACATGAAAAACTATGAAATACTTTAGTTCAAATGAAAACAGATGATTAGGAAAAAATGAAGGCAGTATTTCTGCCATTAATGTTTTTTTTACTTGTTCTACTCCATCTCTTCCACTAGGCCACAAGGGATTGTGAATGATGTAAAATGTGACTATTCTGAGTTTTTGCGGCAATCACCACTCTTCCGCTAGTAGTGGGGATTTTAACCTGCTCCGACTTAGTATATATAGTAGTATATTTAGCCCCATGAGCTGGCCTGGCGTGGCACATCGCCAAAAGATGCAACAAAATAGAGTGTGAGTAATAGGTTGTCAATGAGAGCCATTCTGGTGCGGCCCCTTTACAGAAGCCAGGAGCCCACGAGGATGGACCTTGCTTGTTGATTGTGTTATGGAAAAAATCAGTAATGCCTGTCACCCTTCGCAGCCCCTAGGGTTACATTGCAGAAAGGAATTACTGCCTTATAAGCAAGACCCTGCACTGGCCACCCCAAGTCCCTGGCACTCATATATTTTTAGGCCATGATTTGCACACACAGGAGGTGATGATTATTAATTGCAATTTTCAGTGTTTTTATTTATTTTTTGCACATTTTTGCACAGTCCAGCTGTCAATAGCATCCTTTTATATTACAGGCAAGTAGGGTCAAACATGGAGGCACTGTTAGGCATGTGAGCCATCTGATGTACTTGGGGAGGCCATGTTTGGCTGAGCAGCAATATATTATACAACCTCACAATCGGGGACTCTGTTTCCATCCTCAGTCCAGGATGGTGCACGTATTTGCTGCCATAATCTGCGATAGTCAAAGTATATGTTTCGGAGAAACCCAGAGGGTAAATTTAGTCGCTGTCTCTCCATCCTTTGTCATTCAGTCGAAAAGCATTTGTTTCTGATTACTTTTCGCACTGTACATGTTTCTGCCTGCACCTTTTACATTATTGACATCACATATAAAGTATATCAAATGTGGGAAATATCCATTGTAAAACTGCTTATAATCTAAACATTGTGTACCTGAGACTTTGACATCTTGAGCAAAAACTAGTTTTTGGTATAATAATGATTATCTTTTAGCCAAAAAGGTGTGAAGAGCAGTAAAATATACTACCCTACACTATTTTCATATTATTGATAAACATGGTGATGGCTTACAACTCCTCTGTTTCTACAGTTACAGCTCTTTCACCATCTTGGGCATTTACAAAAGCCTATTCTTAATTCATACTTGCCATTTATGAAAAAATTAGATGACTGTGATAGATTATGTGTTAAAATTAAAATGGATTACAGGCTGGCTCATTTTGATGGTGTTTCTGGGACAGGGTACTTCTGCTCCAAATGTGTCTCCTGCAACACACTTGGAGTTAGCTCATCTTCCCATATTTACTGTAAGCCATGTCCTGTATTTGTGGTCCTTCTTTGTGGTTTTGCCTAAAGATTACTAAGTTTAAGGGTAGCTTTCTTTTAAATGTTGCAACCCTTTTTATTATTTACACATTTATCACACATTTTTCTTCAGTGTCTTAAAATGTTAGGATTTGTGCTCTGTGCTACTTAGAGTCATTTTTTATGCATTGATGCAGCTGGCTAATTTTCTATCTTTATCAAGGGTGCTGCAGCCACAGTGGGATTCAAACCCAGGTCCTCCAAGTGCAAGCCAGTACCTCGAATCACTATGCGATCTGTATGTCCATAAAAATATTCACAATAATAATCACAGTACAGTACAAAACAGCTTAAAATCTATTTTAAAAAGTCTGTCATTACAATTGTGCTAGTATTTATTTGATGGAAATCGGAATATACTGTAGTTTAAAATAAAAGTAGTTTAAAAACTACTTTTTTTAAAAAAGCCCTATTAACAATGCTTTTAATGAAGGACAACAAAAATATTCCAAACTAAACGGGTTTAGGGTTAGTGGTATATACCATATATATTACATGGTTCTTTGTAAGTGTGAACATGGATCCCAAGAGTTTAAGTTGACATCTGTAACCATTATGCCAAGCTTTTATAGTCAGCTTTGAAGCAAGACTTATTTTGTGCAAATAGGGGGGTCACACCCATTCTCAAGAGCTGGCATATTAGAAATTTTAAGCAAGAATCCTAAGGAAGAGACCCCTGCCCCTCCTGTTTGCGTTGGGCCAACTATTAAAAGACAGGCTGTGTATACCGGTGCTGTGTCACATTAACACTGACTGAACTAGCTTCTCCCTCTCAGTTGTTAGTTAAACACGGCACTACTCCATGTTGTTTGGCTTGACCTCCAGAGCAGAAGCAGGCTGCCAAATTTCAAAGCCTTATAAGAAAGTGTACGTACAGCCTGTTCCTGTGACTGGCGTTGTGTATCTTTTCCTTCGGTGTTTGTAACGCGGTCCCACTCCTTCCAGTAAAGCACTTAACATTCTTCTTTGGCAAAGACGTCGGCCCACGAGTCAGGAGACCGTACTCCAGCCCGCCGTCCCTTTACGTGCCAATGCTGAAAAAAACGCACCTAACCTGAAACATGAGGATGCTGAATAAAAAGAAGATGCTGATTTGAACATAACCAGCAGTTGAGCAACTGAATAATAATAATTTGTGCAGCTCTCTCAGCACATAATTTGCTCTTCAAACAGAAATGAGAAGAATGACATGCTTCCCCAGCCCTAGATTACTAACCATGTTTGCACACATGCGCTGAGTGATGCTAATGGGACTATATTTGAAGTGAACCTGTCCTGACGCAAGAGCGGTGGAGATATAGCTGGATCAGCGACCACACGTGGGATTTGCCCATGATCTCAGTCTCCACTGGCTCAGAAACAGGTGTCTTCTCCCCCAAGGGGCATTTTGTATGGAACTCAACAGCTCCCTCAGTGGGGCTGGGCCAATTAGTCCAGGTTCTTCAGCTGCCGTACCTGTGCATGTAGAGTAGTTTTACTTGTCGTAAGTTTCATTTGTTTCAGTCATGCAGGGTCCTTAACCCCTCCCGCCAAAAAAATCTTGTCTGTGCTTGTTTGTTTAGTAAATATGACTTGCGAGCAATTAGAGATTTCAACGATTTCTTGAACATATGACGTACTGTAAATGGGTCTGAAATGAGAATCTAGGACTAGAACTAGCATTCTAGTGTTCTTTAACATCACTGTGATGACAAATTGAGCTATTGAGTCTAGCATGAATTTATGCTTGTCATAAGGATTTGTTGTCTACTGACACTGTGGCACTGAAGCTAGAAGAACCACTTCATTTTATAATGCTTAATTCTTCACCAATTTAGTATGATTCTCATCTCTTTACAAAATATAAGCCCTGTTCTCCAAATGAATTTGTATTAGTGCTGAAGTGTTGGGATGTTTTCGCATGGGACTAACCTGAATGATCGCCTTTGATGTTATTATATTATACATTTAAGGCTATTTAAGGTCAGCAAGGGCAGGGGTTGTTGTACTGTTTATCTGTGTGTAGTAGGTACAGCAGGGTGTTCATATGTACACTTCTGATCTTTATTTTTGTTGGCTAAAGGACATTAGGACACTGTTAGGCTATTCCAGAGAACTGTAGTTTAAACAAATAAATTTCCTTTGATGATGGCCTGCTTAGGAGCAGAGCGCATGCCATCCCAAATTCTAAAATAAAAATAGACATAGTACAACTACATTGGCAAGAGATATAAATACACTTCATTCAGGTACGACGTAAGTTTAAGAGTAATGAACATTTTTATTGATGACTTCCCAATTTTTCCAGCCATTTTGGACAGAATTAAAAACAATGAAATAAATGAATGAATAATGAATGAATAAAATTATTTAAATCAAACATATACATTTTATTTACCAGGTGTCACAAAGGTACTACTGCCCAGTGAAGGCTGTTATATATATAAAAAAAATGTGTGGGACGAGTTATTGGCTTGTGTGGCGCGCGCGCTAACTGAGCATATATGTTAATTTAGTATACATGCTATGTGAATTAAAAACGATAATGTAGTATATGCAAAACTCTTCAATGAACTATTAGAACAATTGATCACTAAATATATTAAATATAAACAAAATGATTTATGTTTGTCATATCACAAATTCCCACTTTGAGTGAGAAAGTAAAGTGTAAAACAAGATTTGGGGCAAATGGTTTTGTTTAGCTGAAATCTCCTGTTCCGATAACAAAATCCCGCTGCCACACACACACACAAAATTTCAGTGAAAACACCGGGCTTCAAATCTAAATAATTAATATTCAGATATACAGAGGGTTGTTTTATTAGCTGTGTTTTTAATTACATTATTTGCCTTTAGTATTTTCACCCTAACTTTATAGCACTCTCTTTTTGGGGTCACAATTTTTACAGAAAACAACAGGTGCCGTAAATGGGCATCCTAATGGTTAAAGCACAAGCTGTTGTGTTGTTTTTACTCAAGAGTGGATTTTCAGTCCCCTGCCCTTTCAGTAGTGACAGAGATACTTGTAGTGTGAGAACAGTGTACACAATAGTGTAAGTGATGCGGTTATTTAAATTTTAAGGAAGGCTGATACTGCAGCAAGGTGAATTGGTCCATTATTCAGCATTTACATTTAAACTCTTCAATAACCTGGCTAGATGCATTTTAAATACATGGTCAGACCGAGGGTGGCACGGTGGACAAAGGCCCTGTTGTTACCCCACTTTAGTGAGCTGCTTTATTAATATTATTCAATTATGCTGATGCCACAGTTCAAGGAAATTTACAGTGTTGGCAAAGTAATTTTGAATTATTTGAATTATTTCCCCAATTTTTATTTTAGGGTGTTCTTACTCATCGAATTTATGATGAGTACCCTGTTCGAGGACACTAGAGCAGGAGTAGGATTTCAGCCAGGAACCATCAGATTGTAAGGTGATAGCCCTGTATAGCATACAACCTTCTTACCTGAGTATTTGCGAAGAGTACCATCTGCAAAAATCAGTGCAATGGGAAACCACATTGTTTTGGATTAGAAAGCTTTTCTGATACTCAAGGAGCTGTTAGCTCTGTAACAAGGAGAATCGGGGAGGGGCACTGTAACTTTAGAGCCATTTCACTTGTTTAATTATTTAGTTTAACTATATTTTCTAATGGTCTAATTTGTTATGATATTGTATGAGGAAGTCGGGGGTGCCAGAAAAGTATGTAAGAGTGGTACAGGATACGTACAAGGACAGTGTGACAGTGGTGAGGTCTGCGGTAGGAGTGACGGATGCTTTCAAGGTGGGGGTAGGATTAAATCAAGGATCAGCTTTGAGTCCTTTCTTGTTTGCAATGGTAATGGACAGGTTGACAGATGAGATCAGACAGGAGTCACCGTGGACTATGATGTTTGCGGATGACATTGTGATCTGTAGTGAGAGTAGGGAGCAGGTTGAGGAGACCCTGGAGAGGTGGAGATGTGCTCTAGAGAGAAGAGGAATGAAGGACTAAGACAGAATACATGTGCATAAATGAGAGTGAGGATGGAGGAATGGTGAGGATGCAGAGAGTAGAGTTGGCGAAGGTAAATGAATTTAAATACTTGGGATCAACAGTTCAGAGTAACGGGGAGTGTGGAAGAGAGGCAAAGAAGACAGTGCAGGCAGGGTGGAGTGGGTGGAGAAGAATGTCAGGAGTGATCTGTGACAGAGGGTACCGGCAAGATGGTAGTGAGACCAGCTATGCTTTACGGGTTGGAGACGGTGGTACTGAGCAAAAGACAGGAGGCAGAGCTGGAGGTGGCAGAGTTAAAGATGTTAAGGTTTGCATTGGGTGTGACGAGGATGGACAGCATTAGAAATGAGTATATTAGAGGGTCAGCCCAGGTTAGACAGTTTGGAGACAAAGTCAGAGAGGCGAGATTGCGTTGGTTTGGACATATGCAGAGGAGAGATTCTGGATATATCGAGAGAAGGATGCTAGGGATGGAGCTGCCAGGCAAGAGGAAGACAGGAAGGCCTAAGAGGAGATTTATGGATGTGGTGAAGGAGGACATGCAAGTGGTGGGGGTGATGGAGAGAGATGCAGAGGACAGGAAGAAGTGGAAACTATTGATCCGCTGTGGTGACCCCTAACGGGAGCAGCCAAAAGAAGAAGAAGGGTCTAATTTGTTATGACATAACTGCTCAACCACATATGCGATGTCCGATTTATGCGTCTTGGTAATCTGCTATGCATATGAATTTCCCTGCAGGGGTTAATAAATCAGGATAGAAATAATAAGGTATAAAATGATCATTTAAGAATTCCTTCTAGCACCAGCTGTAATTGCAAATGTTACTGTTTGAATAATTTTTGAGATCTCCAGTGACAATGGACCCAGAACCACATAGTTTAGATGTAACATTAACAATGGAAAGGACAATATATGCCTGAATAAATAAAGTGACATATTTATAATGTGACTCTCACTGTCCAGGCTGTACTCTGCCTTACACTATGCTTCTGGGACAGAATCCAGACCTCTGCCATCCTGAACTGGACAAGCAGTTATTAATGATGGATGGATGAATAGATGGATGGATGGATGGATGGATGGAGCTTTGCAATGACTAGACAACATTTTTTTAAACGCAGAAATAAGAAGCCTCCACATATAAAAGCTGCAGTCAAACTTTCATCTACTGTATTTTCACAGCTGTTACAGAGCTCTTTATGTCTGTGGGTCTTTATATTGGTGTAACAGCTATAATTTCCTTGACTTTGGAAAGAAAGACAGAGATAAATTCAATTTATGAAAATTGCTCAGCTCTTAAACCAGCTAATCTGATTCTAGTGATATTAACATCCTCTTTGACCTTATCTCTCACATCACTGAGAGAAGACTGGGAGGGCAGCTTTGGTCATCCCACTGGCAAGCAGAATCCAAAAATGTGTGGAAGCTGTCCCAGGAATTTTTACTTGAGCATTCAAACTTCCCATGATGCATCAGCATTTACCAAGCACATGGCTGAAATTGCATCTACAAGATACTTTAAGTCTTTTTAATGATAATATAACCTCTTTTTAGTAGATTTTTCCATAGAGAATTTTTCCATTTCAAACAGGATTCCATTGTAAGGGCTTTGGTCATATAGTGCCAAAAGATCTCTGAATAAGGTGCATTATGCAGAAACATGACTTTGCTTAGCCACATCCTGTCCACACTGCATATGAAGCCCTATATTGTAATCTTGAGTTAAGTATGGATGCAAGGGAAAAGGGTTCAAAACAGTACATTATAATATTGCTAATCATTTAATGCATACATTTTATGTATTTATACAAATAAATACATTCTATATTGAAATATATATGTATAGTTATTGTTATGGAAAATAATTTGGTTTAGGTTTTGGTTTGAGTGCAGTATATATGTTTTAACCACATCTTGAGAAACATAATGCTCCTACTAGCCAAAAAACTTTACACTGTCTTATACTTTTGTTTGAACTGAATGATGGGTATATATTTATAACAGCTTGACATTATTGGAAGTATATATCAGTTACAGCAGTTTGACAATTTTTTTTTCACTGGTATTATACAGTATTTGTCATTGTAACTTTAAATAGGCTTGTAGAGTTTATGTGGCACAAATAAAATAAACATTGTGCAGTTTTAACAGATAGTATTTTACTGTGCCACTTGGTTTAATAATAGAGAATAGTGTTTCATTTTATCACTTGTGGAAATGTAAAACTAGCCGAAAAAATTAATAAAAAAGAATCATTTTAAAAAAGACTGCCGTAAAGTATATTTCAGACAATTTTTGTGTAGGAATAAGTTTCTTAAGTGTCCAAGTGTATGGTGTAAAGTTTAATTCTAGTAAAATAGGAAATGGGGAAATCTGACATGGATCATTCCCATTGCTATATGTATCATATTTATTTTTGCTTTTAGTTGCACTGTCCAAGAATTTGCCTTAGCTGAGGATACTCAACTGACTGTAGCATATGTGTATATAATAAACATATTATAAATAGCAAATACTGTATATGTGTGCTATATAATATATCAATTTATGAAGAGTAGTACCTCAACTATTACTGCCATATAGGGCTGTTTCACAATAGCACTCTTTTATTTGAGCTCTTTCGGTAATTTATCACAATAATTTACCAAATTATAGACATTTTCAAAAAGTATTTTGAACTTTTTTGCGATGTTACATTTGTTATCCATAAAAGACACTTTTTTTCTGTGTTTATTTGCTGTTATTGAAGGTATAACTAATGTATTTGGTGTTTTGTTGCATTCCATTTCACAAAAAATGCATCTAAAGCAGTAACTGATACATTGCTGTATATATTATATATGTAGAATATTTAAGTTTTTATTGCTGTTGCAGGCTCATTTATGAAGAATGTTTTTTTCTGACTTTGTGTGTGTTTTATAGGTCCCGATTATATCAAACAGCGGTTTGGTGAACCTGTGCAGATCACAGAGATCCCTGAAGAAAAGAAGGAAAAGTCGCCCTCGGGAAGTCCTCATTTCTACCGTAAGGGCACCACTCCCAACCACTCCCCCACCCCCAGTCCTGGGCCCACCCCACCACCGTCACCTCACACCAGCAGGAAGAAGCAGTCCCAGGTCAACAGCAGCTTTGGCCGGAAAACAAGCAGAGAAGAGAAGGTCCCCTTCGCATCGAACCTGGCCGCCAGCATCACCACGTCAGCTTCCAGAATCTCTGCAAAACAAGAAGTGGCCCCCCTGAAGCCCCCAAAGAAAGCGGAGTCGCCAGTCAACACCAGCCCCGGCAATGGGGAGCTGCACTCTCAGTACCACGGCTATTATGTGAAGACTGATGTGAACATCCCCCCCGAGGAGCATGAGGAGGATCTCATGGTGACCCCATCCTCCCTGGCTAGAATGCCATCCTCCCAAAAGCAGTTCAGACCACCTACCCCAAAGCCTGCCCTGGCACTGCCGGCCGCCAAAGAAAGCAAGCCTGAGCCGCGACTCAGGAAGCAGGATTCTCTTAAGCCAAAGACCCTCGCGGAAACCAAGAAAGCCAGCATGGAAATTACCAGCGACATCGAAGAGCAAGAAACTGTAAGTGGGATCATAGGTGATGTCATGGAGAAAGTTGAGATTCGGGGAACGGAGCACATTTAGTCATCCATCACTCGCTTGACCGCAAAAAGAGCGTTAAACATTAACAGCAAAGGTACGCAGCCTAATTTAGTGCACTTCTCCTGTAGTCCCTGGAGAAAGTGAGGTGCAGCCTCCTCTGCCCTGTTATACTTAACCCTTAGAGACCCTGAAAAATATATCATAAACATGGGCCTCAGAATAGAAAAGACTTTTCTTGGAAAGTCTTCATCCATGTTCATTAACACGTGTAGCAGGTACAGTTTCTGAGCGAAGAACAAGATAATAAATTATTTCTTATTTGCACCAAACGGTGGGGCAGCAGGTAGCATAATGGTTAGTGCTCCCGCATTCCATTTGATGTTACCATGGCCATCCTCATTCCTGCTGTACCCTCAACTGGTCCTGTAAAAATTACCCAGCTATGTAATTGGCATTTTGTTGTAAGAAACCTTAGTACACAAACCTAGCATTGTAAGATTATTTGGAGAAAGGTGTCAGCTAAATAAATAAATAACAGTAGATAACAGTGTAACGTGTAAAGTTTAAGTCTTTAGATTACTGCATCCAACAGAGCATTTTAAAGGATGTAGGAAAAATAATCAGATACATTGCTGAAATTTGGAATTAAGTGTATAAATAGCTGGACAGACTAGGGCAAGGAGTGACATTCACCACTAGTAACCAGATGCATACTTTGAACCGCCAACTGTGTTTCATTTTGTTTGCCATTTGGCCCCAGATATATTTTATGGATGGATGAATGGACAGAAACTATATAAATGTCGAAGGAGTATTTCCAAGGCTGCTTGGCCCTATCTACTCTGTGATACAAACATCCAAATTTGTAAAAATGGGGCAATGTTTCCGCATTGTTTCCCGGTCCTGGTGTCTGTGCCCGTGTGCCAGTCGCTGCCATGTCTGCCCCTGTGATCAATGCCAATAATCCAAGCTCTTGTCAGACGATGTGGCATAAGAGCAGCAGCTGTTAGCCAGACATGAGCATAATGTGAGCACCAACCAGCAGCAGTCATGCTGAGGACCCGTGATGCCTGTGGCTTGTTGAACGGAGGCTCACGAAATAAGTGCCTGACAACGTGTTTAAATGTCACTTCTGGTCTTTTTTTTCCTCTCTGTTTTGCCACACAGGGTCCTAACTCAGTTCTGGTTGCCCTGGTAATGCTGTTGAATATTGGCCTAGCAATTATTTTTGTTCACTTCCTGACATGATGGATCTGCAGTCAGGTAAGCATCCTTCAGTTTCTAATTCTGGCGTTGTTTTTTTTATAAATAATAGCTATTTAACATGTATATATTTTCTACATTGTCATCTGGTGCATATTTTCAGTACGTAAAAATGTCTGACTTTGATTAAACGTAAATATTTAATGTTCAAACAGTTTTGACCCTGCAGTGAAGTCATGAGAAATTGTGGCACACGCCCTAACGCTCTGCACTTATGTCAACGGCCTACAGAAAACCAAAACGGTGGCAGTCGAGACTCCCACACGGTCGAAGAAGGATTGGCGTTAGGGCAGTGCACGGGAGCAGGTTGAGACACGGAGAATTCGGTCAGGGGCCGACCGTCTCCCTGCCCGTGATTTGTGGCTCTCTGGGGTCCTGTGAAAGCAGCACCCATTTTGGAAAAAGTTGGCAAAAACACAACAAACAAAAACGTGCTGATCCAAGCCATAACCGCTGAAGTGCACGGGCGCTCCTTGGTTCCCAGCAGAGGGGAGGTGGGGGAAAGGAGAAAGACTTCACTGGAAAAGTATGGAGGTGCACTTTTAGTTTGACGGGGGCAAACAGCTGCCTTACTATTTTACCGTCTGACGTTGGAGAGGGGAGACGTGCTCGGCGGCTGCCAGAGGAATCCGCTCAGAGGAGCACAGTGCAGCAGGGCGCTCGTACCTGCGCTCGGTCTACTCCCGTTCGAGGAAACCGTTATGCCTGTCCCTATCCCGTCTTATTCCGTTACCCGCGGCTTCTTCTAACTTCTCCTCCCTCCCCTTTGAGGGGATCCCTGATGTGACACGCCCAGTGCATGGTACTGTTTTAAAGACATTTTGTTTTGTTTGCAGTTTAATTTTTTCAGTGCGTTTTTATCCGTAGCTGTAGACATTTACAAACCTTTTATTGGATGCTATACAAATTCATACAGACAAAGTCGTCGCCCTTTTCCTTTGGTATCATCGCTCAACAATTAATAATTCTAAATTTTAATAAAAGTGCAATATGTTTTATTTTTTTAAAAAAGAAAAGAGGGATATATTTTACCAATAAAGGGTTTCTAGTTTTTTGATCATTATAACTGATGTAGGAAATATATTTCTTTTCTTCATTTACACCTACTGTATCTCTGCATAGGAAGTGTGAAGCTGCATTTAAAGAGGGAGAGAGCAAAAAGCTGGAATGTGTTTTGTTTGCCTAAAGCGATCAAAGCTCCCAAAAACACTACAGGAATTTTTAGAAAGTCTTACACTTAACGTTATTTATTGATTTTTTTTTTTCTTCTTCTTCTTCTTCTTCTCCAAGTACTAAGGCTAATAAACAATGTCATGGTATTACGATGTGAGCATAGAGCATTGTGCATGGGATTTTCATGAGAAATTACTGCTTCCGGTCTTGGCACCATTTAATCTGCAAAGGCCCCGCAAGCGGTTAGGCAGGATTAGCGACGCGCCAGCGGCCCAGCCCTCCGCTTCCGTGCGGCGGCTGTACCGCGTCCTGTACCGCTTTGAAATTCAGGTAGAGCCGCTCGGTGTGTGTGACAGATGCCTTTAAAAAGTCTTTAACAGTGCCACTGTTTACCTCAAAAGACAAAAAAAGAAAAAACGAAGCCTCAATGAAGTGTTTGTCTTAATGTTCGTAGTGTAGGAGGACTGACTGCTGCAGATGTTAGAAGCGTTATTTTTAATGTCCATTGTAACCGTTCTGTCCTTTGTTGCTGGTACAGCATGGTGTTCCTTGTTTTCACTGAGGATTTATTTGCATACGTGCAGAAAACACGTCAAGAGCAGAGTTTATTTATGCTCGCACACTTATTACGGGATGCTTGTCGTTTTCAAATATTCGACATAAAAAAGGGCTTCAAATAAAAGGGTAATAAAAGCGTAATTTCAATGCAATGTAATTTCTCTAGTGGCTTGCATGGGTTATTTATGGTAAATGGCGTTCTTGTGAGATGCACTATGGTAAGAACCGTATTGGTGACGGAGGTCTGTAGGATGTCGGAGGAGGTCGTCGGCGCAAGGCGGGGTGTGTTTCACAGAATGGTTCTACAGCGTATGCAGCTTATGTTTCGGGAATAGGAGGGAAATGCTCTTGTGAGTACTTTTTAAAGTAAACTAAGTTTCATGTGTAAGAGACAACTCCACAGACTGTAAGAAATCCTGATAAGATGCATTTTATATATATATATATATATATATATATATATATATATATATATATATATACATATATATATATATACACACACACACAGTATATATATATATAATATATATTTAAAATGTCAGCAGTTTTAACCCTTTACTTCACAGAGCGTTGTATATTGCTATATTGCAACTGATTTTTTTTTTTCCCTTCCAGTTTTCACACATTTTAAGGCCTATAATAAGGGTTAAAAGGGTTGAAACATGCAGTATCTGGGGTAATTTTTTTAAGCAACAAAGCATGCTGTTATTGTTTATACATAGATTATATGCAGTTTATAAACATTTCTACAGAGCACAATCTAAAGGTTGGTACTGGTTGGTATTTTTCTAAATTTTTCACAGCGGTGTTTAAAAAAATAGCATAAGTTGTTTGTAATCAGTTGGTGTCATGCAAACAGCATTTCATTTTAAAAAAGTATGTCTCATTGATAAATGTAATTTGTGCTACAATATGAGCTGCGGCCCACTGAAGAAATTTATGTATTTGATGGATTTACCACTTAAATTATTAAACAGCACCTAAAACATGTGAAAAGGCTGAGCTGTGTGAACCTTTATGTCAAGCCCAGCAAACCCAAAGAATTTGTGTAACATTTTTGGAGATGGATTCTCATGAATAATAAAAAAGATGTGAAAACTTGAGGGCTGTCCGTATTTTTTGGTGCTTTGTCCCTTTTTCGCACAACAACCGTCATCTGAGTGATGGTCTTTCTCCTCCCTGGACCAGGATCAGGTCGCCCCTCTGTTTCCATGCTGGATCCCCCTGGATTAGTGTTCTCTTACATCAACTGTCACCTGCCAAAGAAGAGTCACATTGCGTCATGCCAACAAGGTCTTCAGATGCAGAAGAAACCAGCCAAAATTCTGTTGGGGTGATGTTATCTGAGAGTGTTCATCTCACTGGAAAACTAGATGTCATTAAGGTATCTCCAGTAGAAAGGGGGGGCACAATATTGTTCTATGTTTTGTCCTTTTATCAGGGCAATGCGTCATATACACAAAGACATTGGAACTGCAAGTCCATGCTAAATGAAGAACAGTCCAGCACTTTTGTGCCAAGTGAGGAATTGTTTGTGATATTAATGACAGCACCGTCTGCATCTCAGCTCAATTGGTTGTGATCTTCTAAAAAAATCTCAGTTATACGGGTATACTTTTGTACTGTAGCACTGATGTAAAGATTTTGGGCAAAGAAGAAACTTGGCACCATTAGCGATACATGCATAAGTAAAGAGGAAAGGAAGGGTGATGTCTTGAGAATGATTAGTATTCTGTCAGCCTTTTTGATTAAATATTGATGCCCTGACTCCTGCCTCTTAATAACACATTTATCAAACATGTCTCAAAGTGCATGGGACCTTTTTTAGAACCTTTGTGTTTAAAATTCAGAGCTGTGTGAGTTATTTTATTTCTACCTTTTTTGGCTCAAGTTTTTATTTAAACATTAGCACTGGGAAGAATGTACTGCATACACTTAGAGCTTAAATGAAAAAGCTAATTTACTTGGCATTCATGTTTTGTTGTTCACCGGTTCTGCAAGTCAGGACTTAAAAGGAGTTATACCTTAAATTTAATACAAACTCACTAACAATCTAATCTTGTACTTCTTTAGCTTCTTTAACTTATTAAACTGTGTTTGGTTTTGCTCTTCATCTCTGCCGACAAGGTGAAAAAGCGGCCGTTTTTTTTTTTTCTGGCCAGCATCTGCAGATGGTGTTTATGTGCTGGGGGCACAGAGGAAGTGGCATGTAATATCCATTCCTCTTCTGAGTCTACAATGCTGGCTCTGAGTCAGACAAACAGTTCATTTCTAGCAGGTAAACTTAAAAACTTTACTTGTTGGTTCTTTTATGGAAATTCACCAGATGTGTTGCTCACACAGAAGTGCGAAACCTCATTACCATGGCAACCAGATCTAGACAAACAGCACCATAACGTAACAGCATGGTATTTTGAAACCTGGTACTTGAACTGGCCAGCAGGCAACAAGCAGTGTTTGATTTTTATTGTGGGTGGGTGGGTAAATTAAATTTCCCAGCCATAAAGAAGAAAGTCATAACCATTGTTTCCTATCCTGTAAATGCAAAAGACAGCCAAGCCTGCCCTTTTTTACAACGCACTGTGATTCACTTGTTTTCTGGCACATTTTGGCCTGTTCCTGAGTTTGTGCTGAGCAGCATTTGAAGCTGATTTCAGTTTCTCACATTACCATAATATATTCTTTAAGAATCTATTTAAAATGTAGTACCGGTGAGAGTAGCCAAGTAGCACAGCAGGTAGTGCTGGTGCCTCACAGCACCTGGGACCCATGTTCATCCTGAATCTTAACATTCTGGTTTAGCCTGTGCAGAGGTTGCATGTTCTCTCCACATTTATGAGGATTTGGTCCAGGTGCTCCAGTCCCCCCCCCCACAGTCCAAAGACGTGCTGCAAGTGGATTTTTTACTCAAGTTGCCCTCTTGAGTTTCTGCGTGAATGTGTGTTTGCCCTGTGACGGACAGGTGCCCTGTCCACAGCATGCCACACCCAGCGCTTACGGAATAGGCTCTGGACCACTGTGACCCTGCACTTGATAACAGCTTAAAAGATGGACAGACAACCTACCGGTGTGCTGACATCATGTTTATGCATCACGCAATTCGCTTTTATAAGGGTTGGCCTGCTTTTAGAAATTTTCCTTCATCGCAGTGTGCTTCGGCTTTCAGGAGTGTCTTGAAACCCTGACAATGTTACGGGCCACCTACATTACTGTAGTGGCTACGGTGCACCATTGTTCTATGTTTGCTTTGGAAATGTATTACCTAAACGCTGCTTTTAAGAAATAATTATTATGGCTTCATCTGTGTCTACACCAAGACTCTCAAAGGCCATGTCCATGTAACATTAGACTCCTGCAGCAGCCCAGACCCACGCCACTTACCAAAACAGACCACTGGCTGCTGCTAAAACTGGATATTCCCTCGTAAGCAATGCAAAGGATATCATTGGCGGTTTGTTTTTGAAACAGTTGCTAGGACGTTATTAACATGGGGATCCCATTTCCTTACTGATTATAGCTTTGCTGCCAGTGTCACATGTGAAGAGTCTGACACTATGAACGTTCTCTTTTTTCAACCAACTAGACACTAATATAAAGACAATTTCTTTAAATGTAATCTATCATGTACCTCGGCTTTGACTCCAAAAACCCAGCAGTCCACCGAGCTCAGCCAAAACGTGCATTTCGCATTTTCTTTTTTCCATACAGGTGTCCGTAACGTGCAAGTGTTGGATGAGGAAGCGTGTGAAATACTTGAAATATTGTTTGAGCACAGATAAAGGGCCGAGCAGGTTTTACCACGGTTTTCCAGAATTAGCATATTAGAATTAGCATTACTATTGGTGAGCAGGTATTTCATTTTGTCAGAGCATCATCTGAACTTCGTGCTGCCGCTAAAGACAGGAAACAGAGAGGAAACGCATCTTTGTCTGCTCTTGTACTGTACAGTTGGGGGAGTCTCCATTATGATTATGGGTCGGCTCTTTGTAACCTGAACCGGCGTAGTCTGAGGCTTCCTTCTGCAGCCCCTGGGCTTTAGCGGGTAAATCGCTGTCAGGTCACGTTTGCTGTTTCTCCTGTAGACTCCCTGAATTATATGTATATATTTTCTGTGTATTCTTATATACATTTTTTTTTGTTATTTTTATAGTACAATCGATCAATTTATGCTCATACTGTGGTGCACAAATAACTGACTCACAGTATTTATGCCTATTTCTAGTATTCAACATTAATATATTTCACTGTCATACTATAGGTTTTTAGATCTCCAAAAATGCAAATGTCAAACATAAGAAGTGAGCAGCAGATAAATATTTATGGGTTTTAGTCTTAGCAGCATCACAGTATCTTCAAAATTTTTGTGTCACACATGAGAACAATGGAGCATGTACAAAGTGGAAGAGCATAAATCTGCTGTGCAAGCAGGTCAGGATGTGTTTGGGTCAGATCCCGTTCTGAATTATTTTCAGAATAAACTGAATAAACATCATTATTGTTATGTTGGTGCAAAAACTCAATGGTCCAATGTAATGAAGTAGCTAAGGAAGAGGCCTGCTGAGATTCTGTAGATGCAGCAGTTCTGAGGTGGCCTTGGCCTCTGACAAATGCTGTTTTATCCGGCCCCCCTGGGAAGAACGTCAGACCTTTTGAATCCTTAAAACTGGGAGCAGGATTTAGAAATGAGAAGTCAGGCCTCACCTCCCTGCAGGTGCAAGCATGACAAAATTTCAAAACGAATGAACGAGTAAATGCATGAATATTATGAAAGCAATAAAACAATAAATAGACAAAACAAATAAATGAAAAAAGAAAAATGGCCGCATTTTCAGCTTCTTACTGGGTTCATACAAATATCTGCTGAAGTTACACGCTTCAAACCTGCTGTCAAACATTGCGTAGAGCTACATTATTATGTGTATGAAAGCCCAAACACCACAGCTTGAATACTTCAAAGTTTTACTTGAAAAAGTAAGTTATGATGACTTAATTCTCATCCATCAAAAGATAATTTTGTTCTTGCATTGCTGTTTACAGTACACATTGGTACAATCGATCCCTTCTAGAAAAAAGCACTGTAGCTACAATGATGGTTAACTATGAAAGTGCTTTTCAACAAACAGCTTTTTTCCCCCACCCTACATTATAAATGAAGCCTTATTTTCAGTCCACATTCAGAAGATCGTAATGGTCAGAACTGTGACTTGTAAACTGTGGGCTGTTCACGATCTTTAGTTTGAGCTCAAAAGGGATTTCAGTGTGGAACGTGCATAATAAGGACACGGATCCTTCTCGGGGGTAATTGTGCTAAATTCAATGTGACAGGCTGCTCTTTTGCACATTAAAACCGGTCTGAGATTGGTGCACACATGGAAATGCTGCCCTTTGCGCACATGGAGATGGACAGTTGTTCATTTGTCTCATTGTGGGCCTTTTCTTCCTCAGCCTTCACCCTGCATTTTACGGTAATTTCAATATCTTTGCACTAAATGAAAAATATGTTTTGCTAAGGTGTCAAAAGGAGCTTACAACCATAATTATGTCAGCCATCCCTATTTGTACATATTTGCTTAGATACTGTAAGCATGATGAAGTTTTGTGTTCTCGCAGATTATTTTACGTCTCAGATGTCTTCCAGCATTGCTGAGAAAAAAGTGGCACCAATCCACTAGACATCTCGGTGCAAGCTGTACACATGAACATGATATTATTGATTTTGGGAGCTTTCACTTCCTCAATACAGAGGTACTTGACTTCCCGCAGTTTGCATTACTCGAATGAAAATGATGTTGGCTTTAAGGTTTGAGACGCGTGATGAGTAACAAGGCAAAAGTACCCCCCCACCACCACCTCCACTTCCAACTGCGCTGCTTTGCCATGGTGACAGAAGATGACTTGTTTTAGGAGATTTTAAACCCCCAGAGTGTGAAAAAGGACCCATGTCTGAATGGCTGGGACTTCAGCAGTTTCTTGTACACGGAAATAGTGCCCCGCAGCTGCTGTGGGAGTATCATCTGAGTTTTAGAACTGCAGTGGGGCTGCAGTCGCAGCTGCTCATCTGCATAAACAGAGGGTATAGCAACTGGAAGGTCAGTACAAAACTGTCCTTGAACCCCCCCCCCAACAGCCACCCACCCCCATCAGCGTCTGCAAGGCCTTATTGAGAATGCCATTCATAAACATAAATAAAAATAAACACTCCACACCCAGCCAAACCCCTGCGTGTCATTGTTGCAGACTTTGTACTTGAACTTTAAACAAATAACTTATTCCTCAACACACAACCATTCAAAATTATATTAAAGTTGATAAAAGATGAGGAAGGTTTCACTTTTTTAGTGAAGCCAGGTAGTGTAACTTTTTAAGACCTCACAAATCCTGTTAAGGTCTATTCTTCAAGGAAGAATGTGCTGGTCAGTGACATCACAAACAGGTTTAGAAAACACACTCACAGTCCCTAGATGAGTATTCCCATAGAATTAATGTGTGTAGTCATGGACTTTTGCCATTTTCTAGACACAAAAAACAATTCAGATCATTTGAGTTGAGATTGAGTGAGAACTTCAGGTCTCTCGAGGCATGCCTAAGCCTGCTGGAGAACCTTCTGGATGTTTGGATGAGTAGATTCAACAATTATATAAACATGATTCCCATGAACATAACACTCACACATAATGTGCTGTCATGACAGCTGGCCCTGGTAAAGTCATACAAATGCAGACCACCCTGTGGGCATCTGTCTTGTGAGATGGCCAGCAGTGACAGCAATGCTACCATAGCCTCCACACAGTCCCCAGCTCTTCTTCAGAAACGATTCCAATTTCCACTTGAAGGCCTGGCCAGTGACTGCAAGTTGAAGGATTACAATAGCACTATCACCAGGTACAGAACTAACAGAGGTGAAAAGGAGCATTGCCTCCTCCGTATGAGTGTGTAACTACATACATCCTGGTCAGAACACCAGTCCATCACAGGGAAATCATACACGCTCATTCACACACATACACAGTTCAGCTGAAGCCCAAGTCTTTGGTCTGTGGACAGAAACTGAAGCAACTGAACAAAAGCAACACAGAAACACAGGAAAAATGAAAACTGAACATAGAAATAATAATAATAATGATGCTGTTATTAATAATTACAATAATAATGTTGTTATTATTGTTGTTGTTGTTGTTGTTGTTTATATTGTTGTTGTGCAGAACATATTTTCAAACTTATGTCCGTTGACCAAAATGCGATACATTTCAGACACATGCCTACTAATAGTTTTACAGGGTTTTCAACTTGAGTAAAATAAAACTTTGGAAGTTTTGCCGCCTGCAAACTCTTTCAGTTGACAGAAGCTCATTGTGACATTTTTTTTTTTTTTTTAATTTCAAAGACAAAAAAGTAGACAGTGAATGAGGAACAGAGGAAATGACAGAACAGACATATTCATTTCATTATTCTCACCGTCTGAGAAAAATGATATGTTGACAACTGGGGAGGTCGCAGTAATAGTCGGGTATTGTTTAAGTTCTTCAGTGGCAGTCACATTATTCCAGCGCTTTGAAAAAGGAGCACTTTTCTCCCTCTACCTCTTTCTTCTCAAGAAATGACTATAGTGTGGGCTTAAATTAAATCCAAGTTCCCTAGGATTTTGAAACGCCTCCAAAAGTGGTTTCGGTTTGTCATGTCGTTCTGATCCACTGATGAATTTGGGGTGTTGAAATACCCATAGTATCTGGAGGAGTCCATCAGGGCTGACATTTAACACAGTTTACTTTGCAAAAATGATCTGAAAAGGAAGTAAGAATGTCAGGAAAATGCTGCTTTAGTTATGCAGTGTTAGTCTGGGAGACAGAGTGAAAGTGGGTGACAAACTCTGGAAGTGTCAGACTACACATACGACCTCATACTTCATAAGTCATCCTTTCTCACCTGTAAATGAATAAGTGAATAAGGAGGTCGCTTTTTTATTGCTTCACCATCTACTCTAGATCACAGAAATTTTGAGACAGGAGCAGCAAGAAACAGAAACGGTGGTTACATCCATCCATCCATTTTCATTAACCGCATAGCCTGAAGAGGGTCATGGTGATTCAGAACCTCCAGAAGCAATAGGCGCTAGGCTATGCAACTGCCCGCAGATGAGTGGCTACACACACACCTATTTACAATGACATGCACACACTACTGCTAATTTAAAGAGACCGGTTAACTTGAAATACATGTCTTTGGACTGTGGGAGGAAACTGAGAAAACCCATACGGATATGATGAGATCATACAAACTCCGCACAGGCTGAGCCTGAATCAAACTCCCGTCCAACCAGTCCTCCATCATTTTATCACCTGGGTGAAAGTCAGGAGCCCCTCCTTCCGTGCACAGTGAGTCGTAGGCGCAGGGTAGGGATGGCCATAATTAATTCAGTTAAGCGGGGCTCTCTGGTTGTTAGGGTTAGACTGTAGGATCAGTGCTTCAGGGCTGCCCTGTTGGATGGCACCTGCTCTCACCCATCAGCAAGAGACCCTCCCCCATTCTGACTGAGGACACAGAAGCCAGACAGCCATTTCCAACCACAAATTAGCCGTGCCTAATGCTCCACACTGTGTGTGCACTCAGCCCTCAGACTGTATAATGGGAGTCCTTACAATACAGCACCACTACAAATATTGTATATACCTGTGGGCTTATGAGTCCATACAGTCATATTTTTGCCCATTATGCAGCTATTTTATTCCCACCATAGGTGGAAAAGAGGTGATATGATAGTCATATCTGCTCTTGTGTTATATCAACTAGTGGCAGGATGCAGATAACATCTCTGGACTCAGACATCGCAGGATTGATAGATACCCTTGAGCAAGGTGCCGATCCTGAATTGCTGCAGTTTAAAACTGTCAAAAGCACAATGTTAAAGGTTCTTTAGATAAAGTATCAGGTAAATGAATAAATGTAAATATTTTTATTCAGCCCCAGTGCAGCACAGCTACTGATACAAAACAGTTCGGTGAGAGAGACAATTACTTATAAATAAGATAAAATTCACACTATTATCCATTCCTGTGACGGAAAAGAAGCCTTTTTAAGGTAAATGCTTATTAAATTGCGTATTCGTATAGGCTTGTAGCTGTATTATAATAATTTTTCATTGAAAACACATCAATTATTGCAGCCCTTGCCTCTACATCACAGTAGTAATCCAGTTCACACCAGGATGTTGCATTAACCTCTGACATCTTTTTAACTCCAAATACTGGTACCATACTTTTGCCGCACCTTCTACTGTGTACACATACAACAATTAGTCCTTACGTGTTTACCTGTTGTGTTTGTACATAAATTGTTCGCTTAATACACATTATACTCTCAAGTATTTACATGCCATACTGTATAACTATATAGCAAAAGTATCTAGAATATTTCATAAGCATTTGCATGTTTGTCAGTCGTATTATAAACACTTGTCCTTGGCTTGAACTGTACTGTATAGTATGGCTTGTATTATGGATTAGGAAAATTAGGACAGACTTGTGATGAGCATTACTCTTTGTTACCCTGATATCATGGCCTTGTGCTCAACTGACACAGCGGTCACCTGTGGTCAGCTGATCCATGTATGCCGAAACTCAGCGCCCAAGAATGTGCTGTCTCACTGACTCACACCACTGCCTCGCCATGAGAGAAAAAGGCAGACTAGCAAACATTCCTCTTTTACAACCTTTGCATGACTCTAAAACTGCAGGCATCATGTCCTTCTCCATGCAGGAACATCTGCACGGTCTTTTAAATTATCAAAACAGTGCTGCATGAACCTTGTTGGTTTTCTTAACACACCAAATGGACAAAGGGACAAATGGACAAAACTGCATAAAATTTGCGACTGGACTGTTTCAAAATGCTAAGCTCCTTTAGTCTTTCTAGACAATGATTTTCTGTTCCAAGCTTTACAGTGGCTCAAACGTTTTGTACTGCGTTTAGGTTTAGTTTTGTAACACCTGATGTGCAAAGCTACCGAGGAGTGGCTGTGGTTAATATTTACAGTCAGGATATTTGATTCAGACAGACAGACAGACAGGCAGACAGACAGGGGAGCCATGTGGTAATCCACTTCAATGATCATAATAAATTCAACATACATTCTCTGCACTCACTCACATTGAAATGAAAAAGGTAAATGCTGTTTCACCTAATATTGTTTTAAAAAAACATTACAACTAGGTTTTTATTTTGTTTATTATTTAAATGATTTAGTATACTCATTTACCATATAACTAAACATTACACTAAATTATAACTGAAAATAATTAGGTGTTTTCTTAAGTACACGTTTTTTTCTTGACCTATAAATTTATCATTAAAATACTGTGTTTTAACAGAAACAGTTTGCAGGGTAAATACTGGATGACAGTAAGAAAAAGGTAAACCCATTCTTAGTAACCGCGCCTCTCCCAGCGTCGCTGAATGTTCCAGGCTTTATCATACAGGTGCTTTGACACATATCGCCACCTAGCGGTCGCAAAGGGCCTAGACTTCAGCACCTGCACCTGTACGCCGGCTTCGGCTGGTCCGAGTCCCAGGCTCAAAAATTGCTGTATAAAACGTTTCCTTTGCAACCCATGAAGAAAATTTTAAGTTAAACGCTTCAGCATTTATTTCTTTGTCATTCCAAGACTATGTGTGACCATGTTTATGTGCTTTATTAACAAATATTGCAATTATGATGACAATTATTCGGTTAACTTGCGCTTTTTTGCAAAGCATGTTACAACTATTTACTATGTACTATTTATACAGCAGGATATTGTTTATATACCGCAAAAGTTAAATAGCCTTGATAAAGGGTACTACAGAAGGGATTTAACTAATTTAACTAACTATTGTGGGATTTGAACCTGCAGCGATAGATCGAAGGACAGGACACTAACAATTGATCAGTGAATCAATCGCTAGTGACCTTGTTGCAATGATGCCAACAGGATATCGTCTGACACCGAACTGGTAACATTTATTATGGATAAATACAGGATATCCTAACTGTATGTTCATATTTCTCGTCCATCTAAGCATACGAGTTTACTGACATTTCACAGCAAGATGTCTCTACACTGTAGAGACACAGATTTTGCTGTGTAATACGAGCATGTACTTTTTGTATTTTTTTCCATTATGTAAGAAACATAGGGAAACAGCCTTATATTATAGACTTAATAATTATTTTATCCAAATATTGCATACATAGGTCTGAGTTCGCTAATAGAAAACCTTAAGGAATGAATGTCTTAAGAAAACTGAACGGTGCGTTAAAGTGTTTCAGCAACAAGAAGGTGTTAAGGTTGTTAAGACTGTAAGCTGATGTAACTTGTACAAAAGGGGGGGTTTTTTGTAATATACAAGGACACTGGAGTTGTTTTGTTCTGGTTTTATTTTATTCTTAGTTGTAAGCACCTGCACCTTTTGGTGTTACTTCTTCTACCATGTGTCTAAAGTGTGTATTCAGTTAAAAAAAGGATACAAATCGATTTTGGAAACAATATTAAATTTTGAATAAACCGGTATTATATCCAAAAACAAGCGAATAAGTAAATTCCCCTTTGCTAGTTGAATTTGGAAAATGCAAACTGTAATAAACCGTACGCACCTCTTACTGATAATAAAGAGTGTGTGTAAAGGGGTTGCTTACGAATTCAAGTAGTTAACGGTATGCATTTTTTATAAATACAAGCACTTATTTTACGCAATTTGAGCTGAAATAAAACAAGATTAGGAACGAATATTTAAACTGTTTCCTTCCGGACGGAAATACAGACGGACTTTTTTTTTTGGTTCCAGACCTTTTAGCTGGAAGACCAGAGCAACTTCCGGAGCCTCGCTTTTTCGCCTAAGGTAAGTTATTCCAAAGTTTTTCTGTCATTATTACGGTTTTTTACGACACAGGGGAGCTTGTTTTTTTTACAGTGTTATATTGTTAGGTTTTATGTGTGTATGTGTCGCGTTCGGTGTGCTGTGGCGAGTTGGGATTTTGTTAAATAAACAGGAAGAAGGGAATGGTTGTGAGAAGAGCCCGGCAGTGGATCGTGGTTACATTCTGTCCGACCAACAAAGAAACTTCCAGCTTTTTAAGAAAAATGAACACTGGTGTCGTTTGGTGCTGATAAGTGATCGAACCTGTATTTCTCTTCAGACTTTGAAGGTTTCCGCGATAGGGCCCGTTTACCAGGTCTCTTCCACGAATACAGTTCCGTGAATAACTACGAAACTTTGGTGAAAATTTAAGCATTTACTAATGATACTGGTTGTCTGTACATTGTATTCTACCTTATTCATAAACTCTGCTTGTTTGTAACTGCTACACTTGCCTAGAATCTGTAATTTTCTAATAGAAGATTCTCCATTTTTAGTTGGCATTGTGTTAAGCATTGAAGCTCATCATTTGATGACTCTGTGACCTTGCAAGAACGTTTGTACTGTACTATAGAAAATGGCCTTGGCCAGAGACTTTAAGTAAATAATAATAAAAAATAAAGTTGGTTCCCTTTACAGGGAATGAAAGGAACTGCTCTTTCAGCTAGCGATGTCCAAGTATGATCAGCTGCTTTCTCCAGTTTTTATCAGCTGTCAGCTTCTATCTCAGACTTCCTTTCCCACAATATACCTAGCTGCAAAATGCCAAGAAATTTCCAATTTCATTGTGAGAATCATATGTAATAATTATGGTAAATCCTCCTTATATTCCTTTTTTTTGTAGTTTTGGAATTGTCCCAAGGTTCATAAATAAAGTGGAGTTTAAACGATTAAAAGTCATGTCATTTTTCTTTCTTCCTGCCTATTTTTTTATGAACGAGTATCATTGTTTTACTGTTCACATGTTCCTGTGCAGAAACTGCTTGCACAATAATAATAACATTTGCATTTTATTTTTTAGGAAGAAAACTGTCAGACCTGTCTCAAAAAGCAATGGGTAAGTGAACAAACTGAGCATATGTTCATTATATATTTGGAAATCATAATTGCTTATACTTTGAAAACCGTAATTGCTAACCACACTGGTTTAATTTTTAGTTGGTGAATGAACACAAGAATTAACTCTAATGCTAACCTCAACGCAAATTTCAGTGTTTTGCTCTTACTCTTGAGCACATTTTTAACAAGGTTAATACTGTATGTTCCTTATATCCATAGCCTCTGACATTACTATGAGTCCATTGTGTGCTTTTGCAAAATTCTCTAATGTTAAGAATGGATCCCCATTACCTGATTTCACATTTTTGTTCAGATGGTGAGGAGAAGATCTATGGTGGCTGCGAGGGGCCTGATGCTATGTATGTAAAGCTCATTTCCTCTGATGGACATGAGTTTATTGTGAAGCGGGAACACGCCCTGACCTCTGGCACAATTAAAGCAATGTTGAGTGGTCCAGGTGAGCCCCTACAGCTGGTAGAGAGCAATTCAGAAAACATTTTGATTGTATACAGGACTACATAGCACAGTAACACTTTTATAATGCAATTTAATGTGTAATGAACATGTAATCTGTCTAAGTCAAAGCCAGTACTGTGACTAAAATATTCATATGGGAAATATAATTGTATGCAAAAAGTAGTGAGTAAGGCACCAAAATGACTGAAACAGAACTGTTATGGGGGACCTCACCACCTTCATGACAGTAACAATGGAGATGGATGGAAATTTCTTTTTGGAGACATGGTATCAGGGTGCACCTGATCCCTTATATTGTGCTTGAAATATATATTTTTTTCTCCCCTCAATCTGTAAATTTATTTTTTCTGGAACTTTTTTGTGATCTGTAAAATCAGGGGTGGACAGTATTACAGTAGAACTATTACTTTATTTTATCAGTTTTTTTCCACGATATTTAAAAAAAAAAAAAAATTGCTGTCACTTATGAAAACGTCCAACTGTTTTCTGTTTCTTTTTCAGGCCAGTTTGCTGAAAATGAAACCAATGAGGTCAATTTCCGAGAGATCCCATCTCACGTTCTCTCCAAAGTGTGCATGTACTTCACATACAAAGTCCGTTATACCAACAGCTCGACCGAAATCCCTGAATTTCCCATCGCACCTGAGATTGCTCTAGAACTCCTGATGGCTGCAAATTTCTTAGATTGCTAAGAAAGATGGTCACAGACATGAGCATTTTTTGCTTTATGTGTTTCTTTGTTTCACTAATTTATTGTTTGCCATTTACTTCAGACAAATGCTTAATCTGGTTTCAGTATATGTTGTCAGCATGAATACCACTTTTTTTTTTTCTTCCACGGGTTTCACTTAAATAAAACACACCAATCTATTTATTTAGGCGCTATTGTTGGTATGTTTCTGTATAATCAAAAGCCAGAGCAAGTTGATGTCCTTTAATTAAAAGTGCCCTCCAACATTTGTTACAGACTTGCACAGTAGAATCTGTACCATATTTTACTGAGTTGTATAAACTGTGTAGGCATAGATTTCAGTATGGTGTTCATTGTCTTATTTGCTTTCTCTTGTAAAGGACTTTGGTGTTAGCAAACTCACCCTCACCTTCTTATTGCATGTGCTTGGGTTTTTTTCCTTTGTGTTCTGAATGTAAACAGCTATTGAAAGATTAATTCTATTTTATGCCACTTTGTGGGATTTCCTCCTGAAACAAGAAATATTCAGGGACAGTTAAACAGCTTTTGCCCAATTCAATTACTTTGAACTTTGGAATGAAATAAACTAAGTGTCTAGTAAAACATTATGAAGGAAAGTGAACAAAAATAAAAAAATGTTTTCTTTAGAGGAAGACTGCTGGACTAAGCGCTTTGAATTGACTAAAACTGGTGTATGTGCACTTAAAAAGCATGATATACAGTCTATCATTTTAATGAGAATGACTTTTGTGCTGTTTGTTCTTCATGGGTGATGGGAAAATAAATGACCAGGAGAGTCTAAAGGTTTACTTTTAAGAACTGTTGTTGCATTCTTCCCTTGAACTTTTTGAATGATTGTTCTGGTATGATGGTTCATAAGTCAAACAGTTTACAGGGTGTGATCCAAAAAGTTATTTAGGATTAGTAATTGTTTTGACGTGAATGAGCATGCCAGGTTTTTAATCATTGTTTTGCTCAGCCACAAGCAATGTGAATGGAAAAAATGAAAAAGGGGGAAAAAAAGGAGTTTCATTCTACACAAATGAACAGACCTTGAAGTACAGTGCATGTTCAAGGGCAATAAATGTATGGGTGTTGTCATACAAAATGTTTTATTGGAAATGAGATGGTCTACAGGTAGACAAGATACCAGTTTTTTGGCTGTCATTGATTGACCAAGTGGTTTCACATGACCTAAGGGAAGTACATATGTGCATTGGTCAAAAGGTGATGGTTATGATGTTTGTGACCCCCCTAATATATCATAAGGCCTTTGATTTATGGTTTCTGCAACTTAATCTAATGATGGATGTACCAGGAACAGTTGGCTATCTGCAAAATAATTTTAGCAGCGTACTGGTCATACTTTTTGTAACGACTTGTTTGGATGAGCAGTTTATACACTGCCTGGCCAAAAAAAAGTCACCACCTGGATTTAACTAAGCAAATGGGTAAGAACCTTCCATTGGATAATTACTGCAATGATTAATGTTCTTTGCCCAAAAAATGAGGTGAGCTGACTACCTGAATATACTGAATGACCAGGTTTTTCCCATCAGTGGATTTTTTTCTTTATGTTCCAAGATGACAATGCCAGGATTCATCGGGCACAAATTGTGAAAGAGTGGTTCAGAGAGCATGAGAGAGACATCATTTTCACACATGGATCGACCACCGCAGAGTCCAGACCTCAACCCCATTGAGAATCTTTGGGATGTGCTGGAGAAGACTTTACGCAGCGCTCCGACTCTCCCATCATCGATACAAGATCTTGGCGAAATGCATCTCTGGACGGAAATAAATGTGACATTGCATAAGCTTCTCGAAACGATGCCACGGCAAATGCGTGCCATAAAGCTAAAGGCAGTCTAACAATATATTAGAGACTTTTTGTTTTGGTCGGGCAGTGTATAAAGATGTAATATGCAGCTAGTGAGTGATCAGATACCCATCTGTTATCAATTTTTCAACACGGGGTCAAGGAAGTTCAGACACTATCCTGGAAGCATAGGGTGTGAGACAAGGTGCAACCTGGATAGGGGCAAAGGTGTATACATTATTTGCTCACTGATGACGGGCAATTCAGAGTCACCAATTTGCCTGAAGCACATTTTTGGACTATCACCTGGAGGAAACCTATGCACTCATGGGGAGAACATGTAAACTGTGCAGACTGACAAATTTGAGGCCATATCCAAACAGCATGGGAACTGGTGCTGTTGCCCTCTCTCCCATCATTCATTCATCCCTTCCATCCGAAACCTCATTATGCTGTCAATCATTTCCTTCAGCAATCGTACCTGATGATTACCACCCTCTGCTCTGCCAAACGCTTCACGTGTACCACTGATCTTCCAGTGTCCCATTTTCTTCATTTCAAAGCCAGTGTTGCTCTCTATCCATGTACTCCTCTAATGTTTTATCTTCCAGTTTGTTAAAAGCAGCTTGGTGATGTAGCAGCCAGCTCTTGTGCCTCAGCTTCTGGGCTGTGAGTAGCGATGTAGGTTTGAAACCAGCAGTTTTAATATAGCTTGCATATTCTCCCCATGTTAGTGGGTTTAAACTGTTGACTGAATTGCGCATTGTGAGTGTGTATGATTGCCCTGCAGTAGAGTGGTGCCCCATCCAAAGTGTACTGTACCTTGTCTCACACCCTATTCTTCTGGAATTATCACAAGACCACCTGGGCCCTAAAATGTTCAAGTGGTCATTGATAATGGATGGAAGAATATTTGTTACCTCTGTCCTTCACTTCTACACTGTTTTTATGTGCAGACCTCCCCTTTTTCTGTGGAACCGTTGCTTTTAGCTCATACTGTAAGTGGTAGGCACAAGCTCATGGTCCTCCCCTCAGACTATACTTCTGAGACAGCAGTAGTCTGATGACTCAACATATGAATCATTCATATGAGCATTGCACTCACGTATTCTGCTCACTCAAGTACATTTTTGAATTTACCATATACTGAAAGATTGTTTATGCTGTATGTGAAATGTTTAGGGTTTTGCATTATTAAGAAATTTTAACTGCAATAGTACCACTGTCACAGTCTCTCACATACTACATTGCATGGCTTCCTTACTGTAAAATGCAAGGTGTAAGCTGCCTTGAACAAAGGTATCTGCTAAGTAATAACAGTAATCAAACTTGGTTGTGACTAAGCAACTGTTGCTATGGTAAGGATGTTCACTTACTCGGGTCAACAGTATTACATATCTTCCAAGCATTAGCATTTTTCATGCCAATGTGGCTATGCTCAGTTGCTGAATCACTTCACCAAAAACAGTATAATTTGAAGGAAACTTTAAAGTGAATGCACAAGATCTGAAGGCCTCCACTCACAGGAAAGTGGTCATAACAGCCCTTTTTATTCAGTGCGCCTTGGAGGTTGCATTAACAGACAGAAAAACACAAGGTCAGAGTCACAGGACTTTATTTTTAGCAGGACACTGGCACTGGGGTTGTTTACTTCACAGTGGCCGGCCTGAGATGTGAGCAGACATTCTTGTTTAAGCCTTGTGAGATGGTTTAATTTGATCTTTTTTACTGCTGCTGTTTCCATTGGTCCTCATGAAGGCAGAATGGGGTTTTGTAGAGCTATGTTCTGGCTAATAATGTTAATCTGTAAACAGTTTGCCGCAAATCTTTGTTTCTGACAAGTGCTGACCAAAAAAATTGTAGGAAAAAGGTAACACAGCCGAAATGTACTTAAAAAACACCGAAAAGAGACTAAACAAAGCAAAACATGCCTATTTTCTGAGCTCAAAGAATTTAAAGTGTCAGTGTACCATTTCTGCAAGGTAAAATATCCATTTATACATTGAGTCTTTATTTTATGAATTGTACACAAATAATATGTCTTTCCACTTAATAATGAGCTACTAGGTTCCATAAAGACCTCAGACAAAACTATAATAGATAAAGCAATGCTAAGAATGTTCTTCCATCCGTCCATTATCAGCAACTGCTTGTCCAGTGCAGGACTGCAGTGGTTCAGAGACTACCCTGGAGGGTCAGAATGTGAGGCAAGGCACACCCTGGATGGGACTGCACTCTAACACTTTTTGAATAACTGCGAACATTACTGAAAATTTTTTTATTAACATTAATGAAAGTTTTCTTCCACAGAGTTCCAACGATGGATTCATTACATAAGCATATCAAGTGTTCTTAAGCTTTAAGCACGTTTAAATTTTGTTAATCTACACAAAAAATAAAGCTTAATAAAATCAGTGTTCTTCAATACATTTTTGGGCAAGGTTATATAAAAAATTTGATTATACTAGCAACTACTTTGTAAGATTTTAAACATTTTTATTAACTTTAATTTAAAATAAAAGCTAATATAAAATGACTTAAAATTCTGATAATGCATTTTCTCTATAAACTCATATTCAGTAAGGATTGCTGACAGATATATTCCATAAACATGAATAATGTTTGTCACCTTATTATTGATCAAAGCTGTGCAGGAACCTCAGATAGGAGCTGTAAATAGCATGGAAGCAAGTTGAACAGGTGGTTCTACACTCCTATTCCTTTCCCATTCTGCCATGCTGCCTTTTACTGACAACTAAAAGGTGAGGGCAGAAACTCAAATGGCTTTTGTGCCACAACAGCCAGAAAAATTAGAAAACATAAGGATGAGAAATTAAACCGGAAAATATTTCTGTTGAAGGAAATGGAATCATGGAAAGGACAAATAAAAATATGATATGATTGCCATAACTCAGGTTGTATTAGAGAACAACACTGGAGCAAAGGTTATAGCCAGGAAGAGTACAATTAAATGCTGCTGCTTCAACAGGAGCTCCTACACTTCTTAGTCAAGTGGCTGAGAAGAGCATGAGGAACCACATCTCTGCAGTCAGGGTACTCCCAAGTCCATCTTACAAACTGCAGGAACTGATAATGACCCCCATACCATCACCGAGTCCCCTAACTATTTACCATGCAGTACCGGCCTCAAGTAGCTGACGCTAGAGCGTCTGTGCAAATATGTTAACTCAATAAGAGCAAAAAGAGCCCTGTGTATGTGCATTACATGTTTTCAGATAGTAGATGTGTAGTTTTTAAAATTTCTTGAATAGTGTATATGTTTTAAGTCGAAAAAGGTACACTTTGTCAAGAGCATCATATAAGAGAATGTACAAAAATGAATGTAAAGAAACCAATGATTTATATTCAAATAGGCCTATTATCTTTATTTGGGTCCATGAACAGGAGCAAAAGGATTTTCATTGCACAATATGTTAACTAAATGGGCTGCAAGCCAGCTGCTGTTGGCCATTGTGGTCTGACCTTTGTACGATCATTTGAGATGGATTAGAAGAAAGAAGACCAGTAAAATACTGACATGGGGACACGCCATTATTCAGTATTTTGGCTTGCGGAATATGTACCGTTTACAGGGTACGTTGACTTTGCTTTGGTTATTATTATTATTATTATTATTATTAGTAGTAGTAGTAGTAGTAGTAGTAGTAGTAGCAGCATTAAATCTCAATCTCTATTCTTTATTCACAGCTTTGTTTTTCAAGCCACACGTATGATATTAGGCACACAGGTATTTCTGACACTAAGAAGAGGGTTTGTCTTTGTCAAGCTCATAGAATTCCAAAAAGGCTTCTTTCCATTTTGAAAAATTACAATTTGGTCTCTGACAAGTAGAGAAGAGGGGGTACTGACGTCACACATAGTAACATGGCACGCAGGGCTCCTAGTGACGCTGACGGATTCTGATACAAATACGTTTTCCCTGTCGTGTTCTCTCTCTCTCTTTCTCTCTCTCACACACAAATACATATAAACAATTTTAAAGGTAATGAAATTTGGTGATTTAATGGTTGATTTAATTTAATTTGGTGGTAATTTTTTATTAAAAATTAAACATTTTTTGGGGTCAGTGCCATCGCATGTTGCACCTCAAGAACAAGTAGATGTTATTCGTAAGCAAATGAAAATGTACAAATGGATGAGAAGTCAGTGCGTTGCACACATGCGATACACATTTTTTCCTTTCCACTTGAAGACCTGCGCGGGTCACTCTCTGTGGCACTCGTTCGCCTCATAGCACTAACAATCCTTGTGTGCTAAATGCAACCATTTTCACAGTAAAATAGTTTAGCGACTATATATCGTGTTACTTCTTAACTTTCCGCCGCTACACCTTTTGACATGGGAAGCGCTGGGTAGCTCAGCAATGTTAGAGCTGGTGGCTTTTGCCAGTTTGACTAAGACATCATGCAAAGCTGAAAGTGTTTACAAGGATGCAGGATAAATCTGATTTGTCTGAAGAAACGAGTGTTTACAAGAACGGGAATAAACATTTAAGAACTTAATACAGTGCTCATGTGATTATGTTTTGAACAAACTGTTCCAGCGCATACAGTCATACAGACACGGCAGTACAAATAGGAGCTGCACTGGGGGGGAAAGCCGCATAAGGACTTCGGTCACTGAAATTCTCCTACATTTAGTTGTTCATATACAGAGCATATAAGGAGTTTTGGGCAGTCCCATTGGCCAGAATGCAGCTACAAATGCCATCCCCAGCACACTTACAGCATCCCGAAGTTTTTATGCAGAACTAATAAAAAATGCTTAAAACTATGTCGATGCTTTTATCATTTTGGATAATAATTTTTTAAATGAGTTTTAGCACCAGCGCAGGGAAAATTTGCGTATTAAAGACTTTTTTCAGTAACTAAGAGCACAGCCCCGTTATACGTCATTTAGCTGTAGATCACTTTCGATCTATAGTAGGGTTACACGGCTAAATGACTTAATGCTAAACTTTTTGTATATTGCATGTTTAATCTACAGTGTCTTTATTAATACCTGTTACTTCTTTTTGTCAGACTATACCAATTTTAAGTTTTTGGGTTTTGTCTTGATACCCAAATCAACTGTAATACGTATATACAGTATATTATACTATATACAATACATATAATAATATAATATAAATATAAAATAAATATAAAAATTTCAATGTACATCGTTGATATTGCTGCATGTTGGAAAAATAGACACCGGTCTGTTGGCACTTCTGGTGCAAACATTTACGGCAATTTAAATCAGGACGTACATTCTTCTTTATCTGGGGTTTTGAGCACAGTCGAACAGTTTAAAAGCAGTTGCTCCGGTATTGTCAACACCGAACGGTTTGTGGCTTCCATAAAATATAAATAAGCGCTCCGTCCCAAATAATTAATTCATCGGGCGAGTTGCGCTTGCGCGGGCGCAACGCTCCCTCCTTCCTCTCGGAGCGTCCAAATCCATGTGACGGTGTTGACGTCACGTCCACCCTGGCGAGGGGGGTTTCCATCATGGCGTCGATGCAGGTAAGTGTTGCAAAGCTGAATTCGAAACCTCATCTTTTCCCTGTTTTTCTGCGGATTTTTCCTGCTTATTCTCCTCCGCTGGTCGTTTCGCGACACTTCTTTACAGGCATAACTGGGTGTGGGGCGAGTTCAGCGGTGGCGGGGCTGGAAAGTGAGGCTGTCGGTCGTGTTTTTTTTTTGCTCCTGTCCCCCCCATCATCTACACGGGTTGCTAAGTGCTCCCTCGTAGCGCTACCTGAGTGCCTCAGAGTGTCTGGGCTGTGCAGCCCGACAGTTAACCACGGCGATCCACGACCCAACGGATCGTTTGGAAGACCTGTGCGAAAGTCAGCGGTCAAACCGCGTTTCTTGTGTATGGGTGACAGTTGTTCGTTATCTTGGTAAACCAGTGAGCTTGAGCGGGCCAGTGACGAGAACCAGATTAGTTCGCTGTTAGCAGTTTGCTATTAGCTCTTAAGTTAGTGCCGTGTGAACGTGTAACCCAGCTGGTTTGCTATTAATCGCTGTCCCGACGAGTGGCTTTTTGTACCTCTAGGTAATATTTCTAAATGTTAGCATTAGCACTCTTTTCGACCGAGGGACGTTTTCTCTACGAGGTGTGGATATAAGCATTACTTCTGGAAAGCTGTTGAAGCAAAGGGGCTTTTTATTTAATCTTCCAAGTGTTTGTTTAGCTGTAGTTGACCTCAGTAAACTGGGTTCTTTGCTGAAGGCCAGTTTTTACTTTCGACATCACTGGTGTTGTTTATACCAGGGAGCTACATAATTGATATTGTTGCACAACCTTTTTTTAAATTACATGACAGTTCTAATATGAGTCACCTTTGATGTACATTTTTCTTCGGTGCTACTTAAAATGGTTGATGCTGAACTTTACAGTTATTTTTCCCAGTATACAGCATGGTGTTTTTACTGTGTCAGTGAGGGGTAGGTGCCTCGATCAAGGATAAAACAGAAGAAATGAGATTAGAGCCATCAAGTGGCAAGACCATGGCTGTAACCAGGACTCTGCCCAGTGGCTAAATACCATGTACTGATTTTTAGGAAATGGGTACTTGTGGCAAATATTTAAAGTTGAAATGTTGATAGACTTTTATTTCAGATTTGCAGCCAGTTTCGGTCACAGTGCAGTCTCGGATGAAGTGCAGTTTTCTTGTATGACAGCGTTGCTGAGATATCGATTCTATGCTTCCTGGACAGATCAGATTCTTTGACATTGAAACTAAGGCAATGTCACTTCTTGAGGGGTTTAAAATGCATAACAAATGAACACATCTGTGCAGTCTCCAGTAGCGCCTCATACGCTGTCCCTAATATCAGAAAGCAGATGTATGGCTGTTGGCCTATAGACACTTAAATGTAGACCAAAGTGAAGTATTAAAATCTGTGACATACAGCAACCCCTCAGTCTACAAATGTATTTTTTTTTTCCTGAAGAACTGTTTTTAAGTTGAAAATTTGTAAATACACACACATATATATATATATATATATATATATATATATATATATATATATATACTAAATCACATTTATTTTAAAGGTAATTACTGTATGTCAAATGGTTCTGGGAGGTGAGACTGTGGGCACACAAACTTATATTTCAACAATAAGCCTACTGAGCACCATGATACATCGGGGCCAGCATCTCTTCTGCAACTCTCCACAATGGCTAAATATGGCCAATGGCTAATGCTGTGTACACATATATACAACAGCAAGGCGAAGAGAGCCATAGCTTTGTAGTACTTGCAGTGAATGACTGCATTTGTCATAACCCCTAGAGTACTGACGGTGTATTGAGATCACTAAGTAAATTAGTAAAGGTCAAGTAATGCTAAGTAAAGACACATGCTTTTATATGCATTCTCAGAATCTCTACTTCACAGAAAAAACACAAACATTACACGCTGCCAAAAGACAACAAATTCTACCCAGGATGTTGGACAGTCCCCACCAACCTTTGCTGTGTATTGCATGTTTTTTTTTTTTTTTTTTTGCTTTGCCTAATAAATGTTTTGGTGTGTTATGCTACATCTGTGTAATGTTAAGTGAGAGATAGTAGCTGGGGTTGGTTATTGTATTTTAACATTTGGTTGCCCACTGCTAGGATGGCTTTTGTTGCATTCGGTGTCCTCTGAGCATTTGTGTTCATTCATTGAACAGCTAAGGGTTTGTGTCTGTGCTGCATTTTGTGGTGTGTGAATAAAAGACATGTGCAAGCACAAAGTGGGTAATAATGCAGTGTGGTTTGGGCACAAAATTTGACTCAGCTGTTTATTAATGTGTAGGAAACCATTAGTAAATTGAAATGATGGTACTAAATGAAATTTTATTATGGCAAATTTTTGTAGATTGAGCTTTGGTAAATCGGGAGATGGCAGCACCTCCTATTCACTGTTTTTGTGCAAGTTTATTTTACTGCATTGTAACCAGGCAGTAATTCTATACTTAACATTTATTCATACCTTTATTGTTGCTCTTTTGTGGTGGTTTATTATTAGTGTATAAGACCTTTGGACTGCAGATTTTTCTTTTTTTTTTAATTTTTTTTATTATGTCTCCTTAAGGTACACCTCATTTGCCTTAGTGTTTAGTATACATGGCTCTTAAGGGACTTGAAGAGTTTGTCAACAGGGTTACAGATATACTTTTTGTCACTTATGCGACTGTTGAAGTGTGCCTTTGAGTCTATAGCATAGCTTAACCAGTGACAAACACTGTGTGAAATTTGCATGAGTCTCCAACAAGAATGTAGGCTACAGTGTGTTTTCAAAATTTAATGTGAGCCTATGTTAAGTGTAATACGAACAGAGTACCATATGGAATTGCAGGTGAGGAAAAATGGACTTGGTGATTAAATGTTTAAATACAGAAAAGATAAGAAGGGAAAAAATTCAGTAAACGGTAGCAAAAATTACCAGATTGGAGGACGAGGACATTTGATGTCTGTTTTTCCGCCCATCTTATATGACGAGAATAAAGTTTGTTCCCTGTTTTAAATGGCCAGTTGGAGGAAAGAGCTGCATCACAATTGCTATTTTGTTAATTTTAGCAATGTTTTTTTTAGCAGTTTATGAGAAATCCTATAAAATGTGTTTTTTAAAGATGTGCATCTCAGACATTGAGATTGAGAACCCTGTTTCAAATTGTATCAATCTAGCATTTCTGACTTCATGATGGTTTTAGGACTGTACATCTTCCTTAAAAATCATTCAGTCTGTCAGAATTGACACCAATGAAAGTGTTTTTGTATTTTGAAAAAGTTTGTCCTCATCCTTTTACTGGCAGAATACCTGAGCTTTTTCTCCTTGATTTGTTCTATGGCTGTTTGAACATCTGTATCTCCCTGCTCTCATGATGGCTCAGATTGAGAAATTTCAGCCTAACCCTGAAATGTTTTTTTAGTTTGCATAAGCGGTATGTATAATATGGTTTTCATCTGTGTAATTCTCTACTGTATGTCTCTGTCAAATGTTGAGTATCTCGGTACTTATTTCCTGCCTTTCTTTCTCTCCTGTACTTTTTGGAGTATTATTACTCAGTCTCTCTTTGTGACTGTTTTCAAATATTTTCATAAAATGAGTTGTAATGCATTAGAGAATGAAAAAAAATTTTCTTTAAATTCTTAATTTATTGATTTGTTTCCTTGACTATTTGCTGACATTTAATAAATGTTTTCATGTACTTTTTATTTTTTCCCTCTTTTAAGTGTTCCACATTTGTTAGAATTCATGTGTTTTGTGGTTTATTGTAATTAAATTATGTTAATAGATCTTACATTGTACAGCTAAATGGGAAAAAATGGTACAGAATTGCATGTGAATTAAATTTTGAAGAATCTGTTTAATGAATAGATTCTAATGGTTGATATAAAGCTTTTCCGCTTTGTTGAAAACAGTAAATGCGAAGCAAACTGAAAGTTTTCCTTGCTTTCTCAGAAAAGGCTACAGAAGGAACTGTTAGCTCTGCAGAATGATCCACCCCCTGGAATGACGCTGAATGAGAAGAGTGTGCAGAATACAATTACACAGTGAGTATCTCAGCAGAGGCCCCTGGGCCTGGTTATGACACCACACCGCACATGTGATCCTCGTCATTGGTTTTACTTGATACTGTATGTTTCTGAACTTTTTAACTCTATTAACTGTGTTAAATTCCCAACAGTTGTTTTCAGTGGCTATCTGGCACAGTGTGGAGGAAATCATTTTTGGATTTAACAATATTAGTATTGTAATGTGCTCACTGATGGCTTGTCTCTGAACTTTTTATTGTGCCCATATTTCTGAATCATCAGTACTGTTAAAGCTGTTACGCAATGAAAAATGTAATTGGTGAAAGTAAATTGCAAATGCCCCAGTTTTTGCTTCAGGCTGTTGGCTTTGATAAACGTTAATCCATGTGTTTAAATTTGTTGCTATGATTGTGTTTCATGCAATTCCTACGTGCACCGTTGTGACCCACATTCTAGTCAGCAAATGTGCTACAGCCCAGTGCATTTAGGTCCCAAGTTCATGTGTTTTCTAAAGCATAAGGCTAAACTGCATAGCAGAGGTGCTTAATTATTCAACGGCTGGACCGTTTACCAGTGTTCAGATTGCTCTGCTAACTTGTGAACCACAAGGAACTTGCTAGCATTTGTGCACAAAACATATTGAGTCTCATTCATTCTGTCTACAACAAATGAACATTAACATTTCGGGCCCAAAAAATTTAGCATTTGCGTAAAAAAAATCTTACATGTTGCAGTGACTGAAACTACTTTGATTGCTGTATGTAGTCATTATTGCTTCTGTTTATCTATTGGTACTTGGGTAAATCTGTCTGCATTGCTGGAACATGTATGTAACAAGTGTTTACCCAAGTACCAATAGATAAACAGAAGCAGTATTGTCTGTGTGTAAATTGCTTTTCTTTTGCAAGATTTGTGAGGTGCCAGTCTATAAAAACAAGTTTTTTAAACCATCCTTCTGGGCTGAAATTTAAACTATGTTGTATTCCTAGTTTGTGACAAGTTGAACCTGTGATGTTGTTCTGCTTCTGGTTTAACACGTTGGTTTGGATGTCTCCTCATTTGCTGTAATTCATTGTGAATGTTGTTGCTTTCAGAAAGAGCTTAGGTACTGTGCAAAGCCACATAAAAAAAAGTGACTACCTTATCTGAGAAATAAACATCTTAACATTAAAAATAAACATAATTATTTTTATTTGTTTAACAGATGCTTTATAATGTGACATTAGCTCAAAGAAAAGAAAAGTGCAACAGGCAAAGAGGTTATAGATGCAGACATGTTATTGTTGAAGCGTGATCAGTTTCTTTGACACTACTGCTTTTTTTTGGGCCTCCACAAACTTAAGACATGCTTCACTTTATATATTTTTCCATTTTTGCTGTGGGTTTCGTCGGGTGGAACTGATGAACCTGTATTTTTCTGTTAATGTCTCAAGTACCCTGTAGCAAACAGACATTCTGTTTGGGTTGTGCCTCCTGCGCTTTCTAGGGCAGGTTGAGGATGCCTGCAGCACCAAATGATTTAGCAGTTGCTACAGATAAATAGATATATGGATGAATTGCATTAATCACCATGAGTTAATAAACATTTTTTTTTAGGTAATACGATATTGTTGTTCTTAATGTATGGTGAACATGTGTTATCATGGATAAAGTGTTAAATATTTTGTTTTAATGTAAATCCGAACAGACTGATCTGTGTTGTACCAGCAGTAAAAGGTGACTTGATAGGACACTGGCTTCTATTTAGGATGCACGCCACATCCCAGATTAGAAATAATGGCTTTTCAAGAAGATGGATGAATCCTACAATTTGGACACCATTTTTAGACCATGTCTGTTTACTGTGAGTGGTTTTTGACACTACTGTTGTCAGGACTGCTTTGAAGGAATGAAGGATGTTGACTGTCACCTTATGTGTGTCAGTCTGTGTAGTCTGGTTCTACAGTACGATTGACCTCAATCACATGACACTTTAGCTCATCTCATAGTTTTTCTGACCACAGCTTTTGCCAAAAGTGAATTTTCAGCTCTATCGGGGGGGGCTAAGAGCTGAGCAGCAGATGTTTATATACCCTTTTCGGCTTGCTCCTGGTTATGAATCCATGTGTATTTCACTATCCAAATGGACAGCTTTCCTCATTTCATATATGGTTTTGCACATGATCTGACCATGGGCCGGTGAAAGAGAAACAGACAGAACTCAAGCTTGAAAATACTGGTTTCGTGACATTTTCCTCTCCAATCTGTTTGAGACACATACATGAGAAGTCAAAGAGCTACTATAGTGTGTATCGACAATGTGCCATGAACTGAAGCAGACACGCATGACAGGAACAGCTTGTTCTGGCATTAACACCAAGGTTTTTTATCTTCATGTGCTGCTGCGATAGTCCCAATGCTTGTTGTGGAGCACAAAAAATTATGATGTACATGTATTTTAATGTGTTTTTTATGACTATGCTGTGGAATGTTCCAAGTTCTAGATGTTTCAGGCTTGTTTGTAGTTTTGAGTAAATTTTAGTCTCTATTATAGTTGTGTTCTCTGAGTTGATTGTGTATCAGGGCTGGTGGTACAGTGACTGACAGTGTTCAAGTGATATGAGGGGGAGTTTCCTCAAATTGTCCAAAGACATGTGCTACAGGTTAATTGGTCATGCTGAATTGCCCATCCTTGTCCTTCAGTTGGGTGTTGGGCATTGGGTTGAAAACCCCACCCTTTCCAAAAATATAGTTGTCCCAAAGCAGAGGAAAAAAAGAGAAAAACAAACGTCCAGATCTACTGCAAGTGAAAAAGAATGGAAGGCGATCTTGAAGGATTATGGTGCCAAACAGTTAATTTTTGTGTAAAATTGGGCCATTACATTTGTGCTTATTGAAAAATTACTTGGGAGTATGTGATATTCTTTAACAGTCATTTAAGTTCATGAAATGGTGATGGATTTGTGGGTAACTAAACTAGATTTGAATAAAAATGTGATGCTGACCTGGAACAAAGTAAGTTGTTCAATGATGGCTGATTGAACTACAAAAGTTATACATGTATTTTCAAAAGCTGTTAAATAGGCTCTGGAGGATTCTGAAATTCATCTGGAAAAGGGGCACAATTGCAAGACAGCAGGGGTCTGGATACCTGAAAAGGACAATTCTGAAAGGATCAACCAGTTCAAAGTTTTCATTTTTCTCAGTGTAGAAAGCAAGTTATTCTGGAGAAGGGAATAATTCCAGGCTGTAATATCTCTAGTATTATTTGAATTGGCCAAAAACATGCTTGTGAAGTTAAGAGTTTGAGTGGAGAAGTCTATATAGCAAGTCAGGTATAAGCCAAACACCCATCCGAGCCTTCTTGGATAGCTTGACAGTGATTACATCACCCATCTCATGATGTAGTTGAATTTTGAAGGGCCTGGATAAGGCTATAACATGGCCTAGACTGAATTTTAAATCAGTGAAGTAAATGAGAGGGAGGACAGAGGAATGGTGAGGATGCAGGGAATAGAGCTGGCGAAGGTGGGTGAATTTAAATACTTAGGATCAACAGTCCAGAGTAACGGGGAGTGTGGAAGAGAGGTGAAGAAGAGAGTGCAGGCAGGGTGGAGTGGGTGGAGAAGAGTGTCAGGAGTGATTTGTGACGGAAGAGTACCAGCAAGAGTGAAAGGGAAGGTCTACAAGATGGTAGTGAGACCAGCTATGCTTTATGGGTTGGAGATGGTGGCACTGACCAAAAGACAGGAGGCAGAGCTAGAGGTGGCAGAGTTAAAGATGTTAAGGTTTGCATTGGGTGTGACGAGGATGGACAGGATTAGAAATGAGTATAGTAGAGGGTCAGCACAGGTTGGACGGTTTGGAGACAAAGTCAGAGAGGCGAGATTGCGTTGGTTTGGACATGTGCAGAGGAGAGATTCTGGATATATCGGGAGAAGGATGCTAGGGATGGAGCTGCCAGGCAAGAGGAAGAGAGGAAGGCCTAAGAGGAGATTTATGGATGTGGTGAAGGAGGACATGCAAGTGGTGGGGGTGATGGAGAGAGATGCAGAGGACAGGAGGAAGTGGAAGCTTTTGATCCGTTGTGGCGACCCCTAACGGGAGCGGCCGAAAGAAGAAGATAGACAGACCTCTGGAAGGCTACTGATACAGTAAGATCCTCTTCAGCATAGGGAGTACATAGATTTCATCTATTCTGAAAAAGCCACTGAAGAGTAAATAATTTGATAACAGCTTAAAGGATTCAGCTGTGATTTAAGCAACTTGAAATTAAAGGGGTGACTAGCAGCACTGGATAAGTCAGGACTTAAGCAAGTTTAAGAAGAGGACATATCAGTATGGCAACTTTCCATGAGTCCCTTGGCCTTTTCTGGGTTACAAAGTCCTATTATCAACATTTGTGCCATTTAAGTTGAGAATAAACACTTGTCACTGGCACTGATGGCTTGGTTTACCACAAAGGTGTAGCATTTCTCTGTACAGGTAGAGTAACCATTCTAAATTTATGTTTCAGGAACTTAGAGGAGGAATTTAGGGCAGTACAGGCAAAGGAGGTGTTGTAATATAGGAACTGAAGTGAGCCTAGGATTGCTGGACTAAACATCGAGGTAAGGACAGGAAGGAGGTGGAGTCCTAACATTATCATAGGTTTGTGATGGGTGCAGTGGCTTCTGCAGGAGCAGGTTTGGCTAAATAGATACATGACAAGGTCAGTGAAGGAAGTGGATGCAACACTGGAGGTAGAACAGATGACTTGGATGGTTAACGTGTAGCATTAGCAAGTGAGAAATAGATGGGAATAAGTACTTCAGTGTAAGATCTTATGGGCAGAGTTATGGAGAGCATAGCACCACTATATTAAGTTCTTAATTCAGGTAGTTTATGATGTGTTGACTCATCCATCTAACCTGTATAGCTGGGGAGAAATTGATTCTCCATCATGCCCATTATGTTCTAAGAGCCATCATTGAAACATATTCATTGCAGCTACCCAAGAGCGCCGAGTGAGGGCTGGTATCAGGTGTTCAAGGCTGCGGCAGAGTCTATCATTGTGGGGTATACACAGTATGTATGACCTGCTGGACGGTGAATGAGGTCATAGCATTTGTCAAGGAAGGTAAAAGGGTGAAGTATCTAGTGGCACACTGGGGCATCTGATGATTTTGCGAGACTGGCAATTCATGGTTGACTTTGTAGGGAAAGTCTTTGCATACCGCATTTAATATGTATGTTTAGCATCATCATCAGTTTGTGGAGAAAGGCTATGACAGTCGATACTGAGGCTGCAGTGAGGGGAGCTAGATGACTGTGGATGCAGAGAGGTGAGTTTAAGGCAGTGTTGCATGCCTTGTTGGGTCACCTGAGATGAGGTTATATCATTGCCGATATGTCCAGGTGCATGATATAAGATGTGTGATATAAGCTTTATTGAAATTTACTGCACATAGCACTTACTTTCCTTATCTTTCCAGTCTCACTAAAGGGATCGGTGAGGGTTTAGATTAATTTATAGATTGATTGATTATAACTATATCTACAGCCAGGTAGTTTTAACTGGGAACCATGCAGTTCTCTATATCTTCTCTTTAAATAGTGCATTCAGTGAATTTGTTTTACTTTCTTAAAACTTTAGTACAGAAATAGAAATGTGCTTTTGTCAAGGATGGAGTTTGTCAGCATCTAAACTGTAATTACTTTTCTGTAGCATTTTACTATTTGCGTCCTTACCTTTTCAGCATTGTTGCTATAGTAATACTGTACCAGATGTTTTTTTCTAACTTCGATAAAAATCTTTTTTGCCATGAGTAATAACTTTTGCATGTCACAGCCTGATGTCTCAAAGTAGTTATGTCAATAAAACTGGTATTACCTAGGTGTAAATTAGCTAATTATGTGATTCAATATGGTTGGCACACATCCATCTACTGATAACCCTGGTGTCAAAACATTATGCTTGACTAGCACTTGGCATAAAGATTTTCCAGAATATTTTGACCTGGTTTTTCTCTGAATTTTAAGTGCAGGTGAACTGTTGCATCCTAAGCAAGCTCCTGTTTCATGTGTGGCGTGAAATAAGAAAGATGATGGGACTAGCTGGAATAAACTGGCACAGTAGCTCTGATTGCAAAACAACACCACACATGTATGTGACCTGCAGAGCAAATATGAGCATATTTTGGATATTGAGTCATCGAGGATACTGTGTTATGCATTCGCATCTACTGGAAGTCCATTTGGGGCTTTGTGTTTGCGGTTTATAATGGTGTATCATGTGTTCAAGAATCCTTGAAGTTAGTCCATCGATAACCAACCTTTGAGCTGCTCTGCGATATGTGACTATAAGGTTATGTACTTCTTTCTGGCTGAGGAATGTGGTCAGAAATTTTGATTTGTTATAATTAACAAAAACTCAGCCACAAATATTTTTCTTAGCTTTTGAGAAGGTCTGTGCACAGAACTAGCCTGATACCAAAAATGTCATATTCTGTCAGTATAAGGAAAAAGTTCAATAAGTTGTATTACTGCTGTCTAATGGCAGGACAAGGCAAACACATCACAGAAGATTACATTCATTTATTATTTTATTTGTCATAGTTTAATGTGACAAATAAAATATGGTATAGTTTAACACTATACCATAACAATATGTAAATAAAAAAGTTTTAAATCAACCAAACATCCATCCATCAGTCGTCACTAACTGCTTGCAGTTTTATGGGCCAGGGCCAGCCTCCAAGAACGGTGTGGGGCAGGTGCACTGCAGATGGGATGCCAGTTGCAGATGAACTGAACGTCATAATATTAGGATTTGGGCCAATCATAATTCCCTTCAGTGAGAACCAAAATTATTTAAATTTGATGCTTTTAGATTGCTGCTCAAGCATACCTCATGAGGTAGATTCTAGTTAAATACAAATTATTATTACCTTGAGCCCTACCTGGAGTTGCCTAGTTAAAGTTGCAGAGATATAATATTATTAATATTTGCAGTCTTAAATGGTAGAAAACAACCATTAAATGTTTTTATTGGCAAACCAGAAAAATCCTGGCAAAAAAATGACTAATGTTCTGAATTGGATAAAACAATGAAGATTAGGATATGGACAGCACAGAATTGTAACGCTTAATGTGGTATTGTTATATTTCCTTACCCTTATTTTTAAAATTTTGCTTATTGTTCAGTTTTCCACTAACACGAAATACATATTTTCCGAAGATTTGACAAAATGAGTTCAGAATTTCATTATACTCTTTGATATTTGCTATATTGTGATATAACACGTTTCCAGTCCTTATTTTACTAAGGTTCCGTGCAGGTTGTGTATTTTGATTTATTTTGGCCTGCTAGAGGTTGAGGTCACATGTTATGTGTGATCTGGCCTGGTTCTTGCAGTCATTCCTCATGTTCTGCTTGGCCTCTAATCCTTACATACAGTTGCAGCTACCATCACCACATTCACTATCTCCCTTCCTGATCAACCCCCCCCCCCAAAAAAAAAGGTAGCTCAGGTTCCCAAAGATTGTTTGAAATTTTTTGCTTATTTCCATAGTAAATTGCAAACTCTGCTGTAGAAGGAAGACGGTGATGTTTGCTTGCTGTTGACCTCAGTTCCCTACTGTAATGGACAGCAAAAGTAATTAGCTAATTCACTAACTGTTTTCATGTGAAAGTCTTTTATTCTATGAGTCAATTTTTTTTTATTTTTTTTTACCTCTGATATATAGAATTTTGCTACTGACCAATCAGGCTGCACTGGATAAGGACTAACAATAAATAGCTAAACTTTTGAGTTTTAAATTCACATTTATCAAGCCTGGTTGCTGAAGTACAGTCATACAACTCAGTATGTAAACAGCTTGGAAAATTTTATATTTTGTGTTTAGGAACCTATATTTCAACAGTTCTGACATCTTCAAAGGTACAATGTATTTACAAGTAGATGACATTCAGTAGAGTTTGTTCCTCACTTGAGCTTGGCTCTTATGTCCTGCATGAAGTTTTTCCTTTCCTAATGGGTATGCAATGTACAGAAGAGCTGTCCAGGTTGTACATTTGACACAAGGTACATGTTGAAGACACCCAGTCTTGCACAGTCACATAACTCAGGCTGAACATCCAAAGAAAATGTTGTTCCTTAAAAGAAGAAACCGAGCGAAGAACGGGGGCTGGGAAACCAGGCACATAACCTGTTCTCCTTGCTGAGCAAGAGGAATCCTCATGCCTATCTGCTTTGACCCTTTCCATCCAAAAAAGGAATTGTATCCATTTCACCAGCCATCATTGTCTTTTCCTGCTGCTATTTGTCATTCTGAGCAAGTATGTATGATGGTGCTTCATTGTTGCCCTGTACTCAAAACATAGCTTAATCTGATGTGTTATGCAAGTGAATTTATAGTAAGGACTAGCAGTACTAAACAAATGGTTTTTATAAGTGCTATTCTTTGTTGTAATCATCTAAATCAAACTTTTCTGACAGGGGCTATGAAAATGGAAATATATTGACTTGAAGCTGCTTCGACCTGTACAGTTTATTCAGTGCATAAAGTAAAAACAATTTAAATTGTATTTTTAACATCCGTGTTTTTCCTGTTTCAGGTGGATTGTAGACATGGAGGGAGCCCCTGGTACGCTGTATGAAGGAGAGAAATTTCAGCTGCTTTTCAAATTCAGTAGTCGATACCCTTTTGATTCACCTCAGGTAATTGTTTTAATTTTAGTCTATTTTATTGCTTTATGGTATTTGCTTTATATGTTTGTGTTGCGATTCTGTGTGACTCGCTGCCATAAGGGCATTTGCTGTTTGAAGATTGCTACAGCATACAGGGTTTGTCTGAAAAAAGGAAAGTCAATAAAAATATGGTCTCCCCTACCTGCGCAGATACTTTGCATTGCATGATGTCAGTCAAGTTTGCCTGGGTGCAGCTGCAGGGACTAATGGATGGTGTAAGCAGTTTTCAAATGCTTGCGTTTAATGATGTGCAGAAAGTTGACTCAGACATGCGGAAACAAGAGATGTTGACATCAAGCATAATAGACCTAAAATGCAGTCTTGTGTTTTAACCATTTCATATAAAATGTCAAAGTCAAAACAGAAGCACTATAAGCATGTGTATGTTTACCACCAGCTCAAATGTAGAAAAATGTCTGAAAAAAGTGCCTTTTCAGTTTCTCTCAAAATTTTAGTTGTTTGTACAGTAGTAGGAATTTTGTGGATTTCATGGGACTGCCTTTGTCTGTATGAATTTAAAAACTTATTGAAATTTAAATTTATTTTACACATGATTCTGGACATCTAAGTCTCTTACTGCAACACATTTTTACTTTTCTAAATTATTAGAGACAGTTGAATGCTGGTTAGAAAGTCCCCTTTATGTGTGCCCTATCCTCAAACTACTGCTTTTAGTTTGTCAAAAAAGATGGGAATATTTGAATATACATTTGCTGTTGTGATGTTATCGGTGTAAGAGATCAGAGTGCATGAGATATATTGAAAGTGTTATTGAATTTGTACTATTGTACTTCAGATGGACAACTGCATTTATTTGTTAGGCATGCACTTTCCTCCAAATTCATGTACAGCTCAGTGTGAACAAAAGTGCATTCAGCAAAAAATGAAGAGCTTTAGACGTGGACACCAGCATCTCACTGCTTTTTGATAACTCTATCTTTGTGTTGAGTGACATTAGTCAGATAGACTTGATTCAGTTGTTATACCCATGGTCTTCACTGACAAACAAGATGAGATGGAGTACTGAAGTTTGATAAAAAGCTTTTAACCAGTGAATGGGCATACTGGGAGACGAAGGATGCATGCTATGTAGTAAATGTCACCAAGTTAAATTGCCTGGTATTTTGCTGGCAAAGGTCTTATTTAACTTGAAAAATATTTTACTTTTGTATATAGCCAGTTCCATACATTTTTTAGCTTGGAGTAGGCAGCGCTATAGTTTTGCTGTATTTATTGATTCATCTAAAGTGCTCTGCAGGATGGAGAACTTTCAGACTTGTGTTGCTTGACCCTGGCACTTCATCTGAAAATGTGCTGTGTTTTGTCAATTAAGTGGATATTTAACTGAATGATGCAGTTTCCATCAAAGCTGTTGATTATGTCACTTCAGTCAAATTGACTTGCAGTCTAGTTTTGGATGCAATTTTACAGACATCAGAGGATTTCGTGTAGTGCAGATAATGTTGATCTCAAGCTCCTTAAATGCAAAGTATATGTGTTGATGTTTGTGGCCATGGTGATGGTCCTTCTAAGAAATTGTCCCTAATGATACTGGTTTAGCAAGAGGAGGAAATGTTCTTCAGTTGTACTATTTAGGATGAGGATGAGTTTGTGGGTGAAAAATTTGTTTTGATTTGTTTTGTGTACAGATAGTGTGCCATTTTTGATTGTACTTGTCTCCTAAATTCTGTGCCTTCTACTGTATTGTTAATTTTCAGAACTGCTGAACTGTGGGTACAGACATGAGTTTGCGTTTGTCTATGTAGAATTTGCATGTTCTGTCTGTGTTAAAATGGGTTTATGCCCACAGTCCAATGATGTGTGTTTCAGTTGATTAGCTGAGTCTAAATTGTCTTTACTGTGGGTGTGGTTGCCCTGTGATGGAATGGTGTCCTGTCCTTGGGTGTCCCCTTCCACTTCCTCCCTAACTGCCCCTTTTGGCTATAATGTGGTGAATAGAGAAACACTCTTTACATAATGCAAACTTTCACGAGAGCAGTTTGGGAATAACGCAGTCCCATTTCAGAATTGCTCTATGGATTTTTTGCATTTAGTGTTTAATTCTAATCTACTGTACTACAGCCAATAATAGTTGGCCAAAGTGATCTTATTTTAAGAAAGGGTTGTGGAGGTTGTTAAAGAAAGACTAGAACGCTAGAACAAAAGTTGATTGTTATAAAGCACTTTGAATGAACGAAAATGTCACAAGTGTCACGGAATTTTTTTCCTAGGTTTTGCAGTACCTTTTTAGCTTTGGGAGGTTTTGTAGGCGATGATTAATGTATTTTGTGCTCTGCCTCCAACCTCATTACCCATTGAACCAGATTTCATTATGCAAACTGGCATAAGGACACAAGTGTCTCCTTACAGCAGAACTAAATGTATCTGTTAGTTGAATTCATACTGGCTGTACAATTTTGCCTTCACATACATGCTGAGTGATGAGTTCAAGTTTTTACACTCCCATTTTACCTGTGCATGGCTTTCGTTCTCACTTGCCCCCCCTCTCTCATTTTCTTTCTGATTAGGTAATGTTCACCGGTGAGAATATACCTGTCCATCCTCATGTCTATAGCAACGGTCACATCTGTCTGTCCATTTTAACAGAAGACTGGTCACCTGCACTTTCAGTGCAGTCAGTCTGTCTTAGCATTATCAGCATGCTGTCCAGCTGCAAAGAAAAGGTAAGAACAAATGAATTCACACCAAGTCTGTGATGGGGGGTGGGGTCAAAATCAAAGTGCTGTTGAGTCAGTGTGGACTATCGGTGGCCAAATACTTAGAAAGCTTCCAGAATGTTCTGTCCTTCCCTTGTGTCCTTAGGCATGTGTCCATGGTCCTTGCAACGGACACTATACATCTCCATGCCTACATTTTCCTTCAAGAAAAGTAGAAACCGCAAACTGATGTGCAAATATATACTTTGACAGTTTTTATTTATTTATTTATTTATTTATTTATTTATTTATTTATTTAAACCACTACTGTGTGGGGGGGAAAAAAACTAGAACAGAGGTCATTTTATCAGTAAAATTGTGGAAGATTACGCTTACTGTGTCACTTTTGACAGTGGTCAAGTTTAACTGGCCGAAGTAAACGTTTATCTCTCAGCCTGAGCTACCATTAATTATGAACACTAGCTACTTTGCATTGAGTGAACAGCTGAAATGTGAGAATAAAATGCTTGTTTCTCCAAACACTGCACTTATGTTGGAACAGACAAGGAAAAGATAGCTGAATACTGCACAATGTAGGGAGAATGTGAATTCTGAAGTGTTAGAACATGCAAAAGCCTGAAATACGACATTCTGATGTCATCACCTGTAAACTTCTAAGCAAAAAGATTATAATTCTTAGTTGAAGGACATGTTGTTGCACTGTTTTGCACAGTTGTGCATTTCTTGGGAATATATCGTGATGTTTTTTTTCTCCCCTCCACAGAGGCGGCCTCCTGATAACTCCTTTTATGTAAGAACGTGCAATAAGAATCCAAAGAAAACAAAATGGTGGTATCACGGTGAGTACAGCTTGTCTTACTTTGCTCTCAGAAGTTGATACAAATAAGTGTGGGTCTCCATGAGTGTATTTTGTATCCATAAGTTTAACTTCATGAAATGCTAAAACGTAAAAGCGGCATCCATTAAATTGTTTTTATGTGACCATCAGTTGGTCCTGAGTCCATTTGATATTGCGTCCGGCTGTCTACAGAGAACAGCAGAATTATATACTGTTTGCTCAGCAGCTGTGGCCATATTAATGTACATTAGTAATACAGCAAATGGCGTCTCTGCCAGGTATTCTGCTAAAGAAATGCACTGTACTGAACAACATGACCTAATTTGGTTGTTTAAGAGGAGGAGCCGTAGAGCCAATATTGCAGAAGTTAAACTCAAGAACATGAGAAATAAAAAAGAAAAAGGAGACTGTGTTTGCAAAGTGAACCGAGGTACTGCTGTTGGTGCTCATCTGGCTCACGATGCTGCCTTTGTCTTCACGGTCCTGCCTTCTGACTGCAGTTGACTACTTTTTGCGGTACTCTGGATTTTTCCACAGTCTGCCAAAAAAAAGAGAATGTGTCAAGTTTAAAAAATTATTTATGAGAGGGCTGCTAGATAAAGAGGACGTGCTGTGTTTGCATTAGCACAGGGCTATTTATTGGATGCTCTGTTAAAAGCCATTGTATCTGGGAATAACACTTGAACATCTCTTTCAACAGATGATACTTGCTAATGTTCAGCTTTGTTATGCTCCTTGAAGAAAGAAGTCCTACTGAGTACATAAGCACTTTTTAAATCATTCAGTCTTTGAACTTTAATCTTTGACTGGAAACGTGATTCCCCTGCGCTGAAGACTTCCATGACTGCGTTTCGAAGTGGACGGTTGGATGCATGTTTTGGCTGGCTGTAAAAATAAGAAGAATGTAATGCACCCAACCTGGATTGTTTTGGAGTTGGCAAGGGAGAACTTGTTGTGAAAATTTATTCCTTTTTTAAATTAAATGTTGTCTGTAACAAATATATGGTCCTCATGTATTGTGCAATAACTACGACTGATGCATGCTTGGGCCTACAAAGAAAGATAAACTCCATATTGAATGGTTTGACCGTAAGGGATTTGAGGGGTTTTTTTTTTCCCTTTTTTTGTTTATTTTAAATCCAAGATCTGCACTGTGACAGTAATTGCAGAGGTACAGCTTTGCTTTACATTTTAACATTGATTTATACTGCAAATACACCACACCTTTATTCTGATGACTTAGTCTTTTCCAGTTGCAGACTGAAAAGCTCTTAAATATTTTTATTTTCCAATACTGACTTAGTGGAAATGATTGGATTGGTTAAACTACTGGTTAAAGGCTGTAAAAAGAGCATTATTTAATTGTTTTGTGTTTCTGTGGTAAAGTCCGGATATGGGTCTATAAAGTCTGGACATGGATCTAAGTCACGTAACCCTGTTCACCAGCCAACTCTCAGATCTCTTAACGTTTGAAAATACTTGGAAAACTGTTTTGAATGTGGTTATGTTGCAATTTATTTTGTATATGTTTTGTTAAGATTCATGCTTTAATCTTGTAAAATGTCTAATATTGGAAGTTCTCTTTTCCCCTTTAGTAAAGATCACTTTGCCAGAAGCAGTGCCAGGAAAGTGGTTTTGAGGTGACAGTTTTTGGGAAGAAAACGGTTTGGAAATCTGAAGATTAGTTAAGTGTCTGTATGTTGTAGTAATGTCGATGAGCAGTTCTGACAGATTGACTAGACTACTCCTTGTCATTCATCTGGCTCAGGTACTTTTTGAATAAATCACCTATGAAAAATTCCTTGCAAATATTTTGCATTCAATTAAAATATTTTCACCAAAAAAGACTGTTACAGTGCTCACTACAGCATGTGTAATGAAATAGTTGTGTATTACTTTTTCAACTGTTAAATAATTCATAAAAAATAATGAGTGCATAGGGTGCAAAAGATTGTCAGTTAATATAAATATATTTTTCTTTTTGAAATTTAATATATTGCCTGTTTTAAACCTGTAATTTTCCTGTATTGTTCCTTTCTGGTTCTTGGTTTGGAAGGTCCTCTGAAGTTGTGGCATAGATCTCCTGGGGTTTTTTCCTATCTTTTGCCTTGTTTATTTATTATTTTGCTCACTTTGGTCTGTACAGTTATTGTGTATCACCAACATTTATGATAAAGGAGAGTTTAGAGTGAGCCCAACTTTGTGTGGGAGCATGTAAAGCACAGCTCTGTTTCAGCAGGGTCTGGTGACGGATGACCAAAGGTTCCAGCCGTCACTTCCAGCTTGAGGTGACAGTCTGCAGTGTTTCCCAGAGGCGACAAGTGCATTGCCATCTAATCACAATACTTGAATCTTCCTTGCTCACATTTTTTTTTAAAATGCTATTCTTTGTGATGGTTTAACCTTATGGAAGTTTTGAGTTGTCACAGGACTTTGAGAAGACAAAATGTTTGCTCTCTTTCTGCTGACCTACACTGCTATCAGAGCTTTTGAACTGAAAGTCATCTACTTCAACCAGAATCCTTCTACGTGGTCATACGAATTCTACACCACTGATAAAATTATTAAAGCAGAGGACAACAATACACTCCTTGTACATCTACAAGCTCCTATATTGGCTGTTTTACAGAACAGGTCACCTGTTTTGTGGATGAATCTGTATCAAGGCTTTTGCTTCTCTGGTCCTCTTGTCTGGTCTGGTCCAGTCCTGTGAGGCTTCACTCCTCCACACACCCCTTAATTTTCTTGTTTTTTGTTTGTTTTTATTTTTATTTTTTACTCTGACAAAATTCTTGGGTTGTGGAATGTTGAATAAAATCAAAATTTAGGTAGTGTTTTATTTTGAGTTAATTTGACAATTAGTTGTAGTGATGTACAAGGTACATGTAAGCTGTGCCTGTTAATTTAATAATAAAAGCTGGCGATCCACTGAGCTTGCATTTCGTCTTTATTGTTATTAATATTTTTAGAACACATGGCTTTACCCAGGTTTTATTGGTTGTCTTAGTGGGACAAGGTGACTGGTAAGTACACATTTGTGGCATTTTTAAAGCCTTTTTGGACAAAATTATTACTGTGTAATTGGTGACTTTGGGATATTTCTAACACTGTAGTGGAAATTTAAATTGGTTGACATATTTTTATACTAGCAATATTTACAAAATTATGTTGCACTTGAACCATGTTGCGTTGTTTCTGTCTCCTGAAAAACACTGACCTTTAGCATGACGTTAGGTGTGGATGTAAAAATGTCATTATAAGCTGAAATTTGTTTGTGTTACATGGAATATAAAGGTATGTATTCATGGGAAAGGTACGAGTTATGTTTTGTCATTTATTACAAAACTTCAGAAACGGAAAAACCATTTTGAGAATTTACATATTCCTTTAACAAGTTTTGCAAAGTCAGATAAGGTTTGCTGAGATTCTGGGAGATGCTTTGGGATGTTTCTGTGAAGGAGGCGGAGGGAAAAGGCAGTACCTGCACAGTGCAACCATCAGTGTTTCCCTGTATGAGTTTTTTTTTGTTTTTTTTTGTTTTTTTTACAGTATGTATGCAACTAGCTGACACTCTCCTCCAAAGCACCATGAAATATTTACCCATTTATACAAGAAGGGTCATTTTTTCCAAGTGTTACTTTGGGGCCAGTACCTTAAGGGGATACCACAGAAGGTGGGATTTCAACCCAACTGCTTTTCCTTGTTTTTTTTATGCCTTCAGCTGCAGTTTTGGGCTGTGTCCATTTTTCAGAGTAACTTATGTTAATTGACAGTATTTTTATCATAGGAAAGAACAACAGTTTTTTTTTTTTTTTTTTTTTTAATGATGGTCTGTTGGAATAAAAAAAAAAGCAAAAATGATGCATTTTTGAAAATTTTTTTTAAAGTATTTTTAGCGCCGCCTGGTGGTAACATTGTGACCTTGTGCCTGGGGGGGGGGGTTGAATGGCTCTTGAAATAGATCTTTTCCCTCTGTTTTGGAATGTGCAGCTGCTTTATTTGACAGTGATTTCATCTCGGACCAAATAACGGCTCTATCTCCCTTTATAAATGCAAGCCCATCACTGGCAAACAATACAGCATGGTTTTATTCACTATGATCTTTACTTTTGCTGTAGTACCCTCAGTCAAGGTGCTTACCAAGTAATAATGCAGGAAGTAAATAGCCTAGCTGTATAAAGAGATAAATTATTGTAAGCCTGCAAACATAAAAGTTTAGGTGTCTGATAAATACGTTAATAGTAAATATGAATAATGTCTTGGTTGTTAAATCCTCTCTAGAACCTGGACAACTTGAGCAACTTGTGCAGCATTGCCTACGGACGGAGCTCCTAACATCCCCTTACACACGCAAACCTTCACAACCAGAAAAATTTGTCTAAATATGCACTTTTTGCCTGTAAAAAGGGTATTTGTTCATTCTCTTTGACAGAATGCTGCCGAAATGTCCGCTTTTCATGTAAACCACTGATCTTTCCCATAGTTGAAGCAGCAAGGCAAGGAGGAGGAAACGGCCAGTTCCTATATGTAAGTACATGTTTTTTTCTCCTTTTAATGTGTAAATGATTGAAATTCTGTATTTGTGTAAACAGCTTTGGTTGTAACAGAACTGCTTCCACACTTCCCATAATGTTTAGATCATATTCCATGTGTTACTTTAAAATCCTTATGTGGATTATTTGATAGTGTGTGTTAGGGTGTATTCTACAATGTGAACATAATAGTGTAAAAGTAATTATTAATTTCTTAACACAAAGGATAGATTTAAGTGAAAGATCTTTATTACTTTTGCTCTTAAAAAGAATACATGCGCTTTTTTCTACTTTTTTCTCAAGTCACCTGCTATGCATCACGTAACAGGCCCTAAGCATAGCACAGTTGTATCCAATACTAAATGTACATGTTTGAAATCACTCATGGAAAAGGATAAGAATAAAATGAGAGAAATATTGACTAAACAGCGGTGTGAGCACAGTGTCGGGACAGTACTGTACACTGTGAACCACAGCACCCAGCCGTTCTGTTTTACTACCAGGAAGCTGAACGGTACCATTGCCGATTATAGGGGTGTGCTCACCTTCAGGTCGTGAAAATCCGCGTTGTGAAATCTTTACAAGGGTAACCTTAACCTACTTAAATAAACAGAGGGTTAAAGGTTCATTTGGCGTTATTTTCAGCGTTTATTTGCGCGTTTCCAGCAGCGCGCCCCCGGCCGAGCACGCATGTGCCCACCCCGCGTGTCTGCGTGGCGTGGTTCGCCCCGGGACCGACCGTCAGTTCTCTTTAGTGTTTGCCGATGTTGGAGGTGTAACTGGGCTCAGTCCCTGGACGAAAAGGTAACGAATTGTGATTAAATCCGAACTGCCTCGTCGCGGACATTGCCGGGCCGTCCCCGCGTTGCGTGGCTGCCGTGGGTCCCGGCGCGGGGGCGTGCAGGGGACGGTGGGAGACGCGAGCGGGGCGGTGCGGCGCGGCGCGGCGCGGCGGCGAGGCTGCAGCCATGATGTTTGGAGCCGCGCGCCGGCCTCGGTCTCGGCGCTGAGGCGAACCCCGCCGCTCGCGCGCTCGCGTGTCACCGTGCACGGCGCTGCCCGGTTGCTCGGCGCGCGTGTCCGCGTCCCCAGGCCGACGGGGGGCTGCTGTCAGGAAGGGGGGGCATGGAGCGCGGGAATCGTGGTACCGACAGGGAAAGTGGGGGGGCAGTGTGGCATATTGGTGTGCCGAACCGAACCGAGCCGAGCCGCGGAGCAGACGCGGTGGGCGCGCTCACACCTCTCCTTCACGTCGCAGCACTGGGGCGCTGTGCAGCCAAGGTGGGCGCATGCCGTCCCGAGGTCCCGGTTCGGTCCCGGTTCGGTGCCGGGGGTGGGATGTGGGGTGCCATCACTGAGCAGCAGCAGCAGCAGCGGTGGCCTGTGGTGCCATGACCTCGCGAGACCCAGCAGCTGAAACGGATTCTGGAAGCAGAACGCCAGGTGGCACAGTGTTTCAGGCTCCCAGAACCTGGGTTTGAATCCCTGCTGCCGCTGCAGTGCCCTTGATCAAGGTACTGAAACAGTAAAAACCACCCAGCGGCGTAAATGATGCTCAAGTAGCTTAACGGTGCAGGTCTCTGTGGAGGAACCTTGAAGATGAATGAATACATGTGGAAATGGTTTTGAATAAATCTGTAGGATTTTTGTCAAGTTGTCAGAGACCCGTTGCCATGCGTTCTCCTTGTTTAAAAAACAAAAAAAAAACATGCACTGCATTTCCTCTGTAAGGTATGTTGGGACGCTTTGGCGCATGTTCAGTTTAGGAGTCGTACCTGAAAACATGTCCTGTGGAATGAAGCTGGGTCTCAGGAGATTATGAAACACGGTTTAAGGGTTGATTTGCAACACGATATCACTTTCTTGGCTGATGGCACTCTCTGCTTTGGTGCCAGGGTCTCCTTCAGGTCCTGCCCTGAGCCCATGACCCCCCCCCCCCCCCCGGGCCCCCAGGGCCTTCTTAGCTGCCAGCTCCAATCCCCTTTTATAACACATTTTCAGTTGGAAAGATTAATGTACTTTTTACCACATGAGAAGCTCCCCGTTCCGTGGCAGACGAGCACAGCGACGACTTTTATCATATTTTTTTTGCTCTGAGGCTTTTATTTAGAGTACTGGAAACTCCTTTGTACAGTGTGATGGTGAACTGGAACAGTTTAGGGTGGAGCAGCAGGGTCAGCCAGCAGGTAGTGCTCGTGCCCCACACCTCCAGGACTCTGACATCGGATGTGGCTGTGAATATGATTCATTCTTTGGAGTTTGCACGTTCCACCCATGTTCACCTGGATTTCCTCCGGATGCTTGATTTTTCTTCCAGAGTTCAAAGATGTGTGTCCGGGATGAACCGATCACAAATTGCCCACAGTGTGTATTATTGGCTTGCAATGAACTGCAGCCTTTTCCACAGCGTACCCTGTCTCACACCGTATGGTTACAAAACAGGCGTCAGACCATGGCAACCCTGCATAGGCCAAGCGCTTATTGAAACAGATGCATGAATGAGAGCGATATGCTGGCACGGCAAACAGTGATTCCTGCTCAAAGCACCTGGGCTGTTTGCGTGCAGGTTTGAATCCAGCCTGGTCTGTGTGGGGTTTGTTTCCTCATATCTGCCTGGGTTTCTTCCAGAAGCTCTGATTATCTTCCACAGTCCAAAGACATGGTTCGGGTCAGTTGGTCACTATAAGTTATCCATAGCATGTGTACTTGTGTGTTTGTGGGTGGGGGTACGGGGCCACTGTGCGATACAGTGACATTCTGTCTAAGGGTATATTTTCACAGCCTTGTACTCAGTGATTTTGAGATATGCTGACCAGGGTAAAGCAGTTGATGATGATGATGGATGGATGGATGGATGGGTGGGTGGGAAGATGGATGATTTCAGGATGGGTCTGTTGCTCACTCTTGCTCAAAGGTTCTTTAGCAGTTGCAGGAAGTTTACTTTAACGTGAAGAACTCTTTAAAGATCAGACTCATGACCTACCGAGGGTGTAGCTGTTGGAGGTTACACCTTTGAACCTAAAGGACTGACGTTTGAGCCCTACTTTCTTTTGTAGAAGACTTGAACAAGGTACTAACTCTAAACAGATGCAGTAAAAATGACCCAACTTCATTAATGTGTAATTGTCAGTAGTTTAATAATACTACAAGGAGAAAAGCATCAGATTAATTAATAAATGTATAGGTTGCCCAGTCAAGTCCAAGGTGAGGTTCTGCCATTGTGCCCATGAAAAAAATCTTAATCTGAACCACCCTTACGTACGAATGTATCCATGTAGTAGTAGCAATAATAATAATAATAATAATAATAATAATAATAATAATAATAGTAAAAAAAATAAATTGTGACTTGAGCTAAAGATGAGTGACAAAATAACCAAGTGGGATTATGTAATTGTGGACAGTTTAAGGTTTGATACAGCAGATATTAAAATAAGAGTTATTGGTAAAACCGATTTTAGTGTGGTGTTTACTGTCAATAGTGTGAAACAGTGTGTACACACAACCTTTTCCTGCACCTTGTGGAATAAATCATTGAGACCCAGCCCAGTGGAGGTGGACCCAGGGTCTTGGGATTTCTTTACAAATATACCCAGATATTAATAAAAAGGCCATGATACACAGCAGCCATCACTGCTCTTTGGCTGTTTGATGTCCCTTCTAATTTGCTTGTCTCCATAACTGTGAACTTTCTGAACTCTTGTAATTATTTTGAAAAAAGTAAATTGGCTGGATACCCTGACAAAAAGATGAAGTACTTTATTTGTTGTTTCACTGTATTTTGATAATGAGGTGTGAAAGGAGATAACTAACTACATCTACATTATACACTGCGTCACCTTAAGGAATAATACATGAACATGACCTTTTCTCAAGGATTACAGTAGGATTAGATTAGCCATTTACAGCAGACACTGATTTTTTTAAAACAAATGTTAGGATAAATATTTGTGAATAGCGTGCAAATATTTTATTTCTGTTGCATTTTGTGCTTGGCTATATGCAAGAAAACAAGCCTGTGTATGTGTGTCCAAATCAAAGATCCACGATGCTCTAGTTGGGCTTTGGACTTTGGTCTTTTAGGGCTGAGTCCAGCGGGTTTTCCCATTGCCCCTCACCCCCTAACACACTGGCAAGGAGTTCAAGTCTGTTTAGCTGAGTGCGTTAGTGTAGGACTGGAACCAAAAACCCTCTGGATTTGCTTCTTTGGGTTGTTGAACGACCTGTCTTGTGGTGGTGCTTTCCGCCTAACTGCATTGATACTGTGTGCTGTTTTCAGGTATAGAGGATGGCACAGGTAAAGGTGCAGACTGCAGCTGCCCTGTCTGGGCCGGTCGTGGCCCCCGTGACGCCCCCCGCCGCCATGCCCGGCCCAGGCACGCTGAACCTGCAGCCCTCTATCAACGGCACAGTTCCAGCCCCGACGCCCGGCTGCCCCAGTCCTGCTGCCGGCTTTGCGGATTCCGCTGTGTCCGCTAATCCACCGGGTGGGTACAGGAAGCGCTCTCGAAAAACACCCCAAGCAAACACACAGCCGTCTGTTGGAGATCGGGGTGGCTGCCGGTGCAGGGTGTGTGTGTCGGCGTGCAGTTATCAGTGTGCTCATTTCCGGGTCCTATCAAAACCAAGCCTTAGTAACATTTGTGTTCAGAATCACTGTGGTTCAATTTTAAGTGTCATCTTAATATAATGACAGCCATTTGAGGTGTAAAATTTGCTGTAATGATCTGACTTATTTGGGCATTTTTCATGTCACCTTTGACTTGTGGAACCTATATAAAAGTTGGAGCTGTAATTTATAAAAACTTTCATGATTACACAGCAAGTGTTCATACAGTTTTAAGAGTCAGGATGTTATATCATGATTCTTCAAAATAAGATTATCAGTTTGTGGAAGCTCTTTAAAATTGTAGCAAATTTGTCTCAGCAGTTTAAATAATGTGTGTCGGTCAGCAGAGGCATTTTCCTTTCAGCATCTAGTAATTCCTAGTGGAATTTCACAAAATACAGAAGCACTCTGTTTTCCAGAACTTCTTGTGTGCACTTGACACTAAGAAATATAAGAGTGTAAAGAATACAGAAAATATGAATTAAGTAATAAAAATAGGAGTACACTGAGTCAGGATGTTTTATCCTAATTCTTTAGATTTTTCTTTAGATTCTTCTTCTTTGTGAGTGTCCTCAACAATATAAATAAAGTTTTAGGCTCTCTATGAGGCCCACTCAGCAGAGGTGCCCACCCTGTTAGGGTGTTAAACTATAGCGGTGTCACTTGGTGACTGTGACCAGGATCTCGTGATGGTTATGTTCCTCAAGGCTCCGGTTGCTGGGTTATCAGTACTGGGTGTTTTTGCTGACCCTCCCCTTGCAGAAAGAGGTGTGACGTAGAGATTTCCAATGGGGCCAAAAGTTGCCTTTGGCATCTGATTAAAAAATCAACACTGGCGAGAAATCCGGAGGAAATTTGTTTGTGACTCCATCTTGTTTGGCCACCTGTGGTGTCCCTGTCGGTGTCAGAGCAGTGCACGTCCGTGGAAACTTAGGAGATGTGTGAGGTGGCTCTGCTCTGGCTCTGTATGAACAACTCTTTCTGTTTGAAGCTTCTTCCCAGGAAAACATGGCAAACCCTAAAGAGAAAACGCCCATGTGTCTGGTGAATGAGTTAGCCCGTTTCAACCGAATCCAGCCGCAGTACAAGCTCCTGAACGAGCGAGGGCCGGCCCATGCCAAGGTAATGGGACACCGGCTTTCTGTCACCCCCCCACCGACATCCACATGGCATCTTCCCCAACTGTAGAGCTTTGCCCAAGAGTATCACACACTGCCAGCTTTTCCCTTTGACTAAAGTCACTTTACTTATTTTTACCAACTTGCCAAATTGACTAGATAAGCAGGGAAAGAAAATTTATTTTTTAATTAATTATTTTTTTTTACCCTGGCCAAGGCTGAATATTGCTATTTTATAAGGATATTATTAGATATTGATTGTAATTTCTTGATCACTTTTTTGATGGAGTCAAATGTTTTTGGTAGTCCTCTTAAAAAAAAAATGAAAGAAAATTGTTTGCCTTCAAACCGTTATCTACTGAAAAACACTGTTCAAGAAAAGATCCATCTCTGCTAAACCAAAGATCACAGCTACACACCACTGTCCCAGCTGTTTCAGATTATTAGTCTCAGCTTAATTATCTTCAAAATATTTAAATTGCTTGCTAAAATAGCTAAAATGTACTTTTAACTGTTTTTGCCACATTTTCTGATGGTTATAAATATGTGCACAGTTGTGGACGGAATTTGTTTTCTGAAGGTGAACTTTATGATATCAATGGATCTGTTGGATATATTGACATCAAATCAAATGAACTCAATACAGTAAAGTATAAAAAATACTTTATTAGCACAGTTTAACATTTTATATTTTAATGAAGTTGAATTTAAAAAAATGTCATTAATGATAAATCTTTTCTGTATATTATTAACCTTCATGTACCAGCTGACACCTTTGTTCAAGGTGATTTTTCAATGTGAAATTACAACTTTGGTGCAACTTTGGCACCGGATCAGTGGCGTTGGCCTCCGTGTTGTTATTTTATAGTCTTAATAAAAATTTTATGGTTTAGGAATGAAAGTGGCTATAAAGATTAGGCAAAACCAAAAAGTTAACTGAGGAAAAAATCTGACAAATTATTGCTGAATGTGAAATTTTTGCACTGGCATACTTTAAGAAAGATTGTGTTATCCTCTATAAGTGATGCTGCACAAGTCTAAGATAATGAAGGAAAAGATGCACCTTTAAAAGGTTTTTTTTTGTTACACACATTGGATATGTCATCTGTGATGCAGCTTGGAGTCACTGTGTGTAATGGGTATTTCAGCAACAAATGCCTTTGCTCAGGTGTCCCAACCAGGTTAAAAAGTGGCCCCAGAGTGGGAGCCTTCATTTGCTGTGCAATGAATTCACAGTCATTGTTTTATTACCAGTTGTTGTGTATTGAGGACGAGTCCCAAGAATTGGGATTAACACGCTCCCTTATATACAACTTTTTTAACATTTCTAGCTGGGCATTTTTATCTAATGAAACATTCAGCAATGCTTTTGTTTTTTGGTCCAAATTTAATCTGTTTATTATGCCATTGCCATGGTAACTGGGAACAGCTGTAGCTCAAGGTCTCATCAGTAGTTGACCTCCATGTGGCCTGTCAGTGTAAGACTTTCTTCTGTCACCCTGTAGCATCTGAACTTTAAGTCTGTGTCCCTGCTTTTCTGCCAAGATCTTCACCGTGCAGCTGACCCTCGGGGACCAGGTCTGGGAGGCGGAGGGGACCAGCATCAAGAAGGCCCAGCATTCAACAGCGTCCAAGGCCCTATCAGAAAGCACCCTCCCTAGACCCTCACCACGCTCACCTAAGGTGGACACCAACAGTAACCCAGGTACTGTGAGGAGCCATTTCTTTGCCTGAACTGTAGTGGGAAGTTGCTGGTTTCTGCCCCAATCACATTCCTTAAACCCTCTTTAAGGTATACAGCTGAGCACTGTGATGGAGAGAAAGATCTACATTTATATATATATATATTTACTTTTTTTTTTTTTTTAAATTTAACTGACACTTCTCTCCAAATCATCTTACATCATTAAATCAATTACATTGATTTATGTATTATTTATATAGCTGTGTTATTTACTTTATCAATTCAGACTAAGTACCTTAGCCAAGGGTACTGAAGCAGGACGGACATTTATACTTGAGTCTTGTGACCATTATGCCACCTGATGTATTGGTGATAACTTCATTGATCTTGGTCATTGATCAAATTTGCTGATTTGTAGCCTAATATGTTTTTTTTTTACTTGAAGTGATCCGGGTGGTCTTGTTATACCCAATTATGCAGGTGGAACTGTCCACGAGTAGCTCAGTCCAAAGACATTATTTCGTGTGCAATAACAGGACCCTCCTGGGACTTGACCGGGAAGCCACCTGGTTAAGATCCCAGCTTGTTATACCCCACTCTGGCTGCCTTTGTTTTTATTTATTTATTTTTTTTATCTTAAGTTCCTATGAGTAGGGAGAATCCAAGCTGGCACTGACTGACTTTGGTGTAAACCAGTAGACTTATATTTTCATTTTAAGATTTCATATGATAATGCTGTTTATTTTTAAGCTTTTATTCTTTCCTGACAGCAGGGGAACAGATGTTACAATCTCCTGTCAACTGCAGTGATGTCTGTGTGTTATTCTGTATGGTGCTTTCTCTGAATTTGTCAAACCCAAGAGTATACTTTATTATGCTTGAACACCTTGAAGTCTTCAAAATCCATAATCCAGTTATTAATGTGTTTATATAAACTTGCATCTACAACTCACTGATCAATGTCCCATGTCCTTTTCATTCATCTACTCATGGATTATCAGTAGCTGCTTGTCCAGCGCAGGGTCAGGGTGGTCTACAAATTTTTCCCGAAGTATAAGGCATGACACAGGATACACCCTGGACAGGAATGTTAGTCCATCATAGGGAAAGGTCTCTTTCATATTTTATATTACTGAATATACACACATTTATAACAATAGCAAAACAGAGTCTGGTTGGCAGAAATCCAAATCCCAAATGAAAATTTTAATTGTTTATACCATTATCGGGTGAACAGGAGGGTTTCTTCAGGATTTTGCCCCACACCACACTTGTGCCATGTCTGGTGTTTATCCCAGGCTGCTGCACAGTCCAGTTACACATGATCACCAAAAGCAGATGGGATCGTTTGTTGTGGACCTGTTCTAAACAAGCACAGTGTGTGGAATAAAGGCAGTGTTTGCTTGAATGTCCCAGGTGTGCAACTGTGGAATCACCGAATCTGGGGAAATGGACCGCTAAGAGCAGAGCTTAGCCAATTTAACTAAATGACCAAATGTAAATTCATAACTCAGCTTATACTAAATAGAGAACAAGAGGAAATTGGTTTATACTGGTGTTAGCGTTAAAAAAAGTATTTTATTGGTTTATATTTGTTGTTGTTTTTGTCAGTAGAAACTTTAGGTAAAATTAAAAGTTGTATTTTCTTTTTTCGTAAGCTACTTTGAACTATGAATTTGTATGGAAGGTGCTACATAAATAAAGTTATAATTTATGTTTAGCATTAGTAAGCAACTGGAGGTTGTTAAAAAAGTAGATGTCATGAGGATCTTTGGAATATTTAAATATTTGGTGTGTTACCAATGTAGACTGCTAGTAAAAACAGTTTGTGGAAAGTGTGAGAGGAAATGGGTGTAAATCATTCTTGATTTCCTCTATAATCAGTTTGATGTCAAGGATGGTTAGAGACTCCTTGATGCAGCTACTTCCCTTTGTGGACCTTTGGTGGAAGTGGTCGGGGGAGAAACGGAAAGTGTTATCAGGGCCTGGGGGAATGACTTGGATGCTGGTGTCCTGCAGGCAGCATCACCCCAACTGTGGAGCTCAACGGCCTGGCCATGAAGAGGGGGGAGCCTGCTATCTACAGACCCCTGGACCCGAAGCCCGTGCCCAACTACAGAGCCAACTACAACTTCAGAGGCATGTTCAACCAGAGGTAAGGCTACTCTACCAGGATGGATGCTGCCCAGGGACCGTGTAGGTCTGGCCTTTGGCTCATATCTGCTTTATGGTTCTCATAAAAATTTTTCAACACTGAAAATTTTGTCTCCTTGATCAATAAGACCTCACTTTTATTGCTTCTTCCTCTTGTTTTTGCATACATTTTGTTTCAAGTAATGATAATTTCACTTTAACTATAGAGTAGTATATTTTTCTTTTGAAAAAGACGTGGAGTTAGATTTTACAGCACAAAAGCTTAGTAAATCAAGGTTGTATTGTGTACTTTATATCCAAGCAAAAAAAAAAAAAAAAACACTATTGCAATCAGCAGTTTTCTTTCAGTGCTCCTGACCTCCAGTTGAGATCAGTCGCAGTGAAATATCAGAGCTGTCTGGGTAGAGAGATCCTGCTGTGCACTCAGGACTGGCAGAGAACAGCTCTTTACTGTGGTCATTGAGACAGCTGGAGGTGGAGTCTCAGAATGTGCTGTGAAATGAATTTCCAATATCATTATCAGCATGCAGATTGACGGGGGCCCGTCAGGAACCCATTTGTACCCTGAGCACTGTCATCTTCTCTGTGTGAAATGTCTTCTGCTTCCACAGACCAAATGGAGTCAGCGTATACTGATCACTGGGTAGCTGGCCTGCTCTCATGTTGGGTTCTAGAGAGATGGGTTTATTCGTGTTGAATTTTTACTGAAAGATGAGGGGCACCGGGTCTCACAGAGGAGGTGGTCTGAGAGTTAGGACCTAAATGATTGGTCGGCTGTCACCCAGCTGTCACCTTGCGCTTAATACAGGACTTCTGACATTTCTCAGTATGTAGCTGCTAGTTTTCATAACTTCACATTTTTTGTATGTAAAGAGTATACAGTATGAAAAAATAGATTAAAAATGATGTAAATAATACAAAATAGTATTACTGAATTCATTTTTATAAAAGTAAGCAAGATTAAATCAATTTACTTGAATGTTTTCGGAATTTATTTTTGAATATTTAAAACATTTTTGTAGGAGGGTTATTAGCTTTTATCAAATTCTTAAGCTGATTCCTGCCCTTGAAAAAGTTTAAAAAAAAAACTTGCACAGAAACTAAAGTTCTTCCCCAATATTGAAATAGGAACGAATTCTGATTGCAGTCTTGTGAATTAACACTAGGAGGCGCTGAAGGCTTTACATTTATTTAAAGTTGCTCGTGCCAAGGTTATACAGTACACTCACTTTGTTGTAATTTTTACATTCATTTTAAGTCGGTATCATGTTTTCGTTGCAGACTCTGACCAAAACTTGAGAGGGTCTAGAATTTACAGTGGAAACACTGCATTTGTATCCTTTGTGCCAGTGTTTACACAGCACACTTTTGCAGCTAAGGTCCCGGAAATTAGGTTTTAGGCAGTATGAGGCTCGTGACCGGGTTGTGACGCAAAGTACATAACTTCATTTTCTGCTCTATGTGGGTACATTTTGTTTTTTGCAGTTTTCCTATTCTATGTGGCATATTGTCTCTTTTAGGATAGAAGGAGTATCTCAGTTCACATCATGGTTTTAGGTGCAGTAAAAGCTCCCAGGAAAAAGGAGTTTGTAGCACAGTGATTTGGGTGTTCTACTTTGTCAAGAAGGAAACAAAAAACAAACATGTCTATTAGAACTGGAATGCCTGTAGGCTTCAGTCTGTCTAGTGCCTACCAAACCCAAAAGCCTGCAGACACCATGGGTCGACCACATGTGCAGAGTTGTTTAATCGCCCACATCTTGTGATTAGCTTCTTGTGAGGAGCATCTCGTTCTATCTATCTATCTATCTATCTATCTATCTATCTATCTATCTATCTATCTATCTATCTATCCATTCCTAATTTGTTCTGCAGGTGCCTTCATCCAAGCTCAGTTTCAGTCTCTTGGTAAAAGCTCTGTGGTGTGTGCACAGGCCGAGGGCCTTGAGCCAAGACTCGCCAGGCAAAGAGCTGAAATTGATGTCCATACGTGTACCCCTTCTGGTCTACTGTACACTGTCCTATAACGGACCTCATAATGGCCAGCGTTCACCAGGAACTGGCTAAATAACAGACATTGACTCTTTGGCATCTGCTTTTTTGTATACATTCTTTAATGTCATCGCTGAATAAATGACAATGTTTGATTAAGAAGCCAGGAAATGAAAGCACTCGGCCATAACAGGGTTGTCAGTCCTGTTTAATCAAAGTTAATTTGGCAGGTTAGATTCAAAGGATTTTGGAGAATGCAAAATTCATATAAATTTTTTTTATTTATTTATTTTTTAAAATGCTTTCCCCATACATTTTATGAACGAGAACAAACTGTGAAATGAGCAGGTTTCACCTTAGGTCAAAGTATATTTTCTACTGGCGGTAACTAGTTGATGTTGGATGGATCACCCTGGTACCATTTATTATTATTATTATTATTATTATTATTATTATTATTATCATCATCATCATCATCATGATCATTGTTCTTGTTGTTATTGCTGCTATAATTGGTTTTTGTTCATTTATCTGATGCTCCTTTTGCTTCTCTCCAAAGAAGGCTTCAGTGTTAATATTGTACTGTAAGCTACTTTATTATTTAACCTTTTATGCAGCAGAGTAAGTTTTACTGTGCATTTAGGGTAAGTACCTTGCTCTGGGGTACTATAGCAATGTTTGGGATACAAACCTGGATCCTTTGAATGCAGTTCAGCAGTGCTAACCATCACACTGCCAGCTGCTCCTGTAACCAAAGCCCTGCTGGGAGCTGAGCGTGGCTGCCCACTGAAGGAGAACAGTGATGGTGTTTTCAGGTTCGATGGGGTGCCTCCTAAAGTACAGGGTTCCCCTATGCTGTCCCACGTCTATCGCAGCCGCCCCACAGCAGCTGGAGGGCGGGTTTACGTTCTGCGAACCTGGAACTCAGAATTCCGCCGGGATCCCCGCGTTCCCCGTCACCGTGGGCTCGGCTCGGACACTGGGTCAGCTCAGCTGGAATAATAATGACAATTGCTGTCTGGGCCCTGCTCTGCGGCGTTATTTCCTGCTGTGATATTGAGCAAGGCTCAGCACAGAAGAGTGCGCTTCCGCTCTGGCCACATTTGGGATAAGCATTTCGGCGAGTGCAAAAGAAAATTGCGTCAGTGCACCCAGTCCGCTCTGTGTCACTGTTTTAAACTTTGTGGCACAGAGAAGCAAATTTTACATTCTGCCCAGTTCTTGCTTTGTTAATCTTTCCTTTTTTATCCACCTTTTAAAATCTTTTCCATAATATATTTGTTTTCCTTATGCTATATAGGTCCATAAAGCAAATGAAGAATTAAAGTAATTGTTAAAACAAATTGTTATAACTGAATACTAATTGTATGAGATTTCTCAATCTTTTTATGTATTTTAATCATCCGAATGTATGTATTATGATAATTTTAATTTAAATAATTTTCCATATCGAATACATCTTCATAAGTAAAAGAATTCATTTATATTTAATTACAAAGTTTTTATAACCAAATTCTAATGGATGCAGTTTATTAATCTAAGTGATATATGTATAGATAAAAATAAATTCTATACTATACAGTATAAATCTTTAGATGTCTGCTAAGCACTAGCATCCTCATGTCTGTTTTTAGGAGTTTTTGTGACTCTTTTCTTAAAAATTTACTTTTGGATGTTGTACTGCATTGTTCTGAGTTGAAATGTATTTTCTTGCTGAAGAAATACTTGACCTGTGTGTATATATTCAGTGATGCATGTTGAATCACTTCTTCCAAAGGAGGGGTGTGTTTGAGTAGGAGTCAAGGCGTGCGTCTACGGGGAAGGTGTCTGCTTGTTAAGCAACAAGTCACTTTTTTTTATTATTTATTTATTTATAAAATCACCTCATAGCTTGTTTTGGTCTGACTGCATCAGCAATTGTGTATTTTTTTTTTTTCTTCCTGAGAAATGTCTCATGGATAATGAAGGGTCAGTACGTGGAGGGTGTCAAGTAAAGTGTCCTTTGGTTTTGCCAATGGACCACCATCACTGAATGGCTCAAAGGTTCAGACAATCCCATATTGCTAAATTCTCTCACCTCCATAAAAAGTAGTGTCGGAAATATTATTTGATCCCCTGCTGAATTTGTAAGTTTGCTCACTTACAAAGAATTGAACAGTCTCTAATTTTTATGGTAGTTTCATTTTAATGGAGAAAGACAGAATATCAACCAAAAATCCAGAAAAAACACATTACATAAAAGTTATAAATTGATTTGCATGTCTTTGAGTGAAATAAGTATTTGATCCCCTACAACCCAGCCAGAATTCTGGCTCCCACAGATTGGCTGTGTGTCCATGTGGTGCACAGATTACAATCAATCAATCAATTAATCAATTACAGATACTCCTGATCTCAACTCGTTATGTGTATAAAGCACACCTGTCCACAGAATCAATTTTTTTCATTCCAACCTCTCCACCACCATGGGCAAGACCAAAGAGCTGTCAAAGGACATCAGGGACAAGATTGTAGACCTGCACAAGGCTGGAATGGGCTACAAGACTGTCAGCAAGAAGCTTGGTGAGAAGGTGACAACTGGTGCAATTATTTGGAAATGGAAGAAATATAAAATGACCATCAATTGGCCTTGGTCTGGAGCTCCATGTAAGATCTTGCCTCATGGGGTGAGGATGATCATGAGAAAGGTGAGGGATCAGCCCAAAACTACATGGGAGGAGCTTGTTAATGATCTAAAAGCAGTTGGGACCATAGTCACCAAGAACACCATTGGTAACAGACTACGCCATAATGGATTGAAATGCTGAAGAAGGCACATGTACAGGCCCATCTTAAGTTTGCCAGTGAACATCTAAATGATTCAGAGAAGGCTTTGGAGAAAGTGCTGTGGTCAGATAAAACCAAAATCGAGCTCTTTGGCAGCAACTCGACCTGCCGTGTTTGGAGGAACACAAATGCTGAGTATGACCCAAAGAACACCATCCCCACAGTCAAGCACTGAGGTGGAAACATTATGTTTTGGGCCTGTTTTTCTGCTAAGGGTACAGGATGACTTCACCGCGTTGAGGGGCCAATGGACGGGGCTATGTACCATAAAATCTTGGATGAGAATCTCCTTCCCTCAGCCAGACCACTGAAGATGTCGTGGATGGGTCTTCCAGTATGACAATGACCCAAAACATACCACCAAGGCAACAAAGGAGTGGCTAAAGAAGAAGCACATTAAGGTCATGGAGTGGCCTAGCCAGTCTCCAGACCTCAGTCCTATAGAAAATCTGTGGAGGGAGCTGAAGCTTCGAGTTGCCAAGCGGCATCCAAGAAACCTAAAGGATTTGGAGAGTTTCTGTAAAGAGGAGTCGGCCAAAATCCATCCTGAAATGTATGCAAACCTGGTGACCAACTACAAGAAACGTCTTGCTGTTGTGCTTGCCAACAAGGGTTCCTCCACCAAGTACTAAGGCATGTTTTGCTTGGGTATCAAATACTTATTTCACTCAATGACATGCAAATAAATTTATAACTTTTATGTAATGTTTTTTCTGGATTTTTGGTTGATATTCTGTCTCTCTCCATTAAAATGAAACTGTTCTTTTCTTTGTAAGTGAGCAAACTTACAAATTCAGCAGTGGATCAAATAATTATTTCCCACACTACATTGCTCGAGAAAAAGGAGCGAAAAGATTTGTGTTTCAATGTTATGCAGCAGACATAGCTTAGATAGTGACATATCTTAGCTCTATAGTTGTCTACATGGCGACACTGGAGTCCTCTAATTTTGCTTTCACTTTGCTGGCATATCAACATACCATAAATGTTGGCACATTCCATTTTTAGTCAATGGGTAGGAGTACTGTACTTGCTTTGCCATCTGTTCCATAATACCAAAATGTCCTGTTTTTTTCCCCTTATTTTCTTGATAACTGCAAGTTATGAGGCAAAGGTAAATCTTTAAAAATTTAAAGCCCTAAGTTTTCCCCCACAGTCCAAAACCAGGTGTTTCAGGTAAATTGGCGATTCAGTTTTTCCCCTTTGTGTGTGTGCGTGTCCTGCCTCACGCTCTGTGCTTTATCCTGTCGGATAGACTCTGGACTGCTACAACCTTGCACCGGGTAATCAGTTTTTGACAGTTGGATATACTTGGAAGATGGCCGGTTATACATGAATTTGTGAGACTGGACAGGTACTTAGCCGAACTAAACTTTCTTTTCTCCACAAAGCAAACGCTACACCCTGCATCTCCATCAAGTGTTTCTGAGTAAGAATCCCAAAGCCGTAATGAAATGGATACGTTTACATGTACGCACTGTTTCCCGAAATCCTGTAAAATGAAAAGATAAACACACGCTCAAAAAAAAGTATTTTTTTCACCGTTCTGAGACCACTGACAGAACAGAATTACTAGAAATGGGATGAACTCAACCTTCCAATTCCTGCTTTCTCTGATGCGTTAGCTTCACACGGATTCGCTGCCAGATGTGGCGTCCTGCCAGATCTTGCAGTGCGAAAAAAAACCCATAGTTTATAAAAACACGACTGTTACGAACTCCAGACCATCTTCGGATAACTGTCTCCCTAATACTCATGTGTGTATATCAGAGCAGTGCGACAGACACTTTGGGAAGAAGTTCCCATAAATTACGATAGTGAGGGTCCAGGAGGTAAACAGTACAAATCAGTCAAAGCATTTGGACGTTGCTGAGCAGCTTCACGTGAGCTGGGCAGTATAACATTTGTCCAATATAAACATGGTGAAAATGGGAAGTGAACTAAGGCCTGTATATCTTTCATTATTTTTAACAATGTTTTACATAGTTCTGCTATAAAATGTGTTTTAATTACGTCATTTGAATATATAATCAGTCGACAGAGGAATGCAGCTTGAGTACCAGGAACTTTAGTGACGAAGGTTTAGAAATAACAAAATTCCATTCCATTATTTCAAACTACCTCTTATTTTTTGCTTTTCGTGTCCTATTCTAATGTATTGTATTACAGTTAAATATGGTTTGGCAACCAACAATAAGTTGTCTTGAAAGAAACGGAAGAACAAAGAGGTATTCTTCTATTTTTATTGCAATAGTGCAAAACCTACCAAAAATTACGTGCTATTTTAATTTAGGGCGTATTTTTGGTGATGTTTGTTGTGCTTTGTGTCTGCCGGTAACCCTAACCTTCGACATTGCTGGTTTTATTGCTTAAATTTGCCTAATGTAAACTTTCATAGGAACAAACTCATCACGTTACAGAAGAACGAGTTGTATGGATTTTACCTGGACCCCTTCATGCTTTGAAGATTCCTCTTCCGCAGTGTTTTGTCACACTTCGGCACTTCTTAGCTTCACCATAGTCCATTTCATCTTGTTTGGCTGAAATGGATGCCAAATGAGACAAAGCACTGTGAGACGAGTTGTGTTAGATTGGACTTCTTTTGTACACCTGGGACACTTGAGCAGTCCAGCTCGGAGTTCACCAAGGCTACTGGCCACAGAGAGAACATCAGCAGCCTTGAGTTTCTGTGAGTCAGTCTGTATGATCTAGGCCAGGCCCTGTTCCACGTCCATTCTAATGGCATGCTGGCTAGCTGCCCGCACTTGTACTCGGGCCTCGGTTTTCCTGTGACATCTATCTTAACATTCTTACGCGGACCGCAAGTCCTCTCAGTCGATAGACATTGGGCCGACATGGGAGTGAAAAACTTGCTCATACGCCTCTAAAAATGTCCCCCTTGGAGAGGCTTCCTCCAACAACTGTCGGACCCTCGCAGAACGTTTATTTCGGAAATGGGTCTTTTCTCATCTTGGGCCACCTGCTAAAGTGGGAAGAATGATCCTGACCACCACTTTTCCTTAGAGAGCCAATAAAGTGGGCTCTGGTTACACAGTGTGGCTCTGTGCATTTTCTTTTGGAGATCTTGAGTTGCAGCAGACCTTGCCGAGCACAAGTCGACTGCCTTCGGGGCAATTTCTCAGAGCGCAGCATGCATAGCCACTTGAAGCCATTCACATTGCACGCCATTGGTATTTCCTGTTTGGGAAACTAACCAAATGGGAAATAATTAGAGTTAAACACTGGAACAATGAAAAAATATGACAAATATGGTGAATAAAATATAATACAGCAATCCCTCAATTTACAGACTATTCATAAGCCCGAAATTTGTAAATCGAAAACATAAATCCCATTACTTTTAATGGTAATTATATTTATAAGTTCTGAAATCCTAAAATTTATAACTTAAAAAAATGTTAAGAGCTTCCAAGCCTCAGTGACAACCCTGAAAACGATTCAAAGATACGGACGTTCAAGAGGAGACCTGAGGGCCTGAGGGTAGTGCATGAATAAAAGGCATCCACCAGCAAAAATTGGGTAAAAAAACAGTACTCTGGTTGTTTCAATACAAAATTCGAGTCAGCTGTTCACTATCGGGAAAAGAAGGTTCTTCCATAGAAATGGCGCAGCTGAATGGGACTTCATTATAGTGACTGTTTGTAGATCAAGAGATGATTGTATATCATCGATTTATCGGACTAATTGGGGGAGGGGGTGTCTGATGTTGCTGAACATCTGTTAAATCCAAAATCTTTTAAAGCAACAATTTACTGTACTTGAGAGTGGGTTTGATCCTTGGTCCCACTGTTTGAAGTTGGCATGTTCTCCCTGTGTTTCTTTGGGTTTCCTCTGGGTTTTATGGTTTTATCATTCCATCCAACGATATGCTTTTTAGGTTAATTGGTTCCACTAAATTGCCCACCCAGGTCTTCTGAGGTTTGGGGGTGTGCTTGGGGCTGACAACTCCAAGCGTGAAAAGAAAAGATAAAAAAAAAATGTGCAAATTGTTGCAAAGCCTCAAAGGAAGATGAACTGACTGGACCCATAATGAAAGTGAAGAGGAACAGAAGTCAACCTTGAGGGTAGCCAGGGTTTTTCAGGGACTGCAGTGCTATAGAGTGAGGTAGTGTGGAAACATCACATATAATGCTTACCAAGTCCCATTGAGGCTTATTTGATCATTTTGCAGTAAATAACATTTTGAATAAACCGAGCTGTAGTTCTTGTGCATAACATCAGCAATGGTACCGAAGAGAACAATTAAACATCATTGAAGCCGTTGCCATTGTCATTAATGAGGACAGAAGGGACACTTTGCATCGTTTTAATGTCACTTGGCCAGGCCACTTAATGGGCTTTCAGTGCATTACTGCAGATCTCCTTCAGGACAGAGGAAGGGCGAGAAGTTTAACTAACCGTTTGCTGGCATAAGATGGCTGAAAAACAGGCAAATATCCTTTTGTACACACATCATTTATTACATTAAAAGTTTTTCTTGTTTCAAAATAATTTACTGAATTACATCCTTTTGCCCAAAGAAAGTGGCAAAGTCGGTATTTTCTTTCATCAACAAGATAAAAAATATTCCACTTTTTTATTTTTAGGTTTATATGTTGGTACAATAGTTGCCCATAATTTTCAAGGTTTCAAGGTTGACTTCATTTGTTATTTAACAGACTTCTTGCTGTTTTCTAGGCATTTGGCAATATTATACACCCCCCAATTTGTCCATTAAATTAAGGATGTACAGTAGGTACTAATTTACTTTGTTGAATGACATGAAGAAAAAGTAAGATGTTGTTGTGCATGTGCCATTTGTTGATATACTCAGTTTATTGCATTTTGCCACCTGGGGCCTTAGGATAACCGCAGAGTAAATGGAGTCCAGTTATCTTCCAAATCCATGGCTTTTGACTTACTAAGTTTAGTATGTTTATAAGTTCATTATGATTGTTTACATTGTTGTTTCCGTTGTTGTTGTTGTTGTTAAGTGCCGTCGAGTCGGCGTCGACTCATGGCGACTCTGAATAGCATTCCTAAAAAGTATCTGGTCTTCAGCAAGTCAGCTAAGACTTGACAAAGGGGCATCCATGAGTTGCATCAGACCTTGCCAAGCACAAAGATGCAGGGCGTTGCAGGTCTTCCTCTTTTGTGTTGATGTTCCACTCTTCCAAGCATGATATCTTTTTCCAGCGACTCTTCTCTCATTAGGATGTGTCCAAAATAAGATAGTCGAAGCCTGGTCATTTGAGCTTCCAACAACATCTTTGGTTTGATTTGGCCCAGTACTATTGCATTTGTTTTTTGGGCTGTCAGGGTACATGCAGAATTCTTTGCCAGCACCACAGTTCAAAAGCGTCAATTTTCTTCTTGTCTGTCTTTTTAACTGTCCAACTCTCGCATCTGTATGATTTGACTGGGAACACCATGGCTTGTACAAGTCAGATCTTTGTGTACAAAGTTACATCCCTGCACCTGAGAATTTTGTCTAAGCTCTTCAAGGCTGTTCTGCCCAGAGCAATTCTTCGTCGGATTTCTTGGCTGCTTGTCATCTCATTATTGATTGTCTTTATTGCTTCTCCATCCAGTGTGAAGTTGTTCAATTTTCCCATTGTCAAGAACTTTGTCTTCTTCGAGTTAAGATGCAATCCCATTTTCAAACTATGTTCTTTCTGTTTACATTATGATTGTGATTATTGTATGTGTCATTTTATTAAATGTTTTCTGTACCTACTTACAGAGAAGATTTTATATTTTCAATTTGAACAGATTCTACACATTATTTTTATTTGCGTATATATTACAATTATTGGCTCTCACTGCCACTAGGCATTTTTTCCATCTCAGTACAATTCCCTGTCACTAGTTCGGGTCTTTCTTCCAGCACATCACCCATCCCTCTCGTTGTTCTTTTCCAACGCAAAAAATAAACTGTAAAAAAAAAAAAAAAAAAGTGTACGCGCATATGTTGCTTATGGTGTGAACGGTGTAAACAGTTATGCGTGTGTTAGTTGTAGTAAAACGCAGAGTAATGACTACATATGAAATTGTATGGTTATATCAAACTTTAAAATGTTAAACTTGTTCCATTTAGTACACATTCAATATTTTCCACAGCTGTACCTCTGCAGCCAAAGTGCTCCGTTTTTCATCCTAATGACAAATTAGCTAATAAGCTGGGAACAACCTGAACGGCATGTCACTTGTGTGTGTGTGTGTGTGTGTGTGTGTGTGAGTGAAAGAGAGAGAGAACACCTCAGTTCTTGTGCCCTGTAAGTACTTGTTCTTCTACGATAATGCCTTGTGACATAATACTATAGAGTAAAGCAAGCTGTAAAGAACATAATTTCCTGTCTCAAGTGTGCTTTATTTCTACTCATTTTCAGAGTCTCCCTTTTAATCTCATAAGTAAAGCAGCAAGATTCCAAGTGTATGTGCTGTCCTGCGAAATCCCCTGTGTGTGTGATGCGGTGTGCGATTTCCTGTGTATGCACCACACTGTGGCGTCCCCTGTGTGTGTGCGGTTGTTGCGCGGATCCTTGTGTGTGTGTGTGTGTGTGTGTGTGTGTGTGTGTGTGTGTGTGTGCGCGCTACGCTCTCCTAGCATCACGATCCCCTGTGTGTGTGTGCTGCTCAGCAAGACTGTGTTTTACGGTGCCTTAGCGATATTTGGGAAAGCTAGTTTAGGGGTTTTCAGATGGGCTGGGAACACAATGTTTTTCACATTTAAAATAGCGTACAGTAGCCGTCCTCAATTTCGAGTTGCGCAGCGTTTTCAGGAACAAACTAAGCGTGTACAATGGAGCAATGGGACTTTCTAGTCAGGACTTTTTCAGAGCATGTCCTTGAAATTATGACTGATACAGAGTGAAAGACTACTTTTGTAGTTTTTTCTTCTGATGTTTGCCCAGTTCAGTCCAAGACAAACATTGTTCGCATTTGTGGCCGAGTCCACCTGACCCGAGTGGGATAGCAGCCAAGTAGGTGCAGCGTGGTGTTCGCCGTTTTGTCTGAAGAGGCATGTTGAATCGTTTAATCAGTAATTGCGGTAATTTCCTCAGTGTGTGGGTATGCGTCGGGGAATCACACACAAGGTTTACATGCCGCACAGCCATGTGTGGCCCATCGGTAATCTGTGTTAAGGCGAGATACCAGCAGTATTTTGTGTTTCATTATTGCAAACCTCCTGTCCTCAATTTACCAAGAATGCTGACATTTTTCCATTATGTGACCCAGTCAAAACATTAATAATTTATAATCCCATCACTCTGTGAGGCCAAATATTTAATTTTTCTAAACGTGAACAGTCTATGGTGAGATTTGTCTTTGGCTTATGTGCCCTGTATGTATGTAATAGTGAAACTGAACATCTTTTACATACATGTTACTGTAAGGGGGGGGGGGGGGGATTGGGGACCCCCCCCCCAGGAGATGACATTTCCTTCCTGAGCGCTCGCCCTGTGCCCAGTGCGCGTCCCACTACTCCTGCAAGCGACCCCCAGCCTCTGGCAACTGGCCTTTTGTACCCCCTCTTCCCAGAGTTGCACTACTTTGCTCCATGTTTTTTTACATCTACTTTTGGGAAAAATAGTTGGGAGGAAAAAAGAACGATGGGGGGGGATGTGGTAATGGGGTAGAACTACAGCTGGATAGAGTGCAAGCTTTCCAAGTTTGTTCTTGCTTTCCCAGCGCGCCCTGTCTCCATTGCCGCTGGGGTTCCAGGCACAGAGCCAGGGCGAGGGGGGCATCTCTGTGACAACGCTGGAGAGGACCTGAGACCCTTTTGTGAAGGACCTTTCGTGTCCTGTCTGATCCTTGCTCTCTTTTATAGGCCTCTGACAGGCAGGTTGGTCATGGATGGAGAGTGAACGTTGTTGGATTCAATTGCAGTTGGCCACTTACTATTGTTTCTTTGGGGACATTAGTTAGCTGTAATATCAAGGTGTATATGCTTTTCAGCATGCATGGTATGCTTTGTTACAGAGGTGAAACTGTAAATTGTTTGCAATAAAGCTGTTACCCGAGCATTGAAAAATAATGAAATGGTCTTTACCCACTTTTTCTTTCTGTCCAGAGAGTGGTTTCCTCTCTACTAGCTGCAAGGGTGACCAAACTGCAGAATGGCAATATGGGCTTGCAAAATAAAGCAGAGGTGGGCGGTTGAGCAACTCTCATGCCTCACTGCACAGGGGGTGCCGACACATACAAAGGCAGACTGCCATGTGTGCCCGGCACCCCTCCATCATCCAATATTGCCTCGATTTGTTTGCGCGGCTCATTGTTCCGCGGTGTTGTGTGAGTGGAGCACTGTAGTGGGCTGCATGAACTTGTCACTCGGGTACAGGAACATAGCAAAGACCTGACTGCGTTCCAGCCTGCGACTCAACCTGCTTGAAGCCCAGGGAGATAGCTGGGGGTCTGTAAATTCTTCACTCACTTCTGGCTCCTAAATCTGAGAGTGGCAGCTTGTTGAGAACAAGTCCACAGTCCTGATCACCTTGGCAAGATGGGTTAAGGATAATAAATGGTTTAGGCAAGGATGCCTGTAGGATGACAGGGTTGCAAGCAGAGTTAAGTACAGTCTATCCATAATTAAATTTCACAATGCCAGAACAAGAGTGCATTGTTATCAGATGGTATTCAGTCTGAGAGCTGAGCTGGATTTAAACCCAGAAGCCCCTCATAACCCAAATCAAACTTTTGCTACCCACTGAGCCATCGTTCTATCACAAATTGTCAACACCCCCATCGGCAACCTGCTGGAAGTATGTCGCCTGTGTTAACTGAATGCAAATGATCTTGAAAATGAGAATTAAGTGTGTGTGACATTTGTAAATACCCTGCAGTGTAAATCTGTAATTTTAACATAAACATAAGCTGCATATGCAGCCACGTTGGTTTGGAAAAACGACTAACTTGATCACGTTTTCGTTTCACTGGAAGAACCTGGACCATGTAACTGGACACCAAGGTGCAATAATGAATTGAGAAAAGATTGAAAATGTGTGGTTGTCGTGATCTTGCCTGGCACCACAGTGAAAGAAGGAAAGGGAGAGGAAAAAAGGCCTGGCGCCTGGCCTGACAACATCCGAGAAAGTGCCGTCCAGGTGACTGATCAGTACTTATTATGAGAGCCTTTAGTGGGTAGGGCTGGAGTACTGAAATCCCGCTGCTCATCGCCCCAGGAAACAGCCGGAAGGGGGGTTTTCCTCTGTGGGTTCATTTTGTACATCAGTTCCCAAGTGAATTAAAAAACTAATCAACAGAGACTTGTTAACCAAACGTGCATCAGTATGTAGCATGAACAAAAGAATTACTAGCTGTGCGAATAACAACTGGATCCCAGAACAAAGGCTGTTTAACATAAGAACCGTAAAATTTATTCTGTTAAATCTGAAATTGTTTAGATGAGAATTTATAGTAGTATTTTTAAATAGATTACTTCTTTGTATGAGACAGCTTAAAGTATTTGTATACAAAGCTACTTAAGAGTACCCTTTTAAACAGCTGGATATTTTAACCAGCTTAAAGGAAAGGTAACTACCTTGCTCAAGGGTAGTAGAACAAGGGGGGTTTCAAAGGAATAGAAACTCCACCATCTGTCTCTTTTTTTGGATGGTGATGCCTTGCTGTACCCTCTAACAAATCACTGATCTTTGACTATTTCAATGTTCTGTATCCAGCTGCAACAATCAAGGGGAGTTTTTAGGTATTGAACGTGATTTAAATGGCAGCATATGTGTAGTAGGAAGCACTGTGTAAAATCTGAAATGTACAGTATGATTTGCACATTAACTGCCAGCACACAGTGTAGTGTTTAGGGCTGTTGCATTGTAATCAGGTGGTTGCTGGTTTAAATCCTCATCCTGCTGTACCGCCTTTGGGCAAAGTATTTAACCTGAGCTAATGCAATAAAAAAAACTTGTATAAATGGGTAAATAATTCTAGAGTTGACTGTCTGACATTGTAATTCCCCTTGGGCAAAGGTGTCGGGTAAATGGAGTATTAATATCAGCCTGAGTGTGTACTTACCGCTCCTGTGATGCCGTGTGAGAAGATGTGACGCCATTAGATTCCAGCTCCTCGCAATTACAAGTTTTTCAAGTGGGACCACTGAAGTCTTATGTTTAAAGTAAAGTTCTTTGTTGTATTACTCAAGCTTAAAAAAAAGCCAGTTGTGATATTGCGTGCCCTGTACTTTTTAAATAGAAGGGGTGGGGGGGATTATTTTTTCATGGTGAACAGAGCATTGCAGCCAACATATCAGCAATCGAATCAGTGTGTGAAGCAGAAATGAAATCATTCGATGGGAAAGAGATCTGAAATGTGACTGCGGAACTAGACGCTGGGAAGTCGGGTTCCCACCATCCGGCACCCCATGAATTACACTGTGTTTATGTTTGCACAGCCAAACACAAGGCTCCTCTGCCGTAGTAACGGGACCGCAGATTCATCATGAGGCTCGCTTACTTTACGCGTGAGCACATCCACTTCGTGGGCCTCTCCTCACTTGTTTGCACGTCACTGCAGAGCTTATTGATGCTTCGGGGGTCCAGCTTATGCATCGTCGCTATGTCAGATGCCCACAATGCATGCTGATGAATTGCGGCAGTGGGCCTCTTAAGAACAGATCCTGTATATAGATTATTATGAATTCAAAGTAGCCTTGACACGACTGCTTTGAAGTCATCAGTGACATTGAGTTATTACAGATGAATCTCTTTGCATTCCTGTTACACATGAATAGTTTTCTCAAGGCGGCAGACCAGCAAGTCAGGTTTTTATTATTATTAGTGATTTAACAGCCAGAATAATTAGAAAATTATGCAGTAGTTAGCTATGATGCCTCACAGCTGCTAGCCTGTTAGTTGAAACATGAGCTTCAGTCAGACTCTGAGTTTACACGTTCACCGTGTCCATGTGCGTTTCCTCCCACAGTCCTGTGACATGTGTTTAAGGTGATTTGGTCACTCTAAATTGTCTGTAGTCTGTATATATGTGATTATCCTGCAGTGAACTGGTGTCCCTTGCAGAATGTTCCTTACCTTATACCCTGTGTGTTTAGGATAGGCTCTGGACCACCATGAACCTGAAGTGGAAAAGCAGTTGTTGGTAATGGGTGGATGGAAAATTAGAAAATGTAGAACTGCTAAAGTGAAATATTGTTTATTCGGTGGTTTGGATGTGTATGTTGTGAATTTAAATTGCTCAGTAAGTTGTAATTCACAGATGGAAATTCTAAAGTGATACCCTCCAGTCCATCAGAAAAGAAAATCAGCTTCAGTCTCTCATGTGTTTCCAAGATTGTCTATAAATCCTTGGTGTTCCACTTATCATGTGAGTCATTGCCTCACATGCGCACACAAACGAACACACAAGACGGCAGCCCTTTCCAATGTGGTGGGCTTCTTGCCACACCCTCCCTTAAAGGTGTCCGTAGTCTGGACTGTGGTCCCCCCTTAATTCGGACCAGGTCGGACCTTGCTGGTGTTTTGGGATTGTTTACTGGACTCCGGGCACTGTGTTGTTTCATCCACCTTCCCGCTTTCCGGCATCTCCCCCCAGGTGCACAGACAGCAGGACTACTGGCACCAGTGTGTTTGTGGGTGTGGGTCTGTTCTTCTGACATATCCTCACTGTCCCCAGGGGTAGGCCACCATGGTTGGGTTGGCAGAGGGGACTGGCTGTGCAACAGTGTCTCATTGTCATACAGAAAACTGCCAACAAAAAGGCATTCATTTTATATTTATTCCAGTCGACTTACAACGTTAGATTTGTACACTAAGCTACTTTCAGTTGTTTGCCCAAATATACAGTTGGGTAATGGAGCAATTCAGGGTGAGGGCAGTGCCTCGCCCAAAGATACTAAAGCAGGAACCGGGATTCAGACCCAAGTCCTTTGATTGCAAGGCAGTAGCTCCAGCTCCTACCTTAGCTGTTGCCTGTATTAAGGTACCCATATATTGCATAAATACTTAACCAAAGCATCTCTCATCACCTCTACTTCTTCATTCCCCTACCCCTGTCTTCTCAACAGCCAACACTATTCAAGCCATCATTTTTATGAAGAATAGATCTAATCTTTGACTACCAGAGTGATGATTATACACATTGGTGCCTTATATTTTCAGTGCAATATGATACTCATTTTTCCATCCATCCATCCATCCATCCATCTATCTAATATCTATAACTGCTTTATTGTGGTCAAAGTCAGGAGGTATGGAGCTTGTCCTAGAAGCACTGGGTGCTAGGCCATGAAACTGCACCCTGTACGAGATGCCAGTCCTTTGCAGTGTGATGCTGAACATTTTTTTTTTATTCAAAATATTGTAGCTGGAAAAATAAAAATAATGATGTTGGCTCTATGCAACATCACACTGCTTAGAATGTATAGATCCTGGGGTTTTCTTTGTTCACTCTTTTGAGTCATTGTGAAATTATTGTACTGTACAAATGTTTTATAGAGCAGAAATACCTTTCTGCGACTCATTACCCACGTATGTAACTCTACCTTTTATTCTTTCCCAGTGGCTTTGCCACATGTCCTGATTTTAACTTCTTCCATATGTCTCCTGTTGATATCAAATCTGGTAATTGAGCTGATATTACATGTCTCAAGGGATGAATTAAAAAAAAAAAAAAATCTATAACAACCACAAGCAAATATCTTGAGAGATTTTAAAGAACAAAAAAACCCATTTCTGGGCTGAGACAACAGCTTTCATCTGGCTTATTGCAATGTGTGTGTTTATGCTGAGACTCAGCAGTTTTCCTAAACCACGTAACGTGGATTCTTGTTTAATGGATTATTGTGATTTGTGTTGAGTTAGCATCTTTGGAAAAATGGATCTCATTCTTTTGAAGGTAAAATGAAGCGTGTTTGGTATTGTTCTTGAATTAAAAATCCTTTGGAGTTGTAGAATCCCGTCAGTGTACAAAGCAACTACGCAAAAACTGGTGAAAATGAAAGGCAAAATAACATTTAGTGAGTTAATATTTAGGCTGGTATAGTTTTATCCATTAGCCGTTGCCTTGTAGCTTTAAGGTTCTCTTCAAGTCTGCACACCTGGTATAGCACCATTATCAGGGTACTGTCTGGAATTGATGCAATAAAAATTACCCATCTGTATACCCATCTAAAGGATAAATATAAGTCCGTTCTGCTGCAACACGAGTTACTGTGACATGAATTAGCTCATAGGTGATTGATAAATTACATCAATATAATGAAATCGTGTTGGCTTAGGGACAGTTTTTGTTACTACATTAACATTTTGTGCCACCAAGTAACAGCAACTGAATGCGAAGTACGCAAAATGCAGTAGAGACAGATGAATACTGCACCTGATGTCCAGTCATCCCCATTCTTCATTTTGGCTCAGTTAAACTACATGCTGTGCCTTGGAAGCACTTACTGCACACAGTTCTCCCCTATCTTTGTGGATTTTTGCTGAAGTTTTTTTTTTTTTAATTCAGAACAGATGAGAAGGGAAGTGGGAAGAGAGTTCCACAGAAGTGTGCTGATAATAGCATAGTGAGCGGTAAAAGAAGAAATGCATTAACAATTGAAGAAAAGCTTGGCATTATAAACATATGAAAGAAAGCGTCGTTGCTTGTGCAATTGGCTCCCTAGAGCCAATGTCGTGTACAGTTACGCAGGGGTGAGAAAATAAAAGAAAGTTACCTAGCTGGGAGCGCTGCATAACATTAAAAAAAAAAAAAGGCATAAAGAAATATATATAAAAAAAGCAATCCTTGTTAATTGATTAGAAGCAAGTTTCTCACAATTTTTATATATATATATACACACACACACACACACACACACACACACACACACACACCAATCACAGAATTTAAAGATTTCTTCATTGCAGCATTTATTTATTATGATTTTAACATCTGTAACTGTGCTGGAATTTTTATTAGGATTCTGTATTTTAAGTGTTCTGTCCCCAACCCTTCTTTTTCCCATAAGCCCTGTTCTTAAAGTGGATTTTACACAACACAAGGGTTTTCAGGAACACATAACCAGTACCTTAATAGACAAATATAACATTGTAAGCCTCTTTAGTTGACGTGTCAGATAAATGTGTCAATAAATGTAACCAGTGATCCCATAACTGAAGACAATTCTGCTTCATACCCCATTGAAAGAGCACCGAAATATGTCTGTGTGTTCACTCAGTTAGTTTTGTTTACTCTGGTGAGCTTAGGAAACATTTAAAAATGCTGTTTTATGTATTTTACAGCTTAATGATTCATTAGCTCACAGTCGGAGTATATTATGAAAACAGCAACACATTCGATGGTGTAGAGTTACACCCTGACATCTAGCGATTCATCCGGACAGTTATACATGAATTATTCAAACTGAAATGGTGAAATGAATGTCAGTGTAGCTGCTGGAATTGTGTTGCAGAAAGTTCACAACCTGCATCATATTAAAATTGGCATGCTTATTTGTTTTTTTTTTTTTTATTTTATTTTAGTGTGTCAAAAAATGATGTATGACTTTTGGATTTTTCTTCTGAGACTCCCGAAAACTGGTAAATGCCTGATAATGGTCTGAAACCTTGGTGGTACTCTCAGCATGCTAGTGACAGGCCTAATTTTGTTATACCCTTAGAAAAACCTTCTATTGTTTCTCTATAACTGGGCCAGTTTTTTTTTTTTTTTAAAAGCAACTTACGCTTCCATTTTTGAAGGACTTTTTAACTTGTATTTTTTCACAGACAATAGAACAAAACCAAGTCATAACCACACAAAGTCAATATGCTGAAAAAATACAAAGACATGCAGATCAAAGTAAATAGAGCTCCAGTCTCAAAGGTTACAATATTTAGCAAAGCTGCTTGTGTAGGACTATCAGTCTGAGAACCTCTACAAAGGTGACCAGATGTATTCTGGAGTTCATTAGAATGGAACGTTTTCTAGTGGAATAAAATTAGAGCCTTCAGTCCATCACATATTTGTGGAGGAAGCCTCTGCTGCAGAGCAGAACACTAAAATACATTTCCTTGCCAAATGTGTAAGAGTATTCAACATATGCTCCACAAGTTAATCAAGAACAGCATTTAGGTTGTGGTTTGAGTATTATATACAAGAAGAAAGTCAAACATATTATTATTATAGTTATATAAACCTGCAGCTTTTCATGTTTTGCAGTTCTCACACCATGTTCACTGGTGGAAAAAACAGATGTATTTCTAGCCAGAAATCAAGCCTCTGGTATGGGATTTATCCTTGTCCACAAGGCAGGACACAGATTTTCAAAGCTTCTGTGGTCAGGACAGGGTTTGGGGTTCAGGGAGGGGATGAATGTGTTTAGATGGGGACTTTGGATCACACTGCACCCTGGTTCACTCTCATTAGGTACCTCAGTCTGGGGGTGCAGCAGGCCACCTAAATCTCCGAAATGAACAGCATCCCTGACAGCTCAGCATGGTGATGCAGAGTTGCTCCGAACAGCGAGGGGCATACATTCAGTCTCCTTTGTTTCACAGTCTCCTAAATCAGCACCATCTGGGAGCCGCCGTCCTCACATGTCACCCGCCAGCCATTGTTATGTCATTGACCTCGTGGAAGTAGGGGCCTGTTATTCTGCCCCTTTTTCAGACATTAATAACGCGGCTAATGTGCTTCTAGCGCCCCCCTCTTCGAAATAAATCTCTCACCCCCCCACCCCCCGGTCGCTGGAAGGGTAAAAAGGACGGCAGCGTTGGCCGTGGGCGCTCACTGGGTTTTGAGGACACTGGGATGACAATCAGATGGTCATGGGAATAGTCTGGGTCAAAAAAAAAAAAAATGTCTGAAGTTTGTCTGACTTGTTTGAATTGTTTTCCCTCTAGGAATATGCTTGCAGCTGGCTGTAGTTTATGGGATAAAATTTTTTGGTTTTTTTTTTCTCTTATCCCTGGTGCTGCTCATTCAGTATGGCCTGCTTACTGTATACTGGACTGGCGATTACTAAGGAATGTGGATAATTCTCCTTCTCTGATGTGACCACTAACTTAATGAACAGTGCAGGAGGGCTGTTCTAGTGAAGAGAATGCCGTGCTGCCGAGTTCACGCCGACGGCTCCATGCCATCTTCCCGTTTTTGGGTGTTTTGTCAGTGCCTTGAAACAGGTGTCTTGTTTTGCAGTGTGTTGAGATTTATACTGGTTCACCTTACACTTGCACATGCAGACACACACACAGAAACGTTATGCATAGGCAGCTATAATCTCTTGAATTTAAGAAACTCTTTATCAGTGGTCTTGATCTCACTGGCAGAGTGGTGCCTATCTTTTCCTGTCTGGGATGTGTATGGTGATAAATCTGCCAAGTTTCGATAACTTAATCCTTTTATAAATCAAAAGCTTTGCCCCCCCATGTCTCTCTCTCTACCCCCCCACCTCCCACTTTTATTCTTTGACTCTTGACTAAGGTACCATTACCCGGTGCCTAAGATATTCTACGTACAGCTGACTGTGGGGAACAATGAGTTTATCGGAGAAGGACGGACACGCCAGGCTGCCAGACACAATGCTGCCATGAAAGCCCTCAATATTCTGCGCAACGAGCCCATTCCCGAGAAACCGCCACAGGTAACCGGACCTACTGCCCCGCCGTGGTCCTTACCCCTCCATACAGCCGCTCGATCCACTGGCACTCACTCGTGATTCTAGAAAAAAAATTTCACACTGATTTTAAGAGTACATTTTAATAAAAGCCTTGTCTACACCTTAAACACCACGGGGGCAGCAGGTGATGTAGTGGTTAGAACTGCCACCTTGCACTCGTAGGACCTAGGTGTCCAATATAACAGCTCCAACATCATTCTGTAGAATGCGTGATCAAGGCACTTACCTTGAGTTGCTCCAGGTAAAATGACCCTGTTGTAAACTGTAAGTAGCTTAACATTATAAGCTGCTTTGGAGAAAAGCATCAGGTAAATAATTGTGAATATTTAGTAATTTATTATATAAATGATCATACATGATACTGCATGTCAATAAACTCAGAAAGAAATGAGGTAATGAAGAAAAAAAAAAAGGGCTAAAACTAGAGCTGTCGAGGCCCAGGGTGGGCCTGTCCCTAAACAATGCCTTCAGAAGTTTAATGCTTTCTTGCCTGGCGCCTTGATCAGGTAAGGTTTCTGCCCATCACCCCCTCCACCGGAAATCAAATTTCACTATTTGCAAAATGTTTGGCATCGGGAGAGGTTATTTAAGACCCGACTGGCAGCCCACTTGTTCTGTCTCGCACTTATGTCTCCACAGCGCTTTTCTTTGTGGCACTACTTCCGTGTATTGCTTTACAAATTGAAAGACATGGTCGCTGCGTGTGCCCCCGGGCTCGAGCTGTCGGGCTCGGCCCACCTGGCTTCCTGCGTGATCCTTATCCGATGCTGGCGTGGCACTTTGGTGCAAGAAGTGGTTCATTTAGTTGGAAAAAAGGTTATTAAAAAGGGACTTATACAGGCGTTTCATCTATACAGAAAATAATACCGTTATTATGATATTATTGTGGTCGGATTGTTATTAAGGGCTTAAACAGGAGGGAGCGATTTTGCAAAACCACACTATGTGGCTGAGATTGTCAAACACCCCGGCATGATTTATTATTTGAGACCACAAAATGGCACTCTTTGGGCGGAGTCCAACCCTGCAGTCCACAGATGGTCGTAAACACATGATAAATGCTGCAGTTGTGCAGGTGTTTGTCACGCAAGGGCCTTCACAGCAAAGGGGCTGGTGGGATTGTACAGTACTGTTAGTAGGGGCTGTGATTGGCTTAATTCTCTCACATGGCACCGGTCCTGCAGTTCCACCGTATCTATGATTGAGAGACACATATGCTGACGTACTTCTGTTGCTTGTTAAAATTTGTTGTTTGGTTGTTTCCTGGCCAGCACTTGGCATCTTATGCAACATTTATGCAGCTGAATGGTTTCCAGGACCATTCCAGGGGGAGAGCTGTGTTAAGCGCACCAGGACATGTTTGCTGCTAACTTCTACACTTGGGTGCAGATGCTGCTGCCTTTGCTTTTAGTGACTTTTATTTACTTGTCTGTTGCTTTTCTCCAAAGTTATTTACATTGTTAAGCAATTTAAAATGATTTACAAATTTAAACAGCTGAATTATTTTTTGATGGAGCAATTCAGAATAAGTACCTTGAATAAGGGTACGTCAGCAGGAGATATAATTCAGACCTGCATCTTTTAGGTCTAAAGACAGTGGCTCCAGTCAACATACCACCTGTTGCTTTGCAGCATGGAGGATAGGACCCAGGTTGCTACATGGACTGTAACGGACTGGCATTCTAAACAATGAAAGTGGGGTTGTTCACACTGGCAGTGGGATGTAAGAATGTGACCAGGGAAACCATGGGCAGTTCAAGGTCTTGCTGACGTACCAGGCATGTGTTTGTTTGTGTATTTCAGAGTTACGAGCCTTATGATATGAGAATAGCTTTTCAGTGAACTTTAAGTAAATACTTGCAAAGTTATTTTAAAGTATGTTGCTTTAAACACTGAAAGGATCACCTGATCCATGTTGGTCTTGTGGGATACACTGTACCCTCTATGTCACCCAGGAGTGCTATAGCCTAGGGTTGTTTATAGGCCTTGTAATGAGGGAGTGACAGCCAGTTGATGGCAAGGTGCACTGTACTGTGATGCTAGCCTGAAGCTTTATATATGCCTGGAAGCTGGTCACAGACCACCCCCCCCCCCAGGAACCTTGCTTTTGGGAGAAAAAATCTCCAAAGATCTGGCCAGTTAAAAGGAGACATTTCATCCTGAAATCACATGAAGTTTTTACCCTTGAGACATGTTTTCTTGTACAACCATCTACTGTTTCAGTGTCAGATGCAGCCACAGATTGGATCGGATGGTTCTGGAATGGGGACTCGGAGCATGCTGTTTAAGGGTACTTTGGCTGATGTCCATATAAAGGGAAACAGCCCAGTAAAGGAAAATTTCGACTTAAAAAAAATGGAAGTTTCATACTTTTCGGCATTCAACAGGAAATACCTTAAAGGCCTCAGCATTCTTTTAACCCTTTCAGAATCCGGAGGAGCGGAATGACGCATCAGACAACAGTGACGCCAGCAAGTCGGAGATCAGTTTAGTGTACGAGATCGCGCTGAAGAGGAATCTGCCTGTCACATTTGAGGTAATAATAATCATTATTGTAATCATAAACTGATAAAGGAGACTGATCGGCAGCTTCTATTAAAATATCATACCAAAAAAACCATTGGAAAAGGTGGCCTCTTTTATTTTTGGCAGTACTCAAACTGTGTCTAATTGAAGCTTCTCAGCTTGGATATTTTTCTTCCATTTCCTTCCCGTGTTGGATGTCTGCGGTCACACGCAGCAGCTCTCTTTCTCCGCCGATGTTGATACTGCCTCGTCGCGCACACCACATGGATGGGTTATGCTGCGTTTTTCCAACATTTCTTTTTGAAATCCTCCACGTGTTTCCCTCTTCCGAAAGGTCACTCTGGAGCTCTTCAATTTGGGATTTTGTTTCATTGCCTCCCCCATCACCCAGCAACCTCTGTTATGTAAAAAGCTATCCGTTAAGGCCTTCTTCTCCTGCACCTTTGTCTCTCAGCCTCATGAAGAAAGTCATTAGATTAACAGTCCTGTGGGACCTCAGGTATATCCCCCTTCCTAGCTCACTTTTTCTTTTCGTGTAATAATATTTACACACAGCTCTCAGAAAAGGCCTGGTGTTTGCTTTGTCCTCCATGGTAAAACCCTGCCACTCTTAAAGACATCTCTCTGATTGTCATTGCAAGCACTGGTACACCTGTTACCTGCTATTCAGTGGGATAAAAGGGATAAAGTGCAATTATAATAATTATATTGAGTGCTTTGTGTATTAGTGTGGAGGTCTTGTGTAGCTGTTTTATCAGTATTATTGAATTTGTTGTTTTATTATTTCTAGCAACCAGTGATTCACAGCCTGGAGCTGTTATGAAAGAGTTCCTAATGAAATGTAAATAAGATAACGTCTTTCAGCTGAAACTGTTGGAACATGGGAGCTATCAAACATTTTTGTTACTCCTGTAATTCTGCTATTACGCAGCATAAACCTCTTGGGTTTGGGCAGGCTGGGGTTTGGCCAGTCACAGTGCTTTTTATATTGACTCTACTTCCTTGGTTTGATTCTCTATTCAAGCAACTTCTCCCAGTGTCAAAACTGCACAGGAATGCCAAGCTCAAGGCCTGCTTACACGTGATTTACCTTCCTCTGCATTGAGAACGTTACCTTCTTGGCATTTGGAAATGGGAGCACATTTTTCTGTGGAAGATCAGGTTGATACAGATCAAAATAGCATTTGCATTCTTAACACAGAGAAGCTGATGGTAATCTTAGCTATTAAGATGGGAGTGTTCTAATGCTGCTGGCTCATTTTGCATGACTTACACCAGAGGGACAAAGTGTCTCTCCCATGTTCAAGACTCCAATAACCCTAAACACACATTCGGGCCTCTGTCAGGTTATTTCAAACAGATGCTGGCTTCAAAAGAGATCGATACATAAATCACTGCTTTTGTATAGATGAGTCCATCTCGCCAGAAGATACAAGAAACGGAGCCTTCAGCCAGGAACCACCCATCATGAGGATAAGTGCTTTCCTTCAGGGCAAAGACATCTACAGACAGTACAAAAGGGACCATTCTTCAGCCCATCAGTCTTTTGCATTGTCACTCTGCATCCTGATCTTCTCACTTCCCATGGGGCCGCGTCTGTGGCCTCTGAAATGTCCAATCCTTTTTTTTCCATGTGCATGAAAAAAGATGAAAGATGTTCGTTGAGCTTCCTCGGGCGTCCTCTGTACAACCCGATCCGTGCCGTTGGGCGGCGGCGCGACATCAGGGTGGAGACGAGAGGAACGGGGCTGGTGTCAGACGTGGAAATGAAGCTGGTGAGTCGAAACCCCATCGCACATCATCGGATTCCGTGTTGTCTGTAGGCGCTGGTTGCAGCTCGTCTGCCGCCGTGAAAACAACAAACTTTTCGTGCCAAATTTTCCCTTCTCTCTTAAAGATGCTCCCCTCCCAACCTGTTCAGACAACCCCTTGTCACCCAAATAGAGAGGTGTCTTCTAACACTTGCAAAAGGGACCGTCACCCACCGTGTGGCACAAGAGGAGAAGCCTCGGAAACAGCCTGGAGACAGTCCGACCATGGTTACCGCATCCATGGCAACACAAAGCCCAAACTCTTCTGGGCAGCCGATCTGTGGTAACCTGACCTGGATTGGCTGAGAGCCGCATCCCACTGCACCTTCAACTTCTGTCTTTTCCACGCTTTTGCGTGCCTGATAACGCCTCAAGATTTTTCACAAAGAAGACAACTTTTTTGGTGAAATCGAATGATACGTTGGAGCAGAATTAGAAACCAGTTTCTAGCCCTTGTAATACTTTACTCTCCATTGGAATCATTTATTCTCAAAAATTGATGCGTGCATCCACATGCTTAGTGTTCACAGATTTTTAGAGTACAAAGGATGAGATGTCCTTTTTACATTTTCTTGCTCTTATTAAGTTGATTTTTCAGAATATGCTGGGTTTAACTCGTGACTGTGTGCGACAACTTTTTTTCCTGTTATCAGATGGTTGAGAAGGCTCACTGTAAGGTGGACCAGACTGTGAAACTCACTGTGTGTCCTTTGAGAGGCTTAATTAATTGTTAAACACATAATGGAGCACTGCGATGATGACGTTACCCGAAAAGAATCTGTTTCGTGATGTTGACAATGGTTTCCCTTCATCAAGGCTTGGTAAATATTGTGGCATCTCAGTGCCTGACCCAAAGTGTTGAAGATGAGTATAAAGATCTTTTTGTGTTTCGGAGCCTAGTACTCATGGTTTGGCTGTTGCATGGATCCTGGTACTGATGGTCTTAGCCTGGAGTGAGTTCCCTCACAAGTGAATGAACTTTCACTAAGAAATCCCTTTATCACATTTTTTTTTTTTGCTTAGAAACCATGAGTGTGTGTGTATCAACCCAGATAAAAACCTGTTTATAGTACTTACATATTTGGATATGGCGTATTCATAAATATGTGCATTATGGCATGGACTGTTTCCCATCATTTCACAGCCTTTATAGAGCTGTCAGCTCCTCCTGTCATAATACATATGTTATATTTTCGGCTGAAAGTATCATACAGAATGCTTGTGTTAGTACGAGTTAGGGCATGCTGGATATTTGAAAGCCCATGGCACTATGACAGTGTCAGTTAGCTGAATATCACTTCTCGCTGTGACTCCCGCTTTTTCTGAAATTGTAGAGTACTGGATGTGGGGGGTCAAAGAAGCGGAGCCATGCAGACGAACTACTCTGAAACAGCTCTTCATGCACAGTTCCAGAGTCATTGAAGAGAGTCTAAATGCAGTTTGCATGTTTGCACATTGTACTGGTTCCTTCTTGGGGACATTTTCTCAGTTCAGGGAATTGGGGGTGTGGCCTAACACTTTGAGACTCCACCCAAGACTTTTCAGTTTGCAGTTCATCATGAGAAACTTGGAGGAGAGGAGGCCACCGTGAGCCATCAGACTGCTTCCAGCTTCCTTGCATGGTCACTCACTGTAACTATTCCAATATTGCAGTATAGTGTCATAAAAGAGGCTAAGCACTGTGTGGAATATTGTTTTATACTCTCCCGCACTTCATTAAAACGCATACTTTGCGCTGGAAAATCCATAACAGACAAGTCGGAGGATCATGTTACGAATTTTTTGTATTATAATTCTGTTTCATGACTCATGTGTTCTACTACACTGTTACTTTAAAAAAGTAAAAGTTATAATGAAACGGTATTTTTAATGTGTTTCAACCAGCAGTTTGGGCTGGCCTGTTGCACGTAGAGGAACAATTCCAGGAGCGGGGCCCGTTTTCATATCATGTCTGAATAAGGAACTGGTGTAGCCATCTTTATAGTGGCCAGAAGGGAGCTGGGTGGGGTGAAATGGTGCCTGGGTGTGAAATGTGATCTGTCCACGGCATCATTTTTAAGGCTTCCTGGAAACCCACCTGCTTTCAGGGTACAAGCTGCTGTGGCCGAAAGGAAGTCGACATGATTAAAAACGCATGACATCATCAGTGGGGCTTCCCAGGAGCCAATTTGTGGGCCACGGCATTTGAATGGAAACAGGGCTGTGATGACAAAGAATGTCATTTGGGGACATGTAAAACATGGCCTCCGCCTGTTGGGCTGTATGTTTGCTACTAGCATCGCCAGGTGTTCCATCAGACATCCACTTTCTCTGTGAATATTCCCTTGAACTCCACAGGGATTTTCCTGTTTGCTTTTATGAGTCTTTTGTTGCCATGTGGTACGTCATTGTGGACCCCGCCGTTGTGTTGCATCTCTTTGAACATTTACAGACAAACCCTTTAAACACTAGATAACAATGAGCATGCAAACCAAGGTACCAGAATTTTTTAATTGTTCTGTTTTGAGTACATTTCAAATAATTGACTTCAACAAGAAACTGGTCTGCACTGTACTTGCACTTATATATATTATCTTTTCTTTTTAAATCCATGTGTGCTATTCTTTATATCTCTTGGAGGGACCCTGTTTTTTCCTCATGTTCTTCAGTTGAGCTCTGGTTTAAGATGCATCTTGTATGAACAAAGAATTGTCTATAACTTTTGATAAAACAACCACAAAATACAAATAATCAAAAAAGTGGCCGTATGTTTAAAATGACCATAACTACCAACAGCTGATAGCACTGTTATGCTTTAGAGCCAGTAACATTAGTTAATACAAAATATAGATGTGTATGTGCTCATCAGCCCTTTTTTGGTAGAGTTAATCAAATAAAAGTAAAGATTGTCTCCTTCAGTCAGGTACGTGGCTGTGACTCAATATGTGAAGCACACAAACAGGATGAAAGATTCAGTTACTTTTTGAATGGCTCTTAGAATGGAGAGGATGTGTGATCTAAGTGTATTTCAGCATGGTGTGATCATTGAAGATGTACTAGCTGTAGTATTTTGGAAGTGACCCCCTGCTGTGATTCTTGCACATTGGTTTAGAATGGATGACGCAATAATAAACATCCATTAAATGACACTTCTGTGGGCAAAAGCACTTTATTAATGAGAGATCAGAGGTGAATGGCCAGACTTATCAAAGCTAATACGAACGCCACAGGTGCAAAAATAACAGCTCAATACATAGTATTGTGCAGAAAAGCATGTCTGAACAAACAGTTTGCCGAACCTGGAAGCGGATGAGATACAGCAGGAGGCGATTAGGCTGAGTTCATCTTCTCTGAGCTCAGAACAAAAAGATGAGGTTCCAGTTAATTTGCAGTCACAAAAACTGTTGGAGTGGAAAGGTATTGCCTGAAATGTCAAATTCTGATTTCTGTTGCAACTTGCTGATGGCAAGGTCAAAAATTGGGAGTAGAAAGAATAAATCCACTGCTCCCATTTATCAAGAGTTTAGACCAGTACTGGTGGTATAATGGTGAGAGGAATGTTCTGTTGGCACAGTTTTTAGTATGAACTGAGCATCATTTAAATGCTGCAAAGTAACAGAACATTGTTCCTAACCAGATCTAGAATGTATCAGAAATGATGAATGTTTGTGTCCACAAATAAGGCAGCACCTTTACTATAAAGTCCTCTATAGTCTTACACCTGTCAAGCGAGTGGAAAATCTTTGGGATCAAGGTGAAACATGATATTAGTTCCACCAGAAATGTCTGTCAAAGCTCCGTGAAGCTGTTAAGTGAGCATCGACCAAGATTGCTGTGGATCATGTCTAAGACCTTGTTGGAGATTTCATACTGGTCTGGAGGCAAAAGTAGTTCCCACACATAACTACCTAGGTTTGCCTAACAAAGTTATCATTGCATGTATGGCCTCTTTATTTTTATAAAACCAAGTCTAATTGAGAGCAATTCTGTGTCAATTGCAGAAAAAAGAAACATACGTTCTATTATTAAATTAAACTTGACTTAAACTCCATCCCACCCATACTGAGACATTTTTCATTGTCTTTAGATTAAGTAGCATCTCTCAGTGTTCACCTGCTCTCAAACTGACCATGCATTTCATTAATATACAGAGTCTTGGCCTAGTGGCTTTGGCACCATACTTAATTAATAAAAAAATTATAATTTATAAGATTTCACTTATTTCCTGTTGATTTTACCCACCAGGCCCTATTCATAAGTGTCAGAGGGCTACTGCAGCACTGCTTTAGCACATTGCTTTACATTTATGCTTTATGGAGGTTCCACTCCAGGTCTCATATTTCATGGCACAGTTGCACTGTGCACATGACTTGTAAACACGATGCACGTGTCTTCCCCAGGTGTTGAAAGAGAGTGGTCCCCCTCATATGAAGAGCTTCCTCACACGGGTGACAGTGGGCGAGTACACAGCGGAGGGAGAGGGCAACAGCAAGAAGCTCTCCAAGAAACGGGCTGCCCTCTCCGTCTTGCAGGACCTGAAGAAACTACCCTTCCTTCCCCCAGTGGAGAAACCCAAACTGCGCTACAAGAAACGACCCAAGACCATTCAGAAGGTGATCACTAGGAAAGAGTTAGGAACCTGCAGATGAACTGGTGAAATGATGGGATGTTTAGCCTATGGATCAGGATTGTGATTTGATTGTTTAATTTTATCAAGATGGATGTTTGTTTTATCGTGTTGTTTAGCATAAATAGTAGCTGCATCACTTACATGGAACCCATGTTTTGAGTCCTGTAAGCTTGTTTTAATAAGTGGTCAGATTAAGAATAGCATGTTTAACTTCTAGCCTTTGATTCTGACCTTAACCCATATCCTTTATGGCAGTATTGTAGTGAGTGACCTATGACTGTATTCTTACGCTGTGGAATATGACAGAGGCTTGCCTTTCTTGTGTGGACAGACAGGTCCAGAGTATGGGCAGGGCATGAACCCTATCAGTCGCCTGGCTCAGATCCAACAGGCGAAGAAGGAGAAGGAACCAGAGTATGTGCTGCTGTCGGAGAGGGGCATGCCACGCCGCAGGGAGTTCATCATGCAGGTACCTGGAAAAGGAAGGAAAAATAACGGTTTTGCTGCCTGTACATCCCCCGACTGCACAAAATAGATCTCTCACTCAGATCTATCCACTGGACTGGGTTGGGGGAAGACTTACTACAGAAAGGAGGGAAATTGGACTGATAGCATGGAGATGGTATTACATAGGGCTCTTTGAACTTGAAATGAACAGATGAAGAGAAGGATGTAGCCTGTGTGTTTTGTTCTTAATCCCTAATAAAAGGAGTTATATCACTTTAACTCTTATTACAAGAAACCAGTGATTTCTCTTCTAAATTAATTCATTCTGAGTTTGTGTTGAAGCAGCCCTACTTTTTGAGTTATCAGAGGTACACATTCTGCGGGGGTACTGTGATGGCTGTTTCAATGACCATGTTTCTGGCCAGCTGTGCTCCTACACATTCTCATTCTCGGATATGCAGGGGGAACCACCTTGAAGTCCAGCTCTACATTTTTCTGCCATGTAGCTGGTTGGTACTTGTTAATTTTGGATGGCATTTACACGTTAAACTAAAAAAAAAAAAAAAAAAACGGTGGTATTTTGCCAGCAGTGAAATTCCCCCGTGAAGTAATGCACTGACCTCATGTATTCCCACTGCGATAAGGACAAGGTCTACGGTTAGCCCTTGATAAGGATAATGATTCATGTGATCAGAAGTCTCATGCAAAGGTTTCGCATTCATTTCCTCGTGGGCCACCTTGAGCCTATGATGCAGGAAATACCCGGTCAGATAATTCCTCCAGGATCTCCAGGGAAATATTGTCCTTTAAACAAGCTGTTTCCACATCACCAGCCCAGTCTCCATTAACACTTCTGCTGCTAGTGATGTGGAACATGTTAACAGACTGGAATTCCAATCCGCCGGTGTGACGAAAGGGAGTGATTCCGGAATATTTTAGGACTGCTGACCAGCAAGTTAAGCTGAAAGTGCTTTGTTTTCCTACGCGACGTCCTCATTCTGCGGGGGTTTACTTCCCTGTTTCCTGCCCAGTAATCCTCCCTCTTTCACAGGACCACTGAGTTTCTCACTACAAAGTAATACCACTTCAGAGCAATTCTCCATGCTTCATTCAACCCAGCATTAGTCTTTGGTTTTGTGTGTGTTGTGTTGTGTATTGTGTTGTGTGTGTCTGGCTGTCCACGAGTGTGTGTCTGTGTTGTTTAATTTTGTGAGTCCTACTTGCTTCTAAAATTACCACATTGTCCCAGCTCAGGGCGTGTGTATAAATGAGTTTTCTGTTCTTGGGCTCATTTAATGCAGCCCTTGTTGGAAATCTATACTCATGGTTAAATGCTAATAAACCATATATGGAATTTTCATTTGTTTTTCAGCTACAGATTATTTTGGCAGTTGTCTCTGCCCCAGAAGCTTACAGTATATATAGAAACAGGCTCTATATATTTTTTCCACTTTTAATTACTTATGTAAGTGAAGCTGTTCACATTAACACCTCCTCGTGTTTTAATTTGCAGAGTTATGATTACAGAATAATTGTTTTCATTTTACGTAGCCAACATTGTGTTATAAGAATCAGAACTTGATTTATTTGGCCAAGTATGCATACTCATACAGGGAATTTGTCTTCGGTTCCCAGTGGCTCATAGCGTGCAGTAGACAAACACCATATACATACATACATACATATACAAACATATAAACATACATATGTACACAAAGTGAAAAGATGCATTGACAGCACCAGAAAATAATTGTAAATAATGAGGGGATAGAATAAATAATGAGGGAGGAAATAACTAAGAGGGAGAAAATATTGCACATATTGCACATTATTGTTGGAAAGTGGTGTTGAATATGGATATGGGTTTGATGCCAGGGTGTAGCAGAAACTAGAAGTGTGTCGCCTCCAGCTAAGTGAGGTATGCATTTACTACGGCCGAGTTCAGTTCCACTAATGGGAAAATCCAAGAACTCACCCTCCACAAAGCAGACTTTTATATAAAAATATTTTAGGATTTTAGTCAATGTCAAAACATAAACAACAATAAACATGAAGGTGAGAAATCTTTTGTAAGACATCGCTGAATGACTGATGTCTTTTTCCAACCATCCCAACCCTGGCTTGCCTAGGTAAAGGTGTGTGACGAAGTTGCCACGGGAACAGGACCCAACAAGAAGGTGTCGAAGCGCAATGCAGCTGAGGCCATGTTGATCCGGCTGGGCTACAAACCATCAACCATAGTGCAGAACCCATCCGACATGGTCAGTAGGAGGTGGTCTCAGTGAGTTTTGTGTTTGGTTTGGGCAAGTCCAGGGCTGGACCTAAAAACACCTCCAAGTGTTGTGGATGTCTGACATCTTATAAAACTCTGTTCCTTCCAGCTGAGAAAAGCATGAAGGGACTCTTTTGATATGTATTTAAAGCAGGACGCTAAACCACTTTTGTGCCTCATCCCTAATGCCACATGTCCCAATTCATCCTGTCTCTCTCCCTTACCCCCACCCAATGTTTGATTTTACAGCAGATGGACAACAAAGGCTGGAATGGACAAAAGGCGGCTTTTCCCGAAGCGACGAGCACCAGTGAGTACACCTCTTTCCCCTCTCGCTTTTCCGTCAGGTGCCGTTTAATCTCCTTGACTGGTAAATGGGTGCCTGACTGTCAGCTCAATTGCCCATCTGCCCACCCGCATGGGCAGCCTGCGGATTCCACTCCATTCAGGGGGTCTTAACTCAGCATACACTGGTACCTCAGTTTGTTCCCACTGGGAGGGGGGGTTGTCAGGGCCCAAGTGGTCCTGAACTGCAGCTTTCACAGGCTCTGCTGCGGTCTGTCACTTGGGATTTGGGGCAATGCCACTGCTAAGTCGAACCTGGGCTTTTTCATGCGGACAGGCCCAAAGGAAGCAGCACACAGCTCAATTCTCCCAAAATCCTGACACAAATACCAAATCCTGAAATGCAGGCCACCACCACGAATTAGTTTAGAATATCTCACCATTGTTTGTGGTTAACAAAGGTTTTTTGGATGCTTGGGGCCTTCAAGAAACAAGACACACTTTTAAAAAAAGAAGGGCAAGAGGATTTTTTTTACTCTCCTGTCAGCCACTTTATACCTCTATTTGCATGTTGACTAGAACTATGACTGCCATGTAAACATGTTGCCTGTTGGCTCTTCTGCACCAGCTAGATGGACTGGAAGGAAAAGCCAGCTGTAATTCTTTAAGTAGCTGATGATTATTTGAAAATTTTAACAAGACAATTTGGGACATGGTGGTGCAGTAAGTACCGTGGTACTTTACAGTTCCTTAGCTGTGGGTTTGAATGTAGCTCAACCTGGGTGGAGTTTGCATGTTCTATTCATATTTGTTTTGGTTGCCTCCAGGTGCTCTGGTTTCCTTGCACAGATTAAACATATGTTTTTACATAGATTGCTGATTCTAAATTACCCGCAGTGCGCTGCTCTGTGTCAGTGAGTTTGTGCCATTACCCTGCCATGGGCTAATGTCCTTTCCAGCATGTATCCTGCCTCATTTCCAATGTTTTCAGATTACACTCAAGATCTCTGTGACCCTGTACCTGACTAGTGGTTAATGAAAATTGGGGGAAGAATGGAAGCTGGATTAAGATACAGGCACAGAATTATTTGTTGTTATTTTATAACGCTGTTCTCCAGTGGCAGTGGATGAATTTTCATGAAATTTTCATCAATACTGTGTGTGTGCGTGCATATAAAAAAGCTAAAGATGATGCTGTCAGAAAACTGACTGGATGTTCACATGGATTTGTTCACAATCTTGCTTCTGACAGTTTGCTTCTGTCCAGCTCAACAGTGCTGCTCTAGTTCTTTGTCCCCCTTATTGCTGTTTTTTGAATTTTGACCTCTTGTCTTAAATCAGGTATTTAATAGCCATTTAGATGTATTTACAAAAATGCTTGGCTGAGAATTACTTATACACAAAGGCGCAGTGGTTGGATGATGAATCAATGAATGATGAAAACCATTTTCAGTTTTTATTAATGGATGAAAACCTTCGTAAACACGGTGTTTATTTGTGTCATTTAAATATTGAAATTTGCTGGAATAGGATGCTCATAATAAATCAAAAATACAGCAATGAAGACTCAGTTAACTGCCCTTGCCTTTCAGTGTTACTGGTGTAGCACTTGGCACAGCCTCACATGAACATGGGTGGAAAATTGTGTTTTCTGTTAACATTCTGGATGCAGAAGATGAGGACACAAACTGGCTCATTCTCTCTTTTTTTGGTTACCACAGATGTGCTCGAATCAGTTTAGTTTCGCTCTGGTTATGGAGACTCGGGGAGAGTTAAGACAGTGGAAGCTGCTGTGAATGAATGTCGTGTTTTGGGGGTTTAGTTAACATAAATAGAGTACAAGCTAGGGGCCAAGAAACCCCTCAACTTCACTAGAGCAAGCGAGTCGTTCATTTTTTTCCCCCTGGCGTCAGTATTTCTGCTCTTGGCTGGGAACAAGAATCGTTTGGGGTCGAGGTTTATCTCACTCTGAGCCGGAGTCCAAGAATCTGCTCATTAGTGCTGCGAACTCGGAGGACGCTGAGAACAACTGCTGTGAAGAACAGGACCGTGCTCACCGGATGCCTGGCACTTCCGCTGAAGTGGACATCGGGAAGCAGCTGCACACTTGGCTTCCAAATCTGCAGACAGGTCTTCAGGTGGTCCTCTTCTGCTTATTCTCTGGGGATCAAGCAACACGGTCTTCAAAGTATGACTTATAGCAGTAAGGGGATGTCTAGCTTCAGGGTTAAGGATCCCAGATCTTTAGATGACTATTGTCTCTAGAACCACCCAGCTTGAGTCCTTCAGAAATGCTGCCAATCTCTCTTAATGTCCATCTGCTAAACTGAGTACAGTGTAAAAAGTGTAAAAAGACACATACCTCCACACCCTTTATAGCTCATTGTCTCTCCAACACTCTTTGGATGAACGCACCTGCTGTGGACATAAATAAAAGGCCCAAGATGACTGGGATCTGTGGGCAGATACTGAGCCTCACAGGTGTCAGTTTTGAAAGGACAACAATGTAAAATATGACATTGATTCTGAAGGATAAAGTGTGCGATGAGTCATTGCTAAATTTCGGCATGGTTTCAGGGTGTGGGCAATATTCTGTTTATTGAATAGAGCGAGGCTGCCTGTTCGGGGTTATCTATCAATTTCCTGCCATGTTATCCCAACCTGAGCTTTTAAAATCCAAGATCAAAGTTAAAGCCAGCATGTTACCATGTTACACAGAAAGTCCGCGCAGTGATTAATGAATGACCTCCTTGCATTACGCCACCCGCCTTTTACTCACCATCGATGTAATGGGTGTTCGATTCTCCCGGTGCATTATGTCCCCGAAAGGCATCGGCACAATGTGATTAAGATCTCACCCCAGTCAAGGGTGAGCAGAGTGAGTGAGTGAACAGGAATGATTATGACTGTCTGAAGAGGAATCTCTGCCCCCCACCCCCTACTGGGTCCCTATTGGCCCTCCTGGCCCCGAGTGTATTCAGCAGGGTTTTGTCAGTTTAGTTGCCACATTTCATTTCCTGGTCTGTATGTGCTGTTTTTTTTTTTTTTTCCCCTCCTTTTTGGGTTCTTGCTTCATAGTTCTGATTTACAGTTTGGACTTTATTCGTTATCTGTTTTAAATCAAGTAGAGGGTCGTGTTCTGGGTCTCCTCCCGAAGCCCATTCCAGGGCAAAGCCCTTCGGTTTGGGTGGAGACTGCAGGAAACGGTGGAAAGAGCTGAGAGAGGCAGGACTGTGCGTGTGTATGTGTGTGTGTGTGTGTGTGTGTGTGTGTGTGTGTGAGCGCGCGCACACGCGCAGCACATCTGACATCATTTTGGCCAACACGTTTAACAACATCTTTGTGCATTTGTTACCAAGGCCTGTGAATTTTACACATATGAACAGAAATTGAATTTGTCATCCAACACTATGCATGTTCCAAGGTGCTGGGAAGTCTTTCTGTTACATATTGAGGCACTGCGGTCTTGTGTTTTTAATTAACTTTAATTGGTGTTACTACAGGCCTCCATTTATATCATAAGAACTACGTCATGCCGGCCTGCATCGGCGACCTTGAATGTTCCCAGTCTCAGCATATTTGTTCTTATTTGTTAATTAATACGAGCGTGTAAGACAGTAGTATTTAACAGACAGTAATATTTAAGAGAAAGATGTCTTCTCACATTATATTGTGGAGTTATGTTTGCAAGACATTGACTCCTCATGTTATAAAAAGCACACTTATAGATTTTCCAAAATACTTTTTATGTTGCGGAGCAAAAAAGCATGAATTTCAATGCCAATCTAGTCAGAGTTTGAATGTGGAACCTTCTTAATTCAGCATAACTATTACTTAATATTTGTTTTAATGTAGATCAAAGTTATATCAACTGTTAAGTCTTACAACCTATTTTTTGTTATACAGTAGCTTAATCCGACACGTTTACCGAACCTAACCCATAAATAAATTGAGGCACATCTGCTGTAAACTTTTATTAATTGTGACTTTGGATTTTCAGACAAATGAAATTACTAACAGACTTTGAGTGCCAGTTGTGTTTTGTAATACGTGGATCCAGTATAGTTACCGCACAATAATGAATTATATCACGGTACTTTTATTGCGTCTTGCTTGCTTTGATTTTGTTGAATATTTTTTAACTTACTTTTGATATTGTTGGAAAGAACATGTATCCATTTAGCAGATGTGATCATTTTAAAATAGAAATAACAGGTATTGTACAAAGTTTAAAGCACGTAAAAGGGTCTTATCCGTTCCAGTTTTCGGACGTTGTGTATACATAATTGCACTACAATACCGTGAGTGACTGTGTAGTGCTTTCAAGAGAACCCACATGTAGCTCAAAGCAGTTCTTATCTCAGCAGTTAAAAAAAACACTTTCTAGGTCTGCTCCATATAACAAATGCAATCATATGTGAGGACCTAGGCATTTTTTAAACCCTGATAGGACTGCTGACTTTTTTGAAGGACATTTTCTTTTTTCTCCTCAGATTATGTGTTGTACACAAGCACCATCGCTAAGCGGAGCGTGGCTCATCTCGACTTTCAGGTTACACGTGAATACGAGACACGAGTGTACTGCCTGTCAGCAGTCTGTATCCAGCTGGCAATGCCGAATGATTTGCGAGTTTCCGACACAGAAACCGTAACTTAAACTGATTTAGTGTAATTCTGACATGGTGTCCAGACCAAGGCTGATCTCGTCTTAACTGCAGCACAGTATTTCATCCTGGATTGGCGTCACATTGGTTGTTGCCCTGTAACCAAATACCTACTATTATATAAAAAGATTTTTTTATTATCTACCAACATTTTGTAGCATTGTATGCCACTAGTTAGTGTTACTCTACACCCCATGCCCCCCCCCCCCAAATCTTTATGCCACTGTAAAATTTATAGCAAAATACCAATACCATCATCCCATTGTATACATGGTACTGATGCCTTGGTTCGATTAACCCTAAAACTGTGAATGGATTTATATATTCTTTTCATATTATCTGTTTGTCACTCCGCTCTAAATGACTCAACCCAACAAGATTTATTTTGGTTCCTCTTACATTAATTTAAATCAAGAATATAAACACTTATAAATTGACTGTTTTTTTCCTTTGCCTTGAATTGGAAATAGATTACAATGTTAGAAAGTCTGTTTTTGAAATTCATTTGATGGCTGTTTCTTTTCCAGCCTTTAAAGTGTCTCAAAACTTTTCATATCTGGTATTTCTTAACTGTTTTCCTTGGCAGCACAAGTAATTATATTGATTATATAGTCATAGTTATTAAAAGCAGATATTAGGAGCAGGAGGTGGTGTGGTGGTTTGAAGCACTGCCTTGCATTTGAAGGTTCATATTTTTCTTCTGCTGTAGTACCCTTGAGCAAGGCATTTATCCAGATCTGGTATAGTTTAAACTCCTCAGCTGTATTAATAGGTAAATAATTTTAAGCATTTTACTATACAAACAGTGTAAGTCTACCTGGACAAAGTTTAAAAAAAAAGTGCCACCTTACTTGCTGTGAAGGTTATTTATCATTTTCCAAAAAATTGAACAAAAATACCACAATAATAAAATCTTAAAAATATGCTGTTTTTCATTGTTAACCTGGTCTCATTTTGCATCTGTCACTGTGGGAGATTTTCTATGATTTATGCTGCTGCGGTGTTTTTGTGATTGTTGTGCTGAACAGCAATTCATGTGTGTGTACATTATGATTTTGCTTCTCTAAATGTGTATACATGCTATGATACTGTACGTTCAATATATTTTGTTGCTTTTTAATTTTTAATTGCATAACTTACTATCTCATGTACGGCTTTTCTTATATTTATGCTGGATATTTCTAACAATTCTGGTTAAGTATATGAGGGATTCTATAGCAGCACTTGTGCATTGGATCCAATTTTGACTTATTAAAAAAATTGAAATGTATCATTCTGTGTAAGCATATCGCACAGTTTTATATCATGAAATCTCATTTCAGTAAATCACCAAAATTGCATAGTTTCTCAGCCTGCGCTCCTGTACAAAGGGTGACAGTGAAATATCCCAACTTCAGCACCTGTTTCGTGTGATAGAGAAACTCTTTCCAAGGCATTGTGGGTGCTTGGATTGATTTACTATCTGCCTCATCAAGGGTAAAGGTATATGCAAATATTTGGTACTGTAGCTGGTTACAGGTCACTTCTTTAGTACAGTGGCATCTTTGTTCACATTATTGCAGGAAAGACCTGAATAGCCTTTCTGGCCAGTTCTAACATGACCACCGAGCACGGTCCTCACACTGCAGTTTCACTCAATTCATTTACAGCACTAGTGTAAAGTGTACATCCACCTAGGCAACGCCAGTGTGGGACAAACTAGACAGAACAGTGAAAGCAAAAGAAGCTGCAGTTGTCCTTCATCTGTGGGAACTGCTGCAGGAGAGCTGGGAGGACATAGTGCCTCATTTCCTGATGATACTTTTTCACCAATGTAGAATGTTTTGGGGGGGGGGGTAGTTTCCAGCGAGCAGACTGACACTTTTCACTGGCATTGTGAATTCGGTACTTTTAAACTGAATAAATTTTGGCACACCGTTTCGGAATTATCACTTTTCCATGTGTCCCGATTTGCCCTCAAGCTGAAATAGCTTAAGATGCTTCAGAATTTGTATTCCGTTTTTGCTAATTATCCATTTGCCTTATTTTGATTTCTTGTTGCTTACTGATAGTCAAAAGCAGTTAAGTCAAAGGATATGACAGCCATATTGTTTAGTGATGTCTGATAGATAAACTAAACTGTAATTAAATCCTTAATTTCCATTTTCATAGATATTTCTTCTTGCCAAGTTTTTTTTTTAATTTTTATTTTTTGTGGTTTGATCTGAATGATGGATGGTTTGAGTCATATTACCTGAAACTCAAGTCTCGCATTTTTGGTTCTGCACTTGGAGTGTGACGCATAGATTGCCTACAGAGAGGCCTCTTTTGGCTGTTCATGAGACCTGTGTGTGAGTTCATCATTGCGGTGCAGAGAAAGGTGGGGGGGGAAATGTCAGTGATAATGGCTCCTTTTTCTCATTCTGTTTCTGTCCACAGTGCAAAAGGGACTACTTCACCTCTCCCCTGACGTTTACCAGGAGATGGAGGCCAGCAGGAACAAGGCCAGCACCGCCGCTCCCTCTGCTGTAAACTACCTGACCCCCAAAGACATTGGCCAGGGCCCTGGGCCTTACTACAGCAACACCAGCAACACAGCGGCCATCACCAGGGAGCTCCTTCCCAACGGAACCTCCCCAACAACGGAGGGCATCGCCCTGAAGGGGAAGGCACCCGCCCTGGCCTGCACCCCCATACACCCCTCCCAGCAGTTGGAGTACTTGGCCCATGTTCAGGGCTTTCAGGTATGGTAGTACAGCTCCATCAGGGAAGGGGTCACTGGGTTTCATAACGCAAACATCTCTCTCTGCATATAAACAGGAAACAAAAAGGTGTGTGTGTGTATATGTGTGTTTGCACCAATATTAAGCATCTGCTTCTGCATGCTCTGTTTAAATGATCTGAAAACCCTACTTGAGGAGACATTATTCATTCTCATACACAATGAAGTCTCAAGTTTCATTTTGATATGCAGTAAAACAAACTTGTTTCTTCCTACCTTTGAATAGAAAACCGTGTAGGCTGATGGGTGTTCGGCATCCTGCAACATTTGTGTCTTTTACAATGAGATTTTTAATATTTCAAACGTGTAAAAAAGATTAGGAAAACTGCCTTGCATACTGCACCTCCTTCCCAGGATGTATTAATTTAGACAGCAGATGCTTTCTATAATCTACAGCAAAAACATTTTATGTTAACATACTGAGGGTCCCTGCGAAAGCCCCTTTGTAATTGCCTGGAGCCTTCCTGCTCTCGGAAACCCGATAAAGCAGCGTAGAGGAGCCAAACATAAACAGAGGGAAACATCAGGTTCGAGTTTAGTGGGCAGCTGTGGACCTGGAACTTCCTCCTCTCCAGCTTTTTCTGTTGCTGAGGGTTCTGGGCCGCCATTAAACAGACATGAAGGCAGGTGTAGCGCGTGGAACAGCCTAAGCTATTTTCAACATAGCAAATTAAACGTACCTACGTATGTCTTATAAAATGCATTCATACACCAAACTAGTCAGACATAGACCTCTGTTTTCAGGTGAAACCATAAAACTGAGAATGAGATCAATATTGGACCATTGTTTGAATGGTTTATTCTGTTGCTGTTTTTTTTTTTTTTTTTTTACAAATAATGTTGCTCTGTTTTGTTTGTTCCTGATATTTGTCAGCAGTTTTCACTACAAAGTAAATATGTGCTTGCAAAGTTACTTAATTGAAAATATAAAACTTTTCCAATGATGATTTTTCCCCCAATCAGTCCCCTATATCTGCCATACCTAGAAAAAGAAAATCTGGACAAGGACATGGATTAAATCGAGTTATTGAATATTGACAGATTATTAGGAAAGATTGCACTGATCCGCTATGCGTGTTGCTTTTGAAGTCAAACTAATCTGTACTGTTAAAGATATTTTTTAACCTATTAAAGGGCAGACTCCCCTATGATGCTTTGCAGGAAGTGCAGTAAATCCATTTCATATGGGAAACTGACCATGTAGCATTTTGAGCAACAGCTGTGTTTCCTATTATGTACTATTACCTGCCACAATACCTTTGGCAACAGGTGATAGTGTATTAACCCGTTGCTTCGCAGTCAAAAGATGGATGCCTAAGTCCCTCCACATGCTGCAGTTCTTTTCATCAAAAGTACATGAGCTGAATTTATAAAGTAAAAGTTGCTGTATAATTGGGTAAATCAATGTAAGTAGCATAACATTTTATGCTGCTTTGGAGAAAGTGTCGTCTAAATAAATGTAAATGTACCGCCCCCCTATTTGTGCTGCAGAAACAATTGAATCAGTTAATAGCTTTGATCCATGCTGCTGCTGTGGTCAGTGAGACAGGACAGGAACCCCCACCCTGCCCCCTGGCAGCCAGGTGGAGTGTTTTCAGAGCGGCCAGCTGCTACCCAGGAGGCAAGGGCCGGTGAAGGCAATCTCTGTGGGAAACTCCCCATCGGCGAGTCAGGTGTGTGTCACACAGACCCCCCTGAAGAGGCCTTTGTGGCATGGCTAAAGCGGGCGACGCTCACCAGATAGAGTTCTTGTGAGAATGGCCCTCCCCTATCGACCACCCCCCCGATATCTCCTCACCATTGTGCTCTGTGCTCTTTGTGGCCAGGATGGTGAATTTGTGAGTAAATGCAGCATCACAGTTTCATAGATTTATAAAAAAAATTAAACCAGTTTAAGGATGCTCTGTAGTATGTAGTACTGATCCCTATAGAAGCCATAACCTGTGTTCAGCGTGTTAATGGAAACCTGAAAACACACACTGCACCATCCTGCAGGAGGGCAGAAGCAACACAGAAAGGACTGCATTCCCTACCCCAAAACATTGAAAGAATGTCACCGTCACCAGTGGCTGTGCTAGCGAGTTTAATCCTGCAAAGAAGGACGTTTCTCCAGCCCTGCGTTTGGTGGCACTCTGACCTGCTCTCTATCCATTATGTGTCCATATGTCATCGAGTCATTAATCAGTATCTTCTCTCAGCAAGTTGTTATTCATCAGCAGGTTATCTCCGAGGTGCCCTGTTAGACGTATCCGGACACATCCAGCCAGATTTTGTTTCTTTTCATTGTTTTCATTATCTGCATATAGTAACTGTTTCAGTGACTAGAACTCAAGTTCCCAATACGATGCTTCTGACGTCTACGTGTGGAGCCTCAAAACAGAAAAGCATGGCTGTGTGTACGAGATGTCCGACCTGATATTGCAGGTTTTTCAGTGTACCGTTTACTTTTATTTATATAGCAGACGCTTTTCTCCGAAGCAAGTCGCAAAGTGCTTTAGACACAGACATGATTATTGGAACACGGTTGGTTTGTCCGGTACCATAGTTTTTCTGGTACAGCTTACTGAAGTAGCTGCACACAGAAGTGACAATCAAACTGCATAGATGTCTGTGGCAGATGGCATTGGACTAATTCATGTAGCTGTGAGAGAAGCAAAAATGGCCCCAAAAGAGGCAGAGGAGGTGGGGAGACCCTTTTGAATTCTGGAAAGACCGAGGGAGCCCAGTCCACTACATTGCGATCAAATCCGAAAGCCAAAAGTCCCTTGTTACAAACCATACCTGATACTATTACTCAGTGTAGAATAGTAGTGTTTTTACTTCTATAAGGAGAAATAATATAACTGTGAGTTTATACAGAACTTGTTTCTGTCTTGCATTATCTCAGATTTCTCCAATGTGTTCATCGTGGGAAACTAATGTGCCTGACTGTATACCAACAAGGCCACATAGCTTAAAGATAAAGAGTATTTTTCCAGATTAATTGTATGTGGGCAATACTACGGTAAGTGGATTCTCAAAGGGAAGGCAAATAGCTTGAGGTTGTTTGCAGATCTTTGGCGTTCTGAAGTTTGAAGAGGAATTTCTAAAGTTCTTCTAACAGGATCTTGGTGTTGGTGTCAGTGTAAACAGTGTCTATTATTTGTTTAATTAGTTTGTGAAAAATAGAAGAGTGTAATTTGTTTAAATCTGTGTGAAGTGTTTATTGGCGGGACTTCCTTCTCTTGTTTACCTTTCCCTTGATCGATCCAGCAGGGAGATTTTTGGCCCTTTTTTTTTTTTTTTTTTTTTACATGAAAAGACTGAATTAAATGTTGTATAACAGTGATACCTTATGGTTTCTGTACAGCATTTGCAGATATAAGGAGTTGTTTAGTATAACTAATTTTTTTTTTTTCATATAGATAGTAACGTGGTATATTACCTACTTGGAGTAATATGTTACCATTTTCAAGTAAGTCACATAACATGGGCTCTGGGGTGTCATGATGCCAGCACATTCTTATTGTGGCGGAAACTTAGCCGCTTAGATTCAAGTATGGACAAGCAATAGATTAGTGTCACTGTAGCAGCACAAGCCAACTGAGCTGCCATAAGTAAAGGGGAATGAGGCCATCCCAGCGAAAACTGTCTCTAAAATAATGGTGGCCTCAGATCAGATCTCTTAATTTTGCATTATGGCAAACATGAGTGCAATCTGAAAATTATTGTATTTAAAGGGTTTCTGTCAGTGGTTGTTGTGTTACAGGCCCTGCACAATATCAGTACTGGCTACCAGGAAGTGAAAAGATCTGCTGAATTCACACCGGGTCTTTTTTTACATTTACAGCCGAGCATTTACGCTGTTGCTGTAGTTTTGCTTGCATACACGTGTAGCTGTCATGAGATCAGAAGGAAGATGGTTCGAAAGATGTTTTCAGACTCGTTCAATGGAAGGGAATTCCTGAAAGGGATTTAGCAGTTCTGAGGGACAAAAGACAGGGCTGGGAATCAGGAAGGTTTCCATTTTGGACATCTTGTGTGGGGCATTACAACGAGCCAGAGATGCATGATAGTCGGAGTGGATCAGGTTGTTTTTGCATTAATAGATTATTAATAAGAAAAAAAAAATCACTGTCACTTTTCTCCAGTAATCACTGTGCCATGTTAACAGCGATACATATAATTTTAAGGCCGCAACAGAGTTGCCTCAGTTGACCATGTGCCAGAGATTCCTGGAGAATTTTAATATACCCAGTAAACCATGTTTGATAAGATCAGTAATGTAATACTGTGGTGGTTTGGGGATTTAATAAGGCAGAAACTGGAATACATTTCAGTTCATGTTACTAAACTCTTGGCTGCCTCAACGGAAAGCGTACATTAATGATGTAAATAACTGAATATGCTGATATTTATCTATAATAATGCTCCAGTAATTGTCTGCGTTTTCAGTTTCTCTGGCTGAGTTTGGAACACACTTCAAAATACTTTGATTAAGAAAAAGTTTTGTCAGCAAATATTTCTCCGCTTTGGCTTCAGTACAGAACTACTTTCTCCTGACTCCCGTCTCTTTGCCGAAGCCGAATCGACTTCAGAATTGTTCACTATCAACTGTTCAAAGGAGCAGAGAATTAGTTTGTTTAATTTCCAGCCTCGTGCCCTTCTCCTGTTGCAGCCTCGGTGCTTTAATAGGGATTTGTACCAGAACGTACATTTCTTAAGTGATAATCCCTCTGTTTTTAATGTTGCTGTGTTTTGATGGTTTCCAGCTGCGCTCTGTGGCATACTTTTGCGATCAGCGATCTGTGAAAACAAGAGGCCGGGAAAATAAATCACGGTCATGACGTGGCACCAACTTGACTCGGGGTGTCTCGAACACGGTGGCCCTCAACGATGAGCTGAAGCTGACTAAAGATGCCTTCAGCTTGTCATCCGCAGTTCAGTCTTGATACACTGACGTTTGGTGAATTTATGCATTTTTCAATGTGGGCTGTGAAATGGCCAATTTGATATAATTGATAGTCAGTGCAAAAATACCAAATGTGGAATTCTTGCCCCCTTTTTTTGTCATATGAAATAAATAAATAAATAAATAGCCCCCATGTGTTGATTTATCAGCTTCACAGTGAATCTGAAGAATTTTTCTCACCCTGTTTAAATGTTTTACCCAAAATATTAGTTATTAGAAAAGGCCAGTTTTTTCGTTCTGTCCTGTAAAGAAATGGTTCATTTCTCAGGGAGGTATTTCTCGATTTAATCCGTGTCCTAAATGAATCATAAAGCTGCAAACTGCCTTTTTCAGTTGAATCATCAGCATTTGTCAGCACCTGAAATCTAAGAATGATTTCTATGAGGCGGACATAATGAAATGAAGTGGCAGAGGTACTCTTAAATGAACGGTTATGGATTCACATCCATGTCAGCTAATGGCAAAAGATAAGTGTTCAGGATCCCAGGGGCATCTTCAATTTCCAGGGCGATTGCACATGTGGAGCTCTGTGGTTGTAAAGAGGATTTGCTGTCAGGAGAGCCTTTTTTTTTTTTTTTTTTTTTGCAAGAGTTCTACAGTCATTATGGTGATGGGTGTATGTTTATTAATATGAATAACCCACTCAGTAAAGACAACCAACCTGTTACTTCGGGCTGGATAAACAAACATTAGCACAGTGTAAACTGTTTACCAATATGTCGTGTTCCTGCATGCGAAACTTTGGGTTGTGCCCATCTGCTTGGGACACATCCTCTTACAGCTGTTTGCAGATTGCCACTAACTTAGAGTCCTTCCCAGAATTCCATGTTTTTTAAAAAAAAAAAGAAGGAAAAATGCTTTAACTTGTCCTCCCTGAGATTTGGAGTTCACTCAGGATAGCGTGAAACGGTCGGTCTTGGCTAACAGATGTATTGGTGTAAGCGGTGGCTTCCGATCTGTTTTGTCATCAAGTCACTAAGCTGTTTTGTTTAACGCACTCCAAGGGGGCTAAGGCCAGCTTCAGGCCTTGGAACAACTTGTATTTCTGCCTTCTGCCCTTCTGCTTCCCCCAGGTGTTCCAACACAGCAGATCTGTAAAACGCTCACCATTGCTTTTTAGGTTTAAGAGCCGTGAATGGAGGCTTTTTCTCTAAGTTTTAACTGACAGCCAGATATTGTTAAGGTCCGAGGCTTTCCTGATGACACTTTGATTTTTTTTTTGATGTTGTCCAACTATGCGTATGAACCATATTTCCCATGATGTTTTTGCACAGAAGGTCAGAATGTGGAGGTTTGGCTCGACGTCGAACACCGCCGTCTCCGATCACAGGTGCACAGCAGCCCATCGCTCGGCCCGGCCTTAATCTCCGTTTCGGAGCAAACACACACATACTTCACAGGGATGCGGTGCCTTTGGTGCAGATAAAGACAGCCAGCAGTCGCTATCCAACAATCGAGGCTTCAAAAGAAACTTTCCGTTTGTACCCGCTTCCGACTCAAAGTGTCTTTAAGAAGGGCAATTTGTGACTTCATAAAAAGTTGATGCATTAGAAATTAAAATAAGTGTAAATGCAATGGATACAAGCCGAAGTCTTCAGTTTTCCCTGTCTAAACTGCTTAGCAGTGTCAACAAAGGGCAATTTGTCAGTGACATCTCTCACTAGCCAAGTTTTCAGAGCTGCAGCAAAGACGGAAGCCAGACCTCGCCAGCTGCTCTCTCGCTGGGAACCAGGTGGTCTCAGTCACTGGTTGGATCCCGACCCGGGCAGCAGCTGAGCACCAGTCTGGTTCTCCTAGCAGTGAGGCTCAGCTCACGTGGTCCACCAGAACAGAGTTACAGACAGGGGCGTGAGGCCTCACCTTACTGTTCTTCCAGTTTTAAACAGCAACATCTACACATGCTCCATACACATTTTAAACATCATACACATACAGTACGTATAGAAAATGTATGACATTGGCGTTTTCATTTCCAATGTCCAAGTGAGCATTATGCAGCTCAGGAGCAACTGGAAGAAGAGTGAGCGATATAACCTAGCATTACATCTAGCATTAAAGCTCTGCATAGAAAAATCAATAACTTTGAGACTGTTTGTCTTCCCTAATTTGGCGAGAAATGTCTTAGAATGCATCTTCACCAATGTTCCCGAAAATTGCATTTTCACAAACCGACCCAGTGGTGCGGTACACAGATTGGTCTGGTTAGTCTCAAGGCTTTTCTTGATTTAACCTCCAGACATTTTATGACCACTGTTCAGTAAAGCAATATTTTTCTTCTTGTCATTGTGTCTTTTGGCAGTGTCCTGGCATTGTATTACAGCAGAGGTTATACAACAACTCAGGGACTGATTTGAAATTGTCCTCCAATAAAAAAAAAAAAAAAACAAACAAAAAAAACCTCTCTGAAACAGTCATGGTTGAATTATGGATATTTAAAATTTTGTAACTAAATCAGCTGCCAAAACATGAGAAATTTTGGTCAACTACCACAGAAGTGATGATTCAGTTTGTTAGCCTTATGACAAAAATTCTTGAAAATTGCTACTTTTCTGACGTAGATGAGAACAACTTTAACTTACATCTCAGTGGAAGTGAGAAATAAGCAGCACTGGTTTTAAAAACATTAACATGAGTTAGCATTCACAACACACAAGTCTCGAACTTTTAATAAACGTTGGGTTTCAGACCATAATTTGCTGGTAAGATTAGGGTAGTAAGACACATCCTGGTCTAGTGAAGACAGACAGAAACATCTCCACCCTGCAGGTGTACAGATCAGTAGCTAATGAAATGTTTTATTCATTTGGATAAAACGTTGGTCTCAATTGTCAGACATGAGGAAAGGGTGCTGAGAGGACGAATCTCTTGTTGAAATTCAGCAATGAAGAAAAACTCGATTTCGAGAGCAGAGGAGATGTCTGTCTGAAACATTTCATCCGCTTGCCTCGTTTCCCCTTGCAGGTGTCTTGACTCCGCTCACTTGTGCTGGATTTAAATCCCCTGGCCGGGATGGAGACCCAAGGCCGCAGAATCTCTTAAATTTCCCATGTCCCGCCGATCAGCCTTCGAGGCCCGTTCCCGAGGGCTAGTAGCTGTTTGCTTTGACACTTGCTGGTTACGCAGAAGACAGCCTACTGCTGAGCGACAGACAGAGCGATTAATGAACCCGGGGGCCTGGTCATCAAGCATATGTTTTCCTGACACAATGATTGTGCAATACATCACATGCAAGTGTATGGGCCTTTATCCTTCCTTAATGACCTAGCAAGCAGTCCTTTCACACGGAGGGTGATTTCCATGCTCCCACTGTGGCCTTTCAGTAGGGGGGTGGGCAGCGGAGCTGTCTGATGGCCCACCCCCCAGCTGGGATTGGTGAAATACGATGTCCCGTGATCCCACGCCCCGACGAGAAGCGGCTGCTTTTGCTAGACACAACCGAGAGCTGCGCTCTGCCCCCCATCCCCCTCCTGGCTGGGGCTTTGCTTCCACTCCAAAACTGTATCTTGTCAGGGGTTGACACGCTCCAGTCTCTTGCTGTAAACGATGCAGTATTTAAACAAGGACGTATCTGCCTTCTTTACTTGTTTTTTTAAACTATCATCTGCTATATACAATATAAATGTATGTACGTCTGATTCATTTTCCCGGTATGGGTAGCGTTTGTAGCGTCTGCCTCTGTCGGCCTGTTAACGCTTTTACTTTCGCCGCCGAGGTTCTCGGATTTGCAGCAAAGTTTGGCTCTCGGTCAGGTGCGACGTTTTGCGAAGGGGGTGCTGGATCGGTGGACCGGGATGACGGCAAAACGCCGCTTCGGAGTTTAGCGCTTTAATACTCCCACGGACATCCCGCTTCGAGGAAGTCTCCTCTTCCCTGTTTTGAAAATATTTACATGTCCTTTCACGCTAAATCGAATAGCAGCGGGGATTTTTAATCGCGGAGGCCGACTATCAGAGAGCGAGCTGAATGAGCTCATTCTCCGAAGCGGGCTGATGAGGCGGACCCGCGACAACAAGTGTGTTTTTAATTCAAGACACGAGTAAGATAGCGAAAACACCATCTCGGGCTGAGCGGAACAGCTGCTCTGCTCAGACATCTGCGGTGATAACCGGTCCTTGTGATGTTTAAAGTTTGCCGGTTGATGGGTGGTTGTTTTTGAAACCCCCGGTAATGCAGCTGGGGTTGTTTAGGAACATTTGTTGGATTTGCCATTAATGTTAACGTTTTCCCCCTGTGTAGGTGCAGTATAACGATGGGCAAAACGGCAAAGAGTTCATGACCTACCTAACACTTTCATCCGTGCAGATGACTTTCCACGGTGTGGGCAGCTCCTTCGAAGCTAGCCATGACCAGGTACTGTCTTCCCGCTCCGTTTTCATCAGCTCTGTCTCTTGTTGACCATTTATTATGAATTTTCCGCACACGTGCGACATGTGTGCGTGAGGGCCGAACACATGAGCGTATCGATGACTGCCGTCACTTTATCCAAATAGTTATTGTGCTATTGCACCAACAGCGGTGAGAATAATTTTCAGAAGAAAAAAGCAAAAGGTCCCACGCTCGTGTTTCAGCTGCTTTCCTTATTTTTGAATGTGACATTTTAACGCAGGTAGTAGATCATTTAAGGTCAGATTGTAGTGGAATGGAATGGATGAGAGTAATTTAGAGTATGACTGATCTGTTTATTTTATTTCAAATAAAATTATTAGGCAAGTCAAATTTCATCAGGTTCATCGGCACAAGTGGCCATAAATGTGTCTGGCATCCTGCTTCGTAACAACCGATAATTGAAAAGTTGTGCCGGGCAAGACTGAATTAAGTCATCTCGTTTTTTCAACTCGCTTCTGAATTTGTAGCTAGAAAATAAAATTTGAATCTCCTAATTTTCATTACGACCTTATTCAGGAGTACCCTCATTGTGTGCTGTTGTCCAAGCAGAAAACAAGTTGCTTACGTTATCTAATCTGGGCCCCTTTTGTCCCGCTCTTCAAAGCTCCCTCTCTAATAAAGCTCCTTCCAAAACCGGTAATCATGCTTTCTGTCGTGAGGACAGCAGTGCTGCGAAATGAACACTGAGGCAATATAGGGCACGGCCTTGTTGTTGCCAAAAGCACTGGTGCATGACCAACCATCGGGATTCTTTCTTCTTCGAATTCCTCGGTGCAGCCTCAACCCGCCAACAAAGGGCCGGACAACAATGGGACAAAAGTGTTTTCGGATGAACAAGACACTCGCATGAGGACACACCAATGTGCAAATGCCTTTAAGGATAGGAGTTTCTATTTTTTTTTTTTTTTTTATTTTTATTTTTTTTTTTTAACACCAACAACTCAATTCTGACATTCTTCGATCTGTTCTATAAGAATGAATGGAGCTTTTCACCTTGCGGTACCATTTACGTTTGAAAATATTTATGCCATCCATTTTGAACAATGAAGTGTATCGGCTATAATAGCATTAATAATGACAGCAACAGCATACCTACATAGAGTCATGTGAGAGTGTGCGCACGTTCCTCCGCCACCTGTGATCCCACTAGCACTCCAGCACTGGGTTGTCACTCAAATTAGATGCAGTGTTAATGCAGTTAAAGGAAATTTGATCTTTCTGATAAATCAGATTTGTGCAGATTGTAAAGATTAAGTCTTTTAATAGTCTGCTTCAGACTATCTGAAAAATAGGCAGTTGACTAAGTGCCTCTTTAACATAAAGGTTAAAAGTAACGTTGCTTCAGAGTGCATTTATAATTTAAATGCTTTGCAGTCCACATGATGGTAGGCCAATTCTGCTCAGAGCTCACAGTGTCCTGTCCACAGAGGTCATGGGCCTATGCACAGGGCTGTCCATTGTGCTGCGTTTTCTGGCTGTAAACTATAAAAAGCGCTCTACCTGTCGGTGTCCCACCTGTCACCATCCCCGGACCCCTTTGCGGATGTTCCTGCTGACCCTCGCACTAACCCTGATGAGCCATCTGCCAAACTGGAGTCACACATTCTGGTGGCTCTTTTGGCAACAGGCTGACATGGCCTGCCTGTTGAATGTGGTCACATTCACTAAGGGCTGTTGTGGCCGTCAGGGAGTTTGTTTAAATTTGTTTCAAGTCTTTGCACCCTTGGCCTGCTTGGTTTTGTTTCTGTGTATTTCCTGACTTCTTCAGCAACTACAGTAGCATTTTATATGATGCGCATCGCATGTTCCCTACATCTGTTGAATACTGTAATACAGCACTATTTAAAACAATAAGTAAGTGAAAAGAAATGCATTTCTTTGTACTTACCACCATCATTTCTTCTTTTGATGGTGGTAAGTACAAAATAACTAATTTCCGTGGCAGTAGTCTGTGGATAAATTACAAAAAAGAAATGAAAAATAAGCTGGAAAAAAGCATTTAAAAAATTTTTTTCCAATGGTTGTTTGTAACACCGTTGACTGACATGGTACCAGACTGACATATTGGGGGCCTGGTTCTAAGATTTTACTCGTGAAGCAGCGAAGCCTTACAAATATAGATGTAAATCGACTTTCTTTTGGGCAGTGAACCGTCTCTGTGGTCACAGGAAACACGCTTCATGTAGACACTACGCAGAAGCTTCAAATCATCCACAGCAGCAGACGCTGCCAATTAGCCAGGAAAGCAGCCGGAATAACCGATAAACCGAACGGTTGACCGTAGCTAGTATGACCGCCTTCAAAGGTGCATCTCACTAACCGTGTCTGTGTAAACATTTTGCAGGTTTTAAATTGATGCAGAATGAAAGCTGAAATAGATAATAAACTGTATTCGGGTTAATCTGTTGCTGAGGTACGGGACATATTTGAAAAGAAAGCTCGAGCTCCTTATTAGGTTGCATATCCTGCAGCCCCCTTCTTAATCACTGAAATGGTACAGTGTCTTAAAACACTCCCATGACTGAAGTTAGATTTGTCGGTGACTATTTTTAGAATGCTTCTCATTAAATACAAGATACACACTTGCAGTTATGAATTGCACATTTGATTGAAAAAATATAAATTGTTCAGTTTAATTGGAGATCTGACCTTAGCTGTCTTCCAAGCTGAAGCCAATTTGGCTTTGCCCTCTTTCTGCTTGGAGAACGAGGATGGACGTCTCCTGTGTCAGGAAGGGAGAAATTGATTGCACCATGCCACGAAGACACCTGTCCGGGGACCGAGCGGGTATCTCCGGGGCTGATTCATGGCCGAATGACTGCTGGACCTGCCTTCAGAAGGAGCCCGCCAGGTTCCCTCCTGGCCAGCCAGCCCCTCCCCCAACCCCCCAGCCCCCACCAGGCCACCTACGGGCCCGGGGTCGTTTGAAGTCCCCGTCGGAGCAGAGCTGAAGACGTTAGTGCAGCAGGCTGTCCCCGTCGGGGGGTCTCGGCGTTACTCAATCCGCAGCTGTTGAAATCTCATTGTGTCACGCAACACTTGTGTAACATCTCCATTGCCCCCGACAGCACCTGGAGGAAAACCTGTTTTTTGACAATACAGGCATTTTTCCATCTTAACATGCCCCTTTTTGGCTGAAAATGTACTGCAAGAGAATGTTGCTGTGGCGACATCAGATGGGCAGCTGCACTGGGCTATCTATGCTGTGGCTTACACCGCTGTTTCACCCAATGATGAACAAAAACTTTGAGTTATAGTTCACGTACCTTTCATTTTGATAAGATACTGAATTTATTATATAATGAAATAATATGGAAGGGCATTTTGGTGACAGCTGATGTGATGAGCTGGAAACACACATCACCCCCACATGTGCAAAAGCCCGCCACTGTGCTGGGATTTGGAGCGAAGACCGAGACAGCCCAGGATCCTCATCAATGTTGCTGTGATCCCCTTCCCTGCAGGATGACCGCAAAGGTGGACAGAGACTAAACTTATTAACAGAATATCACATAAGCATAGCAAAAATGCTAATTATGAAAGGCACTTCTGCTCCTGTGTGACCAGTTAATTCTTCAGAATAACTTTACCGATTTGAGAGGGAGATTTCCCCCTTTGTCATATGTAGTTTAAGCAATGAATAGGCACAGTAACACAGTACAACTGTTTATATATTAATGAATAAGTCCTCGGGCTTATATAAAAAAAACACATTTCATAGGCTTTGTTTCATTGTTTCCATATCAGCATTGCCCCTCTACTTTATATACACACACAGACACACTATATGAGTTACTATTATTGTTCTTTAGGTTATGCTTTTAATACAAGGGGATTGTGTGGTTTCTTATGAGAACAGTAAAGAGAAATGTTTGTACAGGTTTTTTTGTGAACAGTTGCGATTTCTGCCAACTTTCTCTGCCTTACAGACCAAAAAAATCTTTGTGAGTACAGAGAATAACAGAAAAAAATCCCTTCTGACGCACTGTCCGTGGAGTTTCCTCCCACATTTTGTCCTAATACCGTAAAGCAGGATCTCATTTTTATTCATTATTGTCCATTGCTTTGCCCAGGGGTTGTGTGTCCTGCCTCCGCTTTCAGCGTGTGGCCCAGGGGTTTATTTATTTTCACTTTGCCAAGTCATTGTGTGGAGACTGGGAGAGTCTGGTCCTCATGAGAGCAAAGACCCTTCTTTAACAGCAATAACTCTTGTTTTTTAAGACTCTCATATTCCCAGCGGAATTTGTTCTCCCTAGGTTGGATTATGTCTCTGGTGGAAGTTGGGGTCTCTGAAGGGTTTGTGAGGTGCAGGGATCTAGGTGTCTGACAGCCCATCCGTCACAGGGACGACATTGCGGTCCGGCAGCATTAGCGAGCCTTTGAACAGCACGCAAGCGGCCGTCCTCGGCCACCGGCCACACTCATAGCCGGCCCCCGGTGGGAACACAGAGCGGTGCCTCGATGTGATCACTCACGCAGCCTGTCTGTCCTGTGTTTTACTTAGGAAATGACTTTCAAGTCAGGAGATTAGAAGTGCTGGGAATTGAAGCTCAGCTTCAAGGCCCCCAGGGGGGCTGTGGGGGTAAATATGCTCCACTCATCGGTCTGCCAGGCCTGTTTCAGTTTGGCCAGCCAAAGGAAGCGATTGTCACTATCACAAATATAAACATGAACTTGCACATTAGGAGACCTGTTAATAGTTTAAGTGGCCTCTTGAAACCAAAACATTTGATAACTGGAGGAACATTAGGGGCTTGCCAGTCCTTTGAATGAATGCTCGAGAGGTTAAATTTGCCCCATCGGTTCAGTCTTCGCCACCGCTCGGGCATTTCTCACACCTGAGCTCTGCTAGTCAAGCACTTCAGCTTTGTAACAGTTAATGTAAACAGAATGTCATAACTGCCACGTTGAGATCCATGCTAGTCGGCACATTTTTTTCTCAGTTTACATTGATTTACAGTGTTTTTTTAATATAGAACATTGACCATCGGAGGGCTTCTATTTTGCAACACGTCTGACTATGGTGACAAAATTTGTTCAAAGAATTGTAACAGGGTAGCGAAGCCCAACTGTCGTGATCAACAAAGCTGTGTATGTGGACACCGTGGTACATTCGAACTTTTCTTCTCCAGGCTCCTTATTTTGTTTGTTTGATAAGCATCATTTTACATATTCCTCACTTACAGACCAAAAAAATCTTTGTGAGTACAGAGAATAACAGAAAAAAATCCCTTCTGACTCACTGTCCGTGGAGTTTCCTCCCACATTTTGTCCTAATACCGTAAAGCAGGATCTCATTTTTATTCATTATTGTCCATTGCTTTGCCCAGGGGTTGTGTGTCCTGCCTCCGCTTTCAGCGTGTGGCCCAGGGGTTTATTTATTTTCACTTTGCCAAGTCATTGTGTGGAGACTGGGAGAGTCTGGTCCTCATGAGAGCAAAGACCCTTCTTTAACAGCAATAACTCTTGTTTTTTAAGACTCTCATATTCCCAGCAGAATTTGTTCTCCCTAGGTTGGATTATGTCTCTGGTGGAAATTGGGGTCTCTGAAGGGTTTGTGAGGTGCAGGGATCTAGGTGTCCCGTAAAATTGAGAAAGGAATTAGAAATAATCATGTCACATGGTGTGATGTCACTTTACGGACAGTATAGCGAGAACGATGGGTCCGAAATAGAGAGATGTTTAGACAAGACACTTTTTGAAAGTTGAAAGGGATTCATTACTTTTGATAGACAAGGGGAGCTCATTGCAGCACATCGGAACCAAAACCGTGATCCTAAAGCCTTTCAAAGCGTAGACCCTTGTCTATGGAACCACGAAGCAACCAGAGCTGGAGAAAGTAGAGATCTTTCTCGAGTGCAGAGATTGATCAAGCCTGGTAGGTTTCACAGTGCATATTTTTTTTTAACTGTCTTGCAGGCTGTAACCAGATTCTTGAACTTGATAGTGGCAGCTACAGGGAGCCAATGGAGAGAGACTATAAAGGGAGATGTGTGCAAACGCTTAGGAACACTCTTGTAAGCATCTTGTATTTTTATGGTGGCATGTCTAGTCATATTTCCATGCAGTCATGATCCGTCTTTTTTCTCCTTTTTGGCCTCCAGTGGTCCAGTGCAGTTGGTAAAAAAAGAAAGCCCGTGGAATGAAGGATGCCAACGTAGCTCTCAGATTGTGTATCACTGGTGCCCATATCATTCATGGAGAGACTTTTTTTCTCTTCCACGCTGAATTTAACAATCAGTAATAAATGCTGAACTACTGGTGCATGAAGTACACATCTAAGTGAAACAAAGTGCTCTTTGTCCTCATGTGCCATTACCCACGAGCAGAACAGCTTTGTGCTGTAGAGGTGCTAACAAACACTCATATTTGGTACTGTATGTGCCCATTAATTAGGGGGATTAAGGGAGGTGTATGGACTTTCTGGTCATTCTTGAGCTGCAGGATTTTATACGAGAGACAGCGTTTGCATCTTTGGCCATCAAGCGAGGGCCAAGTCGTCTACTGTTCAGGGAGCAAACAGATATCCACGAGCAATGGGAAACTAACTACTTATATATCCGGTATGGGAACAAGTGAAAGCCACTCCAGTAAGAGGATCCGATCCGAAAGGTGCAAAACTGTGCTATTCTAACAATCCTACTTAGTGTTTTAACCTATTATTTCAGTACTTATGAACTAAACTTTTTTGAGTGGTGCCTTTTGTTGAATTTGTATGGTTATAAAGGATCGGGCTGTCTTTATGAAACATTTTATTTTTAATTTTATTATTTGTACAGTTGTACTGATGTACAGGTACACTGTCAGTCACTCCTTGTGGCCTTGTCATCATGAAGTTGTCATTACATCACAACATTTATTTGTATGCCAACTGAAAGACAGCACTTACACTGGTTTTGAATAAATTGAGACTACTATTAATATTAATATATTAATATGGCATATGTGGGATCCCTTTCCTCCATGACAGTTGTTTATGGACAGCAGTTGCAACCCTCCACCGAGTACCGTGGAAGCCCTGCCGAAGGGGTCCCGCAGGGGCGTAGCTGGACAGACGGTCACATAATGAGAGCCCTTCCTTTGCTGTACTCCAAGGAATAACCGGGGCTTGAAATGGCCCTTAACTTGATATGTGACACACGTCTTGTCTTTCTCCCCACCCGTCTTGCGGTTAAGAGCTTTTCAGCATTAATCATTATGGAGTGCTCTGCCAAAGAATAACTTTACCATCTGCACGCTCTCGTGGACAGTCATGCATTTGTTTGTAATAATTAAACACTCTTTCCAGGCCAAAGTAAACACTCAGAATTATTTCTTTTTATTAAAAATAAAGCTACAATCTGTATTATTTCCAAGACAATGCAATTAGGGCATTGGCTCAACAGAGTAGTCTTTTTTTCTGCTTCATTCACAGCAGTACTCTTTTCAAAACAAATGGTACTTTGGTGTTAGGTTCTTCACAGCAGAGTCCTTTCATTATAAGGATCAATGACGTAGCTCTTAACGTACTGTTATCTTATGTAAATGAAAGCCCAGACTTAGTTTGGGGTCTCAGTGTGAGGCCCCAGAAGCCCTCTCATCTCCATGTCCCCGCATATCCACATGGTAAGGTCAGACGCGGTTGAGTGGGCCGCCATGGAGAGTGTTACCTGGACTCCCTGCAGGTAACGGCAGAAGTTGCACCTTCCCCTTGCAGGAGGGAATGCTGCCTTTCACTAGTCAACTCACTCACGTGACACCCGGACCGGGTCCTTTTGTCCGGGTGCGATTTGTTGTGCCCCCAGAATTACGTCAAGGTGATGCTTTTGTCACCGTTTCAGCAGGCGTCCCTTCCTTAGCCATTGTCCCTGCTGTTGCTCAGTTTAGCGTCCCACTGAAGTAAAGTGTGAGGAGTCCAAAAACAAACACACTTAAGTGTATTTTTTCTATATGATGGATGCAGGGAATCAAAACAGTGTCACAGGGAAGAGACAAGGAGATTTATGGTATGATAAATGACTTATTCCTGTATTTGTTTGCTTTTATAATGAATTAAAATGATTTCATGTTTTTGCACTTTTATCATATTTCAACATTTAAGATAAGGAGTGACCCTCAGTGACTTAGCTTGCTCCTTTACTTTTATGAGAATGTATTTTTCTGATTATGCTTCTGAAACAAATTGATTTATTAACATAAACTGACATAACACAAACATTTTTCCTGATTCCATGTTAAATGTGAGATAATATTATGCCGAACAGTCAATCACTTATAAACTTTGCTATTTATTTGTAATATAGCTTGTATAAAAAGTCAGCTCACTCTTGGTATCTGGTGTATTCATGGCAAAGAGAGGTCAAGCAATTTAGTTTGGGATTTAAAAAAAGAAAAGGAAAAGCACATTGTTTTTCTCACTTGCCGCAACCAAACAGTTCCACCACTGAGCTGAAAGTAATGTGCGTTTTCTTTGAAAGTAAGATGTTTACACATTTTATTCAATAATTTGCGGTAGCTTAAACGCTTAAACTCTTCCAGTTCCCGTGATCAAGGTGCTTACTCTGAACAAATGGAGGAAAAATTACCAAGCTGTATATATAGCTAAAATACTTTGTCACACTGGATAAAAGCATCATCTAAGCAACAGATTAGCAATGTTTTGACCAGCGATCTGTTTACCACATTTAAAGCTGTTAAAGGCATAATGGCTGTTAACTGCATTACTCCAGAGCAGGAACACACTTTAGGAATTCCATATGTAACTCATTAGTAACGGTGTTGAATTTGGATGGCAGAGTATATAAAATGCATTTGTGAAACGTAACAGGACTGCTAAAAGGCCATTGAAACATTTTGAGTCAGCCCGTGTAATGTAGATTTAATATCAGATGAACGTGTACATTCTGCAATCCTGGGAAATTGGCTTTGCCTCTGCAGCAGTTCTTTAGATAAATTAAATATCTATGCTAGGAAAAATGGCCGTATGTGACAGAAGCCAGGAATTAAAATCCTGGAATGACTTTCAAGATGTAGATTTTATGACAGTTTTCTTAAAATGGACGCATTAACTTGATGAGCATGAATTCAGCACCCTTGCGCTAGCCTTCGATAGAGGTCCTGCTGATGTACGTCATCTGCAACTGAATGTGCGTGCATGTTCAATTGTAGTGCATGTGTACGTGTGTGTGTGTGTGTGTGTGTGTGTGTGTGTAAGAGAGACTGTGAGACCTGGGAGAGGACTTTGGAATGGGTAGTGCTCCCAAGACATCACAGGGAGGATTAGATGTGTCCAAGGAGCAAACTTTGATTTATAGGAGGAATGGGAAGGCTGCATGTTCTTTAGGACTGTGGGAGGGCACGAGATCCTACATTAGAACCCCGACCTCTAGTACTCGGGAGCAGCCTTTGTACAGCTCTGGAGGTTGGGGGTTGAGAGTGGAAGGCTGCATGGCCTTCAGAAGTTCAGGCTCCCCGCTTTGTCGTCGGAGAACATACAGCTCGGGCACGCGGCTTTTGCAGTCCCCTGGCAGTTTTATTGTGCCGAGTATAATTATTGCCTTCTAATTGTGCATTAAATTGAAGATGCCAGTGTTTGCTGTCTTATTTGCCCGGCCATAAAAATGGGTGAAGCCTTGAAAAATAGATAGCTGTGAGCCTGCCAGCCTTCCCAAAAAATAAAAATGACTGTCAATGAGGAGCCGGCCAATGACTGAATGTTGTCTGTTGTATAATACTGTATTTCAGCCTTATTTTAATAGACAGAACTGGATCACGGCGATGTAAAGATCAGAATACTTGTAAGTGCAAGTACGTACAGATACGAGTAAATACAGCACAAGGGCCAAAGTTTACTGTGTGTGGTAGCAGTGGTCATAAAAGAAACAACCTTCAGAAATTTCAATATCAAATTTCCACTTTTCTAGCAGAAGACGGACACTCGAATCAGTCATACATTTGTGAAAGGAGATTCCTCTGTTTACCACACATATTTTCTGTACTTGCATCAGAAAAACGGTTTGGAGTAGCAAATAGTGGATTGAAATAAATAGGATTTTTTACCAATGATCTTTGGATTATATGAAGGTGTACTGATGTAAGATACGATTTGAGAGTTGGAATAAAATTTTGTTCCTGAATACCAAGGTAAGTACAGACAGGGAAAACTTTAGCACAAACTTTAGAGAAAGCCAGCCATCGTTGCCAAAATTCTATTTTGGCCGATAACGTTGACTGCCTTTGTCAACCAGAAGGCACCGCATCGAGTATGACACTAATACAAATATCACATCAGAACTTGGACAAAAATGCATTACATATCCATTATCTTGGCTATTGTAAAAATTACACTTTGATATTTTAGTATTAACCATATTTAAACGTTCTTTAATAAAATTAATATAAAAAAGTATCAATTTGGAAATGGAAATGAATACAGTAAGGTCAGGCTGTCTTCTAGAACTCAGTGTGTCATGCGTGGGCTCTACAGCTGTACACATCCATCTTTGTTCAGCAGGCCCTCTGGTTTCGATATGTAATCTGTGTGTTTAAAGGGAATTACCTAAAGCACCAAGCTGTTAATGATTGAAATGTAAATGCAAAGCTGTTCTTTGTTCTTAGTTAAGCATGTGGTCCATCTTCCTAGCCTTTGGAGTGACGCTGGAGCGAAGTCTCGGGTGAGCTCGTGTCAGAATACACCTTCATGTCATACTCACCACTTCCTGTGAACGGCCACACTTTTTGTTTGAAGGAATCTGAACATGTTGTTTTTAGACATTATATCCATAATGGTCTTACGTGAGACTGGATGGCAGGTGTCCATGGCAACATGTTTACGTCTTTCAGTGGCATTGCAGCTCAGCAGCGTCTTTTACAGGCAGACAGGACCTTTCAAGCTCTTCTAATTCGGACTGTTGAGTGTTCTCCGGGCAGCTGCACGTTTGACTCTTTTATTGACAAGAGGTCCAGCGGTGGGGCCGATGGGTGTGGGGGCATGGGGGTCAGCAGAATGGAAGGAAAAGGTGTAAAATGATGTCTGTCTGCAGACGTTCCACAGACAGGATTGGGTTACGGTATGTTGTTCCATTGTTATCAGCTGCTTTGGGACCCCTGAATTTTGAGAATGGAAAGGGACAGGCAGAGAAAGATTGGTGTGATGTCAGGTAAGCTCTACCCAGCAACACACTGAAAAACATAAAATCCCATGGGCTCCACTTGTACTCTCCCTCATTGGCTTCCTGTAGCCGTCTGTATCAAGTTCAAGTCTTTGGTTACAGACTGCAAGATGAATAAAGAAAGGATCAACACCCCAAAACAGTCCATCCTCAGTTTTATGGGCTTTGGGCTTTACGGACCATTGCAAAAAGATTCCATAGGTAAATTTAAATGTCATAAATATTGAAACAAAATCTAGTTTTAAACAATACAAGGGAAAATAGAAATATTTTACACATTTTTAGCTTATATGAAGAAAATAACTTCAACACATAAAATAATGCTTTAAACAATTATGATACCGTGTCTGAAAAAGAACCATACAACCGTCTCCATTGTTAGGTCACGAAAGCGACGAAGCGCCGGCGCCTCATGTTGCAGGACTCTGATTGCCGAAAACAACTGTAGGTGAAAATTTCACGTCAGTAGGATCTTAACAGATGACAGAAAGCAAAGTACAAAGTACTACGTATTTGGATCGGGAAAGTCTTGACATCCAGTTTATTTTTGAGAAACTCAGTTTGTTCCAGTTCTGTTCCAAGCTGTGATGCAGCTCTTTCCGCTGCAGATGTGGCAACAGGACAGCGGACTGCCGATAACTGTATTTGCATGCAAGCATTTTCTTGGCCACACACCTTTTCCCTCTCCCAGCCGTGTCTCTGACTCTGATTTAGCGCCCACAACTTTCCCCACTTCCATTCAAATGAAGACTCTCTTTGCCTGAGGGAGCAAAGGTAGGGAAGCCCATATTTCCAGGGTATTTTCATTATCTGATTCCGGCTTCTACAGTCTTTTCCTTCCTGTTGCATCTATCTGGCCCCAGGACAGAGCACGAAAATGCCATCTCTTGTGGTGGGAAAAGCCTTAATGAAAATGGAGCTGGTAAAAGTGCATGTAAACAGAGTATATTTAAAAAAAAAAAAAAGAATGATAAAGTGAGCTGTGTTGGGACTGAGTAGGCCAGGTACTGTCATGTTTATGGAAACACCTGGAGATGTTATGTGTTTTGTAACAAAGCATGTTGTCCTGCTGGAAATATCAATTGAAAACAGGCCAGGCTGTCCATAATGGCCATGGTGATTATCAGTGGTATGTTGGTACTCTGTGGCATTGAAATGATGGTGCTAAAAACCTGAAAATGTTGAAAAGCAGTTCTTTCCAATTGAATTCCTCACTCCATTTCACGACTACCACCACCAGTCAGTACCGACTAGGTATTCCTAATATAGTGGCCAGTGAGAGAAATTTCAGTAAGAGGGATTGAGTTTTGTACATTTTGTACAGAGAAATTTGAATTTAAAGAGCGTATTGTGTACCATTCCTTAGTTTTTCAGGATCTGTAGCTTCTATAGCTCATGTTAATGGAAGTGGTTAAAGTGGAAAATCTCAAAGGGTTCCCCAGGAACAAAAGTTTTAAAGAAGTTACCGAGCTTGTAGAGTTATTTACTATTCACACATGCCGATGGATCGCGAACTGTGACATATTACATGTCTCTCTGACATGTTCTCAGATGGTTGCTGTTGTCTTCCCCCCTGCTGTGGATCGGACCCCATGCCCACCTGGTGTGGTGCTTTCAGGCTTGGGAGGCGCTGCGTCTGAGTGACGGGAGCACAGAGTGAGCTCGTCTGCTCCTAATGATGCGTGGCGCAGAGCCGCATGCTGCGCTGTAATTTATGCCTTCCCATGTTGCAGCAAATCCGTTTCCTTGGGAAGAGGGGGAAAAAATAATAAAAGCTTATTGACATTAAGTGGTGGAGTTCTGCTTGTGATGGCAGTCTGTGGGGTTTTTCTGTGAGGAAATCTTGAATGATGGCTTATGAATGCAAGATGTGTCTTTACACATGCGTTGCCTCTTCCTTTGATGTGAACAGACCGACAGTGTTTGCTTTCACCGTAGCTACTGGGCCCACGGCGGCTTCCTCTCGCTTTATGCCTTTTACAATAAGTCGGCAACGCAACCTCTTAATTAACGTCTGTGTGCGGATAAACGTTTGTTTGCAGTTAACTTTCGATGTTTGCAGAGCTTTATTTTTGTGCAGTCAAATATTTATGCAAGCCATTCAGGTGTGTTGCTCAAGGGTACAACAGGCACTGCTCTTGTAATAAGAACAAGCAGTTATTTTCTGGCGTCAGGTGGCGTAAAAACACTATTGTCATGTTAGTAGTTAGTGAATATATTTTAACTGAAGCGTCAAAGCAAATAACAGGATGAAGTTTATTTATATTGTTTTTATATGTGCCATTATATATAATATATAATTATATATACTGTATTCTACAGCCAAAGCACAAATGTTGACCATAAAATGTATATATGAGTGAGAGAGATTTAACTGCCTGATTCTAGGATTACAGAAATATTTATAGCAATTTTAATCATTTTACTAACTGATCCTCACAGCGTTGGTTCTAACAATAATGAAATGCTGATGGCTATGGTTTTAAGCAGATAAACAACTTAATCTGAAAAACATTTGTTGAAAATGAGTGAATGAAAGTGTTGAGGGTTTGCATAAATCCCTTACCGGGAGGAATTATCCTGGTTGGGTTTAGCTGCACTCTGATTACTTAAGGAGTCATAAAATTAAAAAAAAAACCCTCATGAATAAAACTTTTTAAAAAATAATAAATAAATAAATAATTTAAAGTTGATTTTTGCATTTGGGTGTTTCTGTATATACTGCATATTCTCCATAAGCAAATGAAACCTTGAATGTGTAGAGCTTGCGTGATCCTTCAACAAGTCTGAGGATATTGTCGTTTTCCTGACATTCAACTGACCAGAAGTACGCTGCTCCTTACGAAACTTCCAAGAAACTTCCAGTTTGAGCTGGACCACTGGCGTAGGTGGCCTGCATCTGGCACAAAACTCTTGGGCCGTTGTTCTAAGTTATACTTTGATGGCAGAAGATGTCCCTGTGAGTTGTCATCCAGTGGGTCATAATCTAATAAAAATCTTAAAAAGAAAACGAAAATAAAGATGTTCAGCCAAGATTGGGAAATTTTAATTTTTAATGAATGTGAGCTTTGGTGAATCTGAGAAATAAGGAAATAAGATAACACTTTAAGGGCAAGTACAATTTTCCTTACAAGGAAACTGATGTGGTGGATGGCCTTTTAGATGCCTTTAACATCTCAGAACAACATTAAATTGCAAGAATCAGTATGAAGTAACAGTAGAAGAATTCCAGTAAATGCTATGCAAATAGTGCAGTTATTTAAAGCAATGCACATCAGTATATATAAACACTAGCAGGGGAGCTAAGTATAAATAGATGCAAGGAGTGATAATTTAATTGAGGTTTTATTTTACTAACTTGCGAGAGCAAAATCCCAACTGTCTTCTGTTAGGTTAGGAGTTGGGCCAAGCAGCAGAATTTTAATGTCCATTCACGGGTGGATATGGATTATAATGTGCGCTTCAGAGGTTCTGTTTGAGGGAAAATGTTATTTCTGTGCCATTTTTTGAAGGTCTGGGATGATTTTGTCAGCATGTTTTCTGGTCCGGGAGTTTGGGCAGCTCACAGTCCATGATCGTCTCTGCTGACTGCATAATGTGTTGTAATGTTGCTTTGTTCTGTCTGCTGGCTCCCCTAGACAGACGGTTATGGAGGAGCTATGGATGGATGGCAGTGCAGAATTGGATCAGTGGTGCTTGGTATGTGTTGAATGTATTCATATACATGCAGAAGAGGCTTAAGCGCCGCTCATGGAGCCTGACTCGTGTCTGAGGTAAAGCAGTGTTTGAAATGTGGCCCTCAGTGATGTCAACAATTCTATGATTCTCTGCCCACCTTCTTTCTCCTAGACTGAAACTGTTATCACACCTACAGGTAAAGGGCACCTATAGGGTACTTATGAGGTACTTGTTGGACACAATGGCGTGCCTGTAAGACACCTACAAGCTACCTCTGTGTCAGCTGTAGGACATGGTGAAAATATTTTAAAGAACACATACTCAGTTGCTCTATATAGCCAAAAGTATGTGGATCCCCCCCCCCATCTAATGACTGCTGAGCTGTTTCAGCCACACCCGTACAGCATACAAGCACATTCTAGACAACTGTGTGCTTCCAGCTTTGTGGCCATAGTTTGGGGAAGAAGCTCTTTTCCTGTTCCAGCATGACTGTCCCCCTCCCCATGCGAAAAGTGAGCTCCAGAAACACTTGGTTTGCCCAGTTTGGTGTGGAAAAACTTGAATCGCCTGCACAGAGCCCTGACCTCAACCCCAACGAACGCTTTTGGTATGAACTGGAACACCAACTCTGAACCCAGCATTGGTGCCCGAATCTTATTGATGCTCATGTGGCTGAAATGGCACAAATTCCTAAAATCTGGTGGAAAGCCTTCCCAGAAGAGTTGAGGTTCTTAAAGCAACAAAGGGGGGAACAACTCCATATGAATGCCCATGGGTTTGGAATTGGATGTTCAACAAACACATATGGGTGTGAGGGTCGGGACTACATACTTTTGGCCATATAGTGTTTCAGGGACGATACCCTCCCCTTATCTTTTAAATAATTTGAGTTTAAATGCAGCCAGGCCTGTGCAGGAGGACACTACTCTATGACCAAGACCTGTTTGTTGACCTACGCATCCGGCTTGGGAACAGCGTGTGGTACTACTTACCAGCAGCCAGTGTGAAGTAGATTTGAAGCCAAAGGGTTGTGTTGGTAAATTGCTTCATTAAATGGCCAGCTGTATAAATGGCTGAAGTGGAAAGATATGAAAGTCGCTTTGGATAAAAGTCGAGAAAATAAACAGTAGAAGTCTCTGTGGACAACAGTGTCAGCTAAGTAAACAGAGAATCACTGTAAAGGAATGGAACAGAAGAGGGATCGGCGATCACAAGGATCTTGCCGATATGGCTTTGGCAGCTCGTATGTGAAGTCTTAGTGAACCCTGTTCAAAAAGCCAGCAGTACTGCGCTGTACTGTTTAAACGTTGAGTTGCAGTGTGAAGTACAGTTACCCCATCGTGCTAGCCGGGACCTTTTGAAGTCTTGGATCAGATGAGCGTGATCGGGCTGCTTAAGCATGACTGTATCCTGAAGCGAGCTTTTATTGCTTTGCATTCTTGAAACGTCCGACATCATTGGTACATGTTCTTCTCAGTGTCTGTCGATGGAGGCTGAGGGGGGGAAAAGCTGTACTTTGTGCCCAAATAACAGTCAGAAATTCCTTGTCCCCCTCCTATTGGGCTTTTCCCTTGGTGTAATTTCACAGCTCATTGAGCCGAGGGCTCTGGTATGTCCTGTCCCAGGGTCTTCAGTGAAGCCGCTCTGGGCCCGGCTGTCCTCCCGCGCCGCCCGATTGTCAGCCTTTATGGATGTGAAATATTGGTTGAAGAATGGGGTGGAGGCATCTCCCGTCACCCTGTCCCTCACTACCATCACCCCCACCCCGAGCTGCGCCCAGGGGTCCAGGATGAGGCACAGGAATGCCGCTATCGACTCACTCGTGGACCTTTGAAGTGGTTAAGAATCGTGCTCCTCATGGGAGCCTCTTGGTCTGCTTGGGGTTGGGTTCGTGTTACCGGCCTCTGTGTTTCTCCGCTAAGCTCGGCTCTTTGAAAAGGGACCGGCGCCTTGGAGACAGGCAGCCTGGTCAGGAAACTTTTCTCATAGAAACAAATGAGAGGAAAAGTAGGAGCATTTAGAAAGCTACAGTAGATAATTGGCATGCGGGTTAGCTGGCTTTATTAGCAGCTTATTGGACTTTTTATATTCTGTAAATCACATATAGCTGCATGTCAAGGCCCATGCCACTGCTCGGCAGTCAGTACTGTGTTGACATAATGATTTTGACAGTCGTGATTTACAGACTCCCGCAAATCTCGGTTGCATTTCTGACTACAGGTTGGTCTCCTGCTGGATTGTGTTGTCTCTGTGCTACGACTGGTATCACGGAGTTAGTTAGACTGATCTTTAACCGGAGGGTTTTCCATAGAAAAGTCCCCACATGGGACCTCTGCATAGGGTGCTGAAGTCCTTAATGCAATACTGCTTACTTAAATAGCCATCATCTTAAATGGCGGGAGTTGCAAATCACTTTGAATAAAATTGTCGGCTAAGCAACAAAATTGTTATATAGCGAACGCGAGCCAACACCTTCAGCCCGGGTCATGTTTTCAGCACCTTCAAGGGATGGTGTTTCGGTATTAGTATTATAAACAGTGGTGATGGAGAATAGTGCTCTAGCAGAGGCCTTTAATCGCGGGTCATTGTCCGTCACTCACCAGAAAAGGAAGCTTTAAGCTTGGTTATTTAGGAGTGCCGTGAAAATTTTGACTTTAAGATCTGGATGACTTTACATTTATTTATGGAGACGGATCTTCATTCATACACACAGCTTTGACTTTCTTTTAGAGTCGTTTGCAGTGTCCTTAGCCGGCTGGCCCGCCCGTGATGAATGGGATTCCAGTACGCCAACATGCCACCCCCACCCCCCACCCCACAAAGCTGCCGAGGATGGAGGGACTTAGCCGGGCTATTCATCACTCTACTCTGCAGTGGTGAGCTGGACTCGCAAGCGGCTGTTTAACCAAGTCTGTCAAGGAAATGAAACCACAATCAGGGAAGCCATTAAAACTCGCAAGCAATGACTTATGTTCGCTGCGTCCCCCTCCCGTTCCCCTTTGCGGCGGAAGCACGGCCCTGTCAAACTCGAGCATAACTTTCCTCTGCTGAACTACGTCTAAATAGATGAATGAAAGCATGAAGTGCTGCACGTTTGGACAGCTTAACTGTGCAACCAAATCCCTCTGGTCATTTGGTTTGTCATCTGAAGGCAGGGTGTGCCTGTGTGTGGGGCCGGGTGTGAGGGGGGAATTAGCGATGAGAGGGATTCTTTGACATCAGCCTGTAAAGGAAGCCCAGGGTCCGACTGTCCCGCTGCACGTTTATATTTTCTTAGTGACAGAGATGGACCGCTTCCAGGTCTTTGCTAGACTAAACATATTTTGCCCGATGTTGATACCGCAAAGACAATTCCGCTCGGATGGCCACTTTATCTCATTAGAAAAATAATGATGTAATTGGCTGATGCTACAACAGATAAGCCGTGTATTTATCTAAGGCTCTGCTGTTCAGTGATGTGTTGCCAGAACTTTTATCAGGACCTGGCCCCGCTGTTGATTTATGGTGTTTATCTGACTTCAAGAAGCAGATGGACCGCTAGATATTTATTTAGAGACTGTTGCTGCTCATACACAACAAGCAATGATTAACCCTGTGATTGCGATGCAACGGAGTCGAGGAAGCAGAAACGCCAAAGTCCCTCATCTCCACGGACATCATCTCTGTGCGGATCAGCTCCGCCAACCAGGGTATCTCGATCAAGGAGCACAGCAAGGGCCAGGATATTTCTGAGCGCGTATGTTGCGACGTTGAAAGATGCTTTTTGACAAAAGCGCTCTATTGCTGAGACGCAACAGTGCATGTTGCCTGCTCATGCCCTGCTCTGTATCTCTCTGAAGCTTCTGTTGCATGGTCTTCTTTTGGAGGACTTTGTTGAGTCACGATCAGCGTTGTACCACTTAATATGCCCGCATCGTCTATAAAACTCAATTTAATGCGACACCATTCCTGAGAATGTCCAGTAAGAAGCTCAAATAAACCTTTGCATTTTTCAAATTATAGTGCTTTGTTAAAATTTTGGTATTTGGTCTTGGTATGTTTTCTTTTAGTCTATAAAATATCATTGTTAATGAATGCATGCTTTCCAGATGTGTAACGTTGCTGCGGGATTTTTTTTCTACATGAATTACCTTTTGCAAAATATATAAAAGCCATGAATCTGACAAAGACAACATTCGTGTGTATGTTAGTCAGTACTAAAATTAAGTTATTAGATTTTCTTTGGCATCATAAATGAGGTAAAGGGCTAAACTTAGTGTGTAAATGAAGCTTTCGTAGTCCATTCAGACATCACTGTATGCTCAGTTGTTTATCAAGATGATTCACGATTGAAGACAAAGGCTCCATAAAGTGGTGCAGTCAAAGAAATCTCGTTCTTTTCCGAGAGTTGGTCGTGTAGCTGTTGTTGAGTTACTCAGTCTAATACTTGCACGTTGGTATTTCCCAGAAAGACAAGTCAAGCTTTGCTGGTCTGGAATGTTCCTGGTGTGACTAATATGAAGAGCATTAGTGAAATTATTCACTTGCTGGATTACGAACCACTGATTCTGATGGAGACATCAAATGTCAGTCATCCACTATATGAAAATGTTCCGCAGGGTTCTAATATCCGCCACTCAACTTCCAGGAAGACCTGCAGTCTGTCTTGCCCTTTTTTTTTGGTTCACCTGCAAGATATTCTGTTGGGTTGTTGTTGGAGCTCAGTGTTGGACAAGACCCGGCTCTCAGTTCTTCCTAGATTTTTCATATGGCTTGTTTGGACTTGAGGGCAATTCTCTGTGATTTCTTTTCCTGAAACTGGGGGGAATTCCAGTGACTTTGGAGGGGACCCTGTTAGTTGTTTAGTAAAAAATGTGGATTTAATTTACTGGGCTTTTAGCTACATTTATTTGAGCTCGTATAAACAGATGGTTGTGTATTGCTGAGTAATTGCATATACAGGTGTTTATAGACACAGATAAAATCGGTAATACTGATATATTGTAGCTCCTGAGCTGTGGGTTCAAATTTTCCTCAGGCTTGTGGTGAGTTCACTCATTGTTTCTATGTGCTTGGTCCACAGTCCGAAGGTATATGTTTTAGGTGAATTATTGCCCTTAGTGTGTGTGTGTGTGTGTGTGTGTGAGAGAGAGAGAGAGAGAGAGAGAGAGAGAGAGAATGAATGTTACACTGCTTTGGTTTATAAATGTCTGAGTGACTACGTAATTCACCATAGTAGGTCCCCTATAACAAAGGTGTCTGCTAAACACTACCAAAGATATGGAGTTAAAGGAAAACATCTAATAAATAAATAAATATTAACGTCATAAAAAAGAAATGAATCAGATAATGGCCATTAGAATAATTGATATGTAATAAGACACATTCAAAGGCAAGACATATCTTGAAAGGAAATAACATTTCTTAGCAGCTCAGATGATAAATAGCTCTCCTTTCATGTCCTGATTTGTTGCTCTGTTTGGCCATCAAAAAGTAAGTATAAAGATGTGTTGTTTGTTCAGTTTGTGTTTGTGTCATTTACTATGCACCATCGCTGTGCGAGTGCATGTGTGCAATATGAGCAAGCTGAGGCCTGGCTTTGGGTGTTGGGCCATGGAAGAGACATCAGGATGGCTCTGCGAGCAAAGGACGTGGAGCCAACTGGGTTTTGGGACGGTTTCAGAAGCAGCAGGACTGGCTTGTTGGAAAGGGAGGAAACTGCAATTTCTGCAGCTGGAAGCTCCATACCAATAGTGGTTCTGTAATTGGGGCTCCATTAATTCTTTTGGGTGTGTGTTGGGATGTGTGGGGGGGCACACATCTGTGTGGGGTGTCTGTGCCTCTTTGCTCCCCCCCCACCTCCCCAAGCCCTCCTCAAGTGAGTTGGGGGTGGGGGCTCAGCAGGATCCCATGTCGTTCGGGAGATTTATGTCATCCCCCCTCCAGGTCCCGAGTCGCTCCACACATCTGGACCCAATTGGCGTGATGTTGGGAGAGAGTGTATGTCAGGGAGTCCCGGCCGTCCTTGGCCCGGCCAGGCACGGCACGGCCCAGGGAGGTGCCAGCTCCTTCTGCCCCTTCTGTCTCCCATCCCTCGCACTCTGCCAGCGCTCCCACAAATCAACTGTATATGAAAGAGGATACATATTGCTAGAACCACACTACACTGTCAACAAAAGTTTAGTAATGCTGAATAAATTTTATTTCTGATGATTCACCTAATATGGTGGGATACAAAGCATGCTGTTGTATTTTTTATATGGTTCTATTGTGTTTTATCTGCATCAAAAATGTTTGTATATCACTCGAGTCAAAAAATGGCTTTGTACCTAGAACAAAGATGTTTCAGAAACAATGTTTTTTGAGTCTCTGTGTGGGAAAATTTCTTAAGAATTTCTTCATTAGTCTCTCATTACATCTCATTTCGTGCTCCTTCTTGTATTGTGTTGCGGATGGAAAGAACGCCTGGGATGGCACAGTTCAAGGACTCCGTAAACACTGAAACGGTGATTTGCCAGGTTGTTCCGAAAGAACTGGCGCTCCCTCTGAAAAAAAAAGAAATGCCAGTATGTTTAAAGTGTAATTTGAATCTAAGAGATTTTATTTGCATTTTTGATGGTCATGAAATTGCAGCGAAAAATCTGAACTTTATTTAATTCTGAAAAGTTTAACCAAACCGAGTAAAATGAAATACGGAGAGCACACAATGTTTGATTACCAGTGAATTTCATTCTTTAAAGTTGTTCCAACCTATTGAAACTAATGTTACAGTACAGATAATTGTAAAATAAAGTTTTGCAGCAGCCAAATATTTTGTGGACCTTTCACATATTTTTTGATCTTCTTGTCATTGTGCCTGTAGGTCTACTTTGATTTGACCCCTTATTTGACCCATGTTACCCCATGTGTCTTTACCGTGCCCCTGTACAATGATTCATGATGCGGTTGGTCAACGTCCACGTCACCTTTGACATTCCTGCACTACGTAGCGTACAGGTGGTCCTTGCAGGTCTTGTGAATCTGCTTTGTTCATGTTTTTGCTGTCAAAGGGCCCCTGATGTGTTGGATTGTGTGTTTGAGACCATGCATGGTATGTGAGACATCAATGGGAAAAATCATTGGATGCTGCCAGTGTTTTGATACCAAGCTGGTCGAGGGCTGGAGATGTGTTTAAGTCAGCTTGGGTGCTTCTTGTCAGTCCTTTAACAAAGTTTCATTGAGCACCGTGTAGCACGAGAACTTCACCTTATGTAGCCCTAAGCCCTCAAATCCAAACAGGCCATATGAAAAATTTGGGCAGCATTTGTCTTTGTCCATGGGGCAAAGTAGATGTCAGGGAGGATTTGTTAGTGCATTCCTGATCCATGTAGCACACTGAAAAAGATGGACGACATAATGGTTGCTGGCTGAAGCCCGCTGTGAACATCCCTTTACCTGCGCAGGAGTTTTTGCACAATTTTTGTAGACCTCAGAGAGACACATGGTTCCTGCATAAGGGGAAGCACTTTGCGGCACACAAATGAAACTGATCTGCCTTTAAAGGACACGAAACAGAAAACACACAGTGTCGGCTCTGTCCCCACCGCCATCCGACTGCCAGTGTTATTTGAAAAACAGCTGATGTGTTGGGCTCACGTCACCATCTGGTTTTTCTGTTCAACAGGCTGCACTAAGTGCCTTGAAACAGCTGTCAGAACAAGGACTGGACCCTGTGGATGGACCAATAAAGGTAGAAAATGGATCACGTGAAAAGTACGTACAGGCAGAGCTGTAAGTATAGACCATGAGACTGGACAGAACGATCAAAGTGTTAAGAAGGGAGGCAGAGATGCATTAGACCTAACCTGTTCTGTTACTCTCATCCTGGTGGACCCGCTCTCTCGCTCTCGCTGTGAGCACTAGTATGGTTGAAATCTAGCCACTCGTTCAGTTGTTGTCACGAAACCGCAGATGTCCACTCTTGGCTGAAAATGTTTGTCATGTGGTGGGGAAAAAAATGCATTTTAAGCCCTATGCAGCAACTTGATACCGCCATGTATTATATATACATAACCGCACCGCGCAAGACACGCTAGTGTGTACATGTTTCTGTGGTAAGATCATATGTGATCAGTCAAACAAAATGTCGAGTGACTCCACGTGGGTAGGGCCGCCCCACCCCGAAGCCTGTGAGACTTTCGGTTTAATTGAGCCGCCGTTTTTATTTGTTCCAGATTGTTCTGCCGTAACACACCTCGCAAAGACAGGAGTGCCGTCGATCTCTGCATGCTTTTGCTGTGACATGTGGCAGCTTGTGGGGCCCAAAGCCAGCTGCTTGGCCCCACGTCGGAGTTGTGTCCATTAAATGTCACTCTCCCCCTCGCCACTGTGAAAGCTCTCTGTCCTCTGCTGGCTGTGGACAGGGACTGAGTGTGTCGCATGTTCCCTACAACATGGGTAGGAAGTGGGTGGGCTCAGAGAGGGCGTTATTCTTGCTTAGTTGTGGAAGACTAGCAGCGCCCACCGACTGTTTACACTGGCATCGCTTCCTCCAGTGGAAACCCACCTTCCTGTCACTTTACATAGGGCTTTCCTATATGTTTTTATCAAGCACTTTGCATGATTTTTATCAAATACCATCCTGCAGATTAATTTCACCTTGCCTGCTCCACCTTCGCAAACTTTTGACTATCTCTTCCTTGAACAGAAGGGCACTGGGGGAGGGGATGAAATGTGAGAGTGGAAATATAGGGAGACAAAAGGAAGTCACTGAAACGATTCAAGAATATTTTCATAGTAGGTGTGCCTGGAAAAGGTTACGGGGATGTTGTCTCCTCCCTGGCGTGGCAGAGAGCTTCGTAGAACAAAGAAAGGAAAATCCCACCTAATGAGTTGCCAAGCGTGTGAGCTGCCCACATCAGTCCTGGCCGTGGGACTTTATTTACATGCACATCTTCTTCCCATTGGTTAATAGTTTTCTATTGTGGCATTTTTTCATGAATGGAAAACAGGTGCTGAATTTGTGTCTCCCTTCCTTAACTCCCCCCCATACTCACACACACACACACACACACACACACACACACACACACACACACACAGACACACCATTTCACTTTCAATTATTTGAATATAAATGTTTAATTTAAAAAGAAAAAAGAAAAAAGGAAGTCACCTTTGGGGCTGATCTTCGACCCCGAGGTGGCGTCTGCGTATAAACATGTCCTGCTTAAGATGTGGTGGTCCGTGGGCCCTCACCACGGCAGTGTTGTGTATTCATCTTTCAGACAGGCAAAACATCTTGGAGCGAGGATGGACAATAAACAGACTAACTCAGGCACCACCGCTCAGGACTGCAAGGATTCAAAGGCTGTCGTCTAGACCCCCCCCCCCCCACGGACCCCATCCCAACTCCCCAACAGACCGCCGGCTGCCGCTGCATCCTTATAAACCTGTCAACACGCAATAGGGTGGATGTGTACCAGGAAAAGACTGACTAAACACCATTATCTGAGTCTATGTGAAGACAACACTATCCTAACACATTACATTTATTGATAATTTGTAAAGGAAAAACTAGTCATTAAGTAAGGAACAAAAAAATCAGTGAATGAATTAATGCATGGAACTGTTAAATTAATGGAAATCAAACAAAATATACCTATAGAATTTCCCCTTTGGATAGATGTTTTTTTTTTTTTCTTTCCCCAGTGGCCTGCCAGAGAAAGAGAAACACTTCATGCCACTGGTACAACAAAAGGTCCTAGGGAAGAATTAGTGTAGCTCTTTTGTTTGTTTCCGTTATTACTCTATGAATAACAATGCTTGAGTATTTAAAGATTAACCAATGCCAGTGCTGTGAAAGTTGTAGTTGTTGTCTTCATATATAGTCACCCAGCTTACCTTTTATGCTGACATTTAGCATTCATCTATCTATATGGATATGTATGACTCGCAGAATACCATATGCAAAAAAAAAAAAAAAAAGATGAAAAAACGTTAAATTTAACAAAAATAAGGGACTATTGGCAGGCATTGGCAATATTGCTGGAGTAGGTGAAGTGCCGTTAGAAGTGATGGATTGAGGTGCTATGTCCATAAGCTGAAATGGAGGTACCTGAGCTGGGTGTACTGTGGACCTCTAACTCGCTCTCCCCACATCCATAGAACTAGAATTACTAGAGTGGCTCTATTTTAAAGCACACACGACCATGTTTGATGGTAAGTGAATCAAAATCTACATATTGATCAGAATAAGCATCTACAAATTTGATTGTAATTTCTTTATTGACAGTAAACGCTAGCGTTATTGTAGAATAACTGTGTGTGCCTTCCTTTCAGAACACCATGTCAAATAGGACAGCTACGCCACCATGCCAACTTTCAACCAGTCTAGTAATTCCATATCTATGGTTCTCCCTCAGCTCTTCCCAGTTTTGTCAACTGCACATCTACACCCATTTTGTGTGTTGTGTTGATCCACCTTTGCATCAACTGAGTGTTTTTAATGACTGCATAGTGACCTGGAGGAACCCTGAGAAGAGTTTCTGCAGGAATTCACAGAAATCCAAAAGGAATGTGCAATGAAGAGAGAACTCAGTTCGTTGACACACAGGGATATCTTCTGACTGTGGGTGCGTTGTGAAATAACATTCTTTCTGTAACTGTCATGGCCAAATGCAGTAAAACCACCTCAGTTTATGTTTAAAATGTTAAAGTGTTGTGTTTTCTTTTAGTATCAGAGGTGCAAATCCACCATGAGAGTAAGTGGTGGGTGCTAATGGAGAACTTTTCCAAAATGGCATTTTTCATGCTGTTTTCATTTTTAAATACTATTTTGTTAGATAACTGACTTTTCCCCTAAAATTCTCATGAGTTCTAGTTTATGTCTGTGCAAAAAAGTGTACAGTTTGACTTCTTTGCTACATTTTGCCAGTCGTACGAAGACCAGAATCAGACCGGAACCCATCTCAGGTCTCATTGCTGGGTTTGTTGACCTGAAGGCTTTTCCCTGGCAGCGACACACGATGGCCCTGGGTTGTGTGCTATGCTTTCCCTACATGACTTGAGTGAGATCAGTGGAGGCCATTGAGGATAACAGTTAAGACTGTAAGTGTGTGGTGTCTTCCTCTCACGTTATCTTCTGCTTGAGTGCTCCCTTGAGAGCTGGTGTCATCACTGGCAACTGTGCTTACGCTTTCCTCCAAGTTCAGTGTTTGGCACATCCTGATGAATTCCCATCTTTGGGGGATCATTTCCTTAGCTGACATACCCTAAAACACAAAAACAATCCCATACTTTGTCAACCAGTTCAGCACTCCAACTCTAGACTGATGAGAGAACATCTGCAGGAATACTTCTCATTCCCTTTGAGTCAAGCTAGTGAACTCTGAGAACCGTAGGATTGTGAAAATATTCATAAAATCCCACCTATTTCTTGAAATGAGTGAACTCGATGACGGCTTGCCATTGTTGGGAGCCACATCCTACTTTGTATTACTGAGGTCATTTCGTACGGCTTCTTTCCAGTCAAGACTGAGATGAAGGTGCAGGAACCGCAGGCATTGCAGGCAGCCTGCTGACGTATCTCTGCAAGACTGGATATTGTGTCCATAACTTGCTGTGTCCACGTTCTGTAGCAACAGCTGGAAACAGGCGAAATCTGCTGGCCGGACGAATTACATCATCAGTCCCGGCCTGGGGAGCGTCTGCGAACCACACACTCTCTTGGCAGGCTGTGCCCACCCTCTTACTTTGGAATCTCACCAAGAATGTGTAGGATGTGTTGCAACACTCAGTGTGGACTCTCCAGTTGAGGGTGAGGCTGCATGGTGGCAGCTGTGGAGGCTCATGGGGGTAGGGGATGTGTGTGTGTGTGTGTGTGTGTGGGGGGGGGGGGGGGGGCGGTTGGATGTGACATCAACAGGCTTGTTTTTTTTTTTGAATGGGAGTCTATTGCGGAGTGCAGAGATGGCCTGCTGAGGGGGTTTGAGGAACTGTCTGACACAGTGAGGATTCAGAGCCAGCTCAAGCAAGGAGGGGGCAATGCGGCAAAAACAATGTGTAAAACAGTATGTGTGGGAGACTTTTTAAAATTTGTTCCATTTTATCTGAGCTGCCTCACCACACCGTGGGGGAGGGAAATCACATCACCCTTGATAGCATGGATGACAGCTTAAAATACCTGCTGTTTTGAGTGCTGCTACCCCTGGGGAAAGAACAATATCATCGGCTGCTTTATTTTTCAGAACAAATCTTTTGTATTGTACACCAAAATTGACAGAAAGGCCGTTTCTACTAAAAAAAAAAAATCAATGCGACTTCTGAGGCTGTCCCATCGATAGAGGGAGATTTAAGTGTGAACTCAAAATTGATTTTTCCTTCTGGATTATGTGCGATCCACCATCTTCCGGGTCTCCCTGATGTCATTAAAGTAAATAATGAAGTGCAAACACTGCAAAAATTGACAAAAGGCCTTGAGTGAATATTGTCCAGGCTCCTGAAAGGATGGTTGCCGCAAGATGCTGTCAATTCCCACAAAGGTTTCCATACAACCAGTCTTTTGTTTCTTTGTTGACCCTTGAAGATGACTGGCCTTTGTCTCGAGGAGGAATTGAGGGTTTATGTCCATATTTTCTTCATTTTAGTCCCTCTGATTAGTCACATCCCAGAAAATCTACCCTAAATATTCATTTCAAAGATAAAATGTAATGGCTGTCAGACAACAAATTTTTCATGCTGAGTTAAGAATAGTTTGTTGTGGATAATATTCGCAAAGAGTGCAGCCCATTACACCCATTCCTTATGAAATGTGGCCGATTTGTTACGTGAAATCACTCCATTAGATAAATTTTCAAGGTGAAGGGTTGAGCAGCTTGAGAAAACTAGAACTGGTTCCCAGATTTAAAACGACACAAAAAATTAAAACAAAAAAGTGGAAATTAATATTGTTCATTACATTTATGACATCAATATTTATATTCATAACAAAAAATATTTCTAGAAGTTATACTTCCATTCAGTCATTATCAGTAACCAGTTGCCCAGTGTAGGGTCCAGAGTCTAGCACTCATTAGTGTAAAACAAGGTAAACCCTGCACAGATATTTTTTCATCATGGATTTTTAAAAAAGTGTTTTCATGGCTTCAATGCCAGATGAAGAAACAACTTCCGAATTTTTTTTCCTTGTGGGAAGCAATGGAGGAAAATTGTGCCTTTTTTAAAGTCTCTTTTATTATCGCTTTACTTTTTTCATACCTTTTTGTGTATTTAAAAAAAAAAAAAAAAAAAAAAAAAAACTTGTTTCAGCTCAAGATGGGCTTTGCCAGTGAGTGTTCTGTTTTCGGGTTAAATACACCAAGCAAGAAAAAACTGTGCAGCAGGTGTGGAGCATGTCGTGTTTTATATTTTTTTTAAATACTCTCTTTAAATCCAATGTTTTTGAAATATACAACCGTACAGGAAATGCGTGCAGGCATTGTAACAAAAGTCTCAGCCTGTTTTTAATGACCGAACGACTGTCGTAACTTTTTCACTGCGCTGACCTTATACCAGTTTGCCCAACAGCCTGAAAACTGTGCCGTAACTGCGTTGGCCACAGACAGACTTGTTTCATCTAAAAACCCCTGGTTGAAATAAGACTATACGGACCAGTGGCTGTACTCATTTTTATTGTAGGGACTTTTTTTGATTGCTTCTCACTAGTAACTGTTTCATAGTTGTGCCAGGTAGCCTAGCGGCTGCACAGCCACCGCATTGCATAGTTATACGAGGGCTGAGTACTCGGAATATGTAGTTATGTTTTATTACTTCTGAATAATAAAACTGAATGCGGTGGAGAGGATTGCCCAAAATCTTCAACTGCATTCATCTTTACTTGTTAAGCAGATGTCCAGTGGAGCGTTTAGGTGCCCTGGAGCCAGTATCGAAAGCGTAGGGTGTGAGGCAGTGTAAACCTGTACAGGACGGCAATCCTATCACTCGTACGTAATTGGGAATTTTGAATCACCGGTTCACCTGCAGCACATCTGTGCACTGTGGGCGGAGTGAGCCAGCTTTGAAGCCACATTGTAGAAACTGTGAGGCACCGGCGCTACCCGCAGGGCCACCCCCCAAGGAGTGACAGGCCCACGGCTCCCTGTTCTGCTGTGATCGGCCTTTAATGAAAGTACAAAGGGATGGAAGCAATATTCTAAATTACTTTATTAATTTAAGTTAGGTACAGACACTAAACATTGGAACCACATAAAATTGCTCCTTTAAAGAGCAGTCTTGAAAAGAAAAAATTACAAAAGGAGGCTTGTCATACTGTCCACAAATGGCATACAGTTAAGAGAGGTAGAGATTTTAGGCTCATGACCATCACTGAAGCAGTAATGCCTGTTGGAATGTAGTCAATTCAGAGAGCTGCTTTCCCGAAGCAACAAGGAAACCTAAACATTTAGAGGGGGAATTTGTTGTGTCAATTGTTTTTTTTTTTTCCTTCCTTTTCTGGGTGGTCATTCAAACAGTTAAATCATTTATATTCCTCTAAGCAAAAAAAAAAAAAAAAAAAAAAATTTATAATGCAGCATTTCCCCAAAAATCTCAGCATAAACATTGGGAAGTCAGTAGTGTTTAAAATGTCTTTAGAGCATTATCTTAAAAGTAGCCTTTTCATTCACATCAACTTTAGAGTTGAACCGCTCACTTTTTACTGATCTTACAGGAGTTGTGCAACCAGGAAGTAATGAGGCACACAACAGGGCACATTACATCGCAGATGCTGCTGTCTAACAAAAAGATCAAAGGAACATGCAGCTGTACTTCAGACTGTATTATATGAGCTTTTTAAATATATATTAAAAAAAAATAAAATAAAAACCACAAAGCGTTGAAGCTACTGACAGTACTTCCCTTTCACTGACAGAACAAACCAGATTTCTACAATGAAGAGACATGACAAGAGATGTAGACTTGAACGGGGGTGGGGTGTAAAATAAAAATATTTTTTTTTTTTTTTTTTAAAATTTAAAAAAAAAAAAAAAAAAAAAAAAAAAAAAGCAAGTGACTGGTTGGTCCATGGTGGTCCAGACATATCACAGCCTCTGTGGTCCCAACCCCCATCAGTGTGAGAATTTGGGGCAAAAATGCTATAACGGCGTACTGTTCTACACAAACATCATTGGCAGTGTACAGGAATAAGTCAGTCGGTAATTACAGTGCATTTCTACAACAAAACAAAAAATAAAATAAGTGACAAGATTTACTGTTCATACAGTAACATACTGTATATTTCCACAAATACACTATATAATGCTGGTGACTACATTACGTAAATAGTTTAATTACTGAATACCTTTTTGTATGATTTCAAAACTATTGACAACACAGTATATAGACATGGTTTCTTTTAACAAACCTTAGATAAAACATAAAACAAACAAAAAAAATAAATCCTTAGTGTAGTACACAGCTTTCTTTGTTCCAGAGGAACAATATGGTAAACCTTCGCATTTGCGCAATGCAAGTGCACCAGTCGAGATTCAGTCCTTCCCCAACACACTTCATCAGTGGTCTTGTCCTTTGCTTCCCGGGATGTTTACAGACTCGCGAACGGCGCCCTCTAGATCCCGTTCTTCGCCTCGTTGTTGTTCATGGCCTCCTTCCGCTGAGCCAGGAAGGGGTACATACACTTGTCGGCACCCAGGAAGCGGTACATGCACACGATGGCCTCGAAAGGCAAAATGCTGCAAGACAGAGGGGGACACAGGAGTTGGCCGAGTGGCAGTGAAACGTAACGCGGCCACGAACGCTCAACAATGGGCGATTCTAAGGGTCCAGAATGTGTGTGACAGATGCTGCCAGGGTGGGGGTTGAGAGGGTGGTAGGGCTTTGTGGAACTCATGGTGATCTTCCAGTCTCTGCATGAGACTCACCTCTTCATGAAATTGACCATGTAGATGATGCGAGGTGTGCAGACCATGGGCTGGTCGGTCAGGATGGCCCTCATGACCTGCTTCACACAGTACTCTGGCTTTAGCGGGGGCAAAAATGGCTCAATCTCTTTCCTGATGGGGGAAGCAAAGTGACAAGAAGCATGTGAGGAACTGAAACTGGGACCAGTTCCCTCATGTGGACAGCTATCAGCTTGTATCACCAATAGTCTTCATGTTTCTCCATGCATATGTCTAATATGGGGAGGTCTGGTTCTCCAAGACTCAACATATGCACTAGCTAGTAGGACAAATTGAAGTGAATAAATGATAGCAGTAAATCACTAATTCTATTCACGTACAGGGCAGCGGTTTCATACTTTGTCGCTCTTTACCTGATTCTACAGCCTCTGAACATCCCAGTGTCCACCAGGTATGGACACACCAGTGTCATCTTGATCCCATCTTTCTCAGCAGCCTTCAGCTCATGGCTCAGAGATTCGTGGAAGCCTATCGCGCCAAATTTGCTTGCACAATAATCCTAAAAACAGAATTGTAAAAACACCAGTGGATTCAATGCTTTTTGGAATAAGTTGTACTCCATCAGGCAGACGCTCCCGTCTTGATGTCGACTAAGTTATCTGGTTTTATTAGCAGCCGTCTTTGTCGCCGTTTTTTTTGAGCCACATTAGAATCCCGGGAACGTTTTGATGTGGTTCTGCATTCTCGTAACCTTCAAAAGGCCTTCGACAAACACAGACGTACAAAGATAAACTGTAATGTGCAGACAAATCCAACTGCGCTCACCTTGTTAAAACTGTTATAGTCACAAAATTCACGCAAAGCCATAAAATCACTTTCAATGCACTTCTTGGAAGTACGGTAGGTGAAATTTAGAAAAAAAGAAAATAAAGCTAGAAACATGGTTTCTTTGAAGTTACTTCAGTGGCTGCTGCAGTCCAAATGTGACAAAAGCAAACGTACGGCTGCAAAAACAAAAAGTAGCAGAAGAAAGGGAAGGGGTGAGGAAGGGGGGGGGTGACATCTGCACCAAGTAAAAGCAAGTACTGTACACCCTCAAATATATTAAAATGCACACATCCTCACAGTGTTTCCACTAGAACTGGAAGAGTGTTGTGCAACTGGACCACGACAGCTTGTTCAACACAAACAACTAGGCCAAGAGACATCCCAGGTCAGAGCCAATGGGGAGTGCCTGGAAAAAGATGGGGGCGGGGGTATGGGTGAGGGGGGTCAGAAGCATGATGGAGACATCCAGCTTTGGCACATGGCCAGCATTCCATTCAGGGAGCTCTGTTAGACCCCCATAAGAAAATAGATAGATAGATGGATAGATAAATAGATGGATAGATAAATAAATAAGAGTCTAAGCCCCTCCTCCTCACAAAAGGAGATCAGGATTTTTCTGCTAATAGCACTCCTTAATTGGAAAGGCTGCATTTACAGAACTGAGGACCCACGCAACAGCCAAGCCAACCATGCTGGACTTTTCAGAAGAGACCATCCTTTTTCACGGCTGCCAACACATTTATTTGGGAGCTTCGGCGCACTAACCTCCACACCAGCTGTGCTGAATAATCCCAGAGAGCTGGCAACTGTCACAATGTGTCCATGGTTCATCTCCAGCATCTTGGGAAGAAATGCCTTGGTGGTCTGAAACAAGAAACACAAATAAGAGTTAACTATTAAAATAAAAAATAAAAAAACTCGATCAAAGCATTTGGCATGCAGTTCCAACAAGTTGGCCAGAGCTAGAATGTGTGCGCTCCCTGACTGTGTGGAGGACTGGGCTGCAAACTTCATAATACTCGCAGGCAAAAAAATTAAACTAGTGGATTTTGTGAGAACTCTGCATTTATTGACACGGAGGTCGTAGGCAGAGGATTGTGAGAACCTGGTGCAGAACGGAGGGAAACTGGAGTGTCGTTTTTCCATTCGAAAGCCAAAACACATCTACAGGCGTGATGCGCTTCCTGCCTGGCTGCCCGCAGGTTCCCACAGAGATCCAGTGGCCTGGCTCACACTGCGCAGGGAGTTGCTCACTCAACGCACCGCTCGGCCGCCCTCACACGCCAAGAGCAAATGAGAAACGCCGGGCTCGCGGGCTGCGTCAAGTGTTCGTGCAAAGCAGACGGGAACTCGCTGAGTTGTTGGAAACAGCAACTTGGCTCAAACAATTCTTCAGCAAAGAGTGAGGAGCACACGAACCATGGTACCACCTTCGATGGGCCAGACAAGGCATTCTCTTGCACATTATCTGATGCTAAAAATGGGCTGCAGGTGTGCGTGCAGAAGATGATTTTAGCAGCAGCTACGCTGGCGAAAAGCCAGACAAGCCTCAAAAACACTAGTGTCCAGCATAACTCTTGCCTTTTGAGAGGTCAGTCAAGATTCCGGCAAAAAAGATATAGTCAAGAGTCACCTTTTTCTAGCGACACATCCAGCTTAGATGAGAACAGTCCCATTTGGCAGAATGGGCTGTCCAGATCTCTCTCTCTCTCACACACACACACACAGCAGTATGTCTCATGATGGTGCCAGGGCACCGAGTTGGCCTCGCTGACCTCTCAGACACGAAACGTGTCAAACCAAACAGAGGGTCAGTCCCACTTCATAGCTTTCGTAATCGGTTCTCAACGCTTGCATTTACGCTAAATTAACCTCCAACAGCGAAGCGCTTCCTTGGGCATGCGGCCGTTCCACGCCTGTTGCGCTCGCTAATCGAGACGAGCACAAGCGCATTTCTCCAGACAAAGCGGCTCACAGCTGTGGTGTCAGCCCAGATTAGCGCAAGCCTACCTCCAACAGAACCATGTGCAAATATCGCAGATCCGGGACACCAGATGGCTACTAATTGGTCAACCCTGCAATAACAGAAGTCGTCTGTGTTCAATAAAGTGTAATGAGGACATTTCAGCTTCGTGCGGGTAGGTAAAAATTGTCACCTTCAGCTCCGATTTCCATTACACGTCTTTGGTCAGATGACGCCGTCCTCTGATGCGAAGCCACCTCCAAACATTTACCCACTTACGCAACGGAGTACTTTTTACCGGAGCGAAAGCGAAAGCCGGTCTTTTCCCGACACGGGACTAACGTCACGGCTCTTACCGACTAGACGGTTCGAGATGGATACAACGCGAAGCCTGTTGCTTTCGATACTCCTCGCTCTTACTTGGGAGCGGGGAAAGAGGCAAGAAGTAACAGTTAGCATGACTTGGTTTTCAAGCTACGCAAAAGGTTGGTGCAAGCCAATGGTAAACAAATCCCCGAGATACAAGCCCAGATCATTTGGCCTTTGAAAGCAAGATGGGGGCGTGGGGCGCGAACTAATTAAGATCTCAGTTTACTCGGCTATCAAACACAAAAACAAAGAGCAGATGGCTGCGCTGCTGGTCTCCGTCGTTAAACTTTTGTTTTCGACAACACTGCCCAGTTCAGCCGTATCTTTACAAGGACACGGACAACAAACGCTGGGATCCGACAAGACGTGCGTGTCGGAGGCTCTTCGGCAGCATTCCTTCTCGATTCACTTCCTAAATGGACTCTCATTAAGGAAATATGCCCGCTCGATAAGGAAACTTGGGCTTTGGACCGCGAGATGAACATGCACCGGTGAACAAAGCCCGGCCACGACCGGTCAGTCGGAACTCGACCAAAGGCCGCTCGTACATTCAAGAGCCTTCCAGGTGCACTGGTCTCAGGACCACATAAAACCACTCAAGTAGGAGCCTTCTTCTGCCTGGCTGCCCCCTTTCTCCCAGACCGGGTGAGGAATGCGGATGGGAGGACTTGGCTCCCGCCGGCTGGCATCTCGTCAGACTGATCCCGAGACAAGAAAGCAATTGTGAGATAAGTGGGTCAGGCGGCGGCTCCCCATGTCCAGCGTGGCTGCTCACAGGGCCCGTTGGTCTGGATGTGGTCCTGGAGGAACGCTCCACAGTGCCCCCCATCCATCTATCTATCTATCTATCTATCAGCTGCCGCTTGCTCATTCAGTGAATCAAGAAGGTAAAGCTGATCACATGAAAGCACCTGCCAACTCTTCTACTACTGCTGTGGCTCAACCAGTAATTCTTTATTCGCTGTCCTCGTCATTTACAGTCAGTCAGTCAAACACTCTGAGCTTGAGAATCACTATACATGTCTTCAAACCCAGAGGGTATTTCACACAACACAAAAGTTCTCTTGTGATTTTTGAGCAGCTCTTTCACATCCATGACACATGGCTGGAGAAGGTATACAGACATTTGAAAGAAGGGATAGACTAAAAAAAAAAAAAAAAAAAAAAAAGTTCCAGACTAGTAGCTTGTGCAGTTTGCTGCCACCACCCCCTCCTCTTAAGAGGGGATTAAATTTGTTCAGACTGTCATAATGGGTCAGGAGGCTGGTGTTGGCCCCCGCTGCACGTGCAGCTGCAAAACACACCCCCTCCCCAAAAAGAAACCTTAGTGGTACATTAGAGAGTGGAGGTGGGTGGGGGTGCAGATGAGGAAAAGAGCCTGGCAGAAGACCATGCTTAGATAATTGCTTCACTTCCTGCTTGCTTTTACATCTGAGCTGCATTCCCACCATGCAATCCAAAAACAGTCGTCCATCTGGAATCCCCCCCCCCACACACACACTCTCAGAACGAAACGGCATGTTGAACGCTCCCCGCATTCGTATCAATTCAAAAGCGGGACACTAGCTGGCTAAGATGCTCTGTGAAACTGCATAGGAGGTTCACACGCATTGCCAGCTCAATAAAAATCAAACCCAAATGTTGATTCCTCCCTGCTTTTATTCTATTAGGAGTCTACATGGTTTGAGCTTCACTGAGCATTCTCCTTCAGCAAGCTCAAGTGGCCTTCAAAAGACCAGCCTGAGAAAGTTGTCATTATTCCGCATCAAAGCACCTGCTAAAGGCTCCATTTCTTCAGTCAATACTCACAAGAGCACAGCCAAAAAAAAAAGCATGTACTGTTGACATAACCCGGGAGTGCCTGTCCATTATGGCGTCCCACATGACTTGTGCAACAGCCTTGCCAAATAAGTGGGGGGGGGGGAGAAAAATGAACCTACTCAATGGGATTGTCCACTGGAATATCACTGGGAATGGAGTCAATACAATTCATTTAGGAAGGATTCGACTCATTATGGACTGGGGGAATCTATGTTTAAAAAGAATTTTTTAAAAATAATTAGGGATCTAATTAATTCCTCAAAGAAATGGGCAAAAGTCAAACCTAAACATGTAGAGACCCCAAGCACATGGCTCTCCCTGCTCCCACCCTGACAGTTATGCAATGCTCTGCTTCTGTATGCGCAGCATGTTTGGCATTGGTGGTGGTGGCAGGGAACATATAAGAAGGAAGCAGGGTGGTATGGCAGCATGCATTTTCACAACATGGGGCAAAGTTGCTGGGCAGGTTCACATGGCCTTGTGGCATCGCCATAAGCAAACCTGATTTACTGGCCAGCAGGCCTTTAAGGAACATCCTTCTCCAAGGTCACGGTGGTGCTCAAGATTTAAGAACCTAATTCATGAAGAGTGCCGATTTATACCCGATCATTCTAAATTTTACGATTATACTTGTGAATGTCAGTGTGACCAAAAAAAGTAACACGAAACAAGAAAAAAAAAATAAATAAATAAATGTTGGTCTATTCAGTGGGTTTGTGGCTGTAATGAACCACATCCTCTATTCTGCAGCGGTCACCCGTCCCCATTCATTAGAGCCTGCTTTCATCTTATAACGAAAAGGAACCGTGTTCTGAATTAAGCAAAAGAAAACATGACGAAAAAGCTTAATGAGCATCCCTAACAGAGCAACACGGCCACCAGTCTGACAGCGATACCGAGTAAGAGCTCCAAAATAGAACGCAGACATTAACAATGGGAGGCAACGGAAACTCTTTTGTTTGACATATCAAGCTAGTTTTCATGCTCCATTTCAGCAACAAGTCAGCCACACAGGGGGGGAAAAGAAAAGTGTTTACAAATGCCAGCAGAGAAAAGAAAATAAGCTCAAAACAAACGGCTTGGCTCATTCATCTCCAAGTGAGCCAAAAAAGTGCGCCCGCTCCCTGGGGTCTGCCCAGATCTGTACCCGCTTCGTCCAGGTCGATCGATCACATTTTGTTTGGAGCAGTGACTCAACACAGGGGAGCAGGATCCGTTCCCGGTCCTGTCACATTAATAAAAAATGGCTTGTGATAAAACCTGGGAGATAAATTGAATGGTTTCGCAAAGACACCGGTGACCAGACCAGAGAGACAGGCTGCAGGCAGGGTCCTGGCAAGTTGGGGCTGGGGTGCTCCGCCTAGGGAAACACTGGCCAGCAGTTCCAGCGTTTACTCCCTTCCCACCACGAGGTTAATTAGGGGGGCACCAAGTGGGAACGGTGTCATACAAATGGCACTTTGCAGGACGCCGTCTTCCACACACTCCAGTTATCTGGCAGGCGGGGGCAGTGAAGTGTGTTTGCGGTGTTCTGAATGAGCACAGTGCCGGACATACAGGGGCTCCTCTTCATCCGAAGTTGACAAGAGCCCCCCCACACACACACACACCACCCGCCTTACAAATCCAGTTTTTTGATTTCCAAACTTGTTTGTAAGCCAAGGCTCTAGAACCAATATACTTTTTGGCAGATGCTCAAGATGGGGGGGGAGTCAAAACTTTCAACAGGGGCTGAGGATGCCAAAATAAAAGTTTAAAAGTTTGACGTTCGAGGTGAAAGTACGAGTTATTAATAAGCAAAGCAGATCAGCAGGAGAAAGACAGGGAATGACATCACATCATCCCCAAAAAGTTAAACACTTTGCTTTCAAAATGCTTCACATCAGAATTTAAAAAAATAAAAAAATAAATAAAAGAGACCCAGTTTCCCCAATCTCTCTCGGGTTTGGCCCACTTTTCAACGGGGTTATGAGAAAGCGTGCAAGAGGAAACATGTTACAGTCCTCCTTGGCGCAGGAGGAAGACGAAGGTCAAGAGTGATCAAAGGAAGGCCGAATAATTAAAGGCGGATTTGTGTTGGGGGTGTTTATGCTGGAAGACACAGCTGAGGGAGACTTTTATCGCATCATGGCCTTACATTAATAATAATTTATACAAAAAAAAGCTTAAAAGCATTCCTGCGATCATTTACCTGCGAGTACTATACTATACAGGTATATTGTACTACGCCACATAAAACAGGAATTTTAAAACAGTGCTGAAGATACACTTTGTAAGCAGGTTCATAAGTTGTGAACACTTTACTAGCCTGCTACTTTAATGAAAAATATTTACATTAATATCTACGAAATTTATTTCCCAATGAGCAATTTACTCATTTAGCCGATGCTTTTCTCCAAAGATATAATTATCTACCCGTTTGTATGGTAGGATCATTTTTACTTGACCAATGCAGGTTACTTGCTCTAATCTAGGGTATTACAGCAGTAAATGGGGTTTAAACCCCAGATCTTTGCATCCAAAGGGAGCAGATCTAACCACAACGCCACCTGCTGCACCCCAGGTCTAACAGCTTTTCCTTAATTGATCTTTGTGAACAGGAAGGACACACCAAGGGGTGCTCACTCACCCAGAAGTGGGCATGGCAGTTGACCATCATGGTCCTTTCGATGAGCTCGTCGGGACACTCCAGCAGATGGTGGCCCGATACCACACCAGCATTGTTGATGAGCAGGTCAATGTCACCCACGTCACGGCGCACCTTCTCCGCCGTGGAGTACACACTCTCGCGCTTGCTCACGTCGCACACGTAGGTGTACACCTTGGGCTGCGAAGGAGGCACCTCCTCCACGCCATCCACTGCTCCTGGGGAGGGGGACACAAAGTCACTCGGAGCAGAGGGAAATTGCAGCCACACGATTATACGCTCCCGAGGGGCGCGGAGCACACGGCACACAGAGCCTGGCATCACACAGGAGATGGTGTGCTGCGTTGTCACTGCCATGGCACACATGTCCCACTGGACAGCCTCTTTGGCACAGGAGACGCGCGCGCACGCGTACGTTCGGGAGCTGCTGGATGCTGCAGCGGGGTGCCCGTTTCCACCCTGCCGCTGTACCAGAGTGTCCAATAATGATGCCTGTACCACAGTTTGATGTTGGAGTTTTGTTAGAGCGAACGCTTCAGGCAATATTTATTCGTCTTTACTTAGTGGCGTGTAATTTAAGTCCAGTGCGCACAGCACTGGACTTAAATTACACGCCACTAAGTACAATTACTTTGAAAGTGCTTTTTTAGGTTTTGAAAATGTTTTTATAGGTTTTGGCACTTCACGACACACAAGAAAAACCCCAAAAAAGTGGTAAAACTTGAGTGCTAAGGAATAGCTCAGCTGGGACACCTGCAGGAGCCCTCGGGCAGCTGGCAGACAGGCACCACAGTTCACAGCCCCAGGCAACGAAAAGCACATGACAAATCACACCGGCCAAACACTTCTGCTTCTTATACAGCAACTGTCATTTAATTACATTTTATTTGAAGGGCCGTCCAAAACCAAGCACAACAGCAGGTGGGTCACCGTCATTGCATCAAGACAGCGTGAGCACTGCACTCAGCCCCAGGGTGCCACGGTACGAGCGGGGCTGCGAACCCGCAACCGTCCCGCGCCGACGCACGTACCCGGTCCGCACTCGGTGGGGTCCCGCTCGCGCTCCAGCTCGCGGTAGATGCTCCTCACCATCTCGGCGGTCTCCTCGTTACTGCGGCCGTTGATGTCCCACAGCACGAGCGTGGCGCGGCGGCGCGCGAACTCGGTGGCGAAGAGGCGCCCGAGGCCGCCGCCCGCGCCCGTGATCACGCACACCTGTCCCGCCACGCTCTTCTCCTTGGGGCGCACGAGCCAGCGCAGCGCCGCCAGCACGAACGCCCACAGCACCTTGAGGATGACCACAAGGAACTCGGCGAGGATGGACAGCATGACGGACGACTTGGAAAAAAAAAATAAACCAAATATATATACGTATATATATACGCGCTTCACGTCAACGACGCGTCCGAGGAACGATGAACGACTACCGGCGCCTTCTCCGCTCTTATGATCAGTCAGACGTTAAATGTCAGTCATGCGTCCCCAGATGCGAGCAGTTTAACCTTGCATTTAAATAGAATCGAAGCCTACAGTAAATTTCCTCAAAAAAAAAATCAACTATTATCGAAATAATATATCTATTTAAAATTAAATTACTTCTGACACTAAGTGTGTATTCACAGTAGCGGCACTGCAGGTGTTCTCTCAAACTCCTGTCCTAAAACTGTTTGCTCCCTTTTTTTAAATAACACATTCACACCAGAAAGAAAAAAATATATATTCCAAATAGACGAATATGAACAAATATAAGCAGCAGCAGCGGCGGCGGCAGCCCAATTTCTACTGAACGAGCGCGCGCGCACACGTAGAGAACCGCTGCCCTCGCGCACCCGCGCCACCCAATGCGCGCGCCCCAGCGACACTGCCAACTCCCGGCGGCTCTGCTCACATTTTGTGCGCTCTCGCTCCTTTTAAACGGCTTCTGCCGCTGCGCGAAGGACCACTCGCAGGGCACACGTTCCACCGCCTGTTCCAAAAACCCGGCCGAAGCGCGCTTGCTCCAGCTGCCCACACGTCCATACGCATTCATTATTTTTTCAATTTACAATACGCCTTTGTATTTGTTTACGTATATTTGCAAAAAGCAATTGGATTCATGGAAAATTATTTTTCCCCCAATTTGATCACCTTTCCATTAGTTTTAATTTCCTGACTCATATTTAGATTTGTTCCAAATTACTTTACTATATTTCACGCCAAACTAGATTTTGGAGAGTTTTACCTGCAGAATATATATGCCTGATTTCAAAAATAAATAAATCAGGAGAATTCTCGGGCAGTGAAATGGCCAGCTAATAGTTCCCTATTACAATGGAGGACCCTTGGTTGTACCCGTCCGCGCATGTGCCTTCCGTTTTTTCGCTGTGGCAGGAGCAGAGGAAGCGTCGCGAAGAGTTTTGTGCAAAGTCTTAATTTAGTTGTTAACGCACTTTTTAGGCTTGCAGAAGTGTTCAAGAAAAAGTTTCCCAATCTGGAAACTGGGGGGTAACATAGTATTCGATAAACTTATAATACATTATTTGGTTGATATCCAAGTGCTGTGCGAGCTATGGATGATCGGTAATGTTTAAAATATATCATCTTAAAATAACTATTGAAACTGTAGTGCTGTCTGATTTATTTAGATCCAGGTTCATTTGAGTCTCCGATACCAGTCTTTCTTCAGATGATATTCTCCAGTTTTGGGCAACTAAACATTAGTTTTTAGTCGTAATTAATGCTCATCTTTTACTTGGCCTTAAAAGCAGAACATTTGGCAAACTGATAAACAACAAGTTAGTTGACTTGCCCAAAACTATTCTCTTCTTAGAGACAGCAAAGTGCCAGTAGTCCCTGAAAGCCTTCACTGTCACAAAATCTTTCCAACTCAAGAAGATGCTTGCAGAAAAGGAGGTACTCGGCACTGCAGATAGAAGTCTTTAGAGCCGATGCTTCTTTTTGGACGTGGGTGGATCTCAAAGGTACAGGATTTAACTGAACCATGCCTTTCCGATCCCACATTTTTACCACGACGGCTAAGGCCACCAGAAGATGCATAAGCAGCAAATCTGCTTGACCAGAAGAACTCTTAAGGCAAAAAAGTGTCCAGTTGAACCAAAACTGACCTTTGTTATCCAAATAAGAGGGTAACCATTTACATCAGGGTCCTCGATCTTGGTGGCCGGCCGTAAACCCTTTTTTCGGTCATCTAGACACTGAAAATAACCTCAGCACTGACAAAGTTAAATTAACCCAAAACTAATTACTCTGCTTAAGTGCTTGTGTAGGATGACAACCCTGTAATGTACACCAGCCCCCGGGGACTAGGGTTTTGTCACACCTGACACACTTTGTGAATAAGCAACTTGTTCTTGTTGGCCACATCCAACCATTTAATAAGTGATTTATTTATTAAACAATGAGTGAGAAAGTTTCCAGCTCCATTTCAGTTAAACAGTTAAGACAGAGAGGTAGAACAGAAGCCATCCGATTCTGTAACCCTCAAGATCTGGATGTAACTCACCCCAGTACACAAGGGAAATACATGGGACGAGTGACAATGTGATATAAAGAAAAACAGCAGAAATCAATAAAAGCTAGCAGTCCTCTATAGTATAAGTCTAGAGAGAAGAGGAATGAAGGTCAGTGAGACTAAGACAGAATACATGTGCATAAATGAGAGGGAGGACAGAGGAATGGTAAGGATACAGGGAATAGAGTTGGTGAAGGTGAATGAATTTAAATACTTGGGATCAACAGTTCAGAGTAACGGGGAGTGTGGAAGAGAGGTGAAGAAGAGAGTGCAGGCAGGGTGGAGTGGGTGGAGAAGAGTGTCAGGAGTGATTTGTAATAGAAGGGTACCAGCAAGAGTGAAAGGGAAGGTCTATAAGATGGTAGTGAGACCAGCTATGCTTTATGGGTTGGAGACGGTGGCACTGACCAAAAGACAGGAGGCAGAGCTAGAGGTGGCAGAGTTAAAGATGTTAAGGTTTGCATTGGGTGTGACGAGGATGGACAGGATTAGAAATGAGTATATTAGAGGGTCAGCACAGGTTGGACGGTTTGGAGACAAAGTCAGAGAGGCGAGATTGCGTTGGTTTGGACGTGCAGAGGAGAGATTCTGGATATATCGGGAGAAGGATGCTAGGGATGGAGCTGCCAGGCAAGAGGAAGAGAGGAAGGCCTAAGAGGAGATTTATGGATGTGGTGAAGGAAGACATGCAGGTGGTGGGGGTGACGGAGAAAGATGCAGGGGACAGGAAGAAGTGGAAACAATTGATCCGCTGTGGCGACCCCTAACGGGAGCTGCCGAAAGAAGTCCTCTATAGTATAAGTGGCATGAGCCTCAAAGTGCTGCATCTCCTGCATCTTCAGCGGATATTTAATAGTGTGTTTGTCGAGTTCAACATGACTGATACCTATATGGTCCAGTTTGTGGATTTCAACAATTTTTAATGTGGAACGTTTGATTTGAAAATATACTGTGAATATACACTTTGACTGGACTGAAAGGATGAGACATTTAAGCATGTACTATGGTTAAGTGTTGTTAATTGATCCTTCAGATTAAAATACACAAATCTGGTGTAGAAAAACTGTTTAAATTATACTGGAGAAGAAAATCTGTGCAAATATCATAAAGACAGTAGGTAGCATCATGGGGTAGAGCCAGTCTTACTATCAAAAGACCCAGGTTTGAACAGTACCTTTTGCTGTAGTACCCTTGACCAGTACTCAACCAGTAAAGTTTACCCAGCCATATAAATGGGTAAATAAATGTATGTTAGTATACAAACTTGACATTGCAATTAACTAGAGGAAGAAGGGTCAGACAGATAATAATGCAGGTGTGAAGTCGCCATCTTGAAGTAGAAGGATGCCGATTAAAAATGTTTATCCTAACCTGAAGTGTGTGTGAGTTGATGTACAAGTGCAGCCATGGGAAGAATCAACCAGCGGTGCACTGCTCCCAAGGACAATTCCTTCACAGAGAAAAGCCCTGGTAAATGTTTTTCTTCTCCTATATCAGTTTTGCAAACTCATTATATGTGGGAGCTGATGTCAGTTGACATTCGAAATACTTAGATGAATCAGTAGACTTGCAAAGAAAGCATGGATTTAAATTGATTTAATTTCCTTTGACTAATTGCTTATTTGTGTTGAGAACGGAGAAGGCTCTTGTTCAAGTGGGAAGCGCTACATAAGCATAATCTTTATTTTTCCTCCATCCTTAGGAAAACAGCGCATAATCTGTGCTTGAGACTTGATTCATGAAATTTACACTGCTGAGAAGAACTTCAAGGCAACATACAAGTTTGTGTGGCCCATCAAGCAGTCGTCTCCGTGTGGGGGCACGGACAAGAAGACCACACACTTTGTAGAGGGTGCCGTTGCTGGCAGAGGGGAGGCCCAGATCAACACACTCATCAGAAGGATGAACTGAGTCGAATCAGCGAGGAGGACCGATTTGAGCAGCGTGCTTCTTAAATTTGTTAAACATCTGGCGGTGCAGTTTGGAGCATGTGTTCTATTTTTAACTGGAGCTGGAAAATGTTCTCAGAATTTTGGACTTAGGCATGTTTTGCAGCAAGTTGAAGTAGCGTGCAGATGAGCTGTGTTAAAGACTGCAGTGCAAAATCAAAGCATGCACAGTACATACATGGATGAAACCCATGTGATGGAAAACAGATTTTCGGTCTATTTTTTATATATTTTTCTTTAAAGAAATTGCTGTTTAGCTAAATTGTAACAAACAGTTGAATAAATTTTACCGTTTTTGGTTTTGAGCTGATAAGCTATAGAGCACTGCAGCAATGATCTTTGTCTATTTATTCACCACACTGTACTTCTTATATACAGTACTTTTAATGCAAATACCAAACTATTGTTAAATACTCAACCCGGGTGGCCTTGCTGCTGTGCTGCAACAGCTGTATAATTTCTTGCTAATGCAGTGTCTGTGGTGGTTCATTTAAATCTTAGCGTCACAGACAGCACCATCAACTATTAATACAGCAGAACTGTGATCAGAACTGAACTGCACTTTAATTTTTAACTCTGCGGAACGTTTTATCTAAATAAGTTACCTTCTTAAATACTTATTTGAAGCAGATTAGTGAATGTAGTGACTTTAGTGTGGCATATGTAGCACTGGATGAAGGTGCTAACTTCAGTAAACAGTCCATTGTAACTGTATTCACGTGCTCTGACATCACTTTCATATTTTAATTAATGTACCTGTTTAGTTTTTGGGCGGTGCGTTCAAGGCAAATAAATGTTTATTAAAAATGAAGGAAGATAAAGAGATTAAAGTGCAACGTGTGTGACTCTGCATTCTGTACACCTGGTGGAAGTGGCGACAGGTGTAAATGTCGCTTTGCCTGAAGTTCACCCATCCAGTATTGGTAACTGCTTTGTCCTCAGAAGGGTCGCAGTGGTCCGGAGCCTCTCAAGGAATCACAGGGCTCTGGGCTATGAAACTACCCCAAGGATGGGACTGAAGTGACACTGAAAATGCCTGACTTTACACCTTCAACTGCCTAGAAGCAGCTTGAATGAAAACACTGCATTACACCATCGCCCTCTAGCGGTGACTACGGGGAAAGCTTGTCTCGTTCGGGCTGAAGCGCGATGAGGGGGAATGGAGTCGAATGAAGGTAAAGTGTTCGCTCGGCCAGTAACAGGTTCATTCATTTATTTATTTTTAAATCCTTCCTGTCACTTGGTATTAATGTCTTTGATAACTGTTGCTAACCGCCCTGTATCCCAGATCTGTGGAGCAGTAACAATAGTTGCAGCTCATATTTCTAAAAGATGTTTCCAGCAGTTAACCCCTCAATATTCGGTATTATGCTGCATATTAAAAAATTCTGTGCTGTATTATACTGTACTTTAAATGTTCAGTTATATGCTAATAAAATATAAGGCACATTTGGAGACGAAAAAATTCCCACCAAAAAGAGGCACGTTAATCTTAATAGATGTTTCAATGCTGTTTATATGCAGCAGAATAATTTTGGTATAGCAATGCACTCCTGTTTATTTATAAATCATTGCTACGCCATTAAGTCGCGTTGTTTAGAAACAGCTACTGACGTTTCTGTACGTTTTATTCCCTGCAGTTTGGGTCATTTTCGTAGCAAACTGTGAATTAGAGCAGAATTTTTTGCAGCAGTTGGCACCCGAAAGTGAGCGGTAACCACGGGATTATCAACAGTATTATTAGCATTAGAAACGAGAGGAAATGCACATTAATATTGACGGGGGAAAATATCCGCTGCATGAAACCGTGGAGTTACACAGGGTTAACTAAACACAACTTAACGATAAGCCATATTTCGCAAATATTGCAGCCAATGAATTATTCAGCGCATTTAACCGCGTCTTACTATGTTTTACTATGGTTTACCCGCTAACTCCCGCTGAGACAGGTAGGTGCGGCGGTGGCCCTTCCGGACCCGCTGCAACGCTCATGCGCCTCAAGGAACGCCTGTGGCGTTCAGGGGTTGCCTAGCAACGCCGATGGCCGCCTCATTCGGGCAGCGCTGGGATGGGATGTTGTGGTTCCTTGGGAGTACAAAGGCGAGAGGACCCAGCGAGGCAGGAAGCTCTGTGGTGGACGCGTTCTTATGAGTGTGAACGTTTATTATCCTTCCGTGTGAATGCTGGCAAACCCCGAGGTGAACCGAAGGCGCCTGATGGCGAGATGGCGGTCCACAGCGCCGCCAGTGCACAGTGAGTGTAAGACGGGGGCGCGTCACGCTGCTGTGCTGCTGTGCTGTGCACCTTTGCTGCATCGCTGTGCCTTTCATTCATGAGTATCAATGCCAGCCGCACCATGGCTGTTGCGCTGAATGTAATATTGAGCTGTTATTGTAATAGAGCAGCTGGTGGAGCCGTTCTACTGTCAATGCAATAACTTAATGACATCCAGCCTTCATCGTTTTTATAACCGTTATATGTAGATAGTTAAATTGTTATAATCTTTATGCACTGCCCAGCCAAAAAAAAGTCACCACCTGGATTTAACTTGGTGTTATGGTCTGGGGTTGCTTCAGTTGGTCAGGTCTAGGTTCAGCAGTTATGTGCCAAAAAATAGGGTGAGCTGACTACCTGAATATACTGTATGACCAGGTTTTTCCATCGACGGATTTTTTCTTCCGAGATGACAATGGCAGGATTCATTGGGCTCAAATTGCGAAAGAGTAGTTCTGGGAGCATGACAGAGACATAACTTTCACATATGGGTTGGCCACCACAGAGTCCAGACCTTAACCCCATTGAGAATCTTTGGGATGTGCCGGAGAAGACTTTACACGGCGGTCCGACTCTCCCATCACCGATATGATATCTTGGCAAAAAATGAATGCAAGTCTGGATGGAAATAAATGTTGTGACATTGCATAAGCATATCGAAGCGATGCCACGGGGAATGAGTGCCAGAATCAAAGCTAAAGGCAGTCCAACGAAATATTAGAGTGTGTGAATTTTTTTTGCCCGGGCAGCATATAGTATGTAAATGCATTGTATGTGAAATACTTGTGCTATATGACCATATATGACACAAATTACTAATGCATATAAATGTGTACAGTGAATAAACTTGACTCTGATTTTGTGATTCTGATGACTGGGGGTGGCCTTGGGCAACCTCGTAGAAATATCACTATTTAGAAAATGTCTTTTGCTGCATACCAGATACTTAATAATAATTGACCCTGTGTATGTGTGTGTGTTTTAGGTTCAGAATCCAAGTCTGTTCGTGTTTTGGAGATCAGCCACTCCACAGAAGGGTGACTCTCCAGAGTTTTACAGACCATTCATTCTGTGTTTACACCTTCTTTAGATTTTAGCCTGAAGTTAACGTTTTTCATTTTACATTTTAATTTATTATTTTCATTATTGCTTTATTAAGTGTCAGTGCAGTTAGAGTTACCTTTAGCGTCCTATGTTAGTAGTCATATTTTACTCTGCTTGGCACTCAGGTCTGCGCACTCATCTCTCTTAACAAGAGAAAACCCAAAAATATCAAGACTGGGATTGGAAGCCAAATATATTGCTGGCGAAGAGAATTATCTGCTGCACACTAAGCTGAAGAGGGAGAAAGTAGATGGTGACTACAGTGTCAGAGGTAATCTGGGGTTTTACTGTGGTACATTGTAAAATAACTGTGGCATGTTATACAACTCACTTCCACTGGATGGCACTATCAGCATTTGATTAAATTAGCAAAAACTGCTGCTTTCTGACAAATGTGATAACATGCCAAACAGCATACATACTCTGTGTGTGTGTGTGTGTGTGTGTGTGTGTGTGTGTGTGTGTGTGTGTGTGTGTGTGTGTGTGTGTGTCTAATTCCTCTGTGATGGACTGCTTACCTGTGCATAATGTACCACCTCATACCCTGCGGTTCTAGGATAGACTCTGGACCAAAATGATCCTGCACAGGACAAGCAGCACCTAATAATGAATAAATAAAGCAAAAAAGTGCAGATTATACATGAAATTACCTGTCTATGAAGACGAAAATGAAATTTTTCATTGTGAATTTAGTCAAACCTGTTTTTACAGAGGTGATGTTCTCCGGGCCTCCTTCTCCAAACTCCTGCATCCCACCTCTTCCTCTGAGTTACCAAATGTGCATACACACCCGGTACATAAACAGGCCTGCGCTACACAAAGAGCTTTCCCACGCTTATTCCAAGCCACTAGCCTTTGGGTAAGAAGCTTATTTTGAATATTTGGGGGATCTGAATGAGACAAATGGGCTCTCGGTGTCATTCTGAACAAACCTCAGAAGTCAGTCCAAGCACTTTGCTTGATAGATTGAACAATTAAACTTTATCCCACTTGTAAAAGATACCAAAAATCACTGCAGCTGCCCAGACTGGAATAACTGTACAGGGCCGTGGCCCTCAGTGCTCACGTTGTACTCCCACATGGTCACGGGTGATATCTCCCATGTAAAATTTGACGTTTCAAAGCACTTGAAGACGGTTGTGTTGTGAGGGAAATGCAGGCATGCAGAGTCTCATTAAGTTGTTGAGGAATTAAAGCAGACTGCATTATTACATCTTTATCATTTTATTCTCCCATTGACTGAACATATCTTGAAAGCATTGATATAGGAAACTCTGAAACGCTTCATTAAAAGCCAATAAACAGAAGAATGGTGTAAGATATAAACTCGCTGCTCTTATTACTTATCTATTATGCAATACTTTTGTTCAGTGCAACAGAAAAAGATGTATTTATCACAGAATAATTGCAGTGCTGTTTTGGACTGGCACCCAGTCTCATGCCCTTTGTATCTCGGATAGACTGTGGTCCATCGCAACGCTGCACTGGACAAGGATTTAGCGATAATGGATGAATAGATGGACGAGTGACTGTAGTGTTTGTGCAATAAGATTTTTATTTAGTGCAAAACGCTTGTTATAGCACAGCACCTAGTCGGCCTGTCGTGAAAACTGATCATGTTTGTAGCACAAAACAGACTAAAAGTTATTAAGAAGGGGGGACTGCTGCCGTACTGCAGTGCAATGCCACTGTGACGATTATGTAGTTGAAATTTTAATGTGAGTTATAGCTTTTTTCAGCATAGTGTGTAGTTTATTATAAGAAAATGCTGACTTGGATTTTTGCAGTGTTGAAATTGAAAAATGAAACATAAGTGCAGGCGGAAGATGATTAACACTGTACCATGCAGCAGCATTAACTTTGTTTTTTTTTTTTACAGTAAATTAATTCTTTAGTAAAAAAATGACTTGTCTTCTTTGCAACCCATGGGTGGCTTTTCCCACTCTGAACCCTTCCAATAATGTAATATTAACCCCAATATTACCCTATTGTAAGTGACAGTGGATGGCACTTTTACAAGGTCACGTGACTCACTCTGCCAGTATTCCGTGCAGGACATTTTTAGTGCCGCTTATATGGTTTTGTACTTGTAGCATCTGCTACAAGCCACCTCTTTCCCAGAAAAGTACCGGGGTGCATTACTGACATGCAGTGACACTATTATGGTGCAGCCACCTTGCACCACTTAAATAACACTGGTGTACCCTGGTACACTTTGCTGTAGATGTCAACAGCTGACTGGCTTGACCACCTGGATCGAATGGCAGGTGGTTCCGCTCCTCCAGAAAAGCACAGTTTGCTTCAGTACATTTTACCCACAGTGGCCCTTAATGTCCTGTATAGGAGCATCAAAGCATTTATAAGAAGAGAACATGCATTGTGCTCAGGTTTCTGTCATGTAAATTAATGGCTCTATTTGTGTAACATAAATGCAGTTCCTTTCATAATTAGAACATCTTAGGGTTTAGCCACTGTATCTTTCACCTCAGATCAGTGTAACATCTCACAGCAGCTGAGAATCTCTGCAATTCCCACTCATCTGTCACCACATTGTCAGGGGTCACTGGTTTAAGAAAACCCTTGTAAGCAGGCGACCATGTCGGAAGCGAACCTCACTGTTGTCTGTTTTTTTGGCCTGTAGTGGCTCAGCGTGGCCAAGTTTACATGCCGACTTGATTTTTTTTACAGTTTCGGCTCTTGTGAGGGACGCGACTTAACTGCAGCTGCTGCAGTTCTGTTCCCAGCTGTTACCCCGGCGAACAATGGAAGGGCCAGTTATTCCGTGTTTTGTACAAACAGGTAGTTATTTTGTCACCTGGTGCTTGTGCTACGAATGGCTGTAAACAGCCATTTATGTCTCAATAAAAACGGATGCATTTATGAAACATGATAAACATATTTTTGCTTTTCTAGATCAAGAATAAATCAAACCTGTGCTCTGTCAACAATGAGTGCTGATAAGAAAAGTAAGTATTGCTGGTACAACCAACCAGTAAAGCTAGATTGCATCACCAAGGATATAATAAACTCATCGATATTGTACCGTGAAAGGATTATTCAACTATTTAAAATTTTTGAAAGCACTTTTGTCAGTAAAATGTCTGTTATTGTACTCTGTTCTTTGATGCTGTGTGGAACTGATGGAAGCATTCAGGAGCTCTTAAGCAGGCTGTCAATACCCCCCCCCCCCCCAAGTGTCAGAGTGGTGCGCCCAACACGTTCTCCTCCCTGCTCCAGGTCCGATGTATGCCGACCCTGTGTGTGGCGCTCCAGCTCCCTTTGTCCGCAGGCTGTCAGAGATGTCGTCCCTGGAGGTGATGACGATGCGGCAGGAGAAGCTGCAGAAACTGCGCAAGATGCGGAGGCAAGAGACCTAGAACTGTGGTGCTTCTGCGCCAGACACCCCAGATAACACGCACGAGCCTCATTTTGTAATCGGTTTATCACACTTCATTTATGCAGTTGTTTATAAAAATGTGGGTACATATTTAGCTTTTTTGTATTTTTCAGTCAGTCACTCACTCACTCATTAGGCTCGGAGGGTTACATCAGGGATGGGATGCCATGATCCCAGAGGTTTTTGTATTTTTTGTACTAATAATTTTAAATGTGTATTGGAAATAACTGTAAAAAAAACAATGGCAGAAATTGAAATAATGCATTAAATAAGAATATTTATATTTTTATATGTTCTAAAGAACTTTGTGGGATTTTCATTTTAAATAAAATGGTTTTATACCAGTTATGTTGCCAAGTAGACTGTTAAACAGTTACACCTTTATTCCTTAAAGTACCAAATTTTAGTCTCTCCTGTTATAACTCTGATCACATTATTCACTTTGGCAAATTAACATTGTAAGGCCCTTCTATTAATGTTTACTGTGTGCCACTACTTCACAATACTGGTTTTATTAAAAATTAAGTATGAGCTTGAAACAAAATACATATCCCTGGAATGCAATGTAAAAGAATGAAATGTGTGTATATGCTGACATACAGTGAGTTACCAGTTTACAGTATTGAGTAGACCCCCCCACCTTCATACAAATAGTACATTCCAACAAGTTAGAAGTCATGGGGCTGTGATATAAATCAGATTGAAACAGCATTTCTAGCATCAGTTAATATTCAGCTCGGTGTTGGAGTGGACGTAATAGTGGTCACTACTCCTGCGAGTTATAGTGTCTCCTAAATGGCCATTTTCCTTTTATATACAACCATTTCCATGGTTTACTGAGAATACCGCAAAAAGCAAAAAAGCACGAGAGCTCAGCAAGCCTGTGGATGAAAACAGCTTGTGGATCAGAGGGAGTCAAAGTAACCCTGTGCATCCGCATGTTTGTTTGCCATAACAACTGGCATTTAAATAAAAAAGTTTATTTAAAAATTAACTGCGCAGTAAATGCAGGTTAAAAACAGTCACTGTATGTGTCAAGCATAAACCAAAGAACGCAAAAAGGGGAACTTTTTCATCAGCTGGCGTTGTAATCTCATGAATTGTTTGCCCATTTTGTCCCCGTCTTCTCGCTTACCCTCTTTGAATGATAGCATTACCACCAGCTGGAAGACATCAACAATCTGAACACAATAATGGAGATTGATTATTTTCCTTTATCTCCACCTTGGCCACAAATTGTCCTTCTTCTGATAACTGAAGTTCAGATGCCAACCTTTACAACAACAAAAGGGCAGTTAATCCCCTTTAAAAATGAGTTTAAATGAAATATTCAAATGAATGCTTTAGTGATTCCTTTCTCTCATTTTGTGTAAAGCCTTAAACCAGGATATATGCATAGTTTTTAGACACGGAGCTTTGGATGTCCTCTAGCTCATCCGTGATTATCTCCATTGGGATCACATAGAACTTGCATGCACCTGTCTTCTTACTCGTTCACCAGCCATGACGGATTATCCTAAGGCAGGGCTGCTGTGGACCAGTAACCTGGCTGACAGTCACGGATAAACACATGGGTCCATGAGGACAAATAAGCAGCACCAAAGGTCTAAGAGGTTCCGTGGATCCAGGATACACTTGTACTTCAATGTGGAGGTTCAGGAGTCCAGGAAGTTGCAGTGTGAAGGGATGCAGAAGGTGAAAAGAAGGGCCAGCAGGATGAAGCAGCATTACTCCAGAGTAGACATGAAAGTCTGGAGTAAGATGGTTGACTAGGAAAGAGCAGTTTTGTGATCTCTGTTTGTGAGGAAAAACTGCATCACCACCTTTCCTGCAGACATGGAAAGTTAGTGGAGGAGTGTCTTCTCTGGCTGGAGTGGGGAGAAGCTCCATGAGACAGGGCCAATCCACACAGGCAGAGATACCTGTTAACAAGACAGTTCATTTGTTTGACAGAATAAGAAAAAAAATTACATGGTTGTGTATTCTCAACAGGCAGTGTGTCAGGAGAGCAAAATTAGAAATGAGTGTGGCTTAGAAAGTCTCAAAATTATAAACCAAGAAAAGGAAGACCTGAGCATGGGTGCCTGAGGCACCTCGAGCTGAGATGGAGACGGTAACCATAACAAATCAGTAAAGCTTTAATGAAACAGGTTACTGGAGGGACTAAAGCTGAGCTGTCAGCCTCTCTGTACCCAGCTGGAGACCCAGAGGGGCAAACATCTGTAGAATGTAAAATGAAAGAAGAATAAAACTCAGTTTCTTACTCTAACTGGCAGTGTGTTTTTATAAATATATAAAATAACAGCTTAGTAAAAATGAAAAAGCCATTAGCTGAGACTCAGAAGGATGAGTTATACAGATTATAACATGGAGCAATGAGGGATATCAGGCAGTTTCAGAACACACTTGAAGACTCAAGCATGGCAGAATATAGTTTTTCCCTTGTAGGGGATGATGGGTATGTTATTAACCCCTGCAGGGACATTCACACTCACCAAAGTTTAACACGCAATACATAACATTTATACAAAATCAAAATCAACAATATAATAAACAATAAACGTGTCCGATGAAAGACACAATTGCAAATTACAGTTATATATTAGACAATTGAATGTGCACTGATTCTGAGGCTGAAGAAGGGTGTTGTGGGGCAAATGGGGCCCCTAAAAAGTCTTTTTTATTCAATTTAATTCAATTCAATTTTATTTTTATATAGCGCTCTTCTCACTGCAGTGACACTGCAATTGCATAATCTGGTGGATTGATAATCCCTTCATGGAGGGGATACAAACCTTTGTCCATAATGTAATACTCATGCAGTTTGTAAAGAAGAAAAATAAACAATGACTATTTGTTAAGAGATGAAAAAGAAATGGTGCATAATAGCAGTCCTCACAAGACATGCTTTTAGACATTCAGAATGAATTAGCTTCACACGTTTGTCTGATGGCACAGCACATTTTTCCAGAAAACCGTAAAGGCAGTAACCAACCTTCTCAACACTGAAGCAGTTGACAGCCGTGAACTGGAATGAATGTTAAATTTAGCCTGACATTAGTTGAAAGCATTAGACTGTGGTTGTGCATCTGAGGCGAAGCTCAGTGTGCTTGGCTCAGAGTCCGCTGGGGGCCTACACCTGCTGTCAGGGTCCTGTATCAAAATTTCTTCTGCTGTTAATTTTTCTATTTTGACTGCTGGCTACATCTATTTCCATCCATTTTGTATTTATTTCATATCAGATGCAAGTTGTTCTTTCCACTCGTGCCTTGAACAAATGAATGACTTTGAAATAATGCTCTCATTTCTTACGCTTATTGGTTTTTAGAAAGTGGAGCTTGACAGAAATCAGGTTCACATATTTGAAAGGTGGATCATAATATGAATGTACAGTGAGGTAGAGAAACAAATTGTTTGTGTCAAATATTGCTTAAGGTGCCGGAACAAAAGACAGTAATGTATACTTATATGCTCCAATTTCCATAATCACTTTAAGTCATAGATTTAAATTATTTCAACCTCAAACTTTCATTCCTGAGACAGATGTAATAACATGATACTGAGTCCTGGCCCAACTTCAGCATTTCACGATGGATTTGCTCTCTTGCTATTCAGGTTATAACATTTTCTGCCTGTAGGACAGCAAAAATGTGCAAAAACATCTGGAAAGTCACCGTCTTCAACTTATACCATGGAAAGCACAGGGCGCAAAACTTATTCAGCAACACATTAAAGTTATTCTTGGTTATTATTCAGGACCGATTTAGTGCTGTGATAGAGATTTTATTCATTTTAATGCAGTGTACAGTGATATAAAGTTTAATTTTGTGCAGCTACATAATGAGATGTTTGGAATTTCCTTGGCCCAATAAGATAACTGTCGCATACAAAATCTGATGTTATTTATGATAGAAATGTAGCAGTGGATTTTTATTTATGTGGTTGTTTACTCACTCACTCATGCATTTAATGTGATGTTGACCAAAATCAAACTGAAATAGACATCCAGAAAGAGCACTGTAAGGCAAATAACTATGTTAATCCTTTGCTCTATGAAAGGTGTGTGTGTGTGTGTGTGTGTGTGTGTGTGTGTGTGTGTGTGTGTGTGTGTGTGTGAGAGAGAGATTCTTTTTCTTTGTATCGCTGTAGTAACATAAAATCATTTCTTCATTTTGGGTATCTACAGCTTCTAGGATGTTTCCTCCACAGTAAGGATTTCACTGACATGTTTGGGGGAAAAAAAATCAGTTTACCTATCTCCAGTAAAGTCTGACAAAGGTTTATTGTTAGATCAGTAGTCAGTGCCTTTGGAATGGACCTGTGTTTGAACTCCTACAAAAGCCCCTTTTCCCCTCAGCATCTGTCGGCCAAGTCTCAAAATGGCAGAATGCCTTCTTGATACCCATTGTGCTCCTTGAGAAAATACACACATTACCCAAACGGTGACTCTAGGGGTTATTTTAAGGTAAAATGTTTAGTTAGTCGACACTTCAGAACCACCAGACTTGCCTTGCTCAACAAACTCTTTGCTCCAAGGCAAGACTGAGAAGAGCAGATTTGTCCAACTCTTCCCCCTCGAAGGAATACAAAGCTGCTTGCCACAAAACACAGCACTCACATAATAGCTCCACAATGATTTAGAATACATTATACTGTCTATTAAGGGATTCATTAGCATTATAGCATTCAATTTCAAACACAAAATAATTTGCTTCTTTAAAGTACAGAATAATAGAAAATATGTTGAATGAAAATGCATGAATGATCAATGTAACAAATGGAAGCTCAAATTTTATTGTGATCCCTGCTGGAAACAAGCGCCTACCCAGAATGCGCTGCTGCTGTAATTGAAAGGTGTGCTTCAGCTAGCTGCACTGACCTAGAAACATCTCCTTATTCAGATCAAATGAAGGGGCTGTATTCACAGTCCCCTGGCAGCTGGTACTTTCGGGCTCTGCCCTGCCTTTCAACTTTAGTCAAACAAAGTGACCTGAAACAAACAGTAAACAAAGAGGTCTTTAATAAAGGCCCGTGATGGGTCCCGCTCACAAGCGGCGTATCGTTTCAGCTCCGGTACGACAATGTTGGGACCTGGAGCTGCTGACCCCAGGCACCTCAGCCAAGGGGTGCGAAAGGAGGGTCAAATGAAGCGGAAGCATAGAAGCCAAAATGAGCTGTTGTATGTTGGAGAGCCAATACAGGACAAAATAAAAATATTTTGCATAAATCCCAATGAATGGAATTTCGTGGGACTGGACATAAAGCCTCTAAAAGCTAGAATGTGACAGCAGGTATTTGGCACCTGAGCCAGATCCTCTTTTTGGCACCCTGCAATGCAATGATTTATAATAGTAACAAAATATGCCATCTAACCTGAAATAATGTTAATAATGAGAAAAAGAAATGCAAGTCAGTGACTTCATGCTGCAGCTTTTACTCAATTTTTCAGTAAATACTTTTAAAACCATGCATGAAATATTACTGGGCTGTGGGAATACCTTTGTTTCTTTGCAGCATGTCAAAACACCATCTATCACCCTCTCACCTGCTCCTAAAACCGTTCAATACATTCAGTAATTTTGCATGTGACTGTACGGTGTGTCTATGGGTGTGAAAATGGACTGAAGAATGCTAAGGCTACTATGTCCTCAGTCTTGTATCATACATTTTCCATTCATGAACGCAAGTATGCGAAAAAGAAAAACTGTCTTTCTGTGGAAGATGTCTTCTTTCTGTGGCATAAGCACATCCACAAATCAACATGTAGGTAACTTAATAGAGTTTTTTCCAGGCTACACTAAATACACTTACACAAATCTCACCCGCACCTAAAACCTGGCTAATAACTTAGATTTTGTCTGTTTCTGTCACCCAGAACTCTACTTGTAGACTTTTTAAAATCCCCACAAATAACCATTTCTTTATCATTCATTTCTAGGCACCTCCTTTCTGTCTGACACCTGGGACGGACAGTCCTCCCCACTCTGTGACAGTTGCATAGGTAATAGATTTAAACAGACTGACATGAAGTAGATAGATGGATAGATACTCATACAAAAGTTTAAATATAAGAAATAAAGCAATAACATCATCTTTCAAAAAACACCTTAATGAAGAAATATAGGGAAGCTGATGTCAAAAGCTTCATCACACCAAATGCTTACTTTTCAGTATGTGGGCACCCAATAAACAACCAAGAAAGCAGAGTTTTGTAGTTCTAAACTTTAGAGAGTGGTACTACTCCTTAGCAAAACAGTCCTTCTATGAAAAACAACACTTGTATAACCGAGAAAGAATTCATTCATTCTGATTGAAGCTTTGGTTTGGTAGTAATAATTTTAAATAAAAGCTTTATGCTGCATTATTGATTGTACTCTCTATTTCAAGAAATGTTTTCTAGCTACAGTATCCCTGCATGTGCTCCCCCGTCTCTTCCCCATTAAAAACTAGGGGAAAGATAGAAATGCAATTACCCCTCCACTGACAGTGACTGTGTCCAGTGACCAGTGACCGCTTTTCCAGCTAAGCTGAAAGACTGAGACGTCACTGTGAGAATGAATGTGTTGGAGGAGCTAAGCTTACTGTCTTATACTGTTTCTCGCTGTATCCTGGTGCAGCCCTTACTGCCTTTCACTGTGTTTCTTAATTATTACTTGGGGTTTTACTCTTTCCACTGCACCAGTAGTGGGTTTTCCACCCATAGTGGGTTCTAAGTAAGAGTTAGATAGGAGCTGTCATCCCTGTACGCCACCCGTAAATGAGGAAGGTGTGGGTGTTGTTAGACATCTTGAGTAGATTCTGGTGTTTTCTGTGCTCTCTCTATATAACAACAACAGCAACAACAACAATAATAACAATGCACTTTATATTTGTGATGTGATAGCTTCTCAATGTGCTTTGCAATGCAAAAATATCTAAATAAAAAATAAAGCAGTTTAATGTTCATTTTAATGTACTCTCTCATTTTTGTCCCATTTTTGATGTCACTGGATCATATTTTTTAGCTCCCGTAGTTCCAGTTGTCTCTGACAACACTATTGGCTGTGTGGTTGAAGTTACCACTGCTTCACAATAAACTATACTGAGCTTAAACTGTATTGATGTAGTTAAATGCATCTTTCATAATTTGACTGTAAAAAGAGATCGCAAGACTTTAAATGTTATACTAAAATAATTATAGCAATTTTTTTTTAACTTAGGAGCCCACTTCTGTGGGGTCCTTTATTGAAACTATCCTCTCTGCATGAATAGCCAAAACAATGAATTCCTCTTTGTTGGCTACAGTTAAAATTTAATCTGTATAACTCATTGGAACTTTGCACACTTTTAGGCTGATGTACTTCATCACTTGGATGTATTGCAGTTGAGGTAACCATTATAGCTGTTTGTTGCTGCTCTTGCCTCAAAAAAATTGGTATCCCAGTGTTGCTGTTAATGCAATAAAAGGAGAAAACCCAACATGGCTTTCATACAAGAAGGCATCAAGCAGACCCATGGGTGAGCACTGCAGCCTACAGGTATTGGTCTTGTTATTGAGTTCAGCTGGTTGCTCATGTGAACCATGTCAAAGTTCTGGTGCTGATTTGTCCCAGTATGACTGAGATTCCTGGGAAATGTTCTTAGGGGGCAGGTGGTTAGGGGTCCACCTGTGACAATGTCAGTCCCAACTTGTGTCTTTAATTCAGGTAGCAGACTTAAACCAATTGCCAAGTCCATGACAGGACACTCTGAGAAGGATTTCTTCATTTTCATCTGAAAGAATGGATCAAACCAAGTAGGACAACACAAAAGAAAATGCTTCATCACACATCAATAAGTTTTAAGCATGTATGATTAAAATAGTCATAATTTTATAATTTCACAACTATTTCAATGGGAAAAATTCAAATTTAACCAACAAAAAAAACATAAACAACAACAACAACAACAACAACAACAAAAATCATCATCATCATCATCATCAAAGTGACTTGGAGTGACAGCTGACATTATATTTCCTTCATCCAAAATGGCACCAGATAGACACATATGCTTCTTAAAACGTTTGTACAGTAAGTATGTACTGTATGAGTCGCCTTCATGCTTTCATCTGACAGCGCAGGCCTCTATCTAACTAGGATCACTCAGTCCTGTCCTTTTCCTCCCTTCCTGAACAAACGGTTGGTCGACAGTCACTGATTTCCACACATTTTTACACATTCAGTCACGTGGCTTCAGGCACAGGCAGACAATGAGCATGATATTCATAAAAACACATTTTCACAGACGCAAATTACACACGCAGATGTGTCTCACGTTTTACACAGGTCCTCTGAACATGAAAGGAAGACGGAGCCATCCCTCAGAGTCAACAATGAGGCATGGAGAGGAAACGACTGTGAACACAGCATGGAACAAAGGACAATGACTCTATTCATCACGCAGTTTTGCTGCGGATCTCTTAAGGGAACAGAAAATGGAAACATCAAAGGTAACTGGCATGAAAATGCAACCAACACTTTTACAAACTTCACAAACTCAAAGTATTTCATCCGAGTCTAAAAAAAGCATCCTGCCAGCTTCTACTACAAAAATCAATGGGTGGAGGCCAACGCGAGGTCAGCGTGAACAGCACCCACATCCTTGTGACTCGGGATGGGAAGCCAAGTGTAAATATTTGACAAGGTTCTGGCTTCTTCTGACCTACAGGATGACAGGAATCCCCACTTTGCAATGCAGGGGGTCTGTACAGGCCATAGTGCTACTGCCTGAGACTAACCAGATCCTTATGAACGTACAGAACAAAACATGACCAGATACACCTGATCATCCCATGCATAATTATTATTAGTTATTATTATTAGCGACTACTTGTTAACAACATTTTATTAATAAAACTACGGCTATGTTTTAGTACTTTTTACAGCGACGAACTGCTGTTGATTTAAATCTTCATGAACGATTTTTTTAAAGGGAAAAATATTTTGCGTTATGAATCGCATGGCTTCCTTGGACGCGAATTACGCATGACTGGCGCTCATGAAAACATCTTACCCTGAGCAGAGCCCTCAAGATAAGATCAGCTTCACTCAATCCTCTGCTGGGGAGGGCAGGAGACACACACATGCACATCTATGGCAGAAGATTGCTGCTTTATAATTGCCCAGAACCAGAACCGCCTCCAAGACAACGTAGTCAAACGCATTAGAGCTGACACTGCTCACTCTGGTATCCAAGGAGATATTTGGCTGAGGAGGGGAGGGGGGCTGTTTGGCAACAGTTGAACCCCGAGTGTCTATGGCAGAACCTCTGCTCCAGCATGGCTCCGCTACCCCAACCTCTTTTACCCCGAGCTGCCATGGCAAGACCATACACCTGTACCCCATGGTCTCATGTAGCTTGACCTGAGCGGGCAATCAGCTGGGATCTTCAGCACATCAGACGCCTTTCAGTTGCACTTGGCGGAGGAAGGGGATCATTAAAGTTATAAATGCCCAATAAAAACAGGGCCAAAAACTTGACACGCAACTAAATAACTTTGCTGTTGATCTTACAAGCTGGTCCTGGCAAGGGCTAAAGCAGTCACCAGGCAAATTAAAGGGTGGGACACGGCTAAATTCTAGACAGCAAAGGGTCTGATAACCACCAGGAACTGACCACCCACCCACTGTAACATCATCACCACCACTACAGACAGTGTGCAAAACCTTGTTGCTTATTTACTGTATCTATCATTGTCTAATGTATTCATTTATCCAGTCATATATTTCTATATATGTATCTGTTTGTCTGTGTTGTTGCTGAAGAAGAACATTTTGGTCTCATACGTCTGTATATGTGCCGAATGACAATAAAGTAAACCTTGAAACTGTTCTCCCTTTGACCATAAATGGGTAACATTTCAAAGTCTAATAACTGTAAGGCCCTTTGGATTAAACACTGTACTGTAAACAGTGTCATCCATATTTAAATAGCACAGCTGGAAGACTTAACACTTACTGGTTTAGAACCGCCCTCAGATACCACCTCGAGATTCCCGTTTTCCTCCATCATCATTAATTTTACTACGATTTCCTCTTCATAATGTTTTGTCGTGTTTCGTTGATGTATTATTGTTGCAAATGAACATCATATTGCTTTATTTTTTATCTATATAAATGAATCACCTACAGGTCATTGGCACTCCCAGTCTGATCTCCTCAGTTCAGTGCAGCTCAGACAGTGTGTATACACACTAAACAATGTCCTAAAGGAAGCACAGAAGAGGACACAAAATATTTTCAGGTAAAATATCATCTCTGCAGTACAGTACACGGAATCCTCTCAGTACAGCACAGCACACACACACACAGACACACACTCACAGACACATACATACACACACACAGAAGGAAAGAGGGAATGAGAGAAGGCGAGAGACAGAAAGAGAACACAGTGAGCTCATTCCTGATGTGTTTCACATGACGTGAGGCAGTCACCTGCAAGAGATGGGTACACCTCACCTTCCTACCTGCGTAGAAGATTTGGCTACAGGGGGGAAAGGCCATGAGACACCAACAAAAGGGTGCTGTTGATAAAAGACTCAAATCCATCTGATGCATGGCTGAAGCGAGCACCTTGGGGCATCCCACTGTGTGTTTCCATTTAAAAGCTGACGCCATGGCTATGGGGCTTTGGGTGTTGAATATACATTGTAACTCAGTATAGCATCCACAAGAGATTACAGCTTCAGGACTGGAGGGACTGCAGTCTGCACACTAGACAGTTTGCCAAAGTCATGGTAGACGAGCATCAGGACACCCATCACCCTTGATGTATATTTCCCACATACTTGTCCCATTTGTTTAGAAAAAGTGTCAGTGGAGACAGTGGATCCACTGGTGGTGTCTTGTTTATAGCCAGAGCCTTGCAAGTGAAAGACACAGCTTTGAACAGCTGCTCTTTTTGTAGAACTTTATTTGCTCCAGTAAAAAACACCCAAGAGAGCAGATAACTAAGTAGCATATAATAAAAACCTCACGCTGCAAGCTGCTTTGGAGAAAATGATCAGTTAAAGGAATAATAACAGATCAAGAGAAATCTGAAATGCTTACGTCTTGGCAAATACGAGACAGAGCAGCATCATTAACCTGGTCACACTGCTCCTGTCAACCAGTAAGTAAAACTGAACAAGAATACAAGCCTTACATTTCTTCTGCTGACTTTACTATGGGATTCTGAAACACGGGAACATCATCACTCGCCTTGTCTGCTCTATGACACAGAGAGAAATCAAAGCAGAGATTGTTAAGCCTGTGGACCCCCACCTTGCTGCGGCTTCGGCCCGCTGTCATTCCTCCTCTGGACCGGTCTGCATCACCCATGGGGGGGCTTCATTATTTCAGTATGCCTAGCACCCGGATTGGGTCCAAGAGAGTATCCGAGGGCCACTCGATATTTTAATACAAATATTTAATTTGTGACTGTTACAAGGATACACCTAGACACGTTGCATGAACAGGTGTTGAACGTACTGTCATAAAAATGTGTGATGCGTGTGCTGTTCCCCCTTAGCGCCAGCAGTCATGCATCCTGAACATTCTTGAAGTAAAGCCACCACCTCGCACCTCTGGACTCAAGATCACCACCGGTTTTGCTGGGGTGGAAATCTGCACGTTTGCCCTGTGAGCTGAGGGATCATTAACAAGGCAGACAGCGTGGCAGCGTCGAAAGGGTGCGTTTGAAATGCCTCGAGGCCCTGTGATCTGGCCGCCTGCCAGGCGCCTGCATTCCTCCGGGGTGCCGTTTGAGCTCTGAGCAAAGGGAGACTGTGCGGGCGCAGCGCTGATCCGGGTGGAGCGCTGCACCGGGACACGGCAGCCAGGAGAAAAGCGGGTGGGATGGAGTGGGGTGGGCGCAGGGGGTGATACGGGAAAGAGAAAGGGGAGGGGAGGAACAAAACATGCTTTGCCACCAGGGTGTGAAGGCAGGCCACGGCGGGTACAACCCACTGGGGGAACCTGCGCTCTGGCCATCCAACACCGTCTGCCTGGTATTTTTCTACTCTTTACTGTTGACCTGCTCCCCCCCGATAGAACGGAGGCTGTAGACTTGGTTCTTTCAAGCGACGGAGCTGTGCAAAGTGAGATTCCAGGTCACACAAAGTCCAGCAGCACAGTGGGAAGGGCAGAAGGAAGGTTCTTCACTACAGACGTCAACGGAATGGGAGAGAAGCCGGTGCCGTGAGGGACCGGAATGGTGGCGGGGTTGTGGACCGGACCGAGAGGTGCGACGCAAAGGAGGGGCCGTGCACAGCAACGTGGGTGGCGCAGGGAGGAAGAGGCCTGGTTCTGGGGAGAGATGTGGACCCTGGGGCTGCTGGCCGCTCTGCTGGGCATGTGCCGCGGGGCAGGGGCTGGTTGCTTGGGTCGCTGCTGTCTGGGAACTGACCTTAGGTGCAACAGCACGGACTGGAGGATGGACCGGATTTTCGGAACCTGCTTCTGTGATGAGAACTGCCGGAGGGCACAGGACTGCTGCTTTGACTACCCCAGCGTGTGTCCAGGTAAAGGGACCCCCAGGCGGAGGGGGGTTTTTAAGGGCTCTTCTAACTCTGTGCTACACAGAGTAATGGCTGCTTTTCTGTCCTCCAGCAGCGAAAGTGCTTGCGTGTTGTGGTGCAGTTGCGCAGTATGGATGTACGGCGTACGAGTTGTGATTTTAGCTCTGTTTTCCTGGAAGACATGTGAACTTTGAAACTTGCTCCAGCAACGAATTATCAGGTTAGATTTGTGCAATCGCTGATTCTAGTTAAATTTCACCTTATATGACGTGCGTCTACCTTCTCAATTCTAAACTGTAAATCTGCGCTATAACAAATGCTAACTTTGGACACAGCAAGCTCATATTGAAAATAGGCACGGCACTATTAATCTAAGGGAAAAAAATGCAGTTTTATCTTTTTAGAACAGTGGGACTTATAAATCATATAAAGGATAAAGAGGGGGGTGGGTTGGAAATTCATGAATTTCAAATATTGCTTATTTTACTCCTTTTCCCTTTAGCTCAGTGTAGACAAGAAGTCAAAGTAAACACACTTAAGGTAACTAAATTGTTCTGGAGTCAAATTACGATTCAGAGTTCACAGCAAAACAATAAGCAAGTCTAATTTTATTAGCTATAAAATGGATTATTAGATATTAGTTCCAAAAATGAAGGTACCGACATGGTCATCTGCACTGTACCATTGGAAAATGTCTGAAATATAGAAACATATACATGTATTTTTAAATCTTTTTTTTCCTTTTATTATGCAGTCCACATGTTCTATGTTGTATTATGGAACTTACAGCACTGAGGAGTAAAATGTGCAACTGTGCGGCAGACACCGTGCAAACAAATTTTCAGGTTGAAATATTTAAAAGCTGCGCATTTCAATGTAGTACCCCAGAAATGTGCAAAACAGTGTATTGCAATGTGTTCCGCCCTCACAACTTATGAATATAAACTGAAACTTCACAAATAAATGCACATTGTACAGAGGGAGGATTTACCTTACTGACAATACAGCAGCAGGGGACCTCCTGGGATTCACTCACAAAGCCTTCAGCTCGCCTACCGGGTGTCTTTGTCTTTCTAGCGGAGCACTGCCAGGTGAGCCAGTGGAGCTCCTGGAGTGGATGTTCCCAACAGTGCCAGCCCGCCTTCCGCCAGAGGAGACGCTATGTTGAAAGGGAGCCTAAAAACAGCGGTGATGCCTGTCCCCCCCTGGAGGAACAGGCTGGCTGCCTGGAGTACCTCGACCAACAAGGCCGGAGCTGCGCCTTGGCTCAAAGTATGGATATATTTCAGCACCACTTTGGGACGCAGGTTTGAATTTACTTATGCCAGTGGTAGGGACTGGGAAATCTATGGTCAGACCCCTTAACACAGTCTCCCAAGACCCAGACGTTCATATTTGTCCACTGTGGAAGACAAAATCTTCCAAATTATATAACACTAAAACACTGACTCCTAATGTGGTAAGGTGGGGCAGGGCTTGGAACGCTATAATTTCTAAAAATATCTTAAAATTTTCTTTTTCCTGGGTACATTCGTTTCAGAAGCATAGCTAGTTAAGAGACCTTCTAAGTTATATACAGGGCACAAAATATTTCCAAAATACTGATGTTCTTTACAGAGGTGTCCTTTCCAAACTCTTCCAAATGTACCGAGATGCATGCAGTTAGAGGCTCTTCAGAAATATAGTCCACGTGAAAGCATCATGGCCACTCCTGTGCTTCCAGGTCCAGCTTTGATAACATCAGCAGACTATGGCAAGGGGAGGCCATCACATGACCACTATGGACAACCACTGGACCCCGGGTGCGTTTCACTGCAGTTTGTTTGTTTCCTAAAAACTTATCCTTTTCACTGTTCAAAACATATCCTAGAGGCAACCAAACGTCTATAAATGCAAGCAAGTTGTATAAAATTACCCCAAGCATTGCATGACAAGTTTTCAAAATCACTGAGTACATTAAATCTGGAGGTATTTAAAGATTTATACTGTACTGTAAATGCATTTTGGAAAAAAGTGCAGATTGCAGGGTAAAACGAAGGTGCGTGATGGAGAGTTATTGAAGTTGTCGGTGATGTGTGTACACCTCTCAAGCAGTGGGAAAGTCTTGAGCAGGATTAACCTACAGGAGTGTGGAACCATTTCTTCAGGGACCAGCTGTCAGCCTGGCTCTCCAGGCCTAGCTGGTCCATTGCAGTGTTGCTAGGTTCAAACATACACCCTCTGACTCTTAGGTACTGCATGGAATTCAAGATGGCAACACTGACCCCCCACTGCACAACAGAAGGGCAAACACACACTCGCTGGACTGAGTACCTGCGCGAGGGCCACACGGTTTGTGTGGAGTGCCAGCCTCCAGCCATGCGTGAGCCTCACCGCAGCTGCCAAGGAGACGGTGCCGCCTCTGGCAGGTAGGGGGTACAGAGAGCTGTTAGTTCTGCTGCGTACAGGTGGGATTCAGTGCCGGAGCTCAAATTAGCCATAAAAACTGACTTTGGCTTTTTTTGAAAGCGCAAAAAAGTTCAAATTAATTCAGAAACACTTTTAGGACTCAGGAGGAGGCTTTTCGTGGGCTGACAGCATTATGATAACTAGGATCACCTCCCATGTGGCAACGCTTACCCTCAGAGACAATATTTTATTACCATGGCACACACATATGTACAAGTTTAAATTTAGGTTGAATGAGATTCAGAGGTAAAACAGAATGCAAAGGCAGAGATTATCAATCATTCAGCACAGTCCTTTGTCCCAGGTGGCTTGCAATGTGAGGTTTTTACATTATGTTGCTTGCAATTATTCATCCAATTAAAAAGCAGGGCAATAAAGTTTTGTAACACAGATTCATACCTTCATCACGGGTCATATGTCAGGGATTTGATCCAAGAACGTTCGCATAACAAGGCAACAGCACTAACCAGTACAGGGTATGTTCCTTAATTCCTTACATACAGCTTAGCAGGCCAACATATGAATGTTCAGAGCAATGGGGTAAACAGCCTAATCCCTTCTGTTGAAGGGATGCTAAAGCATAATACAGTGTTAATAATGGAGCAAAAATATATGCTTAAATACAGTTTGGATGTGCATTACTCACAGTGGTCATGTAGGCAACTCATGAACACAAAATGTAGAATAACTGACTTTTACAAGCTGCCTTCCCCATTCTATAAACAGCGTAGCAAATAAATACAAGCTATAAAGTGCAAAGATACAGCTGAAGCGAAAGGATTAGGCACTCTCAAAATGCCTCACTGCTCTGTGCAAAAGGAAAATATTCTTTAAAATGGAGCTAAGACCACACAAAAGAACGGAGAAATTTGTGAGGAGCAAGGTTTGCTGTTCCCGACGCAGAGAGAAGATGCTGCAGTGGCAGGCCGTGGACAACCCCCGCTGCAGGGGTACCTGGCAGTGGGTGCGGAGGCTGCAGCACTGTTCCTGTCCACAGGTGCATCACTTTGTCTTCATCTGAGTCCTATGCTCCTGAACTTCAGCACTCCCCAAACTTGGCGGAATGGTCCAGACCCTCTTATACGCTGGTGTGCGCCATGTTAGATGGGAGCAATACCTTTGCTGAAAACACATGCTGCACTTTGTACCTTAAACATATTTATGTCACTAAAAAGCTGGGCTAAGTGTAGCAGAATAACAGACAAACAAATATAAACACAAAAATATGCACATTAAAGAAATGTTTATTTCATGCTGGATATTATAAAATATTTTTGTAGTAACTGTAAATGTATTTAACAGTATAAAAACTTAATACCAGAGATATGACTGTCTTGCTTTTATGACTGTTTCAGCATTTGTGCATTTTAAAAGAAATGTATAAATTAAAAGGATCCTGCATCTGACATAAAATTTTACATATGAAATTTAATATCCCCAACGAAATGAAAATAAGATGGTGTGAAAGATAAAAATCAAGAGTCAGTCAAGCACAAGAGAATAATTTACTATAACTATAGTTTAACAGCAGTATTAAGTAAACACTTAAAGGTTACCAGTAATAGAGTAAAAAAAAAGAAGTGATACTTCTTAGAGGTTTCGCCACTGCCAACATAGCAGAACACATTTCTAGTTCCCAGTCCATCAAAAATTTGAGTTACTGCCTATCTGTACTTTTATTAATGTTCTGAGAACTTACAAGCAAAAGCTAAGATTTGTTTGTACTTTATGGACATCACTTGTTGATGATAAAGTTACTGCAGCCAAAACGAAGACCTAGTGATTCAGTAATTTAAGGAAATGCTTTCTGTAGTAAATACTTCAGTCATACATTTTCATCCTCTGACAGCTTCACTCTGCAATATATTCACACTTCACAGAACAGGGAAGCTAATCGTTCTGAAAATATGGCATTCCATACCTTATAGTATAGTAACTGCACTTCAAGCTATAAAAAGGTTCCCTCGCTTAATGAAAATGTCAAAAAGTAAGAAAACATTTTACGTTTCAACTGTTTACAGAATATTGTACTTAATTTACTTAAGCCAAACATTTTCTAATGAAATATAATAATTTTTCTTAAATGAAAAAACGGGAGAATATCGTTTTTTTTTCTAAAATAAATTTTTCCAAAATTCATCCTGTAAACAAATGAGCACATGGCTAATAACTATTCTTGCAATGACAGTGTATACTTGGAGAGATGGAAGCTCTGGTATCATTACAGCCCTCCTGGCAGCAAGATGTTTCCATCATCTGTCCCAAACAGGGCATCAGGACAGATGACAGGGATGCATGTTGAGAAATGAGGAATGCTTTGGGCAAAGAATGCATGGCTAAACATCTATCATAAATATTGTCCCCAAATAACCTGGTTAAAAAAAAAAAAAAAAATTTAGTCTAGGAGTGCACATTTAAATACAGATGTATTCCGAAATCCTATGAACTTGACCACAAGAGCTGACCATCCTGATCCTCGTCTGAGCACTGGCTGAAGTAGATTTATGAGGAATATGGTTATGGTCTCTGTTAGCTGACCATATCCTTCTTCTTGAGGGTTCTCCACCTGTCCTTGAGCATGACACTGGTGCGACCTGGCAGTTGAAAGTCCTCAAGGATTTTTGCCCACTTCCCTTCCCCGTGCTGCAGCACCCCGTTCTTCAGGGCTTGGTCTTCAGAGATTGTCCACTTCTATATAAACCAGAAAAGGTACAGCTTAGTCTATCTTTTATCAGCTGAAGCACCGAGGATGACCAGCATCACTGCGGTATAAATAGCTCCTCTAAATAACATGAACTTCTGATGTGCTTGAAATGCTCGGTAAACTCTTTCACTAAATCCATACTGCAGTAAAAAGAAGAGCACTACCGAGTAGAAAATTAATGCATACAACACTGCATCTTTAAATTATTCAGCATCAACAATAAAATCATCTGTATAAGATGTCAACCTTTTTTATTCGGGTCCTCTTTGTCTCCTTTGCATCTTTCAATGGGAAGACATATCCACTGGTTAGTCGGATCTCTGTTGCAAAATAAGTAACATTTTCAAAGTCATTAGTCTTCAACAAACTTTAAGTGAAAACTTTTTTCCTGCATCGACATTTTGGTGCAAGAAGGTTATTCATTTATATCATCTTTGATAACTTTCAAACAAGCAGTAAACTGATACTGGGAAGGAATGAAGCAAGAAATCCTACTGTTATAGTTACAGTTATATATTATTTTGTACAATTAAACATTTATTCTCAACTATGCGAGACACATGGAATGTAATGTGCTGCGGATGAGAGCGACACAGCATATACGAAATGGTACTGGCTGAATGAATTACCTACCTTTTCTGGTAGAAGTTCTCCGAAAAGCACGATGCTTCGTGATGGAGGCCGGGTTCCACATCATAGCACTCTGTGCAGCAAACAAAGATCTTTTCACCCTAGAGGAGGGGACAGAAGTAGATGGCAAAACATAGAACATATTATTCATGCAGGCACCTCTGACCGTCAGGCAAACAATTATATAAACAAAGTGAAGTTTTTATTTCACAAGAGTTATGACCAAGGCAGAGCTGTGGCCTCCACAACTTGGTCTGTAACAGGCTTTTCATTCCTTGGTTCTCATACATTATATTTGTACAAAATAATTAATTTACAGCTTCTAAGCAACATCCAACTGTGGCTTTGTGAGAACAGTCAACTGGACAGTAAAGCCACTTAAACTGATATTTAGGGAGTTCATCAAGCAATAGTTGTGATACTTAAGATATATCAATTAAGCAAAGAGGGAAACTTCTGGGAACATTTCCAAATTCATTTCTCAAACTGGCAGACCTAGAAATCTACTGTTCCATTTATATCCATTAATATCACAGTTAAAACAAATTCTTTAAAATGTGCAGCACCCCGGTGCTCAATGACCACAATGCATGCAGTACAGCCACATTAAACATATGAAACCTGCATGTTGACTACTTTTAAGAATGTGTTCCTTGTCAGGAAATCATATATAGACTTTAACTCAAAGAACAAGCACACACAAACAATAACATTCTAAGTAAAAGCAGAATTATATGAAATTTGTTTGGTTTCAAATGTTATGCTCCAAACTTTGCTTTCTGCAGTACTGTCTTCATTAAAAGCAAATGTTTCAGGTTTCCTGAGAACTTCCAGACAGAATTTTAAGAGAAAAACACATTACATACTTAAAACAATAGACGCTCAAAACATATGCCAGTAGCTTGGAGCTCATTGCCATGGTTACCTCTCACAGTGCATGGAGTATGCATAATTGTGGTGAGGTTTTATACAGGCAGGCACAGCAGGTCAGGAGTACTTCAAAATCAAGTAAGGAGCTTTAGCACAAAACACTCAAGCAGAATAACTAAGTTAAACAATTGACAGGGCATATCTGCTGCAGAATATTTCAGCCTTTGCTCATACGTTTTGTGTGTCTCTTCCAGTGCTCCCGTGGATTCAGGCTCAGGGTCATGGTGTGTTATTCTGTCTGCTTCTTTTTGGGTGCATAGAACCACCTTGGAAGCAGCCTGAAAGTTAAGGGGAGATACACATTGTTAAAACACCCAAACATAACATCTTCCTGCCTCCACCAGTCTTGCACAGTTAATTTCACCTTGCAGATTAAAGCCAAGTGCCATTCAAAAACATTCATGTTTTTCAGTTCAAAAACTTTTCTCTTGGTGACTTAATATTTTAAGTTTGTACAATGAGCTGCTTACCATGATTTGCTCATTTGAACATCTGGATGATCTTTACTGGAGCAGTTCAGGGGAAGGACCTTGCTCAAGGATACACCAAGCGGGAGGTGGGATTTAAACTCAGATCCCTTGACTACAAGGTAATGGCTCTAACTTCTATAATACCTAGTTCCCCTAATTATACTATTATAAATTATTAATCTTTATTTACCTGATGCTTTTGCTAAAGGTAACATGTGGGGTTAGATAACTGGTTATACAATAATTTACTAATTTGTTCAAACTGATATAACATTTCAGCATAAATACCTTTGTCAAGGGTTCTACAACAAGAGCAGAATTGAAGTGGAGAACCGTACAACTGCAAGGCACCTCTTGTTGCTACAGCTTCTACCTTCAGCAGTGACTAGATGAGTCACTCAGCATTTCCCATTGGTGGAAAGATGAAAGTAATAATCTCTGCATCTATAAATCTCAATCTCTATTTCCTTGTTTGTTTCTATGTAGAGCTTTGTTTTGAAGCCAAACACCTGAAATTTGGCACAGTGGTGATCATCTTACATTCAACCTGTGACAAGGCTGGGAAAAGCGGGAATACTGATGCGACACGTACAGATGTGCATAACACTCAAAGAATTTCTTGCCGCACACACGCTATGGGTAATAAAATTTGGCGATCTACAGTATTCCCCCCCCCTTTCCACTTGACCTTCACTGATGTGCATTTCACTCCTTGTCTGCTTGTTGAACAGCCCCAACAATACCCATATATTAAATGCAACCACTTCAATTATGAAAGTTTGGTGATTAAATAATGTGTTATAACGTACCTTTCCATTGCAAAATCTTTTACACCCAAACAGCCCTGAATAACCCAGCTAGGAGAACACATTTCATAGCATAATTGTATAATCCTTAAAGTGGTGCATTTAGTGAATAAGTACTGTTACTGCTGTTAAACAGAGTGCTACATATGTCAGTTGTAGTCCAGTGGAAAAGTCACCATAACTCCCCCATTTCCAGTTCAGGTCCTTCCTCCAGACCACACACACTCCTATCACCCCTCCTCTCACCATTCTGTTTCAGTATGGAAAATGTATCTGTAGTGTCTGGCATGTGGATTCTCACATATAACAGCTACTGATTTCTGTCGAGCTGGGAGCCCTTCGGGTCCCAGGACTTTAAAACAGTTGCATTTAGTACATGAACCATAAAACCTCAATTGGGTTTTAAGTCTGTGGCTTGAAAAACAAAGCTGTGTATAAAGAACAAATGGACAGACTGTGCTTTATAGATATAGAGATCACTATCTGTTCAAGTGACATAGGATGAACTGGAGGGACAGCAGGAAGTGCAGTGGTTAATGACAGACTTGAAACCTCAAGTTTGGCAACTGTGGTACCACCGAGCAAGGCCCTTATTGTGCAAGGATCTAGTAAAACATCTACCTGCAAAAACCCATTATATTGCAATTTTTTTTTGTTGAGAGGCAATTAAAATAATTTGAATAAACAAACACTGAAAAACATTTTCCTTTTAGGAATGCTGGCCCATAAGACATTCACTTAGGTGCAGCATTTTTACATAATTACATGATGAATTTCCTTCTACCTGTGAATGCCAACGCTTCGCCTGTGGGAGGGCTGCTCTGCCATTGTTCAATGCTATCAGCTTATTATTCAGTGTACACAGCTCTACCAACTTGCATTCTGACTCTCAAAATAAAAGGAAACAGCCTTTATCATACAAGTGCTTCATATCTGTAGTTCAAATTTCTGAGGGTATCTATTCTGCTAAAACCTCATCTCATTTACTTTTTCCCACATGTACAAAACTGACTACATTATTTTAATATTAAATATAACATAAAGTAGTTATGATTAAGGGCTATATCAAATTTCATGAATTATTTTTATATACAAGAGCTTTAGCTTTTTTATAAACTTGTATAGAGTATTATTAAAATTCCTGGTTTAAGATATTAAAAACTTTTGGCCACTAACTTTATAAATCTTCCATTTTAATATGAAATTTAAGTTTCACTAACTTGGATACTAATGTGACTGTGAATGTAACTATTGTGGCATTTTAAACATATAATGTCACTGAAAAAAGAATATAATATTTTTCTTAATATAATATAAAAAGCCTGTCTACAGATACTGCACTTCAGTTTACTGTGTACAGGTGTACAACTGCACTACCTGACTCCTGGATCTTTTTATGGAAACTGGAGCTGAAGATGCCAAGTTTCCCACCATGCATCTTTCCCCAAACACAAATTAAAATAAAAAAATAAAAATAAAAAAGCAACAGCACATGGCACGACACAAAAAATGACAGCTAACAACTATGGTAAACAGCACACACTGGTAAAGTAATGCTCAAATTATTATAACAGTAACATTGGTTATCAGGGAGCGAGCACAAAAACATTTGAGTGTCAATAATTCCACAAGCTGAGATCCTTTCTGGAGAGAGAAACACCTCTCATGACATGACATGGCCTGACATATTGTACCTTTAACAGATAGTCTGAAGGATGTTCCTTTAAAAACAAGTCGATGAATGTCTTGATGTTCCCCACCAAGCTGTCGAAGCTGAAGGTCAACAGGAATGTATGATAGGTGTCTTTCTGCTTTATGATCAGGGACAATTTCATCCTCAAATTCTACACAAGAGGGGGAAAAAAAAAGAACAGTGTGAAATTTGAGACAATGTAATGAGAAATTTGGCTGCACCAAGCTGGCTTCAGAACAACACATCAGACAACCAACATTTACATGCATATTTACTTATATAGCAGATATTTATCCTCCAAGGAGACTTACAACTTTTACTTACCTTAACAGAGTAAACAAAAGTGCATTTCACAGCAAATATTTTTAAATATAAACACATGACTGTCAAAGCACCATACCACCATTTTTGAGGGCACACATTACAAAAGTATGTGCTTGTATAGTTGTGTCTAATAAGAAATATAACAGCAATCCTGACAGATGGTGTAGTACAAATTTATGGAGCTGAAAGAAGTAGGTTTTGAGACCCTTGTTGAACCCCTAAAGGGATTCAGGAGCTCTGAGGTAAAAAGGAAGCACATTACACCACAATGAAACAAAAACCAAGAACCTACAGACTTTTTTTTAGAATATCCTGTAAATGAGACCATCAAGGGCTCAGAAGTGGAGAACTCTTGCAAAATATTGAACCTTTACCAAGGAACATACTATATTATTACTCTTTGAACATAGAAACTAAAACAACATTCATGACGCAACATATTAAGGACAAACTTATTTGTGCTCCTGTAATTCAAGACCACGTTTAAGACAGAAGCACTACTAAGAGCAAAATACTCAAAGTAACTCCTCCATTGTATATTTTCCCCACTCTTAGATGTGCCAGGAAACTTCTCAAATGCATTACATAAGATGGAACAGTGGGTTGTTAAACTCAAGGCCTTGTGTGAGGGACCATGTGGGAGTTTTGATAGCTTTCACACCATTGCATATGTGCATTTCACTGTAACATTGTTGCATTAAAAAACTGCTTTTGCAAAACAAACAAACAAACAAACAATGCAGCCCTGGATACCCACCAGTGTGCCTGGAAAAAGTGGGTTCAGTACTTACAAACACAATTGGGGCTGAGTTTTGGTTTGTTACTGGAAAAGTTACTTACTCAAAAGTGGCATGGAGCATGGCAGGGTCTCATCAAAAACTGCACATGCAGCAACTTCTGTAATGCGAGCCAAAAACAATAGTGGTAGCACCTTGAGAATCACAAGTCTGTATCATTTTATCTCTGTTAGTGAAATGCACTTTTGTTTTTCCTGAATTATACGTCACTTTTGAGGAAAGCATCTGAAAACTGAACATATGTAGTTTTTAACATCGGGACCTTGTGCACACGGTGGTGCATTCTGAGGCTCATGGCAGGAATATATTGAGACCCTACAAATGAGCCCCAACAATGAGTTACACCACAATGCTTGTGTTCATCCGTGCATTTAATCCCACCCATTATATGAAATTCTCATTACTCAATTAAAATAATAAGAAATAAAATCATTATTACAAAAAAGCATGGAAGTTGTATATTACAGTATTTACCTTGAAGCCCAACTCGAAGCCCGACATTTTACAATGAGGTGCAGTGTGATGGAGAGGTGGCACTTCACTAAGAATTAGTAAGAGTTCAAAAATGGTAGACATAGAAATCACAGGATCATTTACTGCTTGTTCACCTTCTCTTTGCTTGTTGTATACTCTTTTAAAAAACTTTTTGAGATCACCACCTGCACTGGGAGATGGTAGGGCACCTTTTCGAAAAAAATATATACTAAACAATAAATTTGTATATTGGGGACCCATTGCACATGAAAGACATATGGAAATGCAAACGTGTGAGAATAAGAGCTACAGTAGTTACTTAGTAGTAGTTACTTAGCAGTAGTTGACACTCTTGGCTATTCGGTAGGCTTGTTAGGTTTGGTTTGGAAGATTACCTGTGGTAATTCAAACTCTTCTGTTAACCACTCCAACACTGAGGAAGCCCTGATGTAATCGCCCCTTTCCATGCATGCTGCCACTGACTGTAAAACAAAAATCAAACTGTCACGTTTCTGTCTTCAAAGCCAACAAATAAGTTACAGTGAAAAAATAATGCTAAATAACACAACATTTTATTTAGGATGGAGTATTCTTTAAATAGGATAGGAGGATAACACCAAAGTTTATTGATCCTTGCAGGGAAATTCAGCATACAGCATCCAAACACATGGGATATATGAAACAGCCAAAACATTACACATAAAAATAAATTAATAACAGCAATAAATAGAGCTTAACTGCTGATGGGTCCTTGTGCAGCATTATGGAGGCAGATGGCTGGCAATAAAAATAAGCCCCAGAACCACATCTTAGGACACCCAAGTTGAAAAACCCAGAGCCTAAAACAACTCATGGCAATCACTGCTACTCAGCCACATCTACATTTTCAAATTGAAAGCAAGCAGAGACAATCAAAAATAACTTTACCTGGACAAAAAGCAGCTTCTTGATATTATTAAACACGGTCTTATCCTCCACTATGTCTTCTAGGGAGTCCCAAACAGAAACTGCTGACATTAATGGTGTAACACATTTATTGCTTTCATATTGGTAATCTGTAAAGAGAAGACAGATGGTGTTAATACAATATAATAAGATTATATTTCTAATACTCAGGCATGCTAACTTTTAACTAAAGAAGCAAGAAGAAACAATTAAGCAATTGGTTTGATTCAAGGATTATTCTGAAATGGCAAACAAGCAACTCTTAGAAATCACAGTCTACTTGGTTCTAAGGACACAGGATCATAAAGACAATCCCTGCTTCCTGGAAACAAGTTGCTTAAGACTGTAAAGGACATCAGGCAAAATAACAAAGAACACAGACTCATGACCTAGACGGCCTAGAACACAGTCCAGGTACCTGTCAACTCGCAACATCAGAACGAGAACTCACCTGTGTGTTTTCCATGCACGATCCGTGCCAAGAAACAGCAAATTTCATACTTCCTTCCCTGGTTCCACTTTACGTGATGCAACCCTTCAAGGAATGCTGGTGCAGGATTAAATTAATACAAACAGGTTAACTACATCTCAGCAGCTACACAATCACATAAACTGACAACACAGGTGTGTGAAACTAAACCATGACACATATAAAAAAGTAAATCCAGATTATGTTTCCTTCTACAATTGCATTTTGGGGGGAAAAATACCCAACCAGACATTTCAATATTTAAAAAAGACTGAAAACAATGCAGATTAATAATGTATTATTATATAGTAGTTTTGGACATAGTTTGAAGACTAATATGAAGCTTCAACCACACCTTAAAAATAGGAAATATGTTCTCTGTACAAGTATTCTACAGAAATGACAAGAAATAAGACAGCAAAAAGGAGTAAAGGCAGCTCACTGTCATGTAGGCAGCAAGAGGTAAAAAGTGTAAAACTCTGACATGACAGGAAGAGGACTTAGAGATCCACCATAACATTTCATCCTCAATGGTCACGACCTTATGAACACTTTGGTGCTGTACGAATATCATGCTAATACTCTAGGTCATCTTGAACAAAGCTGAAAACTAATACTAATAATATCTATAATGTTAGCATCAATGGAACAATACAAAAACAACGACAAAAGCCAGGTTAGAACTCCCGGGAACTGTACTTAGTAACAAATCTAACAAGTGAAGTGAAGCAAAACCATTTAAATGTGTGTGTGTATATATATATATATATATATATATATATATATATATATATATATATGTCACAAAATCACAAACACAAAATCTTCATAATTATTATCAACTTTATTCCCCATGTCGGTGAATACAGCAGTCAGGGTGGGAACTACTGTAGTATTTTGCAGGGTGCTGTCGATATGGACATTTCAGGTAGTGGACGGCAACAATAATTAAAAATATATTAATAATAAACTTTAATTGTACCTTCGAGCTGTTTCAGGGACCTGTCGAACTGCTCGGGCTTGTCTTCTTTAAAGTAACGGCACAGCGACACAAAGTAGAAGTCGAGCATCCAGTTTCTGACCATAGACTCGACCTGCGGGAAGGCCGTATTTTCCTCCGTGCTGCTGGAGATCTGCGGCGCGGCGTCGCCGACGTTATCGCTGCCCTCCATCGTCCTCCCGACCTCCGGCTTAACACAGCCGCTTTCGCGCCAAACCGCTCAAAGTTCCGAGATGCCACCAACGAGACTGTGGCCACGGCTTCGTCAGAAACTGCGAGCGGCCCCTAGCGTCACGGAGTGTCACTACACTTGGGCGGGGGGGAGGGGGCAGCGCACGATCTGCGGCGAAAGTTCCGGAATGGCCACTTTCACTACTTTCCCCCAATTTAACCTCCCGTACATGTGTACATGTGGCCAGTGTGTCTTTGTCAAGGTTATTGTACAGTTTTGGTTCTTGCTTCTTTTATTTTGGCTGGAAAAAAGCACAAATATTTGTCTTTGCGTGTTTTTTTTTTTTTTTACAAGTAATAAGAAGTGTTTTATTATTATACATATAATAAGAAATAAATCCTTATTACATCTATTAAACTGGCAAGGGATACACACACACACACACACACACACACACACATATATATATATATATATATATATATATATATATATATATATATATATATATAGGTATTGATTTGTGGAGGAGCAGAGTAATTGGATGGAGGAGAACTTTTCAGTGAGAAGACTGCTAAACTGCAGTGAGAATCATTGCTTGCCTTTCATCCTTTCAGTCTACATCGCCATCATCTTGGAGTCCTCAGGGTACCATATTGATGGGCTGAATATTTAGGAAAGAGATGTAAACATGAAACATGGCTGCTGTCAGCTGGGTGACCAAAACCAAAACCAAGGCTCTGGAAGCCAGAGGTTTCTTTGCAATGTCCATAATCTCTGGAAAGGAGAGGCAGGTTATGTTATTTTTTAGTTGCTGCTGCTGTTGATATTCTATCACCTTTATCCAGTGAAAGTCATTTTAGTAGTTTATACAGCTGGGAATTTTACTTATGTATTTAGGCAAAGTACTTTTGCTCAAAGGTACAGCAGTAGATTTTCTTTGTGTGAATTTTCAACTTTTTTTCTCTGCCCATGGCAGATGCTGCATCAGAAATAATGAGAAGATCATGTAGATATTTCAGAATTGATAGAATTATTATATATACCCAGGTGTATTAGACCTCCATAAACCGGGCCAGGTTTTGGGTTTATTGCCTCAGGGTAATGAAATTATTTAAGTACAGTTCAAGCTATAACATACTCAGTGGAGACATTTGTTCATGACTGCAGTGTTTAAAAATCTGCAGGTTGTAAGGTTAGACATCTGGCTTCCTACAAATAATTTTCAAACATCATCAAACTAAGTCAAATTTCCTTTAGCAGATTACTTCAGACTGAAACAGGGACTGTCAACATTTAGCAAGCCTTTTGAAAGATTAAACTCTTTTGTATATTTTATAATATATTTTACTTATTCATCTATATTATACAGTCACACACTGTGATGGACTGGCATCCCATCTGGGAGTAGTTTCATAGCCTTAACATGCTTTGTCTCCTGGATACCCTCTGGACTGCCGTGAGCTTACTCAGGATAAGCAGTTAGCAAAAATGAATGGAGGGATAGATGTTTGGTTAAATTTTTTTGCAGTTACCTTGGGCAGCATAATTTAATTTAACTTTCAGTAGGATTTATATGGCAATGTTTCTTGGTGCATGCATAATCCCTGGGGCAGGTTATGATTATTATTATTATAACAATATATAATGGCAAGTGATCTTAGATTAAGTGTTAAACTGTCTCCTGAGTAGCCCACTTTTGTATTATGTTATATGTCTTGTTTTGCTTTAAACTTTAAGTTACATCCACGTAAAAGTTATTGCTTAGTTTGAAAATCTATAATGGCATCTGTTTGCTTAATTAATGTATTAATGTAAAATTATTGTAAATATGAATATTCTTGGCCAGTGGTGGTCTTCTGCTTACAGATAACAGGTTTTGCAGAAATTGTATCATACTAGACCATATAAAAGATGGCTAGTTTGATCCTTACAGTGAACAGTAAAACTTCTTCACAGCTTGTTTCCTCTTTCCGTCAAAACAACAGGGCCCACAGCAAGACAGCTGCAGAGACAGCTGGACGGAGCAGCCGACACAACAACAAAGTGAGTTATTATATACACATTTATTTGTTATCCTGCATATGCTAATAGGGACATTGCTGTTTAGTTTTTTACAGAAATGTTGACATACATGTACCATAACAAAGTGTTCTGTGGTCACATAATTGTACAGACTACTACATGCATACAAAGATGCTGATTTGTACAAGAACAGTCTGCAGCAGAGAAGACTACTAGTACCAAGTTACATGAGAAACGGATAACAAGAACAGAACGAAAGAAAGTGACGGGGTAGATAAGGACATGGAAATACACAGTATAGCAAATATGATTGGTAGGGCTGGTTCATTTATGGACGACACAGATATGGTGGATAGACTTCATTTAGAAGAAAAGAAAACGCTTGAAATAACAAATGACATCTGATGAAACGATATCAGACATTGCTGCACAGTCCCTTTGCTGTAAGAGTTTTTAGCATTCAGCAGAAACAGAAAAACAGACATCATACTTAGGAATGAACAAAACCATTCAAAAACCCAGATTCCATGTTTTGTACCTACAAAAGAAAAGAAAGTTCACAATTTTCTCTGAAAAGAAAATCAGTAACAATAACAAAAACAGAATTCTACAATCGACACCTCCTAACGTCAATCGTTTTACATTTGTCATTTGAAGTAGCATCTTTGTTGTCCAGAGTGAAATGCTCGTAATGCTGATGGCATCTTTCACGCTCGCTGATGCTGCTTGTTGGGACAACCGCTATTGTTCAACACACGTGGAGCCGTGCACCCTGGATTCGGTGCCATTCTTTGCTTAGGAAGGGCTAAGCAGAACTCTGGGCATGGCAGGACTTACTTATTCTTGTGAGCGGAACAGTCAGGTTTCTTTTGGGAAACGTTTAAATTGAAATATTTAAACAACCTGTCACTGCTAGCTTCTCCACCCAGGACACAGATATGAACGTATTCGCCCAATGTGTTTGCCTCTCAAGTCCCAAGGACACCGTCTGGAAGAACGCACCCCTGTGAAGGACAAACATTTGACCCTGAGCCACGGATGGCTCAGTAACCTCCGATGACTGCGCGTTGTCACGTGCACCTCCGTTAAATGGCGCAAAGCAACCGCAAGACACGTCATACTCTCTCAGTGGAAAACCTTCCTTTTCTGCCACGGGGTTTGATGTGGATTTCGATGGGGTTGTACAGTTTTCACGACTTAAAACCTTAGCTCTGCACACCCAGTTGCCCTTACAGTCGTTGATATCAAAAAACAACAACAAAGTAATAAGAACTAACTGACACTACCTGTAAATTAAAAGGAAAACTACAATGCACTAAGAAAACATCTGTGTTATACAAAACCTGAGAACTCAATAATATTACTTGTACCTATTAATTAAAGACCTGATTTATCCCTATAAAAAATTAGAATTTTCTGTACAGTGCTATATGAACAAAGCCAAGCGACTTTTAACCTTCTCATAAATAACTATTTATGAAAAGGCACGCAAAATTTCAACCGCCAAACGGCAGGAAATTGCGGTCGTGCTTTTGGTTTAGAAAAAATAGAATCATTCTCTTATTTGTTAATTCACAAAAAACATAAAATACCTTATTTGTGGCAATGTTAAATAACACATTTCAAATTAAAGATGACATATTTGATTTGTTGCAGATTACAAAAGCCCCACTCCCATTCCCAGTCCTATTATAATACTTAAGTAGCGTGTTTGAGGTCTGTTGATGTCCAGGTAACTGTCTGTGACAGCCACGCGCTATGTGAATGTATGCTTTTATAGACGTCTTCCATGTGACAATAAAGGGTAACACTGTCGGTTGTTTATTATTAAAAGATATATTCTCAAAAATACAAGAGTTGTTTCTCTCTAATCTCCTACAAATCCGCTGGACTGTAATCAAGTTGCCACAATTTTTGGCCTGCATATATTACAGTATACTGTATTGCACTTCACACTTCCATATAACTGGGAGAACCAACAGAAAAATGGACCCTTTTCACTTCAGACTTCATTCAGGTTTGTGTGGCTTCCTTGAATACAATGCAATATTTTTAACACTCAGCCAAGTGTCACGTCTAAACAAGACATTTTTTTCCAGCAGTTTTAGAATAAAAGGCAACATAAAACAGATGACCGTTCTGAGAGAACAAGCTACAAAAGTAAAACTTTGGGTTTAAGTTTATGTGAAACTGATTTAGTCAACAGAATAATGCTGCAATTCAAAGTCTAAGACACTACAATATTAAGAAAAAAAAAGGATGGGACACAACTGGATTGTACAGCTAAAATGATGTCTATCTGAGTGCAGTGAACATGGTCACAATAAAAAATAAAACCAACCAGACATTCTCATTCCTTGTACACAACACTATTAAAGAGCTTCAACAATTATGCTATGCAGATGAAGTACTTTTTCAAAAAGCACAGGAGTATCATTTTTGGTCCTCGGCCATTAGAACGAATATTACCGTTTCCTGCAAAAAGGTGTAACATTGACGTGTGGGAGGGAGATCTATGGATGCCAAGAGCAAGATTCGATGACCAGACTTGTTGAACTAATCGATAGGTTAATCTGCAGTGCAACTCCACAGCTTCACTTGCAAGCTTGCTAATTTAATTTTTTTGCCATTTATTATTATGGTCTCTTGGGACGTTATCATACCTACCGTCTATAAATAAGGACGACTAATGCCTCGCGAAGGTGTTATACAGTGCAGAAGCTTGCCGGTCAAGGCTTTCTCATTTTGTGATTATATTTTAACCTTATCCACAATTTTGAAACGACGTCAGTTGCGGCAGTGCTTCCTAACATCCGCGGTTCTATTTGATAAAATATTTGGCAACTATTTGATATATTGAGCACAGGAATAAGGTATAACAGTGTTTTTGTACTTGATGAAAACATGTATGGTACTTCTGGTCATTACGCCTAATTGTGATTATCATTACGATAATTTCTAAAACTTAACAGTTATAATCCAAAGTAGATATGCTTCTTTGATAAAATTTCAAACAAAAATTGCGATCTTTTCTTTTTCATGGAACACGATGTGTTACAATAAAAAGTAATGATATGTTTTTATAGGTCGCTACGCAGCAAGTCTAGACACGACATATTCTGAAGAGTCGACACAGTCTCTGTCTGTACTGTTTTATAAACGTACTGTATGCCTTCAGCAAACGGGATCTCCTCAGTTTTTCTGGGCATTTCTATCGCCGCACAGCTGTCATCATATTTACAGTGAAATGCTTTCAGCAAACTAAGCACCTTTGATTTACATTTTTAAATGCATGCTTTTAAATGATTTGTCCCTCTTTGTGCATTTCGTACAGCAGCTAAAAAAAAAAAGGAAAAAAGTAATACAAGGTTCAAATTTACAGTTCAGTTAAAAATGTCTTCATATTGTGATGTACATGCTCATCACTAAGCGTCTTCTTACCGCCCATCTGCCGAGAAAGCAGTCTCGTTTCCTTGATAGGCCACGTTACAGTTAAAAGGGGTTTTTCTTGCCATGCAAAAAATATCTCATTCACTACATCAGTGAGCCCCTTTTTTTCTCAGAAGACCTTTCCGTAGGTCTGTAGGCCTCCTCTCCACATTCCTCAGTCACATGCTGGTTTCACACGTAGGGGACAAGCTGCCGTCCCCTGGCCTTATGTGGATTTCTGGTGTAAATGTGTGGTTCTCCACTTTGTGTCCACTTTGGTTACTGTCGGGCTTCCCATCCCCAGCAGCGCCCTGCATGCAGTTCTGCACAGTAGGCTTTGGTGAGGATGGGCTGAGGCCTGGGCCAGCCTGTTGCATACGGCTCTTCTCCTCGTGGTTCTCCTGGAAGAAGCCTTGTCCTACTCCCTTCGAGGCCAGCTTCTCCTCCATGTCTGTACTGTTGTCATCATTCTCCCCCGGGATAGACTGGAGTGACACCTCTTCTGGGAACGGATCAAGCACCTCTGAGTCAGGACTGAGCAAAAGCTCTTCTGCCTCAGGGAAACTGTCTTCCAGCAAGGAGGTGCTCATATGCTTTGGGGTTGAGGTCATCAAGTCAGCCTTTGTCAGCAGTGGTGATCTGATGCTGGGTGGTGTTAGTGGAGTCTCACCGGGGGTTTCAGTGAAGTTCACTTTATACCCCTTGGTCTTCACAGGGTTGTTGCTTCTAATGGAGCTCCTGATGCTTTCAACATCTTTGGAAAAACTTTGATGGCCCTCCTTTGGAGACAAGGTGCCACAGTCTGGATCTAAGGAGACAAGCTCATACATGCATCCTTTCTGACCATCACCTGCTCTATTCCCTGATGGAGCCAACTGGCTAAGGTCAAGAGGTGGGGGGGCCCTTGGGTGTCGCCCCTGAAGATGCTCTCCTTCAGCAATGTCAGTTGTACAACTTGCAAAGCTGTCAACACTTGATAAGCTTCTGATGTCAGTAATTAATCTCTCCTTCTGTGGGGGGTTGGAGGCTGGAGGAACAACTTTCATTTCAAGCTCCACTTCTTGCTTCGGCTCTGGCTCTGCTGGTGGTGCAGCTGATGCATTGAGATTAGTAATTGACTGTGACTTTGTCATTTGGTTGTATATCTCCTCCAGCTTCTGAGCATTCAGGCGCTGTGGACTGGCACCGGGATTGTTGACGCGGTCTTGTAAGCCCCGTTGCACTGTCTCTGGAGACTTTTTGTCAAAGGATTTGAGGCTGGCATCAGACATGGTTCGCTGAGATGCTCCCCACCTGCTTGGTGACAAGTGGTTATCTAAGGAGCGCTTGTCTTCACCTTTGTCCACAACGACATCCATTAGTTCCATGCTACGAGCAAAGGCATCTTTCAGATTCATGGAGACAATGCTTCCATTTCTCTTGGCTCTTTCCAAGGCCTCTCTTCTCTTGATAGCTTTTTCCTGTCGCTTCTGCTCCTTGTAGAATTCAGAAAAGTTATTCACGATGATTGGTATCGGTAGGGCTATGACTAACACACCTGCAATGCAGCAAAGCCCGCCAACTATTTTGCCAAGCAGTGTTTGTGGGTAAATATCACCATAGCCTACAGTTGTCATGGTGATGGTAGCCCACCAGAACGAAGCAGGAATGCTTGTGAATTTGGTGGCATCTTCGTCCTTTTCTGCAAAGAACACTAAGCTTGAGAAGATCATGATGCCCATGGCTAAGAACAATATTAGCAATCCGAGTTCATTGTAGCTCCGTCTGAGGGTAAACCCGAGAGACTGAAGACCTGTGGAATGTCTGGCCAGCTTGAGAATCCTCAAAATTCTCATGATTCGGAAGATCTGGACAACCCGCCTCACGTTCTGAAACTGCAGCACACTTTTGTTGGACTCTGTCAAGAAAATGGTGACATAGTAGGGCAATATGGCTAATAAGTCAATGACATTGAGTGGACCTTTAAAGAACTTCCATTTGTTGGGTGAGGACAGGAAGCGCAACAGGTACTCCATTGTGAACCAGGCAATGCACACAGCTTCAACGTGTGCCAGCTGAGGATTGTCATTGGCCTGGCCAAACTCATCTGTCACCTGGAGCTCAGGTAAGGTATTCAGTGACAGTGCAATTGTAGAGAGAATAATGAACAAGATGGATATGATGGCCAACACCTGCAAAAAAAAAAAAAAAGGGAAAAAGTTATTTGGAGACTTGAATTTGTTTAATTCTGGATACAAAATACAAAAAAAAACTGATAACTGTTTGAGAAATTACAATGAAAAAAACTGCATTCTGTAATGAAAAATCTGAACTTCCTGTATGGCTGAGAAGATACAGTATAAAATGCTTAATATTTATAAATGATCAAAATATTATTTGCACTTATACACTATACATATTGTACATTCTGGGAACGCAAATGGCTTTGTCTGCAAATACTTTGCTGGGAAGTCTTTCCTTATACATCCTTAAAGTTTTCACTTCGACACTCGACATTAAACTACCATATTTTTTAGGTGTGTATCGGCCTTGTTTGATTTTTTGTTTACAGAAGCGCTTGATTTAATAAATACTTGGTGCGGTGACAGCTTTTCTGTAATGAAAACGTTAAATAAAATCATGGGCAGGAATCCCCCTGCATATGAACTCCAAGGAAGGGAGGTTAATGAAATGGATGGAAGGCATGGGTTTCGTAATACATTTTTGGTGGAAAGAGGTGTCCCAAACTGCCTGGATGTCTTTTCATCCCTTCTGACAAGTGGGCCCCATTACTTATCCTCATACTATACCATTCAAACTACGACTCACAACCCAGATCTGTGTTCCGCGCCCACATCTTTGACCAACTCCTGCCCAGCACCCCACCCAACCCAAAAAGTTGTTCATTGCACTGTGCAGAACATTAACTACACACTTTTAATTGTGCAACAGCGATAGCTCAAAGCTTTTTGTAGACATTGTGAGAAGGAAAAAAAAAATCTGTGACAAAATTTTTTTTTGTCCTTCTCCCTGGTGGAGAAATGTGATAACAGCATCATTTATTCCCCATTGTCCGCTAAGCTGGTGAAAGATGGCTGTTCCCTAAGTCGAGGCTTTTTGTAGTCACATGTAAGAGACATCTGCTGTGCTGTGCGTGTCTCATCCTAGGATCTGAGTCTTAATTCTCCGTGTGTAATCTCTCTGGAAAGTGATTGCAGAGGCACCAGCTTTTTATGTCAGGGTTGTTTGCTTAAGAGCAGACAGATTGACAGAGACCACCAAAAAACCAGGCATGGTTTTTAAATCAAGGAAATGCAGTCAAATATGATGTAATTTCAGACTTAGAGCAAGCAACAGATTAAGGGCTTTGTTTGTCAAAGAAAATTTCCTTGTACTTTTCTACAAACAAATATAGACTGAGTTGGTTCATAACTGTTTTTGAAATATGCTTAGTTTCTTTTTTCCTCAGTATTTATACAATATCAAATAAAATAATATTAAATAATGAAACATAACTGGAAAAATTCCATCAACTCATTATTGAGTCCTGGGTGACAACTGACATGATTTTTAAAGCAAGGAGGAAGGAAAGTGGTTTGCCATTGTCTTCTTCCAGTATATTTTTTTCCCCTCTTAGAGGGGTGCAGGTATGGAGGAGGGCATACAAACTGCTCCTCTCCCCCCCACACATTGAGCTAGACTTGAACCCCACATCAGGCAAGCAGCCCAGGAGCTACGAGGTACCAGTTTACCCTACTGCACCACCCCATCCCCCTATTAAACATAGTAATCTAATATAAATTATCTATATATTTGTAGTTACCATTTTCTTTTAAATGTCAGAAACAGGTGAAATTATTGTGTATTTGCACACTACCGTTACATTCCATAGTTTGTGGAGAGTCCACTAGAGAGTGGACAAGGATATAATTTAACATTGGCGATGGAGTAATACAATTTATTTGAATTAATAGCTTAGTAGAGAAGCTTTTATTTGTCCTTTCGGGTTTATTAGTGAACACCTTTGCATTTCATTTAAGTGATAAACTCCAAAGAGTGAAGTCTTCAAATTCGTTTCATATGTGATGTTTCACAATGGATGGAGCATCAATTAAATGCTTGGTGTCAAGGTGCCAGGTGTTCCACGTGGTTCGGTTCCAAGTAATTCTGGTAAAGAAGGAAGTGAAAAATATATGGGTTTATATTAATACGTTAAATGTGGCAGAAGTCATCTAAAGAAAGCACAGATATTGGAAATGTATAAAGGGAAAGCAGTGGCCCCTGGGTGCTTTGGACAGGAGTATTTGTTTGTGTGTGTTGTCTGCGAGACTTCACAAAGCGCTCAGTGTGTTCTGACCTTGACGGTACAAATGGAAGGAGGCCCATCCAGCATTCAATAAACCCTCCATCAAATGATGTCTATATTACCGCCCACACCTGCAGAGTCCAGAGCCAGAGCTGGCTGGAATGACACCCTCAAAACTGGCTCTCATAATGTAATGTTTTCTCTCTGCTCCTCACTGAACTAAAAAAAAGAAATAAAAAAAACATCAAGTTGAGAAAATATTTTCAGTGAGCAGCAGAAATGGATCATGTGGCAACCTGCTATGGTTGCTCTTAATGATGCCCTTTGTGGTCGCACTTTTACGCCGCATCAGAAAAAAACTCTTACCTCGCACAGAGAGTCTGTTCAAACAAAAGGAAATGGCAAAAGTATCAAGCAAAGTTGGCGGACTGAGTCTAAAACCCAGAAGGATACAACAAACCACAGTGGCATTCAGCTAGGTGGCGGGCTGGCATCTGCTCGACAGAAGTGTCTTTCTTGACCTCGCTTGAGGGTCATAACTGCAAACTTTGCGGTGTACGTTTTTGCTACCTTAAACTGACCCTCAGGAGACATTACTTCACTTTCAACCTTGGAAAGTCACATCCGCAGAATTTTGCACTTGACGTTTGGATTTTACTCTCTGCTCCAATATCAAGTTCATCTTGATGCATAAACTTATGGCTTGTACTAATTCAAGCTGCAGGACACCCATTTGTATTCATACAATGACTGCACCAAAGAAAATGTATCTTTATATTAAAAGGAAGAATCCCGCGCATGCATTTCATTTTATATTCTACTGCTAACATGCTGATATTGATATCGTCATATTTCTGCAGACCATTTGAAGGCGGTCTGCATTGACCTTCTTTAATTAACTGTGAGCCGAGTGGATAAGAGGATCAGTTATGGGGCCCGACTCTTGTGGCACCTGACTTCGGTGCGGTGCTGGCGGGTCACGGACCACTGGACAGGGTAGCCTAATCTCTGTGAGTGAAACGGAGTTGTATGCCCAGGAACTGACCTAGGAAAAGCCTGCTGGGTCATTAATGCTAATGGCAGAAGGCAGCCCCCATTCCTTCCGGCATGTTTTCCATTTAAGGGGCAGGAAGTCCGGAGGCAGCTGTGCCCCAATGACATCCTGGCCGTATAAATCAGTGTACACGGTCAACTTTTATGTACAAACTAATAGGCTTGTTTTTCCTTTCTTTTAATTGTAGCTTTTCATGTAGGACAAAGCCGAACAGGAAAAATCTTCCAACTGTCAAGAAAAAAAATCACAAATCCCTACACGAAAATAAAAGACGAGGAATCTTTCTTGTCATCTCGCAACAGTGACATTTGTCACACTAAACGCAAAAGCAGGGGACTTGACGGCACCTACTCTCGAGCCGTCAGGGAGAGGGTGACGGCAAAGGGGGTGAAAAAGCAGCCAGGCATTTTGTTTGACACACAGTTGGGCTCTGTTGCTGTGCAACACTTTGAAAAAAATAAAAAATAAAGTTTTGTTTCTTAAAAACACGGAAGGTTCAAGTACTGAATGTTTACAGAGCGCACGCTAAAATGAAGGCTGTGGAGATGGAGATGGGTAGCTATGAATATATTACGCCGCAAATTTTTTGGGGGTTTCATGCTCAACAGTCACCAAAAAATTATTAAACACACGGTCCGATCAGTGATCATAACCGCACCGCCCGTATGAAATAATATGCAAATCCAACTTGATGGGATAATTTATTTCAGCCACCTGTTCATCAACCCCAAATACTGGCTGGGCCCAAAATCCTCTGTGATTGATGTTGCTGCAGGAAATGCCACCATGGGTCAAATCTCCGGGGATCAGCATAGTGACAACTGGGCCCACAGATATATGGGAACTTGTCACATGTCCTGTCACCGCAAGCTTGTGGGCCAAGCTCCCTCTAAACGAAGTGTCGGCAGAGACGAGCCCTATGTCACAGCAGGCTCAAACCCAAAATTCGTTTTCTGGGGAAGAGAAGCGTCTCAAAGCAGGCGCTCTGTCTATCAGTCTTGTATCTCCATCGATTGCGTACACATCGCATTACAGAGGCTGCCAGGAGTAAGTGCTGCCAAACACATATCGATCAACTACTTTGTACGTTTTATGGGCTTGATGCACCTTGAAGTCATCCAGTTGGCCGACCGGCATCATCAAATTGTGCGGGATAAATTGAACTGTTTCTCAGGTATGATAATTTCTTGCCGCAGAATCAATTCCCACGATTATAGCTATGCTAATGAAAATTGTTTGTGCCCAGTATCTGTCCTCCCACCAGCCTGCAAGAGCTGCAAGCGTTTCTGCTACTCGAGAAGCCTCTGATATCATCGCGTCGTGCTGATTTGGTCCAGAGGTCTCAATGAAACACTGCTGCGTAGGCAACAGACTGCCAGAGGCAACAACTCTTTCTTTTTCCAAACAGTAGGGACAACGAAAAGTGACCAGGCATCCTCGTGCATTTCTGCGATCGTGGGAACTTCCTGATTTGGAAGACTATGCAGTTTTAAATTTGTGCATAAAAATGTCAGATCTCAACATGTTTGTTGCCATTTTAAGCCACTGTTGTTTCAGACTGCACTGTAGCACTAAATAATTTCACCGTGCCAGACAACAGGACCCGAAGTTTACGTTCCCAGAGCTGTTCAGTTGTGATACTGCTATTTTCAGTATTGCCCTGAGGTTCTTCTTCCACATCCTTGTTCCAAAACATCTGTCTCCTCCATCCAGCCTGACATGGTATTTATGCCCTTGTCAGCCTCACACACAGACTGGTACAAGCATCCCACGTCCACTATTTGAGGCCCATACATGGTCAAATTATTACTTTTCTCCACACAATTGAGAGCATATGGCAGCTTTACATTTTTACTGCCTTTCTAACCTTGCTTGAGTCTGCAGTGGCCACACTGGGAGCAGAGCCACACCAGCATATTCTCTCCATTGCCTCGGCCTCGGTCAGCCACGGTTACGGGTCATTACAACCCAAATGCTTGAGTGACTGCGGCTTGCGTCCCTACTTTTCATTTATTCAACAGCAACAAGGCAAGCACTACACTGTCCGTTTGGGACTCCATTGGTTGTGCAGTTGATTCATGCATGGCTACTTAAGTAAAAAAAAAAAAAAAAATCTTTATAAATATAATTAAGCTTTATCTGGAATAATTATAGCATATATTATGCTTTGGGGAAAAAAAACTATTAGTTTTTCCACGAAAATAAATTAAAATAAATAGAAGAAATTATACTATGAGCAATACATCCCAGTTACCTTGTTCTGACATACAATATAATATTTGGGCTATGATATAGCAAAATTCCAGCTAATTACTGCGACGGAATCTATTAGTGTGTTTTATATTGTATTATTAGCAATGATCTGCTTCATTTGTTGTGACAATTGCAATTTTCACTCGCAGTTTTTATTGAAGATTACAATGGAGTTCCAAAGCTGAAAGTTACCTTCCGAGAAAGCACCTTCTAATAAAGATAAATAGTGATAATGAAATCAATAATAATGCTGCTGGTAAGAAAATATCCAGATCTGCCCAGTTATCGCATTTCCCACAGCAGAAGGAACTCCTTTTTCAACCAGTAAAATTATTTCACATTGTATGTATAAGAGATGGCTTCTATTGCTTAATCGCAATATATTTAGATATCATGTCGAAATGCAATATAGTTACAGTTATCAGTGTCCACTGCCGTCCAGTATTGGCTCCAGATTTTGTAAGCAGGTATCTTACTCGCAAATAAAGTGCTTATTGCACAGGATACTTCTAATAAGAATGCATTATTTGCAAATTTAACCTTAAAAAATCACTACTTTCTCCCAAGTGTATGTTGCCGCCCTGTGCGAGAGCCAGCAGTAAATGTACCTCCTGCAAACTTAATGACTTTGTGTGGATGAAACAAAGCCAGAGTAGAAAGGGACCTCTGGGTTCTCTTTCTGCTGGGTGCAAGTTGGGGATTGAGTCATAGACATCTCCTCCCCATAAATTTAACAGGATACACCATGTTTTATGATCCCACAAATTTCTGGGCCTTTGTGGCAGTGCTGATATTATTGTCATTATTTTTACTGCATGCTTTCTCTGAACTTTTTCTTTCCTCCAAGTGCTGGAGTGAGGAGCTGCAGTATGGTGTGCGCCAGTGGCCCACAGTGCTTTAATTCAGCTGTTCTGGAAGAACACACAGGCGTGCTGTTTCTCACACTCCCTGGTAGGTTGGCGGCAGTTGAGTTACAGGCACCGGTTGTGTTTTCTACAGAGCCATAAAAGTTGAATGTAAAAGAAGGCAAAGCCCCCTCCTCTGAACTTCGCTGTGTGCCGCATGGAGAAAAATGCCCGTGGTTAAACATTGACAGCCTGTGCCACGCCAGTGCTGTTTGCCTGTGGTTTGGGGAATCCCACAATGCCGCTCGTAACCAAAGGTTGGCAGATGTGGTTTTGGCTCAGCTTGCTGCCAGATGGTTGGTGACAAGTGCAAATTAGGTTGACAGTGAACAGGCAGGATTTTCAGGGCATTTTGGAAAGACTCCTTGCATAGGCTGCAGCTGCTTCTCACTGACTTCTCTTAGGAGTTGTGTGTTGGTTTTATGCCCTGCTGAGCAGGAGGGCGAGCCATTCTGAAGTCTACTTAGGAAACCAGAATTCTGCACAACAAGCTAAATTAACACTCTGATCTATTTTCACCTATTTAGGATGAAACTGTGTGTGTGTGTGTGTGTGTGTGTGTGTGTGTGTGTGTGTGTGTGTGTGTGTGTGTATATATATATGTACATGGCATCATATATGTACAGTATGTATATGGTGTATACTGCATATACAGGGTGTATTATTACTTGTGGGATCGAGTGTATCTCACACTATATTTTCAGGAAACGCTCTGGATCACCGCAACCCTGCACTGGACAAAAAAGTTATTTTATAACAGTTTTATACAGAAGTATGCTTCAGTATTCTCCTCAACACTGCAAACACTGCTGGAACTCAAAACAGAGTAATCAGAATTATTGTGGACCTCTCCTTGCGATCGTGGCTCTCAGGGTTAAATCTGTCTCTGCCTTGGAATACGAGGCCCAGTTCACGACACCATCTACAGCTGTGTGGGCTGATGGGATATGAAAGGGACTTTAATGAATAACAAATTCACACCCACTCCTGGCGACAACTTCCGTTACCGTTTTGCTCTCGGTAAATTCTGCTTGCTAGCTGATGCCGCTATGCTTTGCATAAAGCCTTCCAGAGATGGATGGAAAGATACTGAAATGGAAGCCGTGCCGAAATGTACAGTAGATGAGCCTGCAGCATGAGTTTCAAGTATTAGCCACCTCGGTTTCCACCAGTCGTGCTCTTCTCCTTTTTCAAATACAAAAACAAATAAAAAATACAAACAAAAGATCGTTTGCATACTGCTTTCTCTTGGGGGAAAGTTATTATAACCTATTTCACATATACAATACAGATGGACTTTCTCAGTATTATTATGCAAAATGCACAATAATAACAGCAGCAATAATAATAATAATAATAATAATAACAATAATAATAATAATAATAAAATCACATACATCATCATCATCATCGTCATCATCATCAAAAAGCAGTAAATAACAGCAATAATAAAGTCCAGAATATGCTATGAAAACATACAGTACGTCAGATTATAAAGAATTATTTTCAAGACTATGGGCACTAAAAGGACCTAGAAAAACTATATTTTCTCATAATTCCAACTTCAATGTATGTCTATAATGGCAGAAAACAGACAAACTGTGTAAGGAAACATTTCTGGAAGCGTGTGGACCAAGGACCGGGATAGACATGGCAGGGAATGAGCACAAAAGCATCACGGCAACTTTTTTTTTTTTTTTTTAATAAACACAACAACCTATTTTTTCTGTGACTGAACCGAAAGCTGCACACGTAGCTGGGCGTCCACTGCAAGAAACACAAACAGCAACAACCTTGAAAACAAAGGAGGTGGTGCTGGGCAGGCGGGGTTTGCTGGTTTAATAATAGACATCGGGATATTTCTGCGCTGACTTAGAGAAAGGGTCGCACCGACAGATGAGTCAGGGAAGACTAACAGAAGTGGTGCCATGTCACACAATGAGCAATTTGTTTTAGCCTGAGATTTCAACCTTGATGAAAATGAACTAGCAACCTTTTCCAATCAAGAATATTGATGTGGGCATATTTTTAGACTTGGGGAAGAAGCCTGAGCAGCAGCAGGACAAAATTAGAAACCTAAAGCTTTAACCATATAATGCAATATTTTCCAGAATTTTGACAGCAGATCTATAGCCACAGTAAATAAAGCACAGTCAGCATTAAAAATACCAGTGTGGTTTAAATATAATTCATAATACCCTATTAAATATTGAATGCTGCTCGATAGTGTCGGTTCTTAAAGTTACAAGGAGCATCAGTGAAGGAGATGTGATCTGTCATCAATTTTTTTAAAACTTTGCTAAACTGCATCTTCATGGACAAAGAGTCTGATTAAAGTGTAGGAACTGGACAAGTGGAGTTACCTCCATATCATCTCTGCCAGGTTCCTGACATTATGACTTCTTGTTGTTCCCACCTATTTTCAGCTTCCAAACCCAACGACGTGACATTTATGATGAAGCTGTCGCAGGAGAAAACAGGGTATAAAGTGGCTGCAAATGGAAAGATGTCCTCTGGAATTGTCTCACTGCCTTAGACGGCAACTGGGAGGTGGATGAAGACAAAGCATGTGGTGCTCATAGAAGTTCATACTCTGCATTAAAAGAGTACCTTTTTATTTATTGGCTTGAAGTAATTTATTTGAATTGCTCCAGGAGGGCACTTCATACGTTAAAAAAAAAAAACAAAAAAAAAAAAACAAATCTGAAGGTAGCTTTACATTAGCCAGTCAGTTCTTGGTCCTGATGTAGTGGAATAAACTCCCACTCTCCGTCAGAAGTCCTGAATCCCATCTGTTTTGGATCTTTCCAGCTTCACAATTTAGGATTTCATCAGCCACCATTTTTATCTGCAAATCTTTCAACTTGTGCACCAATTGAAGAACTTGAAATTTAAAAAAAAAAGAAAAAAAAAGAAAAGAAGCCATGGACTCTTTCCACCTGTGTTGAGGATTTAAAGGGTCTTGTGTCTGCAATGGCCTATTTCCTTGTAAGACCCTGCCACCAGCCCACCCTTCAGTTCAATTAAAAATAGAGATACAACACAGTATAGCCCTGTGAACAACTCTGAACAATTTAGTGTTACATCCAAATAGCAGTCACCACAGATGGGTTTTAAAACTGGCAAAATTCTCATTCTTATTTTGGAGCAAAACAGTAAAATATGATACAGCAATTTGGCACTTAGCTGATGCTGTTGTCCAGAGTAAAATACAATACTTAAAAACACTATTTACCAACTGCAAAACGACAGCACCCACATGCAATATTGTCACCAGTTTATCCGAAGCACCTGTCTGTGGGAGGAAACCAGAGCACCAACAAAAAATCCTGTGAACATGGGGAGAGCATGCAGACTCAACACAGAATAAACTTGGAACCCACAGCCCTGAGATTACAGGCACCATCAGCACCCCCGGTGATGCCCAAAAAGGAATGTGAAAGCACGAAAATGTAGACTCTCCTTAAAAATGAAAAGTAATTAAAATGTTAACATTTTCCTTTTAGATCCGAAAGACAAGCGAAGGCCCTTCCATAGCGAAGGCCAATACCTAGACAAACCCATACTTTAGTGTCTGCCTAGATTGTGTTGATTTTTTTTTCCCACCTCTTCTTTTTCTTCCACTGCCTTTGTCCGAGTGCCACATTTCCCTGTCATTTTGCGTAACCTTGGATGTGCATTTAACCCCTACACAGGCTGCCAGGTGCACAAGGAGGCTGGTTCCTCTACGAATGAATCTTTGCATCTTCCGAGCAACACGAGGCGCAGACTGAAGCCTGATCTTATGAAGCCGTTTCATTTCCTCCTGCCTTTTACAAACAAACACACGCCTGCTTTGAGCCCATTCGGTGATGCGTATTCTTGGACATCTCGAATACAGGGGGAGTGTGTGTGGGAGCAGTTGCTGCTGTCTGTAATGTCAGTTGCTGGGGGAGGGTTAATGTTTCCAACCCCCAAATTGGAGGTGAAATTAGTGTTTCCAGGCCCCTCATTTCCTGAAACCCTGAAAATGTCAAGAACATTAATGTGCGCTCAAGAAAGTTGCAATTAAGACATAAGAACGTGTACAAATGTCCTTTGGCTGCTGTTCAAACACTATTAGGACGTAAACCTCAGATCATTTCTGTGGCCGCCGACTGAAAGCGGTGTCGTCTTTAAATTGGGATTTTTATGTTGAGTTATAGTCGGAGCCTTTGGGGACCTGGATCGTAGTTGCGCGTTTAGTTGAGGACAGGACCTCGCACTGCTGACAGCTTTAAATAGTCCCCCCTCAAACTTTGTGAAATTACGGGACCGCAGTACTTGTCATTTGTAGAACAGGTTCTCTACCATCCGCCAAAATTTAAATCGGAGAAAGAAAATGTCATGTGCTTTGAGTAAACTCAGTTTTACGCTGCCGTTATTTTCTGCTTTCGTCTTCATTCGGTGGATTTGCAAACCCTGAAGCCCCCAGCTTGATGGCTTCCTTGGCTGCAGGTGTCAAGGAATCATCGCACACTCCAGTGACTATTGTCATCTCAAGGTGGGCAAATGTCACTGAAGTAGAATGGACTCCTTTCACCCTCAGAGCATCATCTGGGTGAGTCATTCTGCACACGGAACAAATAGAGAAAGGTGCCACCCATGAATCCATTTAAAAGGCAATAATTTGACTCCTGGTCGCAGAGAGTTTGGGGTGGACAGCCGAGGGAGGTCGCATATCTTTGAAATGCAATCCTTCCAGTTTTTGCACCAAATGCCAGGGAGGGCACGACTGTACCATTTGTGTGCTTTCTTCACCTAATGCCACCTGTGGAGCAACTCTTCTTCCTAGTTGAAGACTGCCAGTACAGTTATGATGCTGAGGGAGTTCACAGACAGTCCCTCCTACAGAAACCCTTTGTCCTCACAAAGCCATATCCAGAGTTTCATTCCTCTGTGAAGTCACTTATGAGTCGACATTAATATGGCTGATTTCTGTAGGTGCTGTACTACACGAATAGAAGAAGTCATGTGCTGCATAAAAATGTGTCGGTCAATGACAGACCACATATACAACGGTGGTTTGCAGCCAAGGAGCAATAGGCTGTACCATATAAAAGTCAAAATGGAGGTGACTTACACTCTATGATGTTCGCACAATGACAAAATCGTCCAACGACGCATTTCTCAGAATGCATCCCCATTGTTAAGCGACACATACCTGTATTATTATTGTGACACATTATTATTAATTCATTTGTCTGACTCTTTTCTCAAAACCAACCGACCCTATTTAACTTACACTAACTATACAAATCTATAGAATTGCACAATAAGCTACATGCAGTGATTTAACCATTTATTCTGATGTTTGCAATGGCAGAAGAAGGAATTAAAACCTAGGTCCTATGATTAGAAAGCGATGGCTTCCACTGCTACACTCCATACTGGCCCATATGCAGATTGAGACATGGTAACAATTGCTCACCCTTTATTGTTGACTTGCAGGAGATCTTACACTGCTAACACTTTCTTCTGTCCCTCATACAATTCTATGAAGCCTGAAAAAGCTTTCAACTGACAAATTTACAATGTCAACTGGACCAGCAGACGTTCACTGTTACCACCAGGGGGCGCCCTTACACCCAGTGACATAGCAGCAGGGCTAGGAAGGGCCTGCGAGCCGTATCTCCAACACTGGCCCGGCCTACCTCTCCTGCAGCATTTGTGTTTTTAATCGTGAACACTTGCTTGATAATTAGGGAAGGATAGGTTAGCAGATAAGGATAAATTATTAGAAATGACAAAAGACACTTAACTGAAACAGTATACAGTTTGTAAAATATATAGAAGATATTAAAGGGAAAGTAAAACACTAAACTTGCTGCATTACGATAACCAAATATTCTGTGGACCGAAAATGACAGCAGGGCCCCTACAGATGGAGTATTAATACAGTTGGTAAGCAATTCGATGAGCAACGAGGTCCAGTTGGCAGGAGCAGTTTCCCCAGCTGGTTCCAAAATGGGAGAGATTTGCTTTCTTTGCGCCTTCCTCCCGAGTGCTCAGTTTCCATTGTAGCTCCCGCTCTAACGCTGACCCGACGACACAATGGGCTGTGAAGGAAAACCTTGGGGACCGCTGTGTCCTTGATGGTGTGTATGTGGTGTCCATGGCAACAGAGGAACGAATTCCCCATTCACGACTGTGTTCAAAATAAAATCAGCAGTGTGAAGTGCTCCTCTTTGCGGGAAGAACATGATGGGTTTTATCTGGAAGTGCAAAAAGGTCCTTTGATTGATCCTTTGTTCGGGGTTGTTTTTTTTTCCACGTAGACACCGGCGAGCTGTTGAAAAAACCCTTTCTACAATCTTCACTAATTTGCATGGCTTAAAGCACAGTATATCATTTCAAGATAAGACACGGCTATGTGCATTTACGTCTATGTTTTAAACTGTTACCGACAAAAAAATAACCAAACACAACTGGAAGTCTGACCTTTTGAACCTTAATCTTTTCATTTACTGCTACAAGGATGCCTACTTTTACTAAGTGTAAGTCTCTGCATATAAGTGATTCAGAAAGAATTTCCAAGACAGATGAGAAACACGTCTAGCGGCACACGCGACACCTTGCACGGAAGTTCAGATGATTTGGGGGGGAAAAAGAAAAAAAAAAAATGTTTGAATTCTCCATGGTAATTTCCATCGCAAATACGAGGGCAAGGAGACGTTCGTTGCCATGGCTTACAGAGACGCTTATGGAAGGACCTGCCCTTGAGAGGGGGAGGCCGGGCCGTCCTTCCGCCTCATAGGAGATTTACTGTAATTAGCACAAATTAATACGAGGACACCAGGGGATTTGTAAACCTCATGGAGGGTACGCGCAGCGCGGAAAGCACTCCGTAGCAGAGTTCAAAAGGCGCAGTGTGTCAGCGGCGGCCTCGGACCGGGAAGGCTGCACATTCTCTCGTTGCCTGTGAACCCTGGGTAGGCAGTCGGCGTGGCCTATTGCCCAGTCCTGGCTGCTGCTTTTGCACAACACTCTTCGGCATAAGCAAAGTATAGCGTCTCCCTGCGGTGCTCAGCACTGACCTGCTCTGGGGAGTATCAGATTTTCCCCTAGCGAGGAAAGAATGAGCAACCGCTTATAACCTCTCTATATCCTTGCTATAGATAGAAAGCAAATCCTATTATAATTATCCTGAAATGTCCTCAAGACAGAACGGACAGTCAAACTGCCTCCTCGGCCTGCTCACCTCTGGCACTGAGGGTACAGAGAGGCTGCGTGAAAGGCTGTCACGCCAGACTCCCGCTTGGGGGTAGTTTGTCTGCCCTCTGGCCTCAGCGTGGCACTGTAGTGCCAATTTGGTTACGCCTGTCAAGGTTGCTCCCCCTTAAAGGCTGACGCGAAGCATTGCACCTGAGAGGAGGGCTGGGAGCAGGGGATGAGTACAAGTTCCTCTCATGGGGTGTCACGGGAAAGGATGGAGGATGGTGGGAAGTGACATCTGAAAGGCCACAGACCTACAACACTCGCTGCCAGGTCCTCGCAAACACACTACCCTACACCTAAGAGCAGACGGGGATTTTACTAATTCTCCAAGGCAAGTGTGCATCGAACAGGCGAAAGGAGGGGCACAGCTGCTTGCTCCTCATCTACTTCTTGAAAAATGCGAGTTGCCTGAAACACAACTTGGCGTAATTACTTCTTGACAAATAAGGTTATTTGCTACCTGAAGTAAAAAGTCTGTGAAGTTCATTTAGTCAAATAATTCTTTTGTAAACTGCATATTATTTTTCAACTTATGCCAGCCAAGTTTGCATCTGTTCTTGTCTGAAGAGCTATTTTGGCACAAAATAATAATTACAATACAACGCTGACAAAGACTGGTTCATGCCTTTGATATTTTTATATTCACATTGACTGTAAGATTGAAAAGAATCCCTAGAGTAAAAAGCTGGCTTGATTTATTTGTATTTACTGGTATTTTAATTCAGCAACACAAGAACTTAATAGTCTTACCCCAGTAAACAATGTGCCATTTTTTGTGTTCCTATTAAAAAAGCATCCTTATGTAAAACACTAAGTGCCGAGTATCACCTGCCGTGAACTCTGAGAGCACAAATACTGAACGCATTCAGGCTTTTTGATTTCACGGCAGTCCTTTCGTGTAATACATCTAGCATCGCATTTAAAGTTTTCTTCCTGGCCAACTAGCAACCATGCTAAATACACTGTCATTTTTAAAGGAAACTTGTCAATGCTTTCTTGCAATAAAGTCACAAATGCCCATGATCATGTGCAAAGGAACTCAATTCACGCTCATTCGGAGGAGCTCCTGTCAGGCATTGCTTGGTGTGTGACACTGAACCACAACACTCGCACCTGGGGAGCCATGTTTGGTCAAACCAAAGTCTAAAAGAGCAGAGTCAGGCTCACGAGACCTGACTGTCTCTGTCCTGAACATACATATGCCTCTGTGAGCTATTTTTATGTCTATGGCCCTGCCTGTCTTCCACCATGACGTCCAGGTATTAAACCTTGGATCTCTTTTGCTTGCACAGTGTGGGGCTCAATGTGACACCAATGGCATGCCAGTCCACAACCATTTAAAAGCTCAACAATCAGAATTAATTTTCTACCAAAATAATTTGTGAATTTATATTTTACAGTTCATTAACCTGCAGTTTAGGTTAAATTCATTTCCATCCTCACTTGAACCGGCAACCTGAGAGATGTTTTGAGCTTTGGTTACTCTGGAAAATAGCACTGTGTGGGGGGCGGTATGGGCCACAGGTCTTGGTCCGTGGGATCACAGTCGTTCAGGCTACCTACCCCCAGGCCTAGGACACAACAGCATGCTAATTCTCTAAAACATTTTGTCAGGCGCACTACAGCAAGTGACCAATGAGCAGCACACTTAAAATTCCTTTTATGACTCCAAAAAAGTCCTGGAATCCACTCAGGAAATATATCGGCTTGAGCTGCTTGACTTGGCATATAGTTATTCTAACTCAGAATACAGTTTAGCATCAAAGGGAGAGCTTATTAAAGGTTTGATTTTAAGAAATAATTACGCTATTGACAAAACTATCACATATTTATTAACGTGTTAATCACATGGACTTTACCGTGTGGTCCATTAGACAGATATACAAAGCAATGTCACTAGCAAGCGTTTACTGTAAAATAAAATGAAACACTACAATTAATAGACTATGCAGCCAACACATCAGAGCCAAAACAGACTTTGTCTGCATGAGGCTCATGGGACTTCTGTTCTAAAATGTGAAGTTTCTCAAGTGCTGCAAAAATACTTTTTCATGGGAGGAGCTGAAGGAGTGATAATCTGAAGGTTCTTAAAGGTTCTTATGTCTTTGGCCCATGTTTTACCCACACAAAATTACCATGACAAGGCAGCAAAGTCACTTCCTGGCCCCCACCCTTGCCATTTCAGCACTGGGACAAGAATCTGCTTATGTGACACGAGGAGGATCAGAAAATAGCCCTGGCTCCAGCCTTTGGTACCTAGTGTTAGAGTTGTCCAAGGCATGTTGGGATGACAGCACTGTCTCTGTGTGGGCGCACACGCCAGCAACAGACGCCTGCGGAGGGGCTGCCCCTATCGGATGTGCAGGCCAACGCATTCCTATCGGGTTAGCCGGAAAAACATAAACCAGCGGCCCGGGAAAGGAGCAGTCCTGCAGCAGGTGCTTCTGGATCGGCAGTGACTTTAACCTTGGCACCCCTATTACCGACCCACCCAGCACCTCTGACATTCCCCTCATCTCTACAGAATGAAAACAGCTTGATCTGAGCAGGCCCTGTCCACCATGCTTCACAGACAAAATGAAACAGACATGTATTCACAAGTATCTTGTCAAACCCCTCATATGCAAGAAGAATAAATGCAAGCAATTTTACATGTACTGTATATGCCAGTATTACCAAAGGTATTTTTTTGCCAAACTGTACAAAAGATGGAAACCAGTCAATTTTTATGGCATGTATGTTTCAGTGCAAATGGCATACTGCTCTACAATTGCATTTTATGGAGGAAAAAAGCAGACAGTTGTCAGGGTAGATTTCTAACAGCTTACTTTCTGTGGTGACAGCACATATAGACACAATAAAAGCCCTCAACAGGGACATCCATGTGTACCTGGCAGAACAATGCACAGGTAGTGTGTTACATTTTAGTACCGGTACAGCGTTGAACAGCACTGTCGTTCTAATACACACGTAGATGATGCTTAGGTGACAGCTGCAGTATCATTACGATATCTTTGGCAGAGTAGGCGTGTAAGTCGAATCTAAATGCACTTTCCTGAACGGAACCAGAAATAATAGCACGTTCACCTTTCTTTGGTCCAGTCGTTACACTTGCATTATTAACTTCACAATGTGGCAGATTATGAAATCTCTTCTTTGTGGTCAGCTGTTAGTCTCCTCTTATTTAAAGGGAATGTATTTACATTACTCTAAGATATTGGAAGAAAGCTGGAACGACTGAAGCAAAGTTATTAAAATAAGCCACGACATCATTACTACCATGACCGACTCTCATTTGGTGCCATGTCCCTCCTTCTTTGCCATATGTATCATCTAGAGGGTTAACTGTCCTGAACTGAAACATTTTGATGTTTGTTTCCCTACCCGGTGTATATTTTACACCAGAGTGTGATTTGCTTAAAGAGTAACACACAGTCCAGCTGTCCTTCTTTTCCAAGGAAAGTGTGATGGATAGGTAGGTTTCGTGAGGCTGACAGTCAGGTGTGCATGTTTAATAGGGCATTTCAGCATTTGGTGATGGGATCCCTAAAAATCAGACAGGTTGGGAAACCCCCATCTTACCCCCCGCCGCCTCATTTCTTCCGAGCCAGATGGCTGTGGATGGTGCCTGGCAGCTCGAGGTCGACTTCCATGCACTGACCTGCTCAGTGTGGGGGGGTTCACTTGTATTCTTTCACATATGTCTGTAAGGGAAGTGTTGCCATACCTGCTTGTCCATGTGTAATCTTTTTAATTCCCTCTGCATTTGCCATCCGCTCACATTTTCATATAGTTGTCCTGCGCTGAGATAAACTCAGCTATTATTAGCAAATATGTAAATTCTCTTTAAAGTGTGAATTTGGTGGTGGCGCTGCAGATTCTACAATATTATATGTGCAATCTAATAAATGTTGCAAGGTGTATAATATAGCATTCTGCCAACAAGTATTTGTGAAATGGCCAAAATACTTCTGACAAGGGCACCTAATGCCCAAAAGAAAAAAAAAAATACATTTTGGTATTTTCAGTGTGTTTTAAATAAACATTATGTTTAAAAATAGGTGCGCAAGGTTTAGGTCAACAGCAGTTTTACTGCGACCCAACTGCACCATCACCACCCGCCTTGATCATCAGTGCGAGAAAACACCTTAGGGACAGGAGAAGGAGGAAAGCCGCTCGATGTTCCCAAAATAGTGTTAGCATTACATTTGCTAAAGAGATCGAAGTAATCCACTATGGGTATTTGCCATCAGAGACAAAGGCGGCCATTGATTCATGCCTCCCAGGTTCTCTTCTTGCCATCTTGCAGGGCTTTTCAAAAACAGGCATGCGCCATGAAAGTGCTTAAAAAGGCAAACAGGAGAGAGTGAAGGACCTAACCTTTTGCAACTGTGCAAGTTGGAACAAAAGATATTTTGGTGAGTGTGGGCAGCAAGGGCACACAGCTCCAGAAGGTGATCTTGCCAGATTCCCACACTGAAAACTGTCATTTGTGCTCCGGCCAGGAGATGGAAATAAACTCAGCTTTTGGGGCGCTGTCAAAAAACCGAAGGGCTTGCGTTCGATTCCAAGCGAGCCGCCCCCTCACCATCGGGGAAGGTAGGACTCAAACAGCTGTTGTATAGACAGGACGGTGCTGGCTTGAGCTCACAACACTGCGGAAGAGACTTCTGTCAGCCAAAATCAATGAGAAGAGGGCTGGCACTATGTGTTGACCATGGCTGCCTGAGCAGGGCCAAACTGTACAGGTTAGCCTGGTGATGGGTACTTCTGTCAATACGGTGAGATGAAACTTCACCCACCAAACTTATCACTGTGACAGAGGATTGGGACAACATTAATATAAAATATTTTATGCTGGACAGAGAAGGAAGGACACAGAGTGGGGGATGCACAGGGTAGGAAGGAAGAGTGCGCTCCAAAGGGATTAAATTGCTGTACTTATCACTGGGTCTGTACAAATGTGGTTACTTGAGCAGTGACCTGAACGGGGGGAGATTTCCTGTGTCCTGTGACTACAACAAGTGTGCACGCATACAGGAAGCCGAGGAAACCGAGGAGAGCTCATTATGCCAGCACTTCTGGGATTATGAGGCTTTTCCGACCTGCGTTTTGAAAAAAGCTCTCATTTTCTTTGGCATCAATACCAGTCATTTCTGTTGCTAAGTATATAGTCGTTGCTAAAATCATTGCTAAATATGTACAAAAAAAAAAAAAAAGCAAAAAACCAAACAAAAAAACATCATAAATAAATGGATGTTACACTCATTGATTTACAAATTGCATTTGAAATGAGGAGTGACTGGAAAAACAGGACCTGAGTCACTACTACCGAGAAGTACTGCTGTGTCAGTCTGTGTTCTTACAAAGAACCGAATGTGAGCGGAGGAAATTCCTTGTACAGAACGTTAGTACCCGATTAGAAATCAGTGCAGCAGTGTTAAGCATTTCTTTCAACAAATACTTCATTCTGCAAGGCGGTAAAGCTAAGACAAACAAAGTTTTACCTAATTTATTCACTAGTAGCAGGGTAAACGGTCACCAGCAAGACAGGATTGTCCTGTTGTAAAAAGACAGACCACAACAACGACAGGGGAACACTTTGCTGGCAGCAAAGCATTTCCGTTTCCAAAATGTCGTGCACCAAATACAGAAGCACAGCTAAAGGCACAACTGCTTATTGCACAGAGAGAAGTCAACCTCCCTAGAATTTCTATGATGAATTAAACTGGCAACCATTGCAGCCGATCCTTGAAAATAAAAGATGTAGAGTGAGCCATGCAAACAGATGCACTTGGTCTTAGTAGCTCAGTTTCTTCATATTTTAGCCTTTAAATAAAAAATATGCCTATTTAGTAAACATCTGCATCAGCAGGTTTTGTGAAAAATCAGCCTCGGTGCTTCCTAATCATCTGTAAGGCAATGAAATAAAAGGACTCAACTCAAACGCCAAATGAGCAAAAATAAATTCTGTTATGTTTTAGCACATCTGCAGCCTTTTAAATATTGAAATATTTTTGTATGGATGTGGAATTATGTCCAATAAGCAGTCTTCAACCAACTGTCAAAATTGTCAGGGGAACAAATTTGGTTCCGGAAGATGGCCGAGATTTATTGGTAAGGTCACGCAGTAACGTTGGAAGCATTAAAGCGACAATGCAAGAATTCAGATGGTCCTTTTATCTCCAATAAACCACCCTGTACAGCCGATTTAATGCTCTCAGAGCTGACCAAACACCATTGATTTTACTGTCTGTAATTCAGCACAAGAACAATGACATGTGAAAAGGCCTCTAGTTGTTGACAGGAGTAGTGTTCTATTTATCCATCTAGAGAACATTACAACATGTACTAAGCACGCAGTGTGAAGAACCGGTGAGCATGACAGTACCGCAAACGGATGGGGAAAGGGAACAGTTGCTGCGGCAGACCTGATGTGCTGTGCCTAGCGTGAGAAACACGCGTTACAAGTGGGAACATTTCTGCAGCAGAGCTGTTTTTTGTTTTTGAGGAAAGTGGAGCGACTGCACCTCAGAGAGCGTGCGGAGGGGAAGCGTGCGCCTGTTACTGTGGGAGACAACAGATGCCTTGCGCCTCCTGCAGCACCACCACTTGTGGGTGGAATCATCCCCTTCCTTAACTCAGGAGGAAACATCCACCCCTGCTGCACCATCTCCCTGACACCCACACACACACAAACACACACACACACACACACACACACACACACACACGCCCGCACAAATGCACACACGCTAAGAGCAAAGGCCTTTGTCTACTTCTGCCAGTGCTCAAATTATGTAATGCATCCGCGATGGGAAGATTGCAGCCTTTCATTTGCTTTGCTGCACTGTTTCCTGGGAAGCCCTAATTAGTGTCAAGACCAAATTTGTTGCTGCTAACAAGCCGGCAAACTGCAGCAGAAAGACAAAAAATAAAGTTCCGGGAAGATACAAATGCTTGGGAGATACAAGAGCACAAAATTATGTTCTTAAACTGAATTACAAATTAGGGACAACCAAAGGAGCCCTTTAACCCAAAATTAAAAAAAGAAAAAAAAAAATTGTTAAAAAATACATTTAAAATTTAAACCCTGCTCCCAATTCATGGAGTAAAGTCACAAGCTTTTGAAACAAATTCCTCAAAGAGTGTATGGCTGCTGCATTCATGATATGTATATAACTTCTTATGGGTTTCTGAAGTGAGCGGTACTTACTAAAATGCTGAATCGCCACAAATCTGTAAGAAACTACAGTAAGCTCACAAAACATACAAAAGCTCTTTACGAAAAAAGTTTTCTATTTCCATATTTTTTTTTGAGCCCTCCTAAGATCCTTCAAGAAAGTGTTACACCAGCATTATAAACTCACCATTCTAATATTTCAGTCAGGCACACCACAAAACACTGAAGAACAAACAGCATAAACATTTCCTTTACTTAAGTCAGCCTGGCCAAGTTCAGCCAAAACTTCTCTTTGTACAGCTTTGCTTATTAAGCCACACACTTTAAATTTGGCACAATGGTACCTGTCACCCTGAGTTAGGTTTTCTTGCGGTCAAGTTCATTAAATGCCAAAAAGGCCGCTTCGTATCTAGAAAATGTTTACTTTGGTCTTCGAAATAAGGCTTGGAAACATGCACATAGTTATGTCCCATTTGGCAGGAAGTTACATCACATGCCGAACATACTTATATCACACGCAGGCAGTAGGTCACTCTGACAGAATGGCAAGAGTGTGCAGGATGAAAGATGGGGTGGTTCAGTCTCTAAAAGAAAAAAGTTTAAGGGTTAAAAAGTTTTGTGATGTAGCATTTGTTATTACTCTCTTCATGTCAGTACTTCTGGTGTGGGTGTCAATCTCAGTAGCATCCGCACGTTCACATGCATGTTTGAGCTTCTCGGAGGAACACTCGTGCAGCAGAGACCTGCAGCTCATACACTAAATGTAATCAGTTTTAGGTCCTGCTGCCCAGAATACACCCCATGAGGCGGTGCTGGAGGAAGGAGTCAAACTGCCCATTGGGAGAAGGGATGGGGGTGTGCTTCAAAGACGGAAAAACATCATTGCACTCACCACCACCATCATCATGACCAGCTATAACAGGAACCGGGAGCTGTAATATTTTTGCAAATAAAAATAAAAAGAAACATTTGTAGAATCTGTACAAAGTAAAAACTTAAAAATTATTAGGAAATTATACGTGACCCACATGGCGCTTCACACAGTGACGTACCGATAATCTAAATTGGTGATATATATTTTATTATTTTTTCCTTTAAATCTTTCAATTTTCTGACCCAAGTAACACCTGATAAGCGAGCTGGTGTACTTTTAAAGTGCTAATATCTTTTTCCAAGTTCAGTGCAAGCACAGCAATAGCAAGATAACTAAAGAATAACAGAAGAAAGCCAACTCAACAAACCAGAACTGAGAAACAAAACAGTAAATTCAAACAACGCTAAGATCAGCGCACACAAGAATGTTATTGCCAAACCCCTCCAAATAGAAACCTCACTTCTCTCTCAGGCACTGAGTTCAAACTTTTATTATGTTTTCATTCGATAACTGGCTGCAGCTGAGGCTTGTTACTCCAGCAAATACCTATTTTCTGAATGCCTTTTCAGTTGATTTCAGACCCAATTCTGAGGTCTCCGGAAAAAAAAAAAAAAACATGGATTTATCAGTTTTTTATACCAATAATCTTTAGCTTTAAACAATGTTTCTTAATCTTATTTTACATGACATATTTAAAGAACACGGAGTCATGGAGCGTTTTACCTGTCACTGCTTAACAAGCAAAAGGATTTTTACTTAGAAATCCTAGCCTGAATCAAGAGTTTCCTTCAAGACTGAATCAAGACTTTCATTTTTTTTTTTAAATATGACTTTACTTCTGCCATCTAATAAATGCATCTTTTAAAAAGAAAATTATATATAAAAAATAAGATTCCCAAGGAACACCAATAGCCAATTATGTGTTGTTAAATGAGACAGAATTATTTTATTTGAACCATAGGTAACCGTTTGTTGTAGAGTAGCAGTTACAAAGTGTGAGTGCCGCTGGGTAGCCTGGGCAGTTTGTATCAGACAAACTGAACAGTACAGAGAAAACAAAGCAACCCACAAGCGTTTTACATCACAGGGAATTTCTGCCAAATAAATGGGAAGACACGTTGGCACGTTTCCTGATTTTACTTGTTCGCCAACTGCCTTGTGGGAGAAAAACTAGTTTCCAGAAGGTATATTGTACATTTGTGACAGACATGATAAGTGAAGAAAAATCAAAATAACATGAATTGAGAAATGTGCACAGAAAGCCCATTACAACTAATCTTTTCAAATATTGTAAGGTGTTTGGCAAACAGAAACACAGAAACCCTTAAGCTGTAGTTATTCAGTTTGAGTGAAACACAATAAAAGGGCTGCGCCAAATACAACTGCCGGCCAAACCCCTCTGTTCATTTTGAAAGGAGCCACATTTTCTTTACAACTTCATAAACATGATGCCTCTTTTCTAGGCCTATTTGCCCACTCAGGGTTGAAGGGGTTAAAAAAGTCTTTTCCCCGCAGGGGAAAGCTTTCCTTTCTGGATCAGATTATATGTCAGCAGTGTTCAACTGAAATACAATCGCAACCAGTTTATCAGATTGCAAAACACGCCACCTCCGATTAAAGTGAGCACACAACCATCGCCTTTCTTGGGCAACTCCACAGACATTGGCTCGCCTGCCTAAAACAGTCCAGCCATCAAAAACACGAGCGTCCCTCCGAAAGACGGAGCGCAATGAAACAGTAGAAGCCTGAGGTAGATGGGTTTTCACTGTTGTCCCACTCGTTGTCCACAGAATGGAGAATCCAATGCCCTGTCCAGTTTGCCAATGTGATGTTGGTGAAATAATACAAACAAAGCAATCAGCTGGGGTTTGTCCACAGACAGATTTTCCCAGCTGATTTGTCTCTGAGGACAGATGGCAATGGTGATGGAGAGGTCAGGAGAAGCAATTCTATGTTTTGAAATGATGTTCGCGTGTCGCTGAGTGCCTGACCATGTTGGCGGTGTTACCTGGGGGGGAAAGAAGCACTGGCATAGCAGCTATTGCGGGCGACAGATTTGCCCTGCCGCTCCAGGAACATCTGGCTGCATGACAGTAAAGCCGATTACTTGAAAAGATGCTGATTCCTTCCCCATTCGGGGGCTGCGCTCACTCATTGTGCCACTTCACAAAAAAAAAAAAAAAAAAAAGAGGTAGACAAATAAAAACCCAAACAATACTGGGAGGATGTTTAGCAGAGGACATCCCAGGGCACATGGAATTTGCTTGAGGGAGACACCCGAGAGTCTTAGATTTACTGCCACATGTTGGCAGATGGGACACGACATTAAGGTCCAGAAGCAAAAACAAATGATCAGTACAGATGAGTCTGGGTGAGCACTGTCATCAGCCGGTAAACAAACCCAGGCTCGCTTGGCATAATGGCAATCCCATGTCTTGTCATTAAAACAAATGAGATGCTGTGAGAAATTCCGCTTCAAAGTTTATACAGTTGAGAGTGGTGATCAGACACAAGTAAGATAAATGATATTTGAATGGATACACTGGAACATTTGAGCTGTACTCATAAGGAGCAGTAATAATACTTCTCACTATTCAAACTGGTGGTATTTAAATTAGACAATCTTCTTGCAAGGTTCTGCTGCTCAGTGAACCATAAGATTTAAAGTTCATTTCGTTTTTAAATGTTCCAGAATTACGTAGCAGACTGTGTGTAGAGTATGTATATTTAAAAGTAGACTATTTCACAGTCAAGCGGTTCCTCTCTTCCCAGTGTTCCAAGGGTAAATATTTCTGTTCTCTTCAGTGTTTCTATTACAGTTAATTTCTGCTCTGAACCAAACTGTCGCTTTGAAATCTGCTGTAAAATTTGAAAATGCATATTTTAATGACCGTGTCAGTCATTTTTTAAGTTGGGTTACATTCACATGTAAATGCACACCCACGTCATTGAAGTCCCCAGGTAGAACAATGAAATCAAGCAGGGGTCAGCTTTTGAGAGCCGCGCAGGGATCTCCAAGTGACATAAGATAGGGTGTTATGGATTTGTGTTTTTTTGAAACCTGTGAGTGGAGGTCACCTTGGCTTTACGTCCTTCTCACCGGCTAGCAACACGTTGTCAGGCGCATGGAGGTCGCTGGTCTATTCAGTAAAGTGATGCTGCTCTGGATCCCGTTTTAAGGCCCAAGGTGCTCTGTGGTGGGAAATGGTCTGTAATGCCTCCTGACCACCATCCCAACAACTCTGACTGGAGTCAATTCCTCTGACTGCCATTAACACCCCCTGAATGGCCATCAAAGATAATGGTGCGTCCTGTTCAAAAAGCAACAGTGCAAGCGCGGCATCACGAATGCGTACAATTACACGTTTAAAATGTACAAAACACATTTGGTTTCCAGCACATGCACCCTTCAGCAGGCCAACAGCTGTATGCTGACCATCTGCAGGTTGGCAAAGGGCGGTGGGGAAAAAACAAGGCAGTGGGTGACGATATATGTCCAAGCATGGGTCAAAGTAAATGTCACTTCCCCAGAAGCAGCAGCCATCAACATGAAATGCCACATGCCAGAGGATAGGAGTTTCACGAGTGGGATCCAGTAAGGGGTTAGAGGGGATTACCATGGTACAGGACCATGGACAGCACTGGGGACACATGGACTAAAGCCATATTCACTCTGTACAGAGCTACCATTGATGAAAACACAATCAAACTTCAGGTTTCCCTCTACCTGCAATGGAATATGCTTTTCCTCATCTAGCTACACTAGCCTGTTCTGTTAACTAATTCGTGTTAACTAATGTTTAACCTACTACACTAGTCAGGTTCGACAGGCTTTGTTCAACACTGAATGCTATCATTGCAGCTCGAGGGTAAATACATAATAAAAGTAAAAGCACATTACTCTGTATAAAGTTCACAGATATAAGCCTTCATCTTGCCATTAAACATTCAGTATGAGACAAGAAAAGCCTCATTCTTGATCATTTTAATGGTTTTATATAATGCGCCATATTTTGTTATTGTAAACCATCTTAAAAATGTTGCCGTGTATGACATTATTCTTCATTAATTAAATATCTTAGTAGAAATGTTCTCCAAACTGAATGCTTGTGCTATTTTGGTGCAAAATTATTGTGTTTATAGGGAGTTATGCACTTACACTGTGCTATGCATGGTTCAGCATTTTTGAAGACAAGCTTAAAAAAGCTCCAGTAATCCATCTGTAGGAAGCACTGGGATTAATAAAATATTAATGTTAAGAAATGTGTAATTTCTTCCAGAAAACAAACAAAAATAAATAGCAGGAAGAAACGTATGATGTGTTTAACAGTGCTGTTTTGCTGTTTGGGCCTGGTGCAGAGGGCCAAAATTATGGCTGGGGAAATAATATTGCACCAATATATAAAATTATGGAGAAAAAAAACGGAAAATGTAACATCGACCAGTTCAACAAACCATCCGTGTGAGCCCCCTCCCAGTTGGACAACAGCAAATAAGACCATATTTGTGGAGCTGGAACAAAAACACCAACTCGTGCACCTCCTGAACAAGGAGAAAGGGGGCTGACAGTCCTTATCAAAATCCATTATTTGTTTTTCATTATTCATTCAGGCTTTTAGTTGCAGAGGGTTTATTATTAGTGGCCTAGACAGACTGCCAAGATAAAGGTTACACTTATTTCTGGAAAACGCCATTTTGGTGTGGAGAAAGGACAGTCTCAGTTTAGAAACATCTTGATCAATAGCAGGGGGTTGTATTTATAGAACAGTGATAAGGGATACATTTTTTGGATGGAGAAGAGGCATTGCAGATTTTATAGGATGATTATTTGGTAGAGCAATGGTGAGATTCCTTTTGGAGCATCTGCTGACTAAGGAAGACTCAACCTCCAGTCCACGCCACCCACATGGTGACTATCCTGGGGAAAAGCAGCCCACAGACAACATTAGCTGTGCAAAACATGCCTCTGTTGATACAAAATGTACCGCCATCACATTACTGAGCTCCTTCCAGCATCCGTGGCACATGCAGAAAAAGCAGATTAGCTATATAGTATAAACCACTACGTACAGTATAATTACCATTCTGCATAACTATATTTTTGGATATAATTATTCATCATTTATGGTCATTTTCCGTGTTCCTGTCTTCATATCCTGCAACCATACTTTAAACGTGGAGATCCTACACAATTATTGAAAATGATTGTCCTTCTACTCTATGTTTATGGTAACATTGCCTTGACTTTGAGCCGAATTCTAAAATAGGATTTGACATTGAGGAAGGCCCAGCATTGACTGCAACAGAACTTCTAAGCGAAGATAATCCGCCCACCTAAAATGAATCCCTTTACACCTCATCAAACTATAAAAAAGGAATGTCCTGGAACTTCTAAAGGAAGAGATAAATAGCAAAGTCACTTTATCCAGGGAAGGTGCTTTACATGATTTCAATACTCAGGAGTCCAATCAATATAATAAAAATTCCTTTGAGGGGATGTCGAGGTAATGCCTTTTTCCCAGCAAAACAGAGGACAGAATACCTTTTGAGAACATGTGTCCATTCCTTTTGTAATCCATGTGAAATGGTGGGCATGGTTTTATAAGGCGGCATGATCTGGTCGGACTGGAGAAAGCAGACACCCACAAATGCTGTGGGCAGAGAAGTTCTCTGTCTAATATAGAACCAACACCCAGGACTGCAAGCTCGGCAAGGACAGCATTTAGAAGCCAAGTCCAACAAATGTGATGGGGCAGATTTGAAATACGTGCCCAGATCTCACAGGTCTCTTTCTAATTCATGGTGGCATGAACAATAGCGACAATTTAAATAATATTTATTCTTGTATTTCTTGCACATGTTTGTGTGTGTGTGTGTGTGTATTTATATGTGTGTGTATGCATATTGTGATGTCTTGAAGTACACTGAAAGCCATAGAATACCAAAGCCAAATTCCTTGTATGTGTGAGCATGCTTGACCAATTAATCTGATTCTGATAAGTATAGGAGCTCACCTGGGGTTTCTGGTGAAGAACCATGTAAGCTGGTAGGGGGAGGTCTTGGTGTGAAAGGAAAGACCTCATATTTGACTGGGAAAGAGAGCAAAGTGATGCCCAGAACACAGCCAGAATCTCCTCCAAGAGTCAAATACTGAATCTTCTCTGTTGCTAGGGAACATGGCACCTTGGTAACCGAAAGCCTTATCAATAGAAATATTGAACTTAGTTCAAATAATTGCCATTTTTTAAAAATATTTTTGACTGCCAGTGTAATTCTGATGTAAACACTGTGGTTACCAGTTCTCCCCCCACATCCTGAACCATCAAAACATTTTCTGGAGGCAACAGTAGGTGGAAGGGAATTGGCTTTGGATGCCACATGGCAATGCAGTTGGCGATGGTGCACTCCTCATGTTGAAGTGAACAGGGAAATCACTGTAATTATGGTGCTTAGTCAATAATGCACATCGGCTCCCCAAGCGGGCGTATCAGCCTGGCTTGTGCCTGGTAGTTAAGGCGACATGTGTGCCCGTACTGAACATGCCAAGGCCACTGTTTGGGCAGCTCAGCGGTCCTGCCAGGTGGGCAGTTTCTTTCCAAACATAGCACAAATGTTCATATTTACTCATTACCTCACTGTGCTAATTGTAAAATAGCATTTTGACGTATAAACATTTTAAGCTGTCAGCGCAAGGCCACCCGATAGAATCTCGATTTTGACAAAACACCCTTGCGAGCTGAAAAATAATTCTGACAACACATATTTTATGAATTGAAATAATATTGCTTCCGAAAGTGGGGCCGCGAAATGAGTCGATCCGCAAAGCATTGCTAATCAACAAAAAAACGCGAGGACGAATGGGTGAGTCAGACTCTTCTCTCCTAGGGAACAAAAAAATGCAAAAAGTGGCATTTGCTGCACACTTGTGTAGAACATGCAGCTCAGCGAGATACATGACAAATGCTGTGGATGCTGGTCAGGGCCAGTGGCCTCGCTGGTGTCACCCATCTGCAATTCAAGCATCATGTCAGGATCTTCTCTCTCAAAAAGTTGAATCATCGTCATTAAAAAATGATTTGACACTCTCTGCTCCCTGCTTACAAAGCGTTCTGATAAGGGTAAACCCCCTCTCTGAGTTCACCGGAATGGTACAGTGAGTGGCAGTCCACAGGAACACACGCCCAGCATGGACAAGCCAGCAGGTTCATTCCTGCAAACATGGTTACATTTGAAGTGATTTATTTGTATTCCCAAAGTCCCAGCCCTCTGGCTTACACACGCACGCGCGCGTACACACACACACACACACACACACACACACACACACACAATTCTGATGGTGGTGAGAGCAATCATCATTATGAGCAGCCTGCATGTGTTTGGTCGCGCTGCCACTGTGAAAGGAGGGTTCCTTAAGAGGGGGCGGGGACTGGCCATTACCATGGCACCCGTTTACTCCCTCCGTGTAGTGCAGCATCTCTCATGCCCTTCACTTTACCTGGCTGAAACAGCCTTGCACTGGGGAAGACAAGGAAAGCAAAGTTTCACACAAAAGAATATCTGTACAGTGTAGGTTCCCTTACTTATGAGCTGCTGAGAACATTGAAACCCGTAGTGAAACTGCTGCTTCAGATTTCAGTCCTTCGAGTCCTGTTTGCTCAACAAGTGTTTCAGGATACCGCAAGACCAATACACAGACCAATGGATGGTAGCATGCACAGAAACAAAACATGTAAGGTTCTCTTGGTCTTAGGGTGGTTAAGGGCTGAACACCAACAAGTCTGCATTAACTGGGATATTTGAAATGGCTGTAGATTCCACAGCAAAGCAGAAGCAAATACATCAGTACAACATGTAAAGGCTGCTGATTTTAGAGCACTGTTTACATAACAAGTATTATATATTAGCAATAAGTAACAGTAGTGGAGCTGAGAACATAGAATTTAGAGCCATTGCCTTGCAATCGAAGGATGTGGTTTTGAAACCCACCTCTTGCTGCAGTACCCTTGATCAAAATATCTACCGAGCTGTATAAATGGGCAAACAGTAGTAAACAGCTAAGTACGTAATCTTTACATTGTAAGTAATTTTGGAGAAAAGTTTCAGCTAAATGAATAAATAATAAACACAAACTCTTTCCAAAAGTGTAGAACAATCAACATATGGTGTGTTTCACTGACTTTACACAAATTTTTTCCAGTAATCTCCCTTCTCTTGATCATTTACAACTTCTGTACTGAATGACAGTGGTGTTTCCCATGGTACACTGCAGCAAATACAGTTGAAATCAATTTCACCTCCTTCTTTTCCATTCTCTGCAGCCAAGAAGTGAGAAGAATGAAACAGAACGTACAACTTTGTTTGGATGTGCCATCAGAACTGCATGTGCAGCACTTTGAATAAATGAAAGACAATCGGTCAGAAGCAGAAAAACACTACTTGGCTGCTGCAAGAAGCCTTTTTGCTTGTTGTTGAAGCACTAACTCATCTCGGTTTTGCTTACTGTTCCTGCTGCCTGACTCTTGAAGGTGTTTTCGCAGGCCAGAATTCAGCTGACCTTTCCCTGGGAGGCCCAAAAATGGTCTTCAAATGAAGCAACCCCACAGGATTCAGCAGTGCAATACCTAAACTTATGGGATGCCCCACAGAAGGGCCACATCATGCAAAAGTACCGCATATTAAACCTTTGAACCCTTCATTTCCCCATCTCTGGTTCTGGACCCTGCCCAGGCCAGGCCAGGATGATTCTGGTGGTCTTTACGCGAGCCTTGTAGGGAGCTAGCAAAATAAAATCAATACTTATTTGCAAGTTTAACAGGGCTTGCTGGAGGCGGTTATGTAAGCACAAGGGTTTCAGTTTTGTTTGGACAGCAGAGTATTCTTTCAGGCTGCTAAACAAACAGAGGGCACGGGTAATACATTAAACAGAAAAAACCTGCCACAATACACACTCAGAATGTAAATTGACACTGCTCTCCAACGCCGTGTTCACCCAAAGCGAACAGCTTTGAAAAGAATGGCAGAAAAACAATCCAAAGTATAGGGTCAACCTCTATTAGACATATATAATTAAGATCTAGCTTAAAAAGGCATATCTCTTTAGGACAATAATAATCAGCATTCAGAAAGCAATCATAATCATAATCTACGAAGGGAGGAGAGACTAAATTGATACATTGAATACACAAAATAAATGTGGAAAAATACAACCAATCAGCAACCAAGTGCATTGTTTCAACAAGTCAGCACAAAAATTGAATGTTGAGCAAGGCCTACTATTCACAACGATTTACGGGGATGTTATGGCCATGAAACATTATTGCTGGAATTGGATGACGTCTTGTTGGTGGGAGGATGTACACACTGAGCATTATACTGAAACTCTGACAGTCCCTCTTAGGAAGAAGAAAGGATTATGATGCGCATCATCCAAGCTCTGATGTTGAGACATGCTGTACAAGCCTTTAAGATGGTTTATCTGCATTCGTGTTGACCCCTTGTCTCCTATATTCTTTAACACTGATGTAGGAATGATGGTTGCTTAAAACGAGACCATGAATTTCTCTATGGCAACTTGTCATATTTTCCTACAGCTTGAAATCTGAGAACATTTACCAGAGTGCAACATCCTTCATCAGATCATCTTTGTTAACTGCTTGTCCTGAACAGGGTCAAGAAGTCCAAAGCCTATGCCAGAATCAGCAGGTGTAAGGATGTAAGAGGGTGCTCACAGGGACGGGACACCAGAAGCTACACTGACACCAGTACCTGCCCACACACACTAAGGACAATAGTAGCCAATGAACCTGAAACACGTTTTTGGACTGTGGGAAGAACCCCAAACAGACACACAAAGAAAATGCACACAGCACACAGACTGAGCTGGATTAAAACCTGCACCCAGGCTCTATGAGAAAGCAGCATTCCCCACTCCACCACTGTCCCACCCATAACAATACATCCTACTTAAAAAAAAATCCTTTACCGTTTGTTCTACCAACAAATTATTTCAACTATTGTTCCACATTCTATGGTAACTATTTAAGTTTACATTTTGTTTTCTTCTTAGGTATATATTCTTAAATAAGCAATATAATTTATTCTTTAATAGATAAAATTACAATGCAGACCAAGTTTAAAGATAGGGCATTGTTGTTGATTTTAAATGATTTTTTTATACAGCTGTTAATACTTTTGAAATGAGAAAGAAAAACATTCACTTCTGTGAATACACTTAAATCTTTAAGAAGCTTACAGTATTGTTTCACTGCCAACATGCAACATCACTCCACCCTAGCAGGGTGACATTTTTTGCTGAAGTCACCAGTGAACATCTGCTCATGTCGAGATTCATATTTAGGCAGGATCCTTTATGCAGTTCACCACACACACACACACACACACACACACACACACACACACACACACACACACACACACACACACACACACACACACACACACAATCTATTATCATTCACAAGGTTTACTCAGAGATGGGGGAGAGCCTTTCATCAAGCAATTGAAGGAACCCTGTGAAGATGTCACCCTGCTGCCTGCTTCACAGTTTCATTAAGGAGATTTGGCTGTTCCACGTGTTCTTGAAGTGGCATCCACGGAAATGTGGCCGAGCAACACGTGTATGTTCTGTGGGTCCTGCATCTAGTCACAATCGTCTATCAGGCAATTTTCTGTAATCTCCTTTGGTGTTTCCCTGAAAAGAAAAAAAAAAGTCTCCCTGCCAAAGATGTATTATGGCATGGAGCGTATCTATGGATATGTATGCATGGCAACAGTTGCCTGGAGCTACGGAAGCTAAGAATAACACAGCAGAGACCTCAGAAATCATTCATAAGAATCTTTGCAGTGTAGTTAATAACTTTTCCATGGTAAGTCAGAGCCTATATTTTCCATTTATGAACATTTTGTTTATGTTATGAAACAATCCCTAAAAATAATCGAAATACTTTCCATTCCGACTGAATATCCTAAGACCACAATTATGCATACAGAGGATGATATTTCTGTACGTTTCAGTCACTATAAAACTGCAAAATCTGTCTGCTTTTACAAGTGAAATAAACAAACCTGAAAATGTGTTTGCTCTGAGGAAGCTGAATTTTCGGCAGAGTTTGCACTGTGAGTCCCTTGTCCTCTGTTTGCATGTATAACTGGCTAGGGCCTCCCCTCAGAGAGATCGCCCAGCCCCATCACCCGGCTGTGGGGTCACTAAGTGCTCATTTACCATCTGACCAACTGTTGTTTTGTCCTTCCTAGCCTATAAATGGATTGTTGGGTGCCGTGCAAAAGAACTGTTTATACTATATTACAGTCATTTAATGTATAATCAGATCTAGACACTTTCCATTCTAGGAATATGTGTTTTGTTTTATCTTCAAGCGTTTAGCTGTTTAAAAACTTTGGCAGCAAATCTCAGGAAGAGAGCAGTGGCCATACAAGTACGTGCATGTTTGATACTGTACCTTAACTATTTAGGTACAAAAATCACTGCCATTTCATAGTCAATGACGCGGTCTCGGACAAGTCTGCACGACAGAGCGCATTTGAAAGGCACTGATTTCTTCTCGCGGAGACTTGGTGCCATTGTGGTCATAAAAATGAAACCATCTGTCCGATTGCTTTTCCCCGGTCTAAAAACGGAGGCCCGATTGCAGGCGATTGCAGGATTTACGGGATAATACAGTCGCTAATCACTGACAGAATGACACCGACAAACTGACACGTTCCCAACTAAATATACTTGTGTATTATACGTATTTTTTGGAAAACTGGTGGTAGATTAATATCAGCTGCATGTTAACAACAACAAAAACAACAAGGACAACAATGACAAATGGTTGAAGTACATTAAAAAACAGTTTGTGTTGGATTACAAATATGAAATGTGTAGATAAAAGAGAAAAAGAGTTTTTACTTTGTATGCTGTAGTTGCAGAGCCCCCAGAGACAGTGCATGTCCAGTTACTTATAATTGCATTTTAATTTCTATGGTGTAACTACAATAGTGCATATTCTGCAAAATTAAAAGACCTCTGGCCATAGCAAAGCATCTGTAAGAAAAACCACTTTTTAACCAAATATGTGAATTATAAAAAGACTAAAATCCTTGTAAAAGTAGGAGAAAAAGAGGCCTGAATGCATTACTTTGTAAACTTGAAAAGAAGCACTGTGTTTCTGAACATCACACATCCATCCATCCGTCCATCCATCCATCTATCCATCATTGTTTACTTTATCCTGAGCAGGGTTTCAGTGGTCCAGACCCTACCCTGGAATCACTGGGCACCAGGATATGAAATTCCCCTGGAAGAGATACCAGTCCACTGCAAGGTGGTGTTTGTGTACTGCATAGATTAAACCAAAGCACTCGGTTAACATTCAACCGTGTTGGGTATTTCCCAAACACAGATTTACTCTTTACTTCTCAAGCCAATTCCCTTAATTGCCTGCTAAACTTCCCAGTCCGGGATGTCTGCATGCTGTCCTATTTGGTTGCCAAATGTAAGCTGGTTGAATTTAAGTTTGGTGAACAACAGCCTTTGAGGAACCCCTCTACTTCAAGTGACCTCTGAGTGGGTTTGACCTCCACACTCCCTCATGTCTCCATGAGGCAGGGGCATCCTATATGTACGCTTGCATTGACACTGAAACCCTAGCATTTGGTGAAGCTGTGTGCAAAACTGTGAATACTGAGGCCACTGTTGTCTCCAGAAAATATTGCACAGAGGCTTCAGCCATCATTTATCTTCTTTGGACTGCAATATGTATATTGCCAAATGAATTTGTCAAAACAGCAACTCCATAGAAAAGAAAACAAAAAAAACTACCCGAAATGATACTCCAGCAAGCTTTGCTCTTCCTGCACAGGCCTCAAAACTGAAAACGTGACGAAGGCTACAAGCTGCAGGTGTACGGTGCGGATGTTTGCGTGAATCCTGCTTGTTGAAAACTCTATGCAATCCCCGATGAAAAAGCCACTGACATTTTGATTGAAGCGCTACTAGGGGGATGATTTCTGATGCTTCACGCTTGGCCGCCTGTGCCACTGTGCTGGGAGCTGATCAAAACACTCCCCCAGCCAGTGGTTATTACATCACGCCTAGAGCGCTGAGAGAAGAATGACAGCACCCTCCTAACTCTTCCCTATGTCGGAGCCCGATTCGCAGGCATGGAGCAAAGCCCTGTCTGACAGCTTTATTTACATCCTCATATCTAAATGCATCCAGATTAAGATCTGTTGAAGGTGTTATAATGACATCCAGCAATTAAAACAATCTGCGTACCTGTTCAGTACACCTGATGCTAACAGCTGTGCGCGTGACCTTTCAGACACCCACGAAGGGCAGCATTTGAATGTATTCGCTGTCCAAAATTGTGCACAAACCTCAACACACAGCCAATTCCATCCCCAAGTTCTGAGCGTTACGGGGAGCTGCCTGTCATTGCTGGAGGGCAGTGTGTATGCTACAGTGCACCCTTATCCACCACCCCCATCTGCAGACCTGTGTTAAGACAGTCAAAGAAATGAATAATAATGCATGTTCATGTGTCTGTATGTATTTGTGTACAGTGCGAGTGAAAAGATTGAATACACCTGCTGGAAACTAGGATTTCTCATATCGGCCATTTCTTGTACATTTTGATGAGGAGACGAGGTGCTATGTCTTCCCAGTTCTTCTGGAGCCATTGCCACAGATGTAGCACACTTGTGAGTTGCTTTGTTTTCTCTTCTGTCCAGTATGTCCTACCCTATTGCTCAGCTTGCCCAGGTGTACTCAAAAATTTCCCTGGTACTGTAACTAAGCAGATTCTTAACAGCTTTACCGTGTCACATGGAAGCAGCTGCACTTCCTATGGTGGTGGTGGTGTGGTTAGTACCCGAAGGCCATTAGACAATACAGTTGACTTAACTGCTTGATACTGATGTAGCCGCTTGCTGACTTACCATCGCCCTTGTCGTGAAAGTTTTTTGTCTGTGTTTAGTGTATTTTGATGTTTCGTACCGTGAATGGGATCGCTTTATGCAAATTAAACGATTTCATGGCAGATTAGCACAACACTAGCGCTCCTCTTCCTACGTATGCTATCGTATTTCATTGAGAGCAAAAACCTCAAATTCGCACCTCTCCAACATCAGTAAATGTCTCTCGGTTTATCATCTGTTATTAAAATTAATAACGGTTTATACAGAAAGGCATATAATAAAGAAGAAATCTGTATCAACAACAAAGTTACAGGGATATGCAGCATTGACATTTTGGTCACACACCACACAGCGGAATCCTCGCTGCTGCCCTTGGGACCGACATCGTTTTGGCATATCAGATGCAATAAAATGCGTGATCTATCAGCAGGTCTGTACATCCTGATAAGAGGCATTATGGTACATCTCCATGGTAACTAGTCTGATCAACTTTTCTGTGTTTCCATGGTGTGGCCATTGCCCCCACTGCCTCGAGCTGCACTGAAATGTGCACAAATATCACATTACATAAATTGCTCGGAGCTAACAAGCGCTTGGGCATACATTCTCAAACACAATTAATGTAATCACATTATGGAAGGCTTTTCGTTTTGCAGAAACCCCTAATTGTTGATGAATTGACTACGCAAACCGGGAGGTGGTGACAAGTGCCGTGGCGCTGAGCCTGACAGCGTTAAGGGAGGCTGCTGTTTCCGCGGTGGGAACGTTGAGCCGTTCAAACGTGCCCAAATGTTGTGTTTCGCTACCGCCACTCGAGATTAGCGTAGATGTTCCATCCAGTTCATCTCGAGGAGAAGTTATGTTCAGCACTTTCAACTCCAAACACCCCAATACAGCTTTCCCACCTTTGGTTTAAGTGGTGGATCCAACCAGATCCATGACTTTACTTAAAAAAAAAAAAATTGAACGAGTAAATTGTAATATTTATTTTGAAATACAATGCTTCCACAGTTTAATGCCTTTACATCAAATTGTGCACCAACAAGATAAGCAAAGTCCCTGTGATACAAAGTTAATGATTTCTCATTAAAAGTGTACAACATTAAAGGCGAACAGGGTCAGACAGCATTCATCTTCACTATGCAATACAGAAAGTCCTGTGACCACATTTCTGGAAAGCAGCAGCGTGATTTCAGAGGAAACATAAAGTGAAATTTTAGATAATCCCCAATGGAACACAAGATTATGGCTTAAGAATCAAAGAGCCGATGCCTTAATTCTTTTTGTAAAGGAAATTGAAGCCTTTTTCATGCCTCCATCCTGTTTTTTCCCCTCATTAAGGCCCACGTTTGCTAGGCACTGGCACAAATTGCATTTCAGAAACATCAACAGCAGCATCTCCATTCCCCATGTTGGATCTTGTGTTACAAGTTGCCGAGGTGTTTCTTCTGTCTCCCTTCTGAGTGTGTGTGTTTCAGCTGCAAAGCACACACTGAGATCATTCTGTTGCACAGAGAAGGTATGGCTGAGCACCATGGCCAAAAGGCAGCCCCATCAAACTGATCTGCAACCAAATCCGCCCATTTCTATGTCTCTTTACGGATAATCCCCTCGATGCTCAAGACTTGGGGCAGGACTTTTAAAGCTGGTGTAATATATTAAACTTGCACCCCCCCCCTCCCCGTCATCCAGGATAAAATCAAAGAGAAGGATACTGTACATGTAATGATGTCATGAATTATGGATGCATTCCACCAGTCTAACTAATGGCAGAGGTGCAGAGGGTGGCGCAGTACCTGATTAATATGATTTCACTGCCAGTCCTTTTTGGGCTTTGAGGAAAATGGTCCCTCTCCTTTGTGTACAGAATACTGAACTAATGCCCCTTTACAGCCCTTGCCCCAGAGCAAAGGTAGAATGGGAGGTGAGCACGCATCCAATTGTCCACCCATTGTCCCCCGAAGGAAGCGGCTGACTATTGACCGAGAAGATAAAGGTTTGATTCCTGGAGTGCAGCTTCAGTTGAACCCTTAAGTGAAGTATTGAACCTGAATAAAATGTTCAGGTCTATATATGGGCAAAACTGCGAGTCACTGATGTATGAAATTCACTAATATCTACAGTGGGCTTTAGGGCAGATGGTGTCACATGCCATAGGAGAGGTGGGGGCTCACGTTCCTGCATTGCATTACTGCAGACAGTGAAGATACCTCTGTAAATGAGTCTGAACAAGCCGGACCTCCTAGCCTGGAGCTCAGGTTCAGGATCAACACCTCAAAATACGATTGAGTTTGGTCGCAGTCACACATCTGAGCTTTTAACCCGAAATTACTATGGTGCCACATGTGGCTATGCTCCTGTGAAGTGTAAGACATACTGTTTACCAATTATCAACACAACTAAATGTACTGGGGGAATGCAGCATGCTTAGTGCTCTTGTACAGCTAGTGGCTCTCCACATTCACTTAAAACAATCGTGACTCCATTGTCAAATCATCCCTTGTGTTCAAATGCAATATAAAACAGACTCAAGTCCAAGGGATTTCATCAAAAGCAGCATTAGCTTCTACACACACAAACAGCAGGTAAAACATTGTTTGCTGTCAGACGCTACATTACTGTTTTGCTTCAGCTGTACAATAATTTCATATTTATTGCATGTCAGCTGACAAAACACCTGAAAAAAAATGTTGCTGATGCTAATAATAACAATTTACATAAACTGAAACAGTCTGCATTCACGTACATAACGTTTACATATGGTGCCTTGCGTCTTGCTTTTCGCTTCTGATTTAAGAATGAGTTGCCGCACGACTGGAATCAAAAATGAAGTTTACTTGCTTTTGATTTATGGGAAGAATTGACTCGGCGACACTTATTGCAATGCATTGCATACAGATGTATTCAGATGTATATGGCATGATAGAGCAACCCTGATAGCAGCACAGTCCCTCATACACCGAGTGGGACAGCTCAAGCAGCATTGGTAGTTTATGGTGCCGAAGACTCATTCCTCGTATGGAGGAAAAATAGAAAAACACCCTGCTGCGAGTCTTTCCCTGCCAATACAGACACCAGACATGCTGCCATTGACCAATCCTTATCTAAAAGCTCCCATCATGGAATCTAAAGCACCTCTTCTATATAATAGACATAAATCAGTGCCTTTGATTGGTTTAGGTGTAGTAGACATTTATATTACACAATCTGTTTCCTTAAGATTTACTACCAAGGCTGTGTAAAGTCATCTTGCCCTTGACAAGCATAAATCATGCACTTTGGTGTGGTTTTTGTCATTTCTTTTCTGGAACAAAAAACAGTCCATTACTTTAATGGGATCACTGAGTGTGGTTCTAATGAGAACCACCTCCATTAAGTGCAAAAAAAAGACTGGGGGGCAAAACATATCCTGTTTCTGCTGACCTCACGCACAGGAGGGCTCCCGTAGCCGCGTTCCACGAGGAAGCCGCATTTCAGAACGTGTGAGCAGAAATAATAAATACCAAATAGCAGGTTCTGTATGTGGAGCCCTCAAAAACTGCCGGAACTCAGCTATTTTTTTATGTAAATGGTGAGAAGAAAAACTACAGGACGCTCATCTAAGCTCATCCTTTGGTTTAGTTGGTGAAGACTTGAGAAGAAGCATTGCCAGGAAGCAGAAGCTTTGTGCACAGCCAGTAGGCATGGTGCTCTCCGCTTTGAGAAGTGCCACCCCAAGCACTTCACTCTCGCAGTGGTCCAACGGTCGCAGCCAGGACATCTGTCAGTGACGGCTTCAGATCTGCCAGACTGCAGCTTACGTTCTCCCACAATCAGCAGCATAAATCAGGGTGCCTTTGGGCTTTATATGCGAGCTGTCAAAGCAGGTGGTGTGTAACTCACACAGGACACAGGTGTCTGTGTCAGGCCCTGTGGAGAAGTGTGATAAACTGAGAGGGAGGGGCTGAGAGCAGGAGCAGCAAGGCAGCACATGGGCTTGCTTGAAACATCCATTAATCACAGCCGGGCCTTCATGGCTCCCTCGACAGGTGACACATGAAAAACAATTGTCCCTGGGTAGGAATTAAAAAAAAAAACAGGTCGGCACAAGACGCGTTCTACTTCTCACACAAGGACTTTGAATGGGAGTTGGAGGACATGGCTTTGTTAGAAGGCAGCTGCAACTGGACCCTGCAATGCCTGTCAGCCATCACTGCTGTACACCTCAGACTAATCTGCTTCAACATCTTCAACAAGGTAGGATCTCTACAGAAAAAAGGAGCCAAATTATTGCAAGAACCATCTGTCCATGCATCCCTCTGTTATCTTTAACTGCCTGTTCAATGCAGAGTCACATAAGTGGAGGCAATCCTAGATACATAGGATGTAAGGCAGGGTAAAATATGAATGGGATGCCATTCCATCACGAGTAAATCACACACACACACACACACACACACACACACACACACACACACACACACACATTACAACCTATTTAGGGATACCTAGTAAATCAAAACACCTCAGAGTAAATCCATGCGAACATGGGGAAAACATGCTAGTTTCACTTGTTCTCAGATACCCCTGGATAGAGGGTCAGGTCCACTTCTGACACCTTTATAAAACTCCAATAACTGTGGCTATTTCACTTTCACTTGCTAGACTGAAATGGAGGAAGTCTCTTTGAGGCCCAGAGATCATTCAGTACCTCCTCTACCCTACGAAAAACACTCGCTTCAAGGTTCCCTAAATCACCTCTTTCCTCAGTCACTCACGCTCTCTTGCATTAACCACAAGTCCTAGTCAGGATCACAGTGGTCCAGAGCCCATCCCAGAATCATGGAGAGCTAGGTTTGGGGGGGCTGGTACACTCTGGATAGGGCATCAATCCATCACTGGGTACCCACACACAAACATTTGCAGACTGTGGGAGGAAACAAGCATCTGCAGGAAAGCCACACAAACACAGTGAGCACATGCAAACCCCACAAAGACTAAGCTGGATTTTGAACCTACAGCAGTTTGGACACTGTGAAGGGACCCAGTGGGCCACCATGCTGCCTCAACTTTACTTGTATTTATTATTTTCTGTTTGTGTTTTTGTTATTATTAATTCTGTTATTTTACTGCCTTTTGTTCTGCTTTGGGTTGTGACTGGGGACAGCAAGTGCCCTTCTCCATCCAGCAATACTCACCTCACCTACAGAGACTTTCACAGCTGTTTGACAATACCGTAGAAAGGACAATGACAATGCGGACGAAAGGTTTTCACCGTTACCGGAGCAAGGATATTACTCTGACATACAGTGGAAGCCAGAGCCAGCCCTGGCTTTGAGAGGAAATGTCAGGGCCCTATGAAACTCAGGCTTTGTGATGAAGTGGGAAGCGGCCAGAGATGGGGTGAAGGGACATTCATCTGAAGTCAGGTCATAACAATATAAAGATGTATTTCTCTCTGAAGAGTAAATGACAGGACAGATAGTCTCCCAGAAGTATTCCCACTGTGAGGTAAACACAAGGTGAATGAGATGAAAACAAACATATCACCGGCTCTGTATTTTATTAATAATTTGCTATCAAAATAAATCCTTTATCCAAATCAGTCATTCACAGAGCAATATGTTTCTACCATATCAAATAAGGGTAACTGCCTTCATCAAGTACTACAGCTGTGGCATGACTTGAACCAGCAACATTCACTTCTGTGCTACCTGCTGTCTTTCTTTAAATGAGCTCCAGTCCCACCCACAGCTGCAGTACTTTCTTACAACCAGGGCTGAACAGCATCCTTGTAGTTAAGGCTGCAGGCTTGTTACCTGAAGGTGGGTAATCCCAGGAGGGGTCCCACTGTAGTAGCCTTGAGAAAGGTGCTTCATTAAATGGCCCAGCTGTTCAAATGGGTTCAAATAATTGTAAGTCATGCTCCCCGTGTTTGCACACTCGATTAATCGGCAATTAAAATGGGTCAAACGGCACCCGTGGTAAATGCCACCGCGTCTGAACCGCAGTCTGGAGATATCTCATTTGATGGACGCACATTTACACTCCTCATCAATGGATTGCACGCATCGCATATCCCGATGCCCATCTGGTGCCACAGCAAGTTGGCTAAATAAAACTTCAAGGATGCAGGAGCTTAGTTTTGCCAGTCATCAGCGACACAAAATTTCTTTTCCCTGACAGCACACAGATCCTGGAAAACCTCCTTGTGTTGACTCATCAGATGTTAATAAAAAATGTGCACCACCAACACAATACTGGCGTTTTGTTTAAAAAAAAAAAAAAAAAGTTGCGAACTCACAAATTATAAACTCACCACATAGGAATCTAGGTGTCAGGCTGCAGTTAACTGGTGACCATAGTGGTACTTCACGCTGTGTCCATATGGGAAATCTCCAGTTCTCCATGAGAATACCTCCAGCACGGGATTTCAAAACATTCGTGCAGCACAAAGCTCAAAACTGGCACGAGGACTGTAACAGCAATATTCAATTTTATCGAAAACTATTATAACTAAAATTGTCAACAGCACAACCACCGTCATCACGATAATCATAATCATTATCATCACCGCCAACGCCATCGTCATACACAACAGTTAATGTTAACTTCCCAAAGGTGGCCTTTGCTTACATTTTATAACAACTTTATGATCTAAAAATATGGTCTATATTTATCTTCCACAAAGCTGACATGCTGGACTTTTTCCCAAAGAAAGGAATTTACTGTGAATTTATAATGATGTCCCATCTTGGTGCAAAGTAAAATTAGTTAAAACAAAGTCTAGATCACTTCTGAGTTACAATACTACCTTTATTAATATGCTGTATGCCTCTAATATGATACTACTTTTTTGCCACATTATGCATGGATGAACAGCTATCCAGACATTAATAGTGCACGAGAGAGATGGCCTTTTTACAGTAGCCAAGCCCGCTGGGTGCAAAGCCCAGCTTCTGTCACATATCCAGCGCACGCAATCCAACACACAGTAACAGGTCAAGCCTAAAGCTGTCCTTTAAAATAAACCCCTTTATTTTTTGGGCATATTCTGCTGCAAAACCTGATTTCAAATATTCAGGGGAAGGCTGTGAGCAGAGAGTGGGAATTTAAATGAACTCCACTGTCAAACATGTGGGGAAGCTGGCACCTTTCAAATACACTGACACCGAGTCAAGCCAACCCCAGCCAATAAGTGAACAATAATTGAAAAACTAAAAGTCACTGATTCAAAATGACCCAGCTGTATAAAATGGAAAATAATCGTAATAAGCTTACGATACAAATTCTTGCTTTGAAGAAAAGTTTTAGCTAAATTATTACATAATAATAATAATAATAATAATAATAATAATAATAATAATAATAATAATAATAACGGACAACACAATGGCAAAAAGTCGGTGCTGGCAACTTCCCAGTTTTTCGAGAAGTGTTGAAAAGATGGCTACAGCAGAAAAGCTACCATGAGCCTCCACAGCTAAATCTCCTTGCTGCTGACTGTGTTTCAGTCACTCCTGAAATACAGAGTTTGTTAGATGGGGGGATCTCATTAGCATAAATGCAAGGTAGGCTGATCCTCCCTGCTGGAGAACATTGTTAAAATCCAAGTGGACGAGGCAGCTATTTCTCTTCCCCTTGGTGGATGCTGAGGACCTTGGGACCCGAACTAGCAACGTCTCTAACTGCACCAATTGAACGCTTTGTGCCATGTAGTGGGAGCCAGACAGTGGTCTGTGAATGAGAACGAAAGAAAGCAGTTAATTGAGTTTCTGCCTTTACTTCACTTGGCAAATGCAGAGTCATTATTAAACAAATTCGTATTTAAATCAGTTTCGCCTGTCAGTTTCTGCTACTTTCGAGTACAGCATTAAGTTTACATATACTGCATTTGGCCTAGCGTACAAACCACCAAAATTGTGTTGGAAATGTTGGTGGTTTGTACGCTAGGCCAAATGCAGTATATGTAAATTTAAATATGAGTCACGATATATAACACAAAATATTTTATTTCGACATGCACATTTTAAATACCAGTGAATAAATAAATACCCTTAATAGTGTGAAAATCACTGGTGACACCAAGCAGGTCACTTTATGTGTAGTGTGTGTGAACGAGTGAATGAGTGTGTGGAGTGGACTGATATCCTGTCCAAGGTGTATCAAAGGCTGCTATTTTGATGGGGGGAAATTGGCAATTTCGCACTGGAAAGAAAGGAGAAGAGAGCACAAACGGACACACTGAAGAAACGAACAGGTCGCCGCAACTCAAAGCATGCAGGACTGCTGGGCAAGATCCTGATTTAGAACCCTGCTTTGAATTGTCAGAGACAAGCGGTTGAAAATCATTCACATTCAAAGACACCAAGTGCCCCCATACGTTGCAAAGAGACTGTAAATTGATCAGGAGAATCTATGAAAGGCCGGGAGTATAAACCTGCACTGGGCCGGGTGCCAGGGATGGAGCAGCTGCGTATCTGCTGGCTATGATTTAGGCCAAGAGTGCTCCAAACCATCATCTCCAAAGCACAGAAAATCTGCCAAGGTCTATTTTAATTAACTACTCACTCCCTGGCTTCTTTCCTTTGAAGTCTTCGGTCTGCTACTCCATGGTTCCCATCAGCTCTACCTGCTGCCTCCAACATGACATTTGCTATTCAGTGGCAGTCCATCCTCCTCATCTGTCATCTTCAGACTTTTGGGCCAAAGATCTGTCTTTGTCATTCTGCTCTTTTGTGATTCAGCCTGATGATATTCCAGAAATCCAAGGAAACATGGAAAGGAATTTAGGTTTGCTTTATTATTTATTACATCACAAGGGCTACATATAACCAAAACTATGGGACGCCTTACTTTGAGCAGTGAGCAAAAATGTAATGGCACAGCTTCTCAGTGTTTTCACTACTGCATCCCAGACATCGGTGCGCCCCTCAGCTTGCCTGTTCGATTTAAGCAAACTCTCCTCTAGATTACATCTTCTTCCTGAACTTACAGTATTTACATGTAACTGTGACACATTTGTGTATATGAAATTCAAACATGAATGTGGAACTGGTAATATTTATTTTAAAAATACTGGTCCAAAAACACAGAGTTCAACACAACATTGCAATCATATTTTGGTGAATAAAAACACAGAATTCTGGGAAATTATTTTGTTCTACAAACAAAACTCTTCAGCGGTAAACTATTGCCTCACATAGAATGTTGATTTAAAGTCTGATAAGTTTACAAAATTTATAGCTATACAGACAATTTATGCTGGATTCATTAAATAAATAGAAAAGCGACACATGGCAAGAAGTCTGCATATATTCCCAAAATATGCATCTTAAAAGTCAGCATTGCTTGGCAAGCTGATTCACATTCACCTGGGCTGTTTCATAAGTCATTTATGCATTTTGCTGTACTTTTCTGCGATAAATTCTGTCCTACTCCCACATATTGCAGGAACTGGAAATGCAGTACAGAACATTTTTAAAAAACTCATTCTGCACTGAGCTAAAATTTTTAAAACATTAAAGGTGACGATGGGACACGAAAGGCAGAGGGGTGTCACGTGTTTAAGTCCTCGGTCACATCCATATTTCAAAGCTGAAGTAGCCAGGTGAGGTATGATTTGTACAGCTGGGGCACAAGGGCAAAGCAGTGTTCAGGAACTGTGTGTGTGGATATCAGCCATCCCCAGGCGTTTGATGAAATCATATAAATCACAGCTGTGGCATGGCAGTGGAAGTGCTCAGTAACAGATTATACACACACTCAGAATCACTGCGCAACACCAAAAAATATGGAAGCGCAGTAACATTCCTGGGCATCAGCCTACATCACGATACACCTATTATGACAACTCAATGCATCCTCTTTTATATATAAAATTCCCTCAAAACATGTCGATAAATTTGTGCATATTCATTTACTCGACTGGATTTACTTGCAAGTGTGAGATGCGCTGACATTTTTTTCAGCGTGACAGTAGAATACATTTAACTACACGGGAAACCGCTAAACTATTCTGCAGGACAGATTACACTATGAAATTCATTCTGCTATTTATGTCACCTTCCACTTTAGCTGGAATGTAAAATGCCAAATGTATGACTGTGACCTGCAAACTACGCAAAGCTAATAAAACTGTCATAGTTATAAGTAATCATCCATTTTATGTGTAATTTAGGTTTCTTGGGTGCCATTTTTTTCTTCTCATAGTTTATCGCTCTAGCTTGTCCTCGACTTTACCTGCTCAGTTAATTCTAAGCCTGTGCAAACCAGAAAATATCTTTGGGCATCAATTACACTGCCCAAAACAGATAAATTATCCTCATTCCAAAACGCCAGCCACTGCCCAGGTAAAACTCCTGGCATCAGTTCCAGTGGCATTAAGGGAGAGGTAACGGCCCTTGTTTTGGCCAGTTCACACACACCCTTCAAGTCACACGACTTTTGTTGGTGCGCTCTCTTGGGTCAATTTATCTGATGATAAATGTCAAAAATTCAGACACTGTTGGTTTTTCCCACAACTTATGGCACATGACCAAAATAAATAAATAAATAAATAAATAAACACAGTACATAAATAAATAAACAATGCAGAAGCAGTGAGAAACTGAATAATTATCCATGTGGCTTCTCTCCACGCAAACTAAAAGATATTGCAGCGCGTTGACATAAACATAAAATTACAGGACGAAAACCTCCCAAACAGTTACGCACTTTGCTGCGAATGAGACGCTGTGAAGCAGCCAATTTCGTCACAGAGCTGGCACAGTCATATCGGCTACATTTATTTCACTTTCGGCAAGAATCTAAGTAGTTCCTATCCTCTTGCGTTCTGCCCACGCCGTACACATATCTGGTAGTGTAAAGTGGGTCCAGCTCCTTTCTGTAAATAGTCGGTAAGTCAAACTAATCATCTGTCCATCGTTCACTTCCTGCCGCAATTCTCTCTTTGGCTTTTTAATTGAATTCGTCTGAGGTTGACAGGAGTCGCTTGGTTCAAAAGGCACCAATAAAGTCTGATTAAGCAACACATTGTCTGTGAAATCCTTCGATGACCCGCCTGCTATTTTGTACCCTTAAGCCATTTGCGAATGGCATTGAGCAGTCACAGCAGGTGACATTCCAGCTGACGCACATAATCCAACTTGGACCGGACCTGGTGCATTCCCGTCCAGGCGAAACACTGGCAGGCTTTGCAGGGGTCCAGCTCCTAGCTGTACATAAACAATGGCATCATAGTGGACAGCTGAAATGCATGAGCCTGTGCAATGCAGGCCCACCCCCAACACACACCCGCCCCATACAAACACACTCACGGAATGCCTCTTCTGTCAACATTGTTGAGACCACAGCGACAGCCTGACGACTTCTGGTGATATCATCAGGATGTCATGCTTCCCCTGGGGTTAAACTGTAGGCCCCGCTGGGTTGTGTTGCCTCGGCAACACGACACCATATCACGCCCAGCAAGGCATGCGAAGCGGGCCTTCCATTTAATGTGTGGCACTTTTCCAAAATGTGCATCACCTCCCTACCACCCCTCTTGGACAAAGGAGCTCCTGTGAAAATGACGTAACTGTTCATCGGAAAATAAACTTGCTGACATCCATTGCTGGAATCACTACTAATGTACCATTGTTCATGCATTCACCACTGCAATGAGTTACTCTGAGCTGCCACAACAAGGGGGCACAGCATCAGCAGCAGAGATGTAGTGGGTTGATCTTGTAAACAGTAATGTGCTCTGGAAACGCCTGAGTCAGAAAATGGTGCTGCTGGTCACATGCTGCCGGCTGTACTCCGACCAGCCTGGTTACAAGCTCATCTCTGGCATGGCCTCACATGTCTGTAGTGTCGAGAGCTTCCGCTTTGCGTCCTGCAGGGAAAGCGATTAAGTTATCAGGATGATGAAGCGATGGTGGCCCGCTGTATCATTCCCACTTTGACGTGTTTCAGTGGAAACGGGACTTAAAATAGCCTGCTGAGTTCATGGAGGATTACAGTAGGTAACACCCCCCACACTCTGCTCATTTCCCTAAGACATCTTAAACGTGGCATGAGGAGATGCTCCGTGACAGTGCTTCAGTCAACCGCACCTTCTGCTGGGGGTTCACACAGGTGAGGCGGGGGAACGACTAAGGCTGCCATGGGTGAAGTGAAGGGTAAATCTGAAGGTGAGGCAAAAATAGGGGGAAGACCAAGACAGAGGTCAAAGCGCTCCTAAAAAATAATAATGATAAGCAATTTCGGAACACGATGAAGCGAAAGCACTTAGGAAAGAAGCTTGGCAGTTTCAGCAAATATTGCGAGAACATGTGGAAAGTACATTCCAGTGAGATCTCTTCAGAATCATCGTGCTCAGCTCCATAAAAGCAGTTTGTCGAGAAATGCGTACCAATGGTCAGACCTTTGGCAAACAGCAGGATGACGGCCATTAAAAAGGTTACATTGTCAGGGAAAAAAGAAGATAAAAATGGCCCTGTGCTCACTCAGCTGAAACAGGCTCAGTGGAAGATCTTGAAGGGCCTCGTGGCTGTGGCTTACGTCTTGGCTGAGTCAATCAGGTCCAGGGATCAAAACCATGACCTTCAAATCCAAAGGTGCTTATGCTTACCCTGCAGCGCCTATTAGGCTTTTAACGTCCCCACGAGCAGCTAACAGAAGGCTAGCAACATGGAGGGTTGAGTTTTCAAGTGCAAACTCCACACTCAAAGTCACTAATCATAGTCATTAAATATTTACTAAATGGAAGCAAACTCCACTACTTCTTGAAATTTTTTGCGTAGTTAAGCTGCATTTCCCTTTAACTGCAAACCAAGTTCAAAGAGACTGGTGAGAAATGCTTTTCGGACATTTAGTGTGCCGGCTTCCTGGAGCTATTTTACAACATGCTCCTGAGGGATTTCTGCCCGTCTCCTTCAAAAGGTTGCTTTTGGCTTTTTTGGATTATTTCCATGTGACCCCCTTATCTTTTTAAGTCTAGTTTATGCCTCATAGAAAACACTCAGTCACAACTCATAGTTGAGACCATCAATATTTTATTTGGAGGAACTTTTGTTTCTAAGACCACTTCTCAGGGATGCCATAGTTTTGGTCACCTATGGCTGCTCAGAACATGGATGGATAATCGGAACGATCTGAGATTCCCGACTAATGCTTATGAAGCTGACAAAAGGAAAACCTACAGTGGTGTTGAATTTAAGTGAGAAAATAGCTGCTGATTCCTCTCTGAAGACTCCATTCCTGTTCTTCTGAAGAATCAGGCTGCTGCTTGAAAATTGTAAAACTATGACTCAAAGATGTACCGCACCTCATGCATAGATTCCTTGGTTTAAAACAAATTTGTGAAATTTCAGACTAATTCTGTAAAACCCAACTGTGAAACAATTACGTAAATGCGTGATTAGGTAAACATAGACAGGCCCAATAACTGGAAACAAGTAAATGTGATGCTGTGTTATAACAATGTCTCCCGCATCTGCTGAGTGGCTTCACATGCTATGTTTTGGGAAGCTCCCACCAGTGCCCAGATCCCCCACAGGAGGACCTCTGAGGCAAAAGGGAAGAAGAGAAAGCAGCTCACCTATAAAGTCAGTAAGAGCTAAAATTATAAATGTGACGAAGGTCAGACAAATGCGAGAACGCCTGAAAATGTCGCCTCCTTCCCTTACCACCCCCAGGACATCAGCAGTCCCTAAGGTGTGGCCCTTTCATTTTTGCCCACCTAATGGGGCCACTATTTTCTGGATGAGAATTTTTGAACCTGCTGTGCTTCTACTATAATTTGGCCAAATTGCTCCAATTCTGCCTCAAGGGGTTTTCTTTTTCGAACAAGGTGCCAAGACAACCGATCCAAAGGGTGGGCCAATGTGATGCACAGAAACCCCACTAACTGATTAACAACTGTCACTGACACATGAAGGGATGACCTAAAGCTCTGCGTGGGGTGGACCGGGCTATGTGCTGCTCCGCCTCCCATGGATTCAGGTCTATTTGCAGTACTAGACAGAGAGATGCTGTCAGAAGAAGATTAAGTGTTCCTCACAGGGTGTGCCGAGAAACTACTTTGAAACCCCATCACAGCTGGAACAGGCCTTCTCCCCAAGTTTTTTTAACATGCTTCTCAGCTTCCCTGTATGCAAAAGTTGACACCTGCTTCCTAATGCCTGTTTAACAGTTCAAGCAACCGCTATCGTTTCAAAGGCTTCCTAGTTGACGTAATTTTCAGAAGAAAGTTCAAGGGTTATCTCTTTCAGCATGCTGTACCTCATTTGTCTTGTATACACATACATGCTTTACTTAGCGAAATGGAACCCTTGCTAAAATGAAAAACTACCCAAAAATAAGAGTTCATACATAAATAAGTAACTTACAAATCATTGCATTAAATGGAAATATCATCTACAGGTAGTGCTTTACAAGAGCAACCTAAAAACATAAGGTGAGATAATCTTCTACAGCAATTAGCAAAAAGCTCTAATGCAGCTTTCAACATTTTCAATGAAAAATAAGTCTGTTCAACGCGAAGTTAAAATTAAACTGAAAAATGTATTTTTTTCTCTTATGAATTTCCACAACAGTTCACGTGTTTCACTGCATTTTCTACAGAAGCAAAGGACAGGAGATCACCCACGGAGGTCATCTCTAGATCTGTGTCACTAAAGAAAATCCACAGTGTCAAGGGTCAGCCCCAGGCAGATTACCAGATAAATTTAGCTAAGTTTCTTTTGTATCAATAACAAGAGGGGACTAAACAAGGCAATACGCTATACGAATTCTAAACCCTAAAATCCACGCAAACCATCTGTCCCTAATGGTATAGGCCACACATACCAGCTGCTTGGCCAGAGTGATCCCAGAAAATCCAAGTATTGCATTTTCCATGGGATGAACAGAATAAATTTTTATTTTTAATAAAGCACATTTTGAAAAAAAAAAACTTTTCTGGGAACTTTTATGCTTTTTTTCTGGGAACGGGTTACCATAAGGTTAGCGGAGAATGTACCATGAAGTGTAGGCTTTAAGAGCATGCTTTATTGTTTGGTTTTGTTGCTTAATTTCAAGGTGAAACAACTGCCAAGTGTGAAAACACAGAATAACATTTTTAACATGTCATTTTTACAGGCTTTCATACAAACATCAAAAAATGTAAATGACTACAGGACCAGGAGAACATGTACTTCTGAAGGACAAAGACCAAGACTATTACAATAGAATATAATTCATGTTCTGGGCTGAGACCAGAAGGACTTTAGAGCTTATTTATACTGGTTTAATAAGAATTTCAAACTCTGTACACAAAATTAACTACTGACAAAATCTTCATCAGAACTATTGTACCACCAGCACATTAACATATCCAGTGCAACCTGTGGATGTACCTTAGCAGCACCTGTATTAAGAAGAAGTGCATTGTGGTAGACTATGTTGGCACAACGCCTAAAAGATTGGATACAGATGTCCCATCAAAGGTGCTTAGATGAGCAAAAGCTCAGGATCCCGAGGATGGAATCCTATAGTGAAGGGGGAGGGGACACAATAAAAAATATCTAAGCACAGGAATTGAAATCTACCCCAGACCTTGCCTGGCTGGAGTCACAAAAGTCTCCCAACATGTTTGCCTTAATTTGAAGCCTCCTCCAGAGTCACTGATGATGAGGTGTGTGCAGGTGAAGCCCAAGCTCCTCCACTAAACTGAACGTGCTGTGTTCTCCTCTCCTCTATAAATCGCCCAATGTACTTACTGTGCGACAGGGATAATCTGGAGATTAGCATGCGTCTGTTTCCTTGAAAAGTGTCCTTTCAGGGGATGGAGACGATGGCAGCTGCTAGTGGCCTTAGGGCACCTCCCCTGCACCCTGGAGGCACGCTAATCTGTACTGTCTGCCCACTTCACATTCACATGCCTGAGAATGCTCTAGCATGTTGTCAAAATGAATATATATATATATATATATGCCTTCCTAGTATCAAATTTCTGTGCAATAAATTTTCTGTATTTTACTTCTATCTGTATACTAGCAAAATTTTACTTCCTTCCTCCCTTTGTACATAAAAACCAGATTAACGGAGGCCAGATTAAGGGAATCCTGGGTGTCCTTTACAAGAACATATTCAAAGATACTATGCTATGTTAATTAGATAATGACTCAGTAAACTCAATGGTGTGTATCTGAGTAATAAAAAAAATCCACATTTTTCAAAAGGCTTTGGTATGTACACTTGTCTCTGTCAGTCTGAAACTGACATATTAACAATGACTGCGGATGATTTTGCGGGGGCTGAACTCAAAGACAGGATGAAGGAAATGACCTTGGTTCTTCTCCCTCCTCTGACCTCATCTTCACTCTAATCAGCAGCAGTTTCGTCCATAAAGGCCTTTAGATTAAGTTCCATGAACTGTGTCGCTTGATATCCGCGATATCCTTTGCTTATAGTCGCACAACCCAAGATGCTGTTTGCCAGTAAATGACCAACATAATTTCTCCATTCTGCAGCTACTTAGGCGAATAATGGGAGAAAAATCACAATGATTCCGTGTGATAACCTGTAAGTGAAACCAACATCGAAGCAACTAGGGCATACTGAGGTCTCCATTTGTAAGCTGGCAACCAGAGAACTATTTCTCAAGTCGGAAATGGCCAAATATCGTTGCTTCTGGAAAATTCTTTTAGAGTTATTTTTTGTGAAAGGGTGAGGGATATCTATGCGGCAATAACTGCTACTATTGTTTCTTGACAGTCCAAATGGTACCACTTCTGGGACACAAATTAGAAAGGTCATCAAAAACTGAGACAGTGCACTTGTATGTATGTGACATGCCTGCAAAGGCCAAGTCACAGCACTCATCCATCCCTTCCTCCTTCCCCTTAAGTGGTCCTTGCTCGCTTATCTGATTAGTGCAGCAATTTATGGACCAGATCAGCCTCCTACCGCAACACCTATCCCGGATGCCCAGGACCCTAGGAGTGCTGTTTCTCAGAGGTGCTGCAAATGACAGGGACGATGCGTGAAGGGCAAAGAGTGGTGACATCTCTTGCAGGGCCCCCTCGGGGGCCATTAAAAGCAACCAGTTGAGGCGTATTGACAGTGATCCCGTTAGAGGGCTTCGGCTCTGCCTGCCCTGTTGCCCCTCCTCCACAGCCTGGATTTCTTTTAATCAAATTCCTCTTTGACGCCTCACACCCACCTTTCTGTTCCTTCAGGAATGCCACCCATAGGGAGAAGGTCCCGTAATTGTGCTGTTATTCAACTTAAGGTTAATTTTAATCAAGTTTGCCACAGAAGCCAAGTGGGAAAACTGGTGGACAGGGCAGGGCCACTGCTGCTATGTGCTCAGATCCCAATTGCTGCTGAGTGAAGTGACGAAACCAAAAAGACAACGGAAAGTGGTAATAATAACAAATCATAAACATTTGTAGGGAAACACACCTCGTCTCCAACAAGTTCAGAACGATCAAATTTAATAAAACATATCAATGGAGTTCAGAAAAAGCACCCTAAAGGAAAAGTTGCTGTCAGATTGCAAGCCTTTGCCACTGTGTTCTTTCAGCCTTAAAGCGCTTTTGTGGATTAATCTCTGTTGCAGGGCAGAACTCAACATTTAGGACAGCCTCCTGAAATCCTTAAATTTAACCATGTTTCCACCATGTTCCTGGGAAACCCCATGATCCCAGCTGTCTTACGAGAAGAAGTATTTGGGAGACACCACCTGATAATAAACCTGTCAGTGCAATGATGATATTTAAAATATGGCATTGATCTTTAAAGAGGAAACTGTGGTGTGCACAGTCTCGAAAATCATTTGGGTTTTTGGTTCATAATCCAAAAAAACCAATGAGCCAACAAAAAGCATCTGGCATGTAGTTTTTGGTTATCTAACGCAGTCAAGATGCAAAATGCAGACCTTAATTTTCAGATTATTAGTATCAGCTGCAGGAAATTTACAAAAAAGATCAAGTTTAGTGTTACGCTTGTGGTCTATGCAGCATGCAGATATAAAAATAGTCCCGAACACTTACTGTGACATAAAATCCAAATTATGATTTTTTTTTTTTTTTTTTTTTTACACAAGTCTCCATGGTAACTCTCCTAAAATGACATCTTCCAGTATACGGGTGAGCGTAAAAGAAACTAAATGCCAATAAAGTAAATGATTTAGTCTGATGATCTGCAACTGAAAAAAATAAGACTTATTGCCGTTAATTCTTGTTTTTTCGTTCTGCTGAATGCCATTACACTGTGGTCAAAAAGACCAGACAGAGAACTTCTTGCTGCCTATAAGTGTTAATGAAGGGCACCTGAGAAAATCCTGCATCGCTGCACTGAACTACAGGAATGATTGACGGAGGGCCAAATATAGCCCTGTTCTGCCACATAGCTCCAGCACGCCAGCACTCCACCTCCTGAGGGATGGAGCCGAGTAACTACATATGGGGACCTCATACTGCAAGTCCTTCACGTCCGATACACTGAGAGAAAGAAGTGGGCTTTTTTCTCCATTTGTGTGGTAGTCCCCTCAACCTCGGACAAGTACAGTCCAACACGCCCCAACCTCCCAACACACACATACACTCCATCTGCTGGAGCTGCGCACATAAGCGAGCATCTGTAAAAGGACCCAACCTGCTCCCTGTGTTATGGTGGTCCAGCACCAGCCCACCAAAGGGAGAAGCAGGTTAACGAAGCCATTAATGGACACCCAGCATTACAAGCGTTGAGCCACGGTGTCCGCCAGCACACATTAGCCTGCAGACAACTGGTAAACACATTGGTCCAGACACTACCCTTCATGCAGCCCTGCCCTGGCCTTCTTTTATCAGTACTGTTTACTGTTGGATATCAATATGTAACAAAGTTGGAAATGGCATTTAATTCGATGTGTTGATTTAAATTTCTCCAAAATTACAACTCAAGTGCTCTGATTATTTTTTGTATTATTTTCAGTGGTGCCCAGTGAAACAGGAAAAGGTGCTTGGTGTTTGTATTCGTAACAGCATCCTGCCAAATGAATGACATAACTACAGCTTACAGCATTTGTCCTTTGTGTGTACCGCAGTCTGGGAGAAATTATTTTCACTTTATGGTAAGTTAAACACCAGACACAGTAAAACGTTAACAGTTACAAAGTTCTATAATGAAACATCATTAAGGGAACAGGTTTATGTTCTTCATCTTTCGGTTGCTCCCGTTAGGGGTCGCCACAGCGGATCAATTGTTTCCACTTCTTCCTATCCGTTGCATCTTTCTCCGTCAATGTTATTCTTTTTACATTATTTCTTGGGAACCAAGTTGTGTTAGGGTTAAACAGATATTTATAGCTTAATTAGAATTTTTCTTTTGTTTATGTATTTTGCCATTGTTCCTATGAAGACAAGTAAGTGATGCCAGCGCTAATATCCCTTGTATATTCTTTTGTTTTGCAGAACACTACAGCAGGACTTGTTTGCCTGAAACCCAAATTTTGCATTTCTGTGCAGACAAGTTACAAACACATACAATGAAATTAATATTTTTGGCCTTAAATACTGATTTCCTTATATTAATAAGACAGGTGTATTAATTAAATAATTGCTGGCATTAGCAACCTGAGTCAGATATTGCACTCTGAAGCTCAAGAAAACGAACTAGTCTGTATATAGGATGAGATGAACTCGCAGCCCCCTTCCCAGCTCTGTAGAAGCCCAGTCCCCATACCGATTGATGTCTTTCTTGTAGCTAACAACACACAAGTTCTGTTTCACTCTGTCAGTCACACAAAGTGCTTTGGTTGATATGTAGAGACGTGTCCCCTTGCGCTTCCCTTCCTGGGGGAAACGGCTCATTTTTCCATGCCCCAAATACACTAGTGGAGCAGAGGAGACCTTGCCGTGAGTGGGACACTCCTGAGGTTGCCTTGCGTTTGCTGTATGACAGAAATGTGCCATACAGAAGACACACTGACATTGCTGTATTGGCTTTGTGGAAGAACTTAATAAAGTCCCTTCAGCTCCATCTGCAATGAAAAGTCTTAAAGGGTCAAGACTGTGTTTCAGCAACCCCAACTGTCCTTTCTGCTGGAAAGTAAATAAATATTAAAGTTTTTTTTAAAGGCACACATGAGCCTTCTCCTTAATGGCACATCTCAGACAAGCTGCACAGTCTGCTTTGCACCACTGGGCTGTTGTATGGAATGTTCCAGCATTCGCCCATCTGTGCATTAAGCATCTTTATTTACAAGTAGATTTCTCTTATTCTACTCTACTTACCCGAGAAGCACTGGCATGAATAAATCTCCATATACCAATGTGCCAAATCCTAATTCACCTTCCAGCATTTGGCATGTGTGATGCCCAAATATATGCGTACAGCAGCTATGAATAGTATACAGTAGACATCATATAAACATGAAGCACAGGTTGTCTCCCCTGTGGCCTGCTGGTAAATTGCCCTGCCCTCTACACGGGGACCCAGATTCAAATCCCTGCTGTGCTATGCTAGCCATCTGTGGCAAGGAGGCCCAGGGGACACAAAATGGCTTGTGTTCTTTTGGGTGATTCTAATGGCATGGGTTCTTGCCCCCTCGCTGTCAATAGTGATACCTATAGTGATCCCTATGGTTAGCTAAGCGCCCACTGGTGTAAAGGTGCAACTGTGCGAATAACGCTCTCATCCAAGTTTTACATTGCTTCATGAAGTTTGCAGTCCACAGATGGCAAAAAGTGCATCTCACAGCATGCATGTCTCCTCTTTTAAGAATGCGCTGAAAACATTTATATTTATATTCATTTATATTCAGACCTCATTATCCACTATGCTGATTCAAAAGGCTTAGTATTAAGTAAATGTCGAGTGATCCTTTGTGTAGCCGTTCTTCCATTACAATAATGCTAAAGAAGTAGAAGATAAAAAGAGGGAATTCCCATCAATGTTTATCAAACCACAGCTCTCCTGAGTCACACAGATACATCATCTAGCACCATCATCCCCTCGCAAGTCTCCAAACTTTGTTCACAGTCCAATCTCCCATTGCCTCCTAGGAGAGCAGCCTTTTATGGTCTTTTGTGATTGCACACTGAAAAGAGACTTCATCTGCTTCCACTTGAGAAAGTCCTTCAGAGAGGGAATTAAGTGTACAAAATCAGCACGTTTCACACACGCACTCAGTACCTGCTATGTTGATCTAGAACATTCATGCACTGTGCCCTTTTCCTTCAACAGCAGTGTGCCATACTACAATTCATGTCATACATTTTCACAAATTTAGACAGTGAACCACAGTAAGTACCACCCATGAACATTTGGCGTATCATTTGATGTGGGTGACTGCTTTATTCGATGACTGCCAATTATTCTGCTTCAACAACCCTTCTGAAAATGTCAGCTATCTGGTGGCACTTGGGTTGTGCAGCTTCCTTCCTCATCAAGGGAAACTGTGGAGGCCAAATGACCCAGAGTACCTGTAATCTAAAGGGTCCTTTCTTGTCAGATTATGAAAGCGGGTTAAAGAGGATTTAAGATGGGGCACCCAAAGGCTTGCCTGCTCCTGTTTTGCCCCTGTGGAAAGTGTTATGTAACTATCACACTATGCTAGTGAAGATGGTATAGGATCCCATCCCATATGCTGGTGGTGAACAGGAAAAGTGTGAGGGCATTGAGCCTATTAATAATGGAACCTGCTATTTGCAGTGAAATGGGTACATTACCTAAATAATAAGGTAAAATATACTACGCAGAGGCATTTGCAGAAATTTTTATCTACTGATAAACTGCCCAATTTAAGAGCAATGATCTCATGCAGAGCCAGAGTCAAGTACTTATTGTCCAAAATAAAAATGAAGATTTTAAATAAGTCTATGTATAGTGAATCAGTCAATAGCCCTATAGAAAAACACTGACATCTATTGAATTTATTCTATTAAGCACAGGCTGCTGTTCACAAAGGGATGACAGGAAGGGTGCTTAACAAAACGCCTGCTAATGATGATGATACTGTTTTTGTGGACTTGGTGGAAAGCGAATTGTTGACTGACAGCACTGAATGCCTCAGTGTTCGATCTAAGTGGGATTTGTTAGTTCATTACCTCACTTTGTGGCGATGGTTTAGCTACAGGTCCTTAAAGCAAACTCTGAGATCATACTGATGTGCTGCTCATTTGCCAAAGTTTGACAGGACTTTGTTTTGTTGCCCCTCAAGCGGTGAAGAAATCCCAGGTGTGGTGGATTGAAAAAGCATTTATAGAGCTTCCGTCTTTTACATCTCAGCTGATGCTTGGGGAATAGACACTGGCGTACCGAGAAATGTTCAGGCCTCAGCCCCACTAGATGCAACAGGTGTAATGGTCCCTGCTGCTTCATTACACAGCTGGACTTGTGAACCACCACTAAATAAACAAGTAAGCATCTGGCTAGGAAACATCCAGCGGGCTTAAACGTTTCTGTGAGGTGGCAGAATGAAAAAAAGGGGGGATTGAAAAAGAGTGGCGTTTGGCATGAAGATTGCATTAGCCTTCCAAGATTTTGGTCACATTTCAAATGTCAGAACCATTAATCCCACTGTAATGGATATTCACTAAAAAAAATTCTAGCATGGCCCTGACAAAATTTATATTGCTAACGGCAGGTGCTTGTGAATTAGGTTTGTTTATGTTGAGGGCACAAAACGTGGTGTATGACCTTTTGTAGGCAAACCCTGAACCTTTTACTCCATACCATGGATGGTGTTTGCTGAAATGGATATGTGCAGCAAATCGTGCTTTTAATAACTGGTAGGTCCCGTAGATGTTTCCGTTTGCTGCGGCATAAAAATGGATGCCCTTCCACAGCCACCACACAGGTTATCTATTAGTTGCCATACTCATTGCCTGAGTGAATGAGTTCCATATGTAATGTGGAATAAAGAAGGTGAACTCATATTTCAGTGACACCACAGTCACATGAAGAAGTCTTGTACACTAAATATCCTCCTCACACGTAATCCTCGCTATGAGACAGTGTGACTCACACCCAGCAAGTACATACAAATCTAAAACATCCAAAGAGATCAAACCCTGCATTAGGAGTGTTTCTGAAAGATTTTAGGAATGTTCTTTTAAATATATCTCATGACTTGTGCTAAAACGTGGCTCTGCACAACCCAAATAAAAGACCTGCAGAGGTAGGTTCTGCAATGACAATTGACAGACAGTTGATATATGTGACCAGAATTATTAATGTCAGCATTCTACCTAAAGAGATTAAATTTACTTTATAAAATTACCAAATAGGTCCTTCTCCAGGCATTATATTTTAAATCTCTGACATACACAATACACATTAGCTTTCATGATCACTGTTACCATTGCAGCCAGTCATTTTGTGTAGAATTAACTGGTTAATTCTTCCTGTTCTCTGCATTTTGCCCAGATGAGAATGGGAAGCACTCAGGTTTCTCTATGCTTTTCCAGGGAAACCTCTATTTCCATTTTCAGGTCTCAGCTGTCTGCGCCTCAGACCACGAGTTCGTACTTCACGTTCGGTGTTGTGTCCTCAGAGGTGACAACCTTAATGGCAGCTAAGAAACTGAGTTAAAAATCCTCTCATTAGCACTGCATCACACTGAGAGCTTCCATTCCGGTGCTGGTTAGCTCCTGTCACGTGTAGTTCAAGTTGACTTGTAAAACCTCTGGAACAAACTCAAACCCACATTGTTTCAATTTTAAATAATATAAAATTTTGTTCTTCCAGGACACCATAAATCATTGTATCACACCGACCATTTATAACACTTACTGATGTTTCAGGTTTTCGAATTACAGTCTCATGAATTTTCATCTGGTGAATGTTAAGTTCTGCTTTGGTCCTCCAATGCTGTAGTGTCCTACTTAACAGGAAAAAATCCTAACTTAAGGGGGAAAACAGCAATCTGTCCCACTACACAAAGGTAAATTGTAAAGCACCCCGTCAACGTCCTTCTGAGAGACCTGCTCAGGTTTACCTGTGCCTCCAGCTGACATTCATTAAGAGGTTAACTATTTATAGAGGCTCCAGGAGGGGCTGTTGGGGCACAACTTGGACCATCGGTCCACTCTATACTCTGGCTATGAACTGAGTACCATACGCTTGAGAGACCTGCCCTGGGCTGACTGCTACATTCATTATTCATGTCTGGGAAAAACAACAGGGTGGGTGTAGAGGGGTGTGTTACGGGTCTCCACTCTTCTGGAGAAGTCTTGCCTCTCCCTCAGCCCCACTGCTGTAAACATGTAACCCTACCACTCTGCAGAACGGGCCTGCAAATGTCAGCCCAGATTTAAACCCCAGAGCTTGGGCTGAAGGCCGCTTCCCATGCCGAGTCGCCAGTGCGATGTCTGACCACCTCTGTCTCTGCGTGCCTCTGCGGTGACGCCACAGGGCACCCGGTGGCTTTAGCAGGGTCTTGGCTCATATCGTGAGCGTTGCCAAAAAAGCAGGCCTGCCAGAGGGAGCATGGAGAGTCAGATGGACTTATGTGATTAAGGTGCCAGTACAGAAAGTCCTGCAGAAGGTTTTTCAAGTTTTGAGTGGTTTGTGTGTCTGATACTGTTTTTGTGTTTCAGCCATTAATAAACAGCAAACCGATCAATATGCTGCATTTTGGCCTCCGGCTAAATTATACTTAACATCTTGCAAAACTTAAGGTACAGAAATGAAAATGCCTGGATGGTGAATACATAATATAAGGTAGATTTCACAGTAAAAAAAAAATATGACTAAATGCCATGCCACGTAAATACAAACAAGCCCACATTGAATATAAACACAGCAAGTGTATATGTAACAGAATATATTATATATATGCATATTATGAAAATATAAAAAAAAAAATCATGAAAGCTGTTGATTCTCTTAAATTATTCAGCATTCTGCTGCATGCGTTTCTGAAATGCCATACATTCACTAAGATTACAACACTTTCTGATATTTTGACTCACAAGCCGAGGTCATAAATCAAGCGGGGAATGATGCCGAGGCTGAATCATACGTGATTCATGCGACAGCCGTGGAACAAAGCGAATGTGTAACAAAGCGGGTGACGTTACACCTCTGTAAAATGCATCATGGAAATGCGCATTTCATACAAGTCTCAGTGTGGTGCACGGCCATGTTCTTCTGGTCCCACTTAGGGGGCAGTTTTTCAAATTCCAAGCGGGACTTGGACGTCTGTCCCATGAGGATGTTTTTGTGATATACCCTTGGGGTTTTAAGCACTGTTTGAAAAACTCAGCTTCCGACTGATTCAGTCTCATCAGCATTCCCTAACTGTGTAGATGACTAAATGGTAAGTGAAGTGAGATTTAGGAGGTACTGCATTCAGGCTGCCGGTTAGTGTAAGGCCATTGTGAGCTGTGGACAACGGACGTTAAGTAAACACGCCAGCTTTCTACAACCTATAAGTTTTGTTCAGCAGAAGGACACCCCTTCTAATGATTAAGCTGAGCTGTTTCACCTGCATCCAGGGAGCATACAAACACATTCTAGACAATTTTGTGTTTCCAGCTTCATGGCCACAGTTTAGAGGAAGCTCTTTGCCTGCTCCAGCATGACTCTGGCCCCCTCCACGCACAAAGAAAGCTCCATAAACACATAGTTTGCCCAGGTTGGTGTGAAAGAACTTGAGGGGCTGCATGCACAGAGCCCTGACCTCAACCCCGCTGAACACCCGGAAAGCTAGTGCCTGACCTCACTGATGCTCTAGTAGCTGAATGGGCAAAAATTCCCATAGCCTACATACTTTTGGCCATACATTGTATCTTTTTCAAGGTAAAATGTTTCCCTGCTTCAGCTTAATTAAAAAACATAAAAAATATAAAACTTAAAGTATTCAGTCACACAAGTAACTTGCAATAAAAAAGTGATTGCTATGTTCACTGGAGTATTTCTGTGACATCATCTGTGTAGAGCATCCTGGGAATGATCTGAGAGACATGTCCACACGGTAGAGATTCCAGGGGTTAATTTGGGGGTAATGACGCTGCCAGTGAGTTAACGGAAAGCCCACAGGAAGAGAAGTGACAGAGGCACTGTCAACAAAGGGCAGCGCCTCTGGTAACTGCATCGCCGTGTTCATTGTTAGGAAGAGATTAGCGTGGATTTCAGAGGAGTCAAACGATATTTTGGAAACAAGCAAGAGGGTTAAAAATTAATTGTGAGACTGCGTTGTCCTGGAGGTTGATAGCTATTTCAGACATAAAAATTATAGAACTGAAACACTACGTTAGTCACTAATATTACGGTAAAACACTAACATTTCAATTCCGGTATACTTATATCACCATGTGTACTCACAGTAAAATTATTGTGTAAAAATAACAATTTTCATTCTAACAAACTGAGTCCTGGAACCTTTGAAGTTGAGATACTGTCGTAAAGAGTACTTCTTAAAATTTAAGCTTATAATAGTTATAACTCAGACTCAGATGTTGTCCTACGCAGTTTGACCAAACAATATGTCCCATCAAACCCGGCAACTGAATCTAATACAAGAATGAACCTTTTGTTGCTGTCAACTCCAAAGACAAACTCAAAGGCCACACCAACGCAGCTGCAGCACAGATGAGAACTCGTCACCCTTTCGCGTGTGGAAAACATTTATTGTCCCTGTTATGAAACTGTTGAAGGTTCGACGCTTCAATATTTCAGTGTGTCTAATGCTGAGATGCAGTTTCACACAGTAGAGCGGCAGAAAGGGGTCCTTTGCCCTGTGATGTGAAACCCATGCCTGTACGTTACACCTTGACCACCCTACAGCCAAGCACTTTTCAACAGAAAAACTGAACAAGAGCTGATTTTCTTCTAACTGTAGTGAACATCTTCAACTCTAAGTGGCCTCAGACACGCTTGTCCTGCATTTCTTACGGTTACTAACTACAGTGAGAGACAGAAAAGAACACAGTGAAATGAAAGCAGAAATCTGGGCATCTTAGCTTTGATTTCCTCAATAATTAAAAGTGAAACACTTAAGTTTTCCCATGATTGTTTCGTGTTATTGTTGCTGTCGCTTTTTGTGAGTTATGAAGCATGAGAGATGTACAGCTAAGGTAAAAAAGCCAAGGCCCAGAGTAAGTAGGGCCTTACCTTGGCAGCCACAGAGGAGCTGGGTTTCTCCAAAAGGTCCCAGAGCTTCTTCCTCTTGTCTGGGCAGCAGGTGTTATCAAACTCCCCCTCGCCCTCCCTTTCCCTGAGCGTCTCAGCTTCCCGTCTCAGCTCCTCGTTCATCTGCTCCTTCTTCTGGTGGTAGCGTGCCTGGCAGCACGACTCCAGGTAGATCTCGTCGATGCCCCAGTAGTCGAGTTCCTGGCCGAACGACAGGGCGCACATCTCCTCCATCATGTGCAGCTTGCCTGTCCGGTAGAAGTTGAGGATTGAGGTGAAGGCCCCAGGGTGCCTGTCGAAGAAGTACTCATTGTCATTCAGGCTGTAGTCATCACAGACCTCCATCAGGGTCTCGTGGGTGTTGCAGTCTCGAAGCTTCCCCAGCCTGGTACGCGGCAGCCTGTCTAGGGTCCTCCACAGAACCTCATGGTTCAGGCCACCCACATTGATACGAACTCTCCTGGACCGTGCCTTGGTCCGAATGATCTCGATGGGTTCCGGAGGGAGTGAACCTGGAGGCCTGGGGTTGCTTCTCGGCAATCCAGAGCCTGGTTTCTCCGCCATGATGAGTGGGTAGACGTGTGATGCTTGCCAGACAGAAAAATAAACAAAAAAAAAAAAAACTATGTTGGATCCTCTTTAGACAAGACCCTCCATGGCTGAAATAAAACAAGAAAAATCAATAGAAAAAAAGCTGATTATGTACAATCTAGAAAACATGTTTCCCCTGCAAATTTCACAATCTCAAAATGATTATGACCTCATTTATGCTGAAATTGTTACTGTGGAAACTGAAAAGATGGAAATATATATACACATATGTTGAGCCGCTGAGGTTTTTAAATAATTTAATAACAAACTATGGCATGAGAGATATCTGTAAATAAAGATCTGAACACAGGTTAGAAGTTCTGAAGCTGTAGCAGCTCCAACTTTTGAAAAATACACCCCCCAAAATTAGCAGAGGGAAAAGCAGGGAAATCCAAGACACCTTCATTTTGTGACACATACAACTTTTCTATGCACAAGAACATTTCCTTAACTTTCCACTCCAAAAATGGCAGGCTTAAGATGGCCTGTATATTTAGCAGTAAATCCCCAGCACGCACTATTTATCTGGTTTATATTTACTTCACATGCAGCACTTTGTGCAATAGCTGTGCTATTTAAAACTCATAACACAGCGTTTGACCTGTGCGCAACCGTGCAGCGGGTGTTGCCCCAAATAATGGAAACAGCCCGCGTCATGTTCACCTGTATCTTGCAGCGCTTTTTAAGTGGTCGGGGGTGCGAGCGTCTCGCTTTGTCTCCTCAAGGTTACGGCTCCTTGTTACATAAGACAAAGTCACCGCGGATAACGGCTCAATCCAGCCCGCCCTGGAAAAGTTCTCCATCGTGTGCGCCTTACCGTTAAAAAAATAAAATAAAATAAACAAAGCACCGAAGTCTATAACTGACCGTTTGTGCATTCACTTTGTTTATGGCACACGCAGGAGTGCCACTCTCACATGCCGTTTCTGGAGGAGAGCAACGAACATTACGAGCAAGTTACGGGGTGCATCAGTATGTCGAGCACGTAGGCTGCTTCCCTTCTCGCTCCCTCTATTTTTTTAACCACGAAGCCCGGATTGCTGCCATGAATCCGGACGAGCAACAGTTCCTCCACCGGCCCCGGTCTTCTAAGAGCGCGATGGTAGCGCCACTTGAACCAACCCGTCTCACACCTGAGGAACAACCTGTACGAAGGCGTTCACCAATTTATGTATTGTTCTGTGTATGATTGTTATTATTATTATTATTATTGTTATTGTTGTTGTCATTAATATCAACAGTAATAATAATAATAATAATAATAATAATAATAATAATAATAATAATAATAATAATCGACATTACAAATGCATCTGCTATGCTGTGTTGAGTGCATACTGGTTGCGCGGCTAATTACAGCGATGGATTATTAATTATTACTGTTAAACTTGAGAAAAACGAATTCAGTTGGAGCTTTTTGTTTTCTCAGATATTAGTTGTTTTTTTTGTTATTCTTTGGTCGTTCAGATTATTTTGTATTCTGTTAACATTACTGTAACAGCTTGTGATATTTTTCTTTTTTTTTTTTTCCCCCTTGAAGTCAGCGTTGCTCCTGACAGTAACACAAGCCACTTGCACCGCGGTATTCTGTACCGTAAAACGCAGTCGGCTGTAGCGTGTGTTTACCACACTGCAATGTATGTGTACCATTATATGTACGTATAATACATGTGAGCCGTGGAGAGGCGCGTCTGGACACAGAGAACCCGCGAGTTGTGCATCTCCGCTAAAGTAGCGTGGACGTCCGTGCCGCACAGCACAGCACCTCGCACACGACAACACGTGTCTTACCTTGTGGAAACGAACCGCCTGTCGCATAAAATCCCCTCTTTCTGACGGTAAGCGAGGAGCGAAAAGGCTGCGGGACTCCCTGTGCCGAGCGGCTACGACTCGGCGCCCTCTGTGGAAGCGTCGCGGAGTGGCTCTGCCTTCCTCATGTTGCTCGTAAAAACATTTTTCATAAACATACAGATTAGAATTGTTTCGAAAAAGAAAAAAAATTCATCAGAAGCGCCGTGCTGAGGTGAAGAAACTGCTGGAGAGCGCCGCTCTGCGCGCGGACCGTCGCCTCCACGCGCTGTCTGCGGATGGCGCGCGCGCGCGCGTTAAGGACGCCAGAGGAGGAGGGGACGGCGAGCGAGCCGCACGGCGCGAGGCGGCACGCGCAGCGCGCACGGCGCAGGGACTGGGCGAGGCGGAGGGCGCGCGAACCGCATAACCCCCCCTCCTCCCCCCGGAGGTGAAGCCTAATTGGATTGGGCCCGCGCGTGGCCGAGGACAGCGGCGCATCGGACTGCGAGCGGGAGAGCGCCGCGCCTCTCCTCCGTCTCCCGTGTCTCCCGAGTCTCCCGCATCTCCTGGAAGCCGCCGGAGCTCCAGCTTCCGCGCTCCTCCTGCCCAGCTTGCCGGGAGGAAACTTTAGTGCTTCATATTCATATTCCCGCAAAAAAGGGCGGTCTAGGAAAGAGCGCTGTATCTTCAACGTGACACTTGTTGCACGGTCTTTTGCTAAGGAGCTTGGTCCGATGGCTGCTACAGACCATCTACAGTTGTGTTCGCGAAACTGCTGAATAATAAAAGTCAAACACCAGCGTAATTTTTTACTGCGAGCCTAATGGACAGAAACAGCTTTGATTTGTGGAATTACTGTAAACTGTAACTGGTCTGATAGTTTAATGCATGTTTCTGTACACCACATAACACTGGAGGTCGGCCCCGAGCCAACTGTAAGCAGAAAGCGTAAGGCCTTCATTCAAATGTTTCTGTCTGAGTGACAATGGTAAATTTTGGCCTTTCCATTAGTCTCCCATTACATACAACTACAGCAAGAACTAATACAAATATTTTTGTTCTGTTCCAATATTCCTGTGTAACTACACCGAGTATTGTTGCTAACATCTTTGCTGCAGCAGCTCCCAAGGTTGCCACTGCCGAATTTGAACACAAAAGACCCAGTTTTGATCACTACTTCTTGCTGTAATATTGTTGACCAGAGTGAAAAATGGAATTGGTGAAATGAAAATTAACATGATATAGAAACTGGTAAGTCATTGTCCACTGTGGAGGAAAGTATCAGCAGAAAGAATATATGTGGATGATCCACTTCAATAGCAGTGCATAACTACACTAAGTATTATTTCCTATATTTTTGGTTGGCTCCAAAATGTGTGAATACTACAAGGAGTAGAATTGATAATCAATTTTGGCAAGGTATTATGCCAATAGTAGATTTACACTTATAGTACATCGCAGATTTTTTAAATCACATTTTTGTAAATATGACAACTGTACTCTTGTGAGAATTAAAATTCCACCCATTGTAATGAATCCAAGGTCGAATGCTGAGGAAAAAAGGACTTTGCCTTTATGCAGTACTTACAGAGGTTTAGTCACAGACACACGCCTTCATCTGTGAAATGAAATTTCACTGCATTGCAACACTGCATGCATGACATTTTACAGTCAAACCAAGTTATGTTTTAAAATGTGCATAGTGGATTTTGTTTTTCCACAAAGAGAACATTTGCACCATAAAGGAAATAAATCAGAATGATTTTAGGTTGCATAACCTGTGTAACTTCAGTAATTTGCTGATTTGGTGACTGAGGTCTGAACAAGCTGACTGTTAACATGAAAAACAAGAATACGATATCGCTACTGTATTGTATGATTCATCGAGGATTTATCAGTGACAAATGGTGAATGGCACACACAGGGAGGAGCTTGAAAAAAGCATGAGTCATGAAAATCATTATGAGGCTATTACTTGTGTAATCACATTTAATTATACAATACTCGCCCTTTTAATTATAATGTATTTCATTTTGCAGGCTTTGAATTAGAAATGCTTGTGCAGTTTACAGTATTAATCCGATATCCATTAAACCAGCTGGATTATGGCTGTGGCTTGCACCCAGAGGGTGAAAAATGCTGGTTTTTTCACTGTCCTGTGTGTATAAATTGGATTATGCCAGTGTCATGTTGAGTTTAGTCATTGTTAGCCTGCTTTTTTGGAGATTCAATAATTCGCCGTCATACACGCTTACAAAATGCCTGCATGTCATGCGTGCCTCGATGTAAAGGGCCGGGGGTGTTAACGGCTGGTCTACATCTTTATTTGCTGTCTTCCTCTAAACTGGCTTGTGCTGTATGTGTTTTAATGGATTTTCTTCAAATGAGAAAACAAGATTTTGAGGTGATTTAGATATTTCCTTTCATTTTATTTCTTTCCTTCAGTGTCTAACTGTCTCATCATGTTGCATCTCTGTGCCTCCGGCTGAAGTTTAGGGAATGCGAAAGCTTGGGCGTCTTCAAAGGGACTTCCGCTGGTCAGTCATCTCAGAGGCTCTCACCTACATCTATGTCAACAGTGTGTTGCTTGAATAAACTGGTTTATTTAGTTTTTATTTAGTCCTTTAAAAAGGACATTTACATAAGCTACCTGTCTAGCTACCATAAAGTAAAACTCTGTAGCTCATCTTTCATATTTCATAGAATAGAAATTTCCCCTTCAGCAATAAGAGCACTAAAATTGCTGTTTATTTAGCTCTATAGCGTAAGACCTCACCAAAGAATGAAATTAGAAAGGCCAGAATAGAAGCAATAATTAGTAAGTCAGCCATCACTACACTTAAATTACAATGTTTTAAAGATGCACTAAAACACAGTTGTAGCTTCTTTAAAGGTCACCCCGAGGCTCTGTGGAGTAAGTAGTATTTGTTTATCCTGATCGGTTGAATGAGCAGTGTGAAGGCAAGATATGTGCCACAATCTATCGAATACATACTGAGAATTTACTGTATAAATTCAAAAGAAAACACTGATGGGCCTATCTGGAAAAATCCGTTTTCTATTAGAAATGGACCCTCAGCTGTTGACTGCTTTTGGAAGATATTGCCTGCATAAATGGCACCCATGCAAAATACAGCTAATATTTTTTTCACAGTCTTTCATGTAATATGGGATTCTAAGAAAGGCTTTCATCCTTCGCCAACAGATGCCCTGTACAAAGAAATAATGTATGGATTAAAAACGAATTAAGATGGCATTGAACAAATTCCACCATATTGTATGTATCTGGGCCTTCATAACACATTTGCTTTGGACTTTGAAAGTATATATAATTGCTCTCATGTCTAGTTATTACTGTAGCCTGTACATATGAGCACTGATATTTATATATTTTGTTTGTTTGCATTTATAATGTGAATTGCATTTCAAATCTAGGCAACAAAAGTCAGTCAAGGTTAAATGGAAGGAAAAGCAAACAGGATAATAGTTGCTGTGAAGAATCTATAGAGAAATTTGCAGCTGCCATTAAGTTTCTTTGAAATAAGATTAGTCTAACACAGAAGCTATTATACTGTAGTTAGTGTATAGGCAGGTACTACATTAAATCCAGTTTACTGAGATGGCTCTAATAACAATAAATGTCAGTTATGCCAATCCATCCGCTAGTTGTATACAGAGTCTCTTTAAATGGAGGGCAAGGGCTCCTTCACAGAGTAAGATACTTTATGGGGCAGAGTCCTGCTGCAGATGCTCAATTTGTGATTTCACAAGGGCTTCTTGACTGGTTAAAGCACATATTGTATGATCAGTTTCCATATGAAAATTAATGGCTTAAATTTGTGAAGGCAAAAGCATCCAGGAAGTCACCTAGGATGATACGCTGGCAGTAAAAGCAAGAAGGTTCTTATGGTTAAGCTAAGGGTGCTAGGACTAGTAGAACAACTTGAACTAGTTTAAAGTATGAACTGGAAGGAAACAGCATCTGACAATCTGAGAAGCATGGAGAGAAACTGAGAAACTTTTGAGAAACCCAGCTGACCTACCTGGCTATAAGCAAACAGGTAGAGGTCAGAAGTCAAGAGTCCCAATGCAAAAATAAAAGATGCTGGATGTATTAGAGAAACGGGAAGGACTTTGACCTGGCAAGTGGAGAGCGATCAGGATGAAGGAATAGGAGCAGGAACCTGATCTTTAAAGAACCTGGGAGAAACAAAAGCCAGGCAAACCAACTAGGGATGACAGGCGAAATACAAGAACCAGCTGAAGGCAAGCAGAAGGTCAGAAGAACAGAAGTGAAATGAAACCTAAATGCTATGTAGAACATTCAGGCGTTGAGTGCACAGTGAAGTTTTTTTGTAGTTTATGAGAAGCACCAAACTTCTGCCAGAAAGAAAACCAATCAGTGGCTGAAATCCAGAGAAAGTTGTCCAGTAGCAGGTACCGTCCCTGCCCTCTGTTACATTAAACTTGCATCCTTTTTAAAAAATAAAAACTAGGTACAATCATATCAAAATCCACCCTTAAAAAATAGAAAAATTATATCAAATGTTACTATGCACTTGGACAGCATAATCTGTGCCTGATGCAAAGTTTCATTAAACCACACAATGCTTTGAAGTTGATGCTGTTAAAGCTCTGAAAAGAGTTTAATGCACTAAATAATTTCTTATAAAGCAAACAAAAGGTGTTATCTGTAAAAATATGTTGGGCTTCTTTTATTACCTTTTGCCCCTAGCAAAGCAATTTCAGAAACCTATCAATGTATGCATTTGTATAAAATGTGTTTGGGTGCTTTGGTCATTTCTTAGATGACAAAAGATCAATAATGCTGTTTTAACCCAGTGAGCTGCTGTGGCACCCCGGTCTTTATTTAACCCACAGAGCACATTGTGTGCTGTGTTCAAATGTACAGTGTAATAAATTTGGCTGAAGAGTGACATAATAATAAAGGTATGCTGACAGATCTGTTTCAAAACAAAACAGGAATCACCAGATTACAAAGCTTTGCTTTACCTGGTAATGGTCCAAACGCACGATAAAAAAAAATGTCTGTCTTACTGCGCAAAATAAAAAATGCCTGTTGATAACATAAAAAGCCTAATGAGACAAAACAGATGCTTTAAAAAAGCAAACATACAGAGGATATGGAAGAACATATTGTAATACGTTTATTTTCAGTAACAACCTATTCAGTGCAGTGGTATGGAGTCTATTTGAGAAGGTAGGATGTGAGACAGGGTATGCTTTGGATAGGATGTCAGTCTGTAGCAAGACAATCTCTCTCTCTCTCTCTCTCTCACACACACACACACACACACACACACACACACACACACACACACACACACACACACACACACACACACACACACACAGAATAGGAGCATTTTAGGGGCATTAATTAATCTGAAACACATACCTTTGTCCTGTGGGAGGAAACAGAATGATCCAGACTGGAACCTTCATTTGAGCTCACAGCCTAGGAACTGGTGAGGCACCATTTTTATCCAATGTGCCTCCATGCCTCCCTCATACATTTTAGTCAAAATCAAAACACGTTCACTTACATTTAGATAAAAGAGATAAGACTATGAATTTGCCATTGGCTTCAGGCTTGAAAATTGGTTTCTGTGTCTGTGGGTGAGCTACACTAGGATGTTGGGTCTAGTGGACGGGAAGGCCTTCAGGTTACTGAGTCAGGTTCAGATGCATTCCCCTTGGTCAACAACTGTTACTTCATCACTGTACTGATTTACATCAGTGCAGGTCCCCTAACAACTGTGCTCTTCCTCAAAGTGCTGCAGCATAACCTGACTGCCCAAATATGCTTGGTCATATTTAATATAATGTCAAAAACATAAACATGATTCAGGTAATTTAACATCAGGGAGGATCTTGGAAAAAGGAGGAAAAAAAACCATTTAATTAAACCAACCAGAAATGAAGTTTTGCATCACTAGTCCAGTCCTCTATGACAGCGTGGAAAGGGCAACCATTGCTTGGTTCCTTCAGAGATTTCTAAAATGTCAAATGTAGGAGACATAAAATTGTACCATGCGCTATTTGTTTAAATAATATTACCTTAACTGTTAATTTCAGCTTTATGCATTTCCTTTAGCTGCATTAATGTTCAAATGCATTTATATTTCCTTTTACCTCAGGAAATGTATGAAATCACAGTGTTGTATCAATCCATGAACTTACATCATTTAAGCTTTAACCATATTATTTTAATTATTCAGTGATGAAATGCTATTGTACTATTTACTGTACATGATGTAAATTATAAGAACATTCATTTGTCAATAAAAATGTTATTAGACACAACTAATGCAAACCCTTATTTCAGTGGGAAAGCGTAGCAAGTCTCAGATAAAGGGTTTAATATTGATATTGTGCTAACCGAGGCTAATTAATTACAAGATGAGGAAATTAATGGAAAAAAAAACCTGTATACATGAGGTCTTACAAAAAGCATGGCCATAAAGTTGGTTGTGTTTGCAGTAAATTATATCTATCCATTATTATGTACTGCTGATCCAGTTTTGGGTCACAGTGGTCCATAGCACACCCCAGAAGCACGGGGTGTGTGGAAGGGTACACAATGGATGAGAAACCTTGCAAACAGGGGCAATATCCACACACATGCACGCGTGCGCGCGTGCGCACACACACACACACACACAAAATATATGATGACTGTAGTAGGCAGATGGTAGGCATACCTTCCAAAAGCCATTACATCACAGTGTACTGGTTTCCATTATTTTATAGTAGTTGGCACACTTTCCTTTACAATTTAGTGGTTTATAATGTGGTTGTTACATTTGTGTACAGTTATTTTCTCTGTTGAAGAAAAAACCTCATTTGTTCTATTAAAGTTTGATACAGGCCAAATGCATGATTGTGACAGAAACAAGACAACTGCTATAATACTAGCAGAACCCATCAAAATACAGTCCATTACATAACTTCTCCAGACCATTAAAAATTCAAAATAATTTCAACATAGTGTGGTGCAATGCTAGGAAAGGCCATTATATTCTCAGCAGAAACCACCTTAAGTGGCCAAAAGAATACCACTGATATCCAATAAAACTAATGCAGATGATCTAATGGTTATTATAGTTTTTAAGAAACCGTATAGTGGAACACGTTCACAAAACACAGCTTGGATTTCACTAGAATGAAGTGCAATATACATGGAGATGCATTCTGTTTTTAAAAAGGTGAAGCTAACAGAAGGTGGAGTATTGGCTGGAGCCATTGCAATGGGAAGGTCCTTGATTCAAATCCCTGCCCCTGCCAGAGTACCCTTAGACAAGATATTGAGCCTGAACTCATACAGACGAAATTCTCCAATACAGCAAGAGCAAGTAGTTTAATAAAACAAAAAACTGCAACTTGCCTTGGAAAAGGTGTCAGTTAAACAAACATATAATACCATGTATATGCTTGTTATGGGAAACTTTAGAAATATAAATATGATAATTTTATCATATTAATAATTTCAATAAAACAATCATAAATACATTTAAACACAGTTTTCTCTGAAACACTGTTAAATGATCATCAACTGGTATTTAAGCTTTACCTATGATGCTGGATTCACTGCACTCAGTGTCTTACAGTGATCCATTTATAGAGCAGAGCAATATGAACACACATTGAAATTTAGGGACACCATGCAAACTCATCATAGACAAACAGGATTCAAACCCATGCCTGCATGCATAATATGGGTACTGTGTGTTACCAGTGGTACCGCTTTTCAGCCATATTCCTTTTTTACTTCTAACTGCCAAGCAGTTGCAGAACTTCCACTTCTCCGAAGAATATCAGCAGCACAGTGGTTCAACACAGTGGTAACCTGAAGGCTGTTTCTTGAAACCCCACTACTGCTGCAAGATCCTTGAGCAAAACATAAATGTCCAGTTTTAAAGAAGGGTTCAGCAGAATCTTTGGATTTAAGTGCCAGCTAAGCAACCAATTTGTTATAATATCTGCCAATAAGCAGATGAAGATAAAATGTTTTCACGATTTTAGCATCATTATTCAGCAATTACATAGCTATTAGTAACACCAAGGAGGGCAATAGGATTTTACAGTAGTGCCAATAAAATTTTGCAGCAGAAAAAAATGGCCAAAGCTTTTATTGCCCTGAAAGGTGTTCTTTGGCACAGTCACAAACTAACCCCCTGGTCTTAAGAGAAATACAACTATAGTACTCGATCTTACAGCCACTGCTCAAAACACATCTGCCCACAGCCAGAAGTGGCATGTTGTGGGTGTTAACACAGCATCTTCAGACTTTTCTTTCTGAGTTTTAGACTGGTGTGCCTCCAACAATAACCATTTTTCCCCACTCTGTGTAGATATCGTACATATGTCCAAGTTGGGAACTTTGAAACCGATGCATCCAAAGATTTCCATATCCCTCCCATTTCACCACTGGTATCATTGGCATGTTTACTGGAGATGTTACTGCTCATATTTATAAACACATGTAGCGGCAATGAAATAATATTTTTATGAAAAAAATGTAATATGGGTGGTGGAGTTGCACAAAAGGTGGCCCTGGTTTCTCACAGCACCTAGACAAGCAAATAGAGGTGGGTTCAGTCTCAGCTCAGTCTGTGAGGTATCTGCATAGGTTTCCTCCAGGGGTTCCTTTTTCCTCCCATAGTCCAAAGGCAAGTGTTTCATGTGAATTAATCACTTTCAGTTGCCCACAGTGTACTGTATGTGTTACAGTGGTCTATTGCATAAATGGTTGAATGACTGCCGGAAATTTAGTTCTCAGTATCAAGCAGTGCGAGTCCCCTTGGACAACGGTGTCAAACTAAATACTACACAGCACTTATCGTATATCTCTGTGGAAAGTATCTGCTAAATTAATAAATGTATAATAAATGTTTAATAGCATCTTCTACAGTAGGCCCTGTAAATAAGGTTGGCCTATGTGCTACTTCGTGTCATTTATGAAACTTTCGTCTGTGACTTTGGATCCGGTCAAAAAACTCGATCTTCACAAGCCATCGACCACAAAATGACCTTATTGGCTGTGCTCTGTGTGCAAATACTGAACGAGTTACCAACCGTATTCTGTTGAAATGATTAAAGGCCACTGTAGACCGCTAGAGACGGTCCAAAGTGACAGCCCACAAAGACAGAGCCAAATATTCCTTCATAATATGCAGGCACAATGGCAACAGGAGAAGTGTTAGTATAAATGGAAAGAGTAAAGAATTTCCACTTAATGTTTTAAGCCATTAAGTACAGCAGCTCTAATAGAAATGCAGTATTTCTGAGCTCCACTTAATGGTTTACAGCAGAGGTCGTCGTGCTAAATCAAACTGTAGTCATTTATTGACTGAAGAACTGATTAGAAAAGAAAGGAGTGAATTATTAACTTAGCAATGAAATTTTTGCCACTCGCAAACGTTGCCACGCCTGTGACGTCTGTCAATGTGTTCATCAGAAAATCAAAACAGCACTTTTTATGCACGCATTAAAAATGTCATCAGTTGGACTGCACCAGGTAGATGGTTGTGAATCACGGCATGGCTGCATTGCTCCACTGCACTTTGCCAGATCAAGGATATAAATTAAACAAGGAGGACAGCACATTTCTGCAGGAAGATTAAATGGTAGACTTCATTGCCTCATTGACCCAAATGACAATGAGAATAATCTGAAATATCATTCTTCTTAGCCATTTTTTCGGCAAAGTGAAAAACGAGATGCATTTAAGGCAACCAAGAAGATGAAGCAACCATTTGCTTTGTGTCCTGTGGAAGAAAGTGGGAAACTGTCAAATTACCTCGATTGTTTTCCCACACGTGAGGATGTGTGTGGACTTTGTTCATTCAGCCTTTAGCATTTAGTGGTGGTCTTTTCAAAACATGACTGCCACTGCCTGGAAGCTAAGTTTGTTGACCTTTATACTGGATTGAAAGAACAGGCTTTTTTTTTTTTTTTTTTAACTGTCACAGAAAATGCAATATAATGGATTTAAAGAGTTTAGACGTAACCGGCATGCATTAATCGTGTTCGACCACACATGCATGCTGCTCACCAAGTTCATGCAGTAAGCACATTTTCCATTGTGCATTAATACATCTGAGATGGAGACAGGTAATAATTTTAACTTTAGTTATGAACTTTGCTTTCAGTTTAAGAATAGAGGAAGATGAATGTCCCAACCATTGGGAAAGTCCTACATATTAGCTGAAATGCACATATGTTCAATTTCTTAATAAAAACCCAAGTATGAAAAAGTTAAATCTTACTTTTTGGGTCGATTTTTAATCATAACTATACATTAGGAACCAAGTTTAAACAAAACTAAAATCATAACAATATCCATTGCCGTCATTACTCAGAGTTGAATGATGTTTGTGATAGCACAAAAAATACATATAATGAGCAATACTAAATTTTAGAATGCATTTGATTCGGAGGTTTGCCTTTAAGTCTTGGTTGTTCTTGCTGTTGAACTGCTACCTGAATGTGGTGGACACTCTCTGAATGTTAAGTTCATGGCCTAAAACATTAATTTCACTTTCACTCCTACTTTAATCCAGAATACAGTCTCTGTTTGTGATCTCAGGTCACACTTTTTCATTAACTTTGTCATTAAATTACTTTGAAGTCCAGGTCTCATATAACCACAAGGATCTCTACAAACTCAATCAGCTCTGAGTTCTCAAAATCATTTGCAATTATCCTGTGTCCTGGAAGAACCCACATAACCATAATAGACTGTCTCACAGTTTGTGATAATATCATTTTCCTCCAAATTTTCCAAAATCACTCTTATCTATGATTCCCAAACCATCACAGTTAAACACATGTCAATAAATTCTAATGAAAAAAACATTTTACAATAATATACTCAAGTTCTTACAAATTATCAAACTTCTTTCTCTGCTGTTTTCCATTTCAACTCCAGTATATTATATATTGTATTATAGAATATATATTAATTTGCTTCATCTAGACATGAGTAATAACCAATCTAAATCTAAACTAATCTTCCTACCCTTCCTGACTCAATGGCTTACTCTTTACTGGAAAAATAAAGCTAATTTTTTCTCCTGGAACTTATACATTGTCTGCCAATGAAAAACTGTAGGGAAAAAAAAAACAATTAATATTATTCAGAAAGTCTCAGTCCTCATCATACATGGTTTGGCATAATCATGAACCAGTATTAACAGAATGCTTAAAGTTCTGGCATCGTACGCATGGGGCATATTTGGAAAATGTCCACATTAATAACTCAGATATTAGCTTATTTAGATGACAAGATAAATATGAACCTCTTACAAGACCCTGCAATTCACACCACTTAAATATTCAGGAATGTGGCTTATAAGCAACATGTTTAACCTTGAGTCACCCCTCATGGAAGACTAAATTCTCAACTCCAAAAACATATCGTACACTCCACTCAGTCAATAATTATCATTTTCTGTGAAGAAACATTTGTAATACTTGAAGGTAAATGAGGGCACTGCATAGTGGACTACAGTTTCTGCAGACTTCAAATCGTTCAGTTCATAACCCTTCAAAAGACCCCAAAGTGAAAAAATGACTACATTTACCCAAATGAGGGTCCAACAATATCAACTCCACTTCCCACTTGACACCGACCCAAAAACCCACCCATATTTATTCCATCAGGGCTGCTTGTTTTCCTCCCCCATGTTGCTGTCCATAGGTCATCAATCCTTGCAGCCCACCCTCCTTTTACACCCTTCATCAGCTGAAAACCTTCACCTTCCACCTCATGTAAATAAATCAGTCTGGAAAAGCAAACATGACATCTCTGTGTCAGCTGACCATTAAACATGCTGACATGGACCAGATCACAATCTCAGCATCCCACCAAATGTCTGTACTTGCTAAGGTTTGAAACCATTCCTTGCGTCACACGAACATTCTCTGGTTTTCAGCAGGGCAGCCACTACCTACAGCTTTGGTCCCATTTTTCTTGCATTCTTATCCTTGTTATTTGATTTTCCATTGTTATTTTGATACAACTTTTGGTTGAAATACTTTTACTTGTTATTTGTTTGTATTTTTAATTTTGTATTTTTGCACTGAAGTTTACAAGTTAGAAGGAAAATAAAATAAACTTCCAACATGGAGCAGCATGGGTCTGTAGTGTCTCTGAGGTGCTGGAACCCCTTAGAGCCCAGACAGATCACTATTTCTCTGGGAGCTTTCAACTCCCTACCCCCTGGGGTTTCTTCACCAGGTGGTCTGCTGCTTTCTACCTGGTACACACAACAACATAATGGGATTCCCTTAACTTACAGAGCTGCCCTCTCCTATTCTACTGCAAGAAGCCAATTGACCTTTTTAGACCTTCCCCGCCATTGGAACTAAACTTCTTCTTTGCCTTCGGGGAGACATCTTGGTACAGCAGCAGGAAATGAGCTCATCCCACTATGGTCCACGTTGTTTGTTCGGCTAATTTCCCATCTCCACCTGGGTCCCTTGTGTATGGTAATGACACACGTATGTTATTGATGAGACCCTGCTGACGTACCATCGCTGCTCTAGGTTGGTCGTATTTCGCCACAATAAACATGTCAGACGCTGCAGCAAAGAATGAATGCAGTGCTCAGGTACACACTCAACTTTCTGTAATCCCTGCTGGGACATTATCTCCAACACTTTTACCACTTTCATTATGACATATGGCATGAATGTTTCATGACAACTTCTCCCAGCCTCACATCGGTTAGTAAATACATGCACCATTGCACATTTCAAAAAAAGGAATGCACTAAATTACACATCGGAAAATTGAAATAAAAATGCATCAAAGCATCAAATCCGTTTCACTATAGTTGCCATGGGTAACTATGTTTTCATATTATTTGGAGGATAATGATTCTGTTAAATGCAAAGTAATCCAAATTTTAATATAAGCATACCGTTCAGATAATAAACGTAATATACAGTGCAGTTCAGCTGAATTCCTGGACGGTTGTATTGTATGATTTACCATTTCCGTGCTTATGAGAAACGCACGAGATCAGCAGGCACCATATTCACTCAGAACCGAGGCCTAGCGATTAACTTCAGGCGGCACGTAAAAACAGTGTCAACAGCAACATCTATGGAGCATAATTTGGGGTTGATAGTGGAGCTAAATGCTCATGATTCGGGGCCGATAATGCAGCTAAATACTCATGCATCATGCAGCTCTGTCTGTGTGTGGGCAGTTGCCATAGGAACCCCAGTTGTTGCATCACACAGAACCAACTCCTTGGTACAGCAAACTCACACGATGCTCTAAAGCATGCGTCGCTGCACTGAGGACTTTTGTTTTCAACTGCCATGATGCACTGGATGCAGTGGAAGCTCACTGTTTATTATGCAGCTGAAATGCCTTTAAGAATGATATCCCTATGAGTGGGAGGTGATTGACTATTGTCCTTTTTGTCAAGGGGCCATGTGTGACTATTACTCAGCGCAAGCATTTCCACGAGCCAGCGGAACATTACTGAATGCACCGGCACCAGCTCTCACCTGCTCATGTGGTAGCTTGTGTGCAGCTATGAGAAAGCCTCTGGTCATGACGCAGTGGCAAAATCTTATCTTCTCAGTCTCCAGTTTATGGTGTTTGTTTAATTTTTGATGTATAATGGACACCTTCCTGTATATTTTGGCCAGTAATATACAACTTGTATTTAAATACATTGTACAGAATTATTTGAACACATTTCAAAGCATGTGACAGCTCCCAACGTGAGATAGTTTCAGTAGATGTTTCAAGGAACGGTTGTAGAGAAGTACAAAGTGCAAAACACAAAACACGTATGACACCCCCACTAAAAGCTGACACGTCCCAAGGGGTAGGGGGGTTGTGAAATACAGCAGTGAGCACACTGGTGATGGGTAATTGAATATTATAAACAATGACCCAACTGAGCAACTGAACAATCCTCTGCATAACAATGTTAACACAGCACACCAAAACTCATCATAAACAAAATAAAAGCAACCCCATCTGGACTGTAGCAAGGGATGAAGGAAGGTAGCCACAGTACATTTACTTTTTCCAAAATTTTTATTTGGGTATGACGGGGGAGTGTAGCATTTACACACCTTTGAAAAATGTAAAAAAAATAAACAAGTTATTTATCTGAATCTCTGAAAATGTGTGACCGAACCCATTTATTTTATCTGCCACACTGAGATTCAAAGATAACAAAGGCTGTTGATTTGCATGTAAAATACGGCCAATAAAATCCAATAAAAAGAAGTCCTCTGACTGCTGGGGCGGGAGACAAAGAAGGACAGCTATAATTTAGCTGAGCGTCAGCAGGGGAACGAAGCGGGTGGAACCGCTCGGTTAAATTATTATAATAAGCGTTCAATCGATGCCTGATGCCTGTCTAAAAATAGCTGCCACACTAAGAGCCAGGCCTCGAACAGGGGGTAAACACACAGCTGACTCCCCTTCCCCTCTGACTGCTGACAATGGCTGCCTTTTTGGGATCCTTTTAAGCGATTAAAGCTTCTGTTGTTGCCGCTGAATTTCTTCAGGGAGGAAATGTGAACAGGTAATGACAGGGTGAGCTGGGGCATCAGTCCACAATGATGCTTCTCCCAGATGTGGGCAGCTGCCCCCTGTTGGTGCAGGGCAGTGATAAATAAAGTAGGAACCCGCAGTGATGGACTGCTTGGGTCAGTGATTCCTGAAGTGTCTGAGAACGAGGATGGCAAAATATTTTAGTGCGACTCCATGGGAGGGGCTCTGAAATGAAGGTGGAAGCAGAGGATCGCGCACGAGGGACGTTTACCCTTGGACACCCGGACTGTGCAAAGGTTTCATTAGCACATAAGGCGCAGGCTCAGTAATGAAAAATACTCAAAACAGCCCCCCCCCCTTTTTAAAAATAAATAAATAAATAAATATTTGCAATTCATGTAGTAACAATAATTTTTGTTCTCCTGTTTGGTAAGCACAGAATTATATACTTCCTCTGTGCCACTGAGCACTGTTGCATTTTAATTAAAACTAGCTGAACATTATGCTGTAAAGTTATATTTATTCCTATTCCTGCCTCCCTAGTTGCCTTCCTTGCTTTACGACCGCTGCGGCACGAGCGGCTGCTCTGAGTCGCATTTGCATGGGCCTGTACATTTTCTGTAATATTATCATTAGATCTCTTTCAAGGAAAGCCATGATTGTGGAGTCGTTTCTTTACAATTATCTGACCTCAAGCCACCGAAGGGGATATTACGCATTAGACAGGATCTTACATTATACATTCATTCTTTCCATCAGCTTCGTCTCTCACTGCGTGCAAAAAGGGCTGGAATGGAACAATGTAGGTGGCTGTATTACATATGAAATGTTTGCTGCCATTTACGCACATTAGTTCTTTTCTTACATATTTATACTGTGTATATGGAATGAAAATTGCACCATTAGCTTAATATTACTCTGTACGCTCATGTAAACAGAATAAATGTTCTCAATAAAGTACAACATTTATGGCTTTTGTCACATGACATATAATATGGCTATTAAAATAAGCGGTATTTATATGACAGTGAATTCCAGGTTTACCAACCGAGTGTACTGTACATCAAATCCCGCTTGATCTCTAATGGTCTCTGTAATGAGCTAACAGTAGTCCTGAAAGACATTCATTCATCCATCTGTCATTTTTTCCGTTGCATTGCTTCATACCTGAACTTGTGGCCGGAGCATCTAACGTTATGCCTTTGCTGAAAAGCTCATGCTTATTTTATCTCAGTGCAAGTTTGTGTGGCGCCGTTAAGAAACTATGAGAGGAAAAAAAAAACAGACAATGATATGCTTACCAGCTCATCCACAAGCCATACATTAGTGCAATGCCTGTGGCCTAACATGGTTTTGAAATTATATAGTACACACAGCCAAGCATTACACCACTAAAGGAATTTTATCCTTTTTCAGGTATAGGAGTAGGAGTCATTGTAGGCACACTTGTTACTGACAGATCAAAACAGGTCTTAAACAGCCACATTTATACTGTCAAACCAAAGTATTGTGCATCACAATGACAGTTAAACTGTATTACCTCAAGCACCCATCCATCCATCCATGATCATTACCTTTATCCTGGGCAGGGAATGACAGCCCAGAACCCATCCCTGTATCACCGGACGCTAGGCTGCGAAACTACACTTTGGATGGTTACACCAGTCCATCACAGTACCGTGAACATATAAAGACAACATTAGTTTGTATTCTGAGGGGAATCCATTGTTACAGCGGCAGCTTTTTGGAAATGTAACATCTGCTGTGAAGCCTGAGAAAAAAAGAACAACAGGCAATCACCCTCAGTGCTGTGTCACTATCTTTATTTAATAGAAACAAGTAACTCTAAGACAACCAGAAACAGGTGAGACCAGTTGGTGTGACAATTGAAGCAAAGCTGATGTGTCGCAAAATGACAGTCCTGTTACATTAGTTGATTAATAAAATGGAGCAAGCGCAGATAAGGTTGCTCAGGTGACCTTTTGTCCCCCCAAAATCCATCTTGTAACTCAATTAACTCAATGTTCATCAATAGATTTGTAAATCCATTCCTGTTTCAGCAGCATTAAATAATCAATTTCTTCATTTGTTTTCATAAGCTGGACAGGCCTGTGGCAATCTGGACCCCATCCCATAGTGATCGGAGGCCAATCCCAGCAGGCAGTTGGCCCAAGGCAGGGAACCTCCTGGACTGGTCAGCGGTCATGTGCTTAGGTTTATATAGCTGCCACGCTGAGAGCAGTTTAAATCGACCTGTTCACCTTCATGTGGACGAAACATGAGATCCAAACAATTTGTCCTGCAGTTTAAGAGATGTGAGGCAATAGCGCAATGCTCAGAGCCCTCATGCCTCCATGCATCAAATAATAATAATAATAATGGAAATAATTACATTATGTGCTCTGTATTATCATATACCTATAAAGAATCACAGTTCTATTATTTAGGAGTGTTTATATCCATTTAGTACATTTCAAAGTAAGATTTGTGATATAACTACAATATATTTTGTAATAATATATTACATGTATTTTGTATGTAAAGCAGAATGTCAGCTTACTGTTGATAAAACATTGTCTACAATGTAATTGCACATTTTTTTTGCCTGGCAAAAACAAAACATTAAGTCAGTGGATTAGTTCAACAATATACGCTGCCCGGCCAAAAAAGGTCACACACTGTAATATTTTGTTGGACCGCCTTTAGCTTTGATTCCGGCACACATTCGCTGTGGCATCATTTCGATAAGCTTATGCAACGTCACAACATTTATTTCCGTCCAGAATTGCATTAATTTTTCACCAAGATCTTGTACTGATGGTGGGAGAGTCGGACCGCTGCGTAAAGCACAAGATCCCAAAGATTCTCAAAGGAGCTAAGGTCTGGACTCTGTGGTGGCCAATCCATGTGTGAAAATGATGTCTCTCTCATGCTCCCAGAACCACTCTTTCACAATTTGAGCCCCATGAATCCTGGCATTGTCATCATGGAAGAAAAAAATCCATTGATGGAAAAACCTAGTCATTCAGTATATTCAAGTAGTCAGCTGACCTTCTTTTTTGGGCGCATTATGTTGCCGAACCTAGACCTGACCAACTGAACCAACCCTACATCATAACACTAAGTTAAATCCAGGTGCTGATTTTTTTTGGCTGGGCAGTATATGTTATTTCCCAAGTACATGAAAGGAAAATATGGGACTTGCGTGATATATTTTGAGCCATGATAAATACCCATTTACCGAGCCACTGAAATTGAGATAATGCATTCTCGAGCTGTGATTGTGCTGCATTTCAGTTGCAAAGATTGTTGTTGTTCACTGATTCAAAGCAAAGATTTGTGTGTTTTGTACAGTTTGGCGATAAATATCTTGCTGATACTGTTATCATCTCATAATTAAGGTCGCAAGATGAATTATGGCCGGGTCACAACGTATTTGAAATGATGACAAAAGATTAATCATTTGGACAGCAAACCAAATGTGCTTGAGAGAGAACAAATTGTACTGCGATTGTGGAGATATGAAAATGGGAAAGATGACAATAAAGGTGCATCAGCAGGAGTGCTGTAATCTCATCCAGCCCAACGTGTCTATTATATACACGCCTTGGATGTTTTGTGAAGCAAATAAGTTTTTCTTGACTTTAAACAGCAATTTTCATTAGCAGGACAACAGCACTTTTGTCATTGTTGTCTGTTTAAAGGTTTAATTTTAATTTGGTTAACCTAAGATGCTGGGGGGGGGGGGGGTAATGAAAATACAGACGTCTGGGGTAATTAAACAAAACAATTATTCCATGAGATGGTCTGCCTCCGAATTGGTGTGGCATTTACAGGAGCCCGCAGAATCCTGACACATGCCAGAGCTGAAGAGGTTCCAGAGACAAAGTCTCTGCCTCGCTCCGCCCGGGAGCCTTTACTCTCTAATGGCTTTCCTGGCAGGGAATGGCAGCTAAGTGACTCCAAGTATCCACTCAGAGGTTGAGAACGTCCACTCCATCTTCTCCGAGGTTAATGAAGGAGGCCGAACACCAACATTGCAACTCGTGCTCCGAGTCGCTTGCGGGCCCTTGTGTCTATGAACCGGTTTTACGTACGACTGCGGCAAGTGCGGTTAACAGCCATGCATCAGACCGATTGCCTGGAACGGATTTCTTCATCTTAACAAATATTATAGTCTGCTGTGTATTCGCTTCCATATAGAGGTTGCCTTCGCTGGGAAGAATTATGTGCATCTAAAACACTTTTGTGGGCGCTCTGTATGTTTTTGGCTGTTTCCTTCTGTCCCTAATGGATCGTCAAAATCAAGATGATGGATAAATCCCTGAACATGTGATGTGTAAGTTTCCTGTTTGAATCTCAGCGGAGGACTCGAACAAGGTACATAACCGGCATAACTTGCAGTAATGTAACCAGCTATAGAAAACAAAACGGCCATTTGTAAATGTCTACACCGCTATGCTTTTTTTTTGTTGCATTTTTTAATGTCTTGCAAAAATTGCTCTTCATGAAGGTAACAGGTGGGGTAGTGGTTAAGGTATTGAGCCTGTGAAGAAAAATCCCAGGAATCCTGTTGCGAGGAATAGGATCTGATTAGAATTTCATTTTCAAATATGTCGACAAAAGGTTAAAATTATTTCAAACAATGCTGTAAAAACTTGTGATAGAGATAATATTCACTGTATTTTTATTAGCTATTTTTAATCTGTAATAAGAAAAAGAAAAAAATTCACACAAAGATGTAGTGCATGGATCTTCAGTTCTCACATGAAGAGTCAGTACTTCTTCATGGCAGTAACTTTCTCCCATTAACTCTACAGGCCAGTGGTGGGGTTCATAACTTATTAAAACCCACAAGCTATTTTTTGCTTTTGAGATCCAGGAGTGAAGCAGTAACTGTACCCTGCTACTGGGCCTCAGAAAAAAAATAATAAAAAAATGAAATTATGGACTACCCGTACACTCCTTTTTGTTGGGGTTAGTTTTCTGACCTATGCTTTGCCGCATGCTTCATGGAGGTCTCAGTTTAAAAAAGAAATATATTGAATCTTTTGTTTATATTACAATTTTTTTTCAAGATGAGCCATATCGATGATACATTTTCCCAAAAGGTGCACATTTTGCTGTAAAAACTGCATATTCTAAAAAAGGGTGGATTGCGGCAATCTGGGAGTTGGCAGTAGAGGGAGTGTGGAAATACTGCTCTTTAAACCTGAGGCCCCATAGTCCTCTAAACAGGCCCCCCGAATCCCACCTTATACACCTGCAAGGACAGTGTCCACCAGAGTAAAAACACACACAGCCCCGTCAACAAACAAACATCTACTTACATAACCCATCCACACAACTATCTACAGCACAGTTCCCACTCCTACTGCTAGGGGTGCAGCAATATTTTAAAATTTAAGTCTCTTAAATTTTAGACTTTACAGTCTCGAGAATCTGTAAAATCTCCTGGTCTGTTAATCAAGTATTTTTTTCATAATTTAACTTTTGTTCATGACTTTTATTCTTCTTAATACACTGCAATTGGATTGAACGCAGACATTTAAATAACGTAAGAAGGTATGAAACTGACAAAAACTGAACTTCTTGGATGTCCTGTTTGTATGCTCTTTAGTTCTTTTAATAACATTAGAAGGCATCAATGTGGATTTTGAGATGAGTGCAACATAACTGACATTTTAAAATCCTGGCCACCTTATGGAAGCAGTTATTGTTCAAGCTTGTGTTGCTTTTAATGTCTTTTTTCCACTCGCCAGGCGCTGTACAGGCTGCAAAAGCACTGCTGCCCAACAGGTGCCCTTAACACCAAGTTCTCATGGCCTACAGCAAAACATGAGAATTCCTCCTGAAGCTTGGGAACATCCATTACACACCCACCTCAGAAAAACTACTCCCACATCGGGAGTAGCGTATTATGAAACTCGCTTGTCTGGTTGCTCCTGGGACAGAGTGCAGCTGGAACTTAACAGTGGCACACAGCCGGGTGTACATCAGTTTTGCACGTTCACATAGCAAAATTAGGATGTTTTCTACTTAATCTTTGATCCAGTGTTGTCACTGTACTCTAGTGTTGCTGGAAATTAATCTAATTTAAAGTGAGCAATAATTTTACATGTTTGATTCATTATAAATACATTAAAACCTGTCATTAAGCTTTTGAAAGCAAGGTGATAGGGGCATATGATGATTTTGGAAGGCATTCAATGGCCCATAAAAGGCTGGACCAGAACAGCAATTTGAAAATAAATGATGTTCTCGGGATCTAGTCTGTTCCACTGTGTCACATAACTACTTTCTTTTTAGTCTGGGCAGGCTACCTATGCTTCAAATTATCTGCTACAGAACTTGATGCCCCATTTATGACACGAGCAATAAGCTGAAAGCTGCCAGTTCAAATCTCGCCCCCATTACCGTTCTGGTGTTTTTTGAGCAGTGTCCTCACCATGAACTGCCACAGAACAAAATGTTTAAAAAAATAAAAACTTTATCACTTTTTATACAAGAGCAAGGTACTGAAACAGTGATATATACATACAATAAATTAACATCTCCAGATCCAGCCTGCCATCCTGGAAAATCCTAACTTTATTCCAAAGTGGAGAACCAGACTTTCTTTACATTGCAAAAGGATGAGCGTCTCTCACCACCTCTAAACAAGATGCTTATGACAAAGCAGGGTGAGATGTGTTCAACGCTCACCAAAGCGAGTGGCCAGAGTGCTGCGGACATTGATATGGCCACTGGCAGGACGCTCACGTGTTAGAAGTTGGCCTTCCGGAGGGAAACGAGCCTCCGCAGGAAGACACATTGGGAGAAGCAAGTCACGTTGAAATACAGGTCAGAGGTAAAGGTATTACATGACTTCAGCGGTACTTCATGGTATCGGTACACCGTGCGTGTAACGCGACCCACCAGAATCCGGTATCAGCTTGAAATGCTTCCTGCCCACAACAATCAACTCGCAGGGAAGTAAAATTAACTGACGGGTTAAAGTCTAATTCTGCTAAGTACATTTCATGGAATATTTATCCAAATGCTCATGATTATTGCTTATTTTCAATACCACGTTGTAGATCTCGGCAGGCATCGCCATGATTGTCCAGGTTTCAGTGCTGAACTGTAATGAAACAAAACAAACAATTGTGTATGTACAAAAGAGTGAAATAATTACAGCAAAAAAGTCTTAGAAAGAGGGATTTTGTGCTTTTGTTCACCACTTTGCTTGTTATTATGTATCAGGCACTAATAAAAGTAAACACACCAGTCAACTTCTATACTTGGTTGGTCAAATCTTAAAAACTGCCACTGAAACAATACATGTTATAACTATAACTCAAGAACATCATTTGTTTAATGACTGTGTGCCTCCAGAAATGCTTCGTTGAACATTGAATCTTTTTGTGGGCGCTCTGTATGTTTGTCTCACATTTAATGCCCCTCTGTGGCTCACGGTTGACTGCATTGATCCAGAAGAACACAACCGTGTTTCAAGGACCATACATGCTGATATAATATGATCACTGGCTTGGGCACACGGAGTCTGTAGTTATATTTTATAAGAAAATACCGACTGGTTTAACCTACAAGAAGCATGCAGAAGGTGTGAATACTATTTAGAAAGGAGGCACAAAGGAGTTGCCCTTCAACAGTGAGAAGTTGTGCCACTGGTCCAACAACTGTGAGATTTTGGTAGTCTGTCCATAGCTGCACCACTACACATTTGGAGCTCTCAGTAACCACTGGACTATTTTAAGGATGATTTTTAGTTGTAAACCAATGTTCAAGGTAAAAGTAAGTGTGGGCTAGGGATGGGACGTGCCAAGGTGAGTAGCAGCAAGTATAGGTGTAACCAAAGGGTTTAACTTTAACCTCGCTTTAACCTCAGTCCAGGATACTGCTGTAGTACCTTTGAGCAAGGTTCTTGCACTGAGTAGTTCTAGGGAGAATTAGTCAGCTGTTAAAGGGTAAATGGGTGAGGTACACATTTGCTTTGGACACCTGAATTATTAGCTGTTCCATTAATTGCTACTAAAATATTTACAATCTTCCAAGCAAGCGAGCGTCTTTCTTCCAAACAAGAGGATCTGAAAATTCCTCATGCCATTGCTATGCTGTCCAACTTGCTTTTACAGAAATCTACAAAGCCATTTTCATAAAGCGCTTAATCGAATAAGAGCTGAGGCAGCCCGGATGCCAGGAAGCGCAGTGCAGTGACCACATTCTGACCGAGACGCGCATGAATCACAGGCCCACTCTGACATGCACAGGTTCCACCAATTCAGTCATGTCCTTCAGAAGCAGATTTGAAATACTGAGGGAAAACCTTACAAATATGGAAATGATAGGAAAATAGCGTGCAAACCAAGGCAGGGCTGAGATCTGATCCTATGGCACTGGCGATATGAGGTGCAAACGTGAAGCTGGACCTCCGTTCCAACTCTTTTACATCAGCAAAATTGACTGCAATAATTCCTGCTACGTGCTCTGCTCAAAGGTGCAACAGTTGATGCCCCGCACATTTTCAGCAATGGATCACCAAAAAAAAAAAAAAAATTAATATTCATTGTCACACCATGAATGCCTTCTGCAAATGGGGTACCAGTGTACTTCATACATTTTAACGTTTGGAATTATTTGCGCCTGTGTTAAGTGCCACTCCTGCTTTTTTGCCGCTTTGCTGCAGAACGAACAGCGTTTGACGAAGGTTTTATTTAAACGCTGCCGAACTCATTAAAACCTAATGGAAGGCTCTGGAGACATCGGCCGTTTATCCGAGTTTACCAGTTGGGCTTGACTCACATACGCAGCGCTTTCGAGCAAGGTTCCCCCTCGGTGTTTTTAAGGTAAACAAGCGAAGGGGGGACATTTCGCACATGGGCAAAACAGACAGGGGAAGTGGGTTTTATAAATTGGTCTCAAAAGGGGGGAAAGGGGCAAAACAAATAGTAAAACTAGATTGATAATTATCAGCAGAGTCTGGATGTTCTCAAGCAGGGAGATGAGAAGCGAGGAATCAATAGGTCACCAGGGTGCTGGAAAAAATATAAGGGAGCTGTATTAGAAGAGTCAGCTGAAGGCACTCTACATTTCCATCTGCACTGAGATGCGATTGCACCCCCGACAAGAAAATGCATAAATTATGACACATTTTACTGCCAGGTCAGCTGTGTGCCTCCCCGCCTACACCCACACACACACACACACACACACACACACACACACACACACACACACACACACACACACACACACTCACACAGAGGCAGATGCCCACACACAGGTCAGTGTGTTGCACTAATTTACACTCACAAGCACACACAAACACACAGGCAGACACACACCCACGTACACCCCCACACAAAAACGCACACATCCTCCAGTTGCATGCGAGCCGTTTTACCGGCTGACAAGGGGATCCGCACATTAAAGGATGAATTCATGTAAGAACCTGCAAAATAACTTATGCTGAAATAAACAATAAGCCACAAAAGCCATCTGTTTCTACAAAATGCACCTACAGCTCACAAGAAAGAAGTTTTTTGAATTGTTTGTGAAAACAAAATTCACATGTTCACTTCTGACTTCCTATTATGGGATCGTTTGAACAATAAAGGACTTTGGTGACATTGTTCGGATGTAGGCATTTCCACAAAATGATCAAAGAGGTCAGTCCTCCCGCAGAGCACAGGCATAGTCGCAGCTAGACATACAGTGCAGCATAGCAGAACAATAAGCAACAGGGCAGCCTGGCTATTCAGGATTATTTCCATAACAGTGGGCATGCAGCCATTTCCAATAGGGGTTCCACACGTACACATTATACTGGTCTTGAAAAGCCAGAGAGGGAAGGCGTCTCTAAGCCAGGATTTCTGTTTTCCATTAGAATGAATCATCATTTTTGATGGCTATAACTTAATTTCCTTAAGTGACCTTAGTGAGTACACAGCTCATAAATATCTCAGCATCAGTTACTGATTCCTTTCCTCCGAATTAGAGCAATGGGGGGGGGGGGGCAACATTTTTATTTGATGTTTGCATTTAATAGATAAGGGATTTCAATGACAGGACATGCTGGGCAACTTTTTACACTCAGGAGAGTGACATAGCGCTTCCATTCAGTGAAACTGATGTTCACAGAAAGGTCAGCTCATATAGCCAAAAAGCTTTTCTGAGTTTACATCATTACAGTAAGTATGGGCTGGAAGCAACACAAAGGATTTTAAAGTCGAATCAAAGTTTGACTGCACATAAACAAAATGATAGATATTATGCTCTCTTTAAAAGAAGCATTAACAATAATTTAATAATTAAATATAAAGATTTTTTACAGTTTAGTGCTCAATGATTCCAGGGTAGGCTTTGGCCTGCCAAGGCCCTGACCAAAATAAAGTGGTTAATGATAAAAGATGGATGGATGGATGGATGGATGGACGGATGGATACTTAAAGTCAGTATCAGAGTAATAGTGAGAGTCAAAAGCACCTTGGAAACAGAGGCTCAGCTCATTTTTGGGCCCAAAGACCTTATCTGTTCCTGGTCCCCTCATGTTGATTGTTCTATTTTTTCCCAGTTTGTCATTCATAGCTTAGATGACAGCAAAGGACCAAAGCAACCGGCTTCAACAGGTCTGTAATGAGGAGGAAAGTCACCACGGGGCCCTCTGTGGCCGGACGTTAAAGTCCACACTGTGTCCACAAGGTGGAGACCTGGGCTCATTAGCCTGTCTGCGCTCCATGGTGTCCCCATCCACTTTCTAGCAGCTTTACTGCCCACACATGGCAACCCTCACAAACAGGAAACATGAGGGCATGTTTTCATGTTAAGAACTCCTTGCATCTATCAAACCAGATCTTTTCAGCATGGCAATAGATATCCCATTAAAGGTGTGGATAATTTGTAATTTAACCACAGGTTTACTGGCCACACAGTATATACACTGCTCCCATTAAGGAGCAACTGTCCACACAGCAAAGGCATACAGCTTTAACAGAATACTATAAATACTGAACATACTACAGTAATTGTTTGCATGACATTTATTTTGCAGATGCTCCTATCCAGGCAAGGTGATATAGAGAACAGTGCTGGGATCATCTAGCTGATGTGCTTTGAGTTCTCATCTAGGTTCAAGTCTGCATGGGATTTGCATGTTGTCGCCATGTTAATCTGGGTTTCCTCCAAGTGCTTCCCCTCACAGTTCAAAGATCTACTTCCGGTGGACTTGCAACATATAAATTACCCTTCATATGTGTATGTCCAAGCCTATATGTGGCTCTCCTGCAATAGGCTGGCATCCCATCCTGTCTGTATCCCTGTCTCACACCTTGTGCTTCTAGGACTTGCCCTGTACCACTGCAACCTTGTGCTAGACAAGCAGTGACCAATATTGGATGAAAGAATATCCAGGTCATTCTATTTTCAATTTCTGCAGAAAGATATTACTGAAGAGAGGTGTAATGCCCAGTTCATGACTATAGCTGTGTCTTAACTGACACTTTATTAGCTTCTATAATCCTCTCACACACCCTGCCTTCACTCCATCATGCCCAAGATGCAAGAAATGTTTGTGTATGTAATATTTCACATTAAATGGCCCCTTCAGTTGGAATGCACAGCATACCAGAGAAACAAAATGCCTGGATGTATAATGCCGACATGTTTGTGAAGAAGCCTGATGAAAGGGAAGCTCTCTCTGAGAGACAGAGATACAATGTGACCTTAGAAAGTTATAAATACGACTGATAGATTGTGCTCTTTCCTTATTTGAGGTCGGCGAAGTGAAACCTCTCAGTGAAATATTTATCACGGCGATTTCAAATAAATCATATGGCTCAGGAGCTATCAGCAGCTCTGTGACATTGTGCCTGACTTTCGGGCACATTTTTTCTTGTGAGAAATGATCGTTTTTAGGCCTATCGTTCTGAGCAAGGCCCCACCTCTGTTCTGAGGTCAAAGGTCACTTCTTTCAACAGCAGCATAACACATTGTGTTGTCCAGTATTATTATTATTATTATTATTATTATTATGTTGTTGTTGTTGTTGTTGTTGTTCAGATTAGATATTTTGTGCACCATAAATCAAAGTGAATCAAAATGTTATTATTATTATTCATTATACAACCAGGTTCTGTAGACATGTTGGACATAATCTGATCATAAAACAGCTGCACAACGGTTAGCTTATAGCATAGTGGTTTGTATCATCATCTCTGGAGTTGACAGACTCAGGTTTTGAATCCCAGCTCCTGCTGATGAACACTTCATCTTAGAACTAATATTGCATTGCTCAAAAATAGGTTTTTATTACTGGAACAAGGAGCTGATGCATATAAACAATCTTGGAAGAAAGCATTAGGTAAAGAAATAAATATAAGTGTAAGTGCTCCTCTGAGGATTTGGTGCGGTTCCCCAGTTTATTGTACTCTCCTCCATAAAACACTGGGTATAATGAGAAGTGATGGTGTCAATTAGAGGGATTGTGATGAAGGACATCAATTTCGGTGACATCAATTTTCACTCCGCCCTGCTGTGCCCAACATAAAAGTCCAAGTTTGACAAAGATTTTCTGACTCCTGTCTTAAAGTTTCCTTGTCAGCAGATTTCCTCCTGCTCATCACTTTTCTTAATTTCCCTTTAATATATTCAAGCATAAAGTGAAGGAAAAGAGATTTGATATTTATGAGAGGCTTTGGACAAATCTCAAACTGAAATGGAAACTCACATTTAGCATTTTTTCACATATACAGTACTGTGCAAAATTTTTAGGCAGTCTGCTTTGAAATCTTTGCCTGGGAGAAACCTTGCTGATACAATATAACTACCCTGTGCTCAGTCTTGCCATGGTGTATGACCTGTGACATGAAGCTGTCTTCCACAACCTCGCTTTGGCGGCAGATTTTGGCTGTTCCTCACCCAGTTTTAAACCTCCTACACAGTTGTTTCTGTTTCAGTTCATGACTGTGTTTCAACCTACATATGAAAATGATGCTCATTAGCACCTATTTGGTATACTTGGTTAATCATACACCTGACTATAATCCTACAAAATCCCTGACTTTGTGCAAGTGTACCTATAAGAATTGATGCTGGTTTGAAGGCAAAGGGTGGTCACACCAAATACTGATTTGATTTAGATTTCCCTTCTGTTCATTCACTTTGCATTGCTAACTGATAAAAATAAACTATTAACACTTCCATTTTTGTGAAAGCATTCTTACTTTATAGCATTTTTTCACACCTGCCTAAAACTTTTGCACAGTAGTGTATATGCTACTGCTACTATTAATATTCTGTTTTTACAACATTCATTAAGCAGAAACTCAGAGAAACACCATCTTCAGCTGTGCTGAAACTTGTTTGGCAAAATTTTGCTTCTCAGGTTCAAAACTTCTGCTTTACCACTGTATGAAAACTTTTCTCCTGAGTGAAGGACTACCTTATTTACTGCATATATATGTTTCGCTTAAAATGTGGGTCATTCAAGGTCCAGACGAACCCCATCCTAGGAACAGCAAAAATACTGCACTATGCGGTCAAACCTCCAGGACTCTGGTAAGAGGCCTGAGTCCTAGGAATATACCACTAGGAGAAATACTGGGTGAGAAAGGAACTTTATATGTACATATATACTGTATATATTATATCCACCTCTATTGTCTCCTTTCTTTAAAGGTGCTGCTACTGATGTGGGCTGACATAGCTGTAGCATAGCAGACCCAAGCCCTAGCGGATGTAATATTTCACACTTTCAGCTGAAGCTGCCTCACTGGAATGGAGCTGCTAATTCCTAAGGTCAGGAGATAGAAGCGAGTCCTCTCCTATTTCTCACATTTCTTAGCTTTTACTGATGAAGAATTGCAACAATGGCCTGACCACCAGAGTGGTATCTGATCTCAGACTCCCCGGTCCATCATGGTAAAGGGTCCAGCAGGTCATTCGGAGTCCGGTCCCGAAGCCACAAAAATGAGCTCCTCGGGCAGATGAGCTGTGCAGCATGCGGGTTCACCAAAACACAGGAAATTGATTATATGGAGTGCAACCAGGATGGGTTAAGTATAAAAGCACTCCAAAACAGCACAAAGGCCTCTTTCTCTTTCACAAGGGCCATTTATCTAGAGTAATATTGACCATGATCTCCACAGCTCTGCAAAGGGAAAAGGAGGAAGGAAGAAGAAGAAAGAGTTTTTCATGTGCTTGATACAGAAATCCACAGCACACATTACTATGGGCCATTAGCATGAATGGCTAAGAAGAACAAAACATAGCTAACAAAATGTGTCTCTGTAATGTAAATTGTCTTGCTTTTAGTGTTTCCAGTGTCTCGGTTTGGTCTAGGGTACCAACTCTGAGTCCAGTTAAACAGAGCTATGTGTTTGAATGGGGAGATGGCAAGGGGAGGCATTTTATGGTTAAAACTGTGCATGGCTGATGTCTGTTCAGGTAGCTTTATCTGATTTTTGTTTTTTTTTTTTTTTTGCATTTATTTATTTAGCTGGCACAAAGTAGAGTCACAATGTTAAGTTTCTTATAATGTTTTACCCAGTGGTACAACTGGTGTTGATGGCATGGCTGTGGAGAGGGTAACCTGGGTGTATCAAAGTGCCTGAGTTGCTTGTTGAGGTGTGTGGTTTGCAGGTTCTCCCAGTGTCAGCAACCCAAAGACATTCACAGAATTGAACAATGGCAAACCACTTCTGTATCTTTTCTCAGTAAAAAGACCTCGTTGTATATCCAACAACAGCACGTCTCTTGAAGGTGGGTATTTTTTTTGCATCATTTCAGGGCAAGTATTTACTGCTAGAGCAGGACATGGGATCTGAACAGGAATCCTTTGAATACAAGGCAGGAGCTCTAACCATTATGCTACCAGCCACCCTATTTTTCTTCATGGGATGTACATATTTTGAGGTGTGAAGTCAGAAATCTTCACAGAACTCTGTTGCTGTGGCACTTTGTTTAGTTAATGCTTTTATCAAAAGCAACATACAGGTTAGCCCATTCATATGCATTCAGGGCAAGTACCTTGCTCAGGGGTATTACCGCAGGAAGTTTACCTCAGTCTTTGGGCTACAACTCTGAATCCACAACCACATACTCTCCATTGTCTAGTGGAGAGAAGAAGAGTGCCTTGGAATAAGAAATGCTTCTTAACTAGACACTGTTGTCTTTTAACCCCCATTAAACAGATAATATAACACATAAAAGACTATTTGCGCACACAAGATTATTTAGGTCACACTCACGAATAATGTGGACATTTAGAACTTCTTCAACCCATGAAAGTCAAAGTAATAGCTGAGCTTTTAAGGATGCAATGGCTGGAGCAAAAGAAAGCATTTAAATAAGGGTTAGTTTACCAAATTTGCAATGAATTTATGGCTTATACCTTTACCTTTCTAAACACATGCCTACATTGCCTGTTATAGTTTTAGATTATAAAAAAAAAATAATTTTGCTCATTAGATAATCAGATGGCGGTGCAAAAACGTTATAAAAATGGCACTATAAAAAGAAAACTGGTGGCACAGAAAATGACAATAAAAGTGTCTGGAAATGCAAGATGTCTCATAAATAAGAATTTTTAAAAGGATAATAATCTAAAGATTACATGAATTGCATGCATTAATTGTGCTCATTTTAAACAGGAATACAGACATACATTTTTTAAATCCTCTCATAAGTGATCCTTCTCTGCAAATATGGTTTCTGAATCAGTGCAGTGTGCAATAACTTTTACAATTCATAACAATTGCTTGAAAAAAATTGGTTGTGAAGCTTTTCTCTATGTCTGCGCTGTTACTCAATGCCTGGGAATTTTCATAATCCGTTATTTGCATAGATATTTGCTCATGTTGCCATTTCATTTCGCAGCACTGCTACGTTAGAAAGGTTAATGCTGCAAGGCCTTGGCCAGCAAATATTTAGAAAAAACCTGGGCTTGACAAAATTTACTTGCATACAAACAGATGCTAGCTGTTTGTTCAACAGCTTAGAAGCAAGCTAACATGGGTAGAAATGGAGCAGAAGCAACTCAAATGTCTGAGGAATTACTGATGTAGGACATCCAGTGTAAGTCTACACCCCCGTTGAAAATAGCGGCGATAAAACTCCTACACGCTGCGGGTAAACTTCCTAAACTTGCAGCCCACTTCTCTGCCAAGTCCCTCTTACTGTGCAGTTGGAAAGTCTATCTCACAGCTGCTGTTTGAAGCAGTTTGAGACTCAGCCCCTTCTCCAATCCCTCCAGGATAAAATCATTGTGCTGCCTTCAAAGATATGGCTCCCTCAGCTGCCTCTGTTGCACTGGGTCTAACTTGGCAGCAGAAGAAGCACCAGGCAGGCAGAGGGAAGGTTGCATTTGTTAAGGGAATTTGCCCTGTCTAACCTATCTAACCTGCACATGTTATTGTCATGTGGCCAGTAAATTTGCTATTGATAAATGGGAGGACGGCTGCATGTCACTAGCAATTAGTTCCGGGGTGGAAAACATCTCACATTCCATATTCACAACAGTATGATTCTCACCCTCTGTATCTTATGGGATAATATGAGCACACACTTTATTAAACCTTTAATTTCATGCATGTTTAAATGGTTGACTAGCAAGTGTGCCGGATTTTTTGAGTGTCTTAGGTGTGATTGTAGCTCCTCTTTATGGAAGCTTGCCAGATGTCCCTCCAGCCATTCGTGCTTGCTTTGTATAACCAAATGTTGACTAGCTAGCTGGGGCTGTGAAACCTGGCCGTTGTAACCAGCTATGCAAAGCATGACCACCCAGCCTGATCATGTTTGTCAAAGAAACATTCAGCGTTCGAGAACTCACTTATTCCCTCAGTGTGGAAAATGCTGCTGAACTGAACTTTTGAGGAAAGGAACTTGGTCTGCCACTTCTTACTAAAGTCTGAAAATGCTCATACTTCTTTTCTAGAGGATGAGGAAACATCTCCCTCTTACAGCTGTTTTCACAGCCAGTATCCCTGGAGCACCTGCAAAGGGCACTCCTCCAGCCATAAACATTTCTAGCATCCACAGATTTTACATGCTCGAATTACACAGCAGGTTCTGCAGTGTCTCTTTTTTTATGTACCTCTTTTGAACCTAAAACAATTCATGGAACCAGTTGAAAGTGTTACTGTGAAGTTCTTGGTTGAAATCGTGCGTAAGTTGCATCTGTGTACCATAGCTAATGGCTCGTGTCGTCGATTTTCTTGTGGTGTCAGAAAGGCTCTTTTTAGTTGGGAAGTTGCTATTTAAGGTGTTAGCTAAAGAAAAAATAATACTAATAACTCAGAATGTTTGCTTTAAGATCACTTTGAAATTAACGTTGAGGTTCTTTCTAACTGTTGGAAATTCGGTAGGAAAGAGTGATGTAACAGAGAAGTACAAATCCTGATGTGGAGTTTCCACCCAGACAGGTGAATACATGATTTTATTATTATTATTATTATTATTATTATTATTATTATTATTATTATTATTGCTTTTTAGATTCCACATTTTTTTGTGATTTTCAGAATACTGCTGAATATAATTCAGTATATTTACAGCCAATACCTTCTTATTAGATAGAGTTTACACTGAAATATCTTATTTTTTCGGGGAAAAATATATCTATGGTGGCCTATAAATCCAGACCTGCACATTAATTCATTTTTTGTTAAGTTACTTTTCACTGGGGAGCTGGGATTCTGATATCTGTCTCCCAAGCTAGAAATAGTGTGCTGATGGGCTGGTGTTAGACACCAGAGTGTGTTCTGAGATGTGTGGGCCTCTGGTCACTGAGAAAGAAGTTAAGAAGTTACAATGCATTGTTTACTGTGCTTCACTGAGAAAATTAAATTGAATTTTTGTGCTCATTTCATCAACAATAATAAGATATGTAATCAGCTTTATGCTAATATAATTCATTTGATCATCTTTTATCTGAAATGCTTAATAAATGTAAAAATGTTTTCTTAAATTTCTAAACTTGATATTTTCTCTAAAGGAAAGTTTTAAGTTTTAAACCAAAACATGTTGAAATAACACCATCAGCAATTTATTATAAAATAAAAATGTATTTTCTTCCCTACCTTAGTTGTTGTCTTGCAGTGTTAGAGAAACCACTAGTTTCATTGTTAACACAATATACCATCCATCTATCCATCCATCCATCCATCATCATTAACCACTGCCACTGTATCCCGGTCAGGGTCACTGCAGCCTGTAGCCTATCCTGGGATCACTGTGCTCTAGGCTATGAAGCTACATGCTGGAAGGGATGCCAGTTGTGACAAGATAGTCACAGACACATACTATGGGCAACCTAGAGTTAAAGTAACCTGAAACACATGTCTTTGGACTGTGGGAGGAAACACATCCCGACACGAATAGACTATGCACACTCAGCACAGACTGAGCTAGACTGACCCCTCATCTCAATAGCCCAGGTACTACGAGGCAGCAGCACAACTTCCTGCACCATCATGATGCCCTTTAATCTATGGCTCCAATTTATTATTTAGATGTAAAAGTTAAAATCTGTGGGTGCTTGCGTACCTGACTGACCTCAATGTTTTATTACAGCCTGCTAAATTTTATTATGGATTTGTCAATTTGTTTGGGCATAAGACTCATTTCCATCAGCTTTGAATGTTGGTGTGTGAGTAGGAGACGAGGTTCAAATGTTTGAGAGTTTAAATCTTTGGTGTAAGAGGACGTAGCCTGACAGCTCTGAGTGATCATTTACTATTAATACCTTAGTCCCCCACTGAATTAATAATGTAGAATGACTGTACCAATTAATCTTAGATATTTGTTTGAAACTTTTATTAATAAAATAACTTGTGACTCTCTGCAGCCTACATTTTTGGGTTTACAGTACTAAATGCAATCTTTTCTATTACCCAAATAATAGCACAACATATCATACCCATCACTGCAGGAAAACTCAGAGCAAAAAAGAAATATAATGCACGCCTGTGATATTCTGGGAGAACTTGTGTCACCTGAGAGTGTGTGGATCCTCAAACCACTTTAACATTCATTGTTAAAGCGGTTCTGCAAAAGATGTTCAGGCTTAAGAAACTGCCTTAGAAATTGAATGAAATCAAAGTCCTGTTTAAGTAGTCTTATTATAATTAAAGAAAATGTGTTTTCAGTGAATTTCTTGGCATCCTCGTGCATTATTTTGTTAGCTAGACATTCTGTAATATTCATTTTATAAATTCATTGGTTGGGCCTGAGCCTACCCTGGAAGGACACTGCATGGGGCAGAGTCCCCCCTGGATTGGATGCTAGGCCCTCACAGGGCAATTGCTCATATGTTTTATTATATATTTTTTAAATCCAAGAAGTGATATTACGTAACTGTAGCTTCATAGCTGACATGAAGCACCATGATAGGAAATAAGGAAACGTGCACAAACTTCTGATTTAGCCGGGAAGCTCATTACAATACGGAACAAAGCAGCTTATTTTTAATGCAACTGCTGTATAGCTTCACCTCCCGAGTTATGAGAATGCAAAGCAAGCTCTGCCTCTGTAGCTCTGTGGCAGCTCTCTGTTCGCCTTCTTTAGCGAAGTCCCGGCCCTAGACAGTGTTCCGGTGAATATGGAAGGAGAATGACAAAGAAGATATGGAAGACCTTGCGCTCGCACAGTCACAGCAAGCTCCATAAAAGTGTGGAAACAGTGAATGAGGAATCACCCTTCTGGAAACCGACGGGAGTCTGAAACGAAGGGTGAGCGTTGGTAGATACAATCCGTCAAAGGTGCTCAAGGCTCCCTGGCAGTCGGGAAATGAGCTCCGCTGCTGAGGCAGCACTTTGTTCAGCAGCGGCAAGGCGCTGTGGTGCAGCAACGGCTTTGACATTTTCCGTTCTGCTTGTTTATCCACCCACGCTCTGGTATCAGTATATACAAGTACAGCTTAAGGACACAAAAATAAAACACTTTACAGAACACATTCCATTCATTTTCACTCCACTCTGCCATCCCGATCACTTACAAAAGTCCACAGACCTTTCGATCCAAACATGAATTTAGAGGCAAATTTAATAAAATCAAAATACTCCTTTTTTTTTGTAATAATTTATTGCAGTCAGAAAAGAGTGGATTTCACGTGCACAATATATACACCGTGTTGGCAGTTTATTAGGTACACCAAATGGACAATGCACACAGCACCAACTCTAATGCATCGCAGTCCAATACTTCAACTCCTGAATTTACGGTTTATAGAAAATGCGACAGTTTATGTTGATGTCTTTGTCAGACACACAGGTAACAAAAAGGAGACCACTTCATGAAGGTAGGAGTGATAATAATGTAAGAAACAAGCAACCAAACTGCACTCCAAAAAACAATTATAAAAAAGATGCCCCCCTGAACTAATGAACTAATTCCAGTCCCACAAGTCGGAGAGAACTCACCTTATGTCCCCCTGTATTAAAATATCCAGCAACGTGCTTTTTTGTTGCATAAAAACTCTTAAGCTTTTAGCTTTTTCCCCATGCTGCTCTTTGAAAAACATTGATCTACCCACTAAATAAAACCTTGCGACAGTAACCTTTAGCCTCATGTGGAGAGACAGGTCAGCATTCCCTTTATTTTAATCACTTTATCGGAATGTGGGTGTGTATCCCCTGTTATAATAGCATTGCAAAAGACGCAGGTAATGGTGGCTCACAACACTTATGCGGGTTGGGGTGCGAGTTTGAATCCAGCTCAGTCTGCGTGGGTTTCCTCCCATGGTCCAAAGATATATGTTTCAGGTTAATTTGTCTTTTTAAATTGCCCTTAGGGCATTTGTTTGGCCACTTTGCAATGTACTGGTTTCCCATGCGGGGCAGTTAAGGCATTTAAAATTGTCATCTTGGAAGGTAAATGTAGAGAAGGAAAGGAATTCATAAATGCAAATTTAACCATTTATACACCAAATTAATTTTTACTATCAGCATCAGTTCAGGAATTGGTACCTCAAGGTATAAAAAAGAGCAGAGATGTGGACTCGAAGCTGAAGACTAATCGCTGCAGTAGCTTCCATCCCACATATTCCAAAACAGCACCTTAAGACTTACCTTAAATAAAAAAAAAACTTTGTTTCCATTTAAAAACATTTCTAGCATTTCCACTGCTTTGTAACTAAGAAGCACTCTGCCCTTAGCTGGTAGGTGATTCATTGGGGTGATGGCAGCTCAGCTCCGCCAAGCCTCATGGCTCCCTTTGAGACTAGCGCTTTTGTAAGGTTCACTGAGTCGCCTGCCCTACAGCCACTTCCCTACAGATTTATGACATGACTGAAAACATGTTCTCGCATTATAATTTTGACAGCTGCACCCAGCACCACTCCCCAGCCACAAAACCATGTTATATCCTTTTTAGAGTTTTCCTTTATCTTTTATCTTCTTTATCTTCTTATTTTTGTAGCTGGGATTAAGGGGACAGTAAGTAGTGGAGCACTAAAGCACACATCCTTGTAACCTGGTTGTTGTCAGTTTAAGCCTTAGGTGGTGTCCTACTGCCATATCCTGTACATCTGTCAATTTGTCATTCATTCATGGTTTCTTGTCCGGTTCAGAGCTGTGGTGGTGCAGAACCTATCCTGGAAGCATTGGGTGTGTGGCAGAATGCACCCTGGATGGAGAGCCAATCCATTACAGGTCAAAACATGAACACTCATTTTGTCACAAATACAACCACTAAGCCACCAGTTCATGCACAACACCTGTCTTTGGACTGTGGCAGGGAACTGGAGCACAAGGGGGAGCTGATCCAAACCCCACATGAACTGGGTCAGATTTGAGCACGCATGTAAGCCCAGCAATGGTACCCACAGTGGTGTTGTGCTGCCCTGTCACACCCCGGTGCCTGTGAAAAAGGCAGCTCTATTTATGGGTAACGTGCCAGGTTTCCTTGGATAAAAGCAGTCGCTTAGGAGTAGAATAATGATTTGTGTGGCAATATTTACAGTGCAAGTCTGTGTATAAAACGGTTGGAAAAATTATAACGGATACAGACAAATGGTTAAGCCACAGGCCGCTTGTCATCTTTATTTCATTACAGCTACCATTAATAACAGAATATTATCATAATAAGTAACCACGTGTGCCCTCTGCAGAGCAAAGTACTACTATGGTGCAGAAACAATGTGACCATCTGCAATTTAGGCAGCTTTTAGGAATGTGACAGGCAGACCATTACGGTTGCCACCCTTGTCCATTTGCTAAAGCGTAGCATTTCACGGGAAACAGATGTCTGACTGTTGTGAGTTTTTATGACTGACATTATTCACACTTCAGATCGTATTGAAACAAATTCCAGTCCGTCTTTCACAAACACAGTTTCCTTCGCTGCATGCTGTATTCGGGGGAAAAGTGACGCCTTGAGTTCTGCACGTTCTGTGGGACATTCAGTTGTACATTGAAAGAGCAAACAGGTCCTGGCTATCGTGAACACTGGATGCCGTAAATTATGACAGTTACTGACAGAGCAAGAGTGGAAACAGGTCAGTGTTTCCTCTATCACGTCAGCAATTTCTGACAAGGGGAGAATGTGTGCTTCCAAGTCATGTGGCTGTTACCTCCCTATGGGATGGTGACAGCGCTGATCTCCTCCTGATCCTCCAGCCTGAGACCTCCCTGCTGAAAGGACTTTCCTGACACAACAAAAACCAAAATGTATTCTTCAGAGTTTACTCTGAAGACCCTTGTATTGCTACCTTGTTTTATTATTATTATTATTATTATTATTATTATTATTATTATTATTATTATTATTATTATTATTATTATTATTATTATTATTACTGCATACATACAGTGCATTTGGCATTTATGTATTATATATTATATATGTATATATAAATGTGTGTATGTATACACACACACACACACACACACACACACACACACACACACACACTGTGGCATGACTTTCCCATTTACCACGGAACTCCTGATCTCAGGAAACCTGGATTATTTCAGTTCCTCACAGTCTCCACTCACTTTTCAACTTACCATTATTTTCTTTTTATTAATCTGGTGCTATTATCTGAAGCAAAGTGCATACCCACAAGGGGAAGATCCAGAAGGAGCAAATCAGAGTGAAAAAATATCTGTACAAGCTTCTCTGAACCAAATAAATGCATTGTATAATAGGCAAAGTGACTTAGCTGCTATGTCAAAGGCAACATGGAGTAAAACAGGGTTTCGTAGAACATAGCACTGGTTGTAGTACATTTCAGAAGCTGCTCAGTGCTACGGACTGAGGAGCTATAACAGGGGGTGAAAAAGCATTGTAGCACCCTTCCAGTGAGGTATGGACATTTAAATGATCTTTAAGATCTTTTAATAGCTTTAAGATGCTCTAGTCCATGATTTTCTGTATCTCATATTTTTAGACAAATATTTACAAGCCAGTACAATTATCTTAAAGGAAATGCAGAAAAAGCCAGCAACCTTCAGCACAGAAGTCCATGTCCTTAACTTAGAAGGTATATGTACAATTTAAAAGTACCTACAGTATATTACCTGAGGTAGTTAAACATATTACGGATGCTTTTTGACTTAACCTTGCCCTTTGGTACCTGCTTCTTCTCCTGTTATGGAACCTGTCCCTGTCCACCAGGACACAAACTGCTGCACTGGTAGCAGTCTGGCTGACCATCTTGTATGCCTCTGCTCTTGCCTGAAGGTTCCTCTCTGCAAACTGCCATGCAGACATCACAAGGTTTAACAAGGGTCTCTTAGAGTCTGTTGAAGTACAACATGGCTTTCACAATCTCGATATACAACTTATAGCAATTTCCCTTAGAGACAGATCGATAAATAAATAAATAAATAAATAAATAACAATGCTTTTTTTAAAAAATTCAATTATTTCAAACCTTACTTTTCCAGGTAATTTCTAAAATGAAAATTCATGCTGCAGCCCAGGTCATTATACTACTGTCTTTACTGGCATATTGAGGTGTACATATATGACTTAGCTGACCAGTACAGAACCTACCAGAAGCAAGCAAATCCATTCCAGTGTATTGCTGGTTTTATGGCACTGTTATATCTTAAAATCTCCTTTTCAGTGTTTTAAATAGACATTACTTTTTCAATAATTTTATTTTGTCTGTCACACTCCTGTTGCATTAGTCGGTAATTCTGGGGAGTGCTTTATCATTTATAGGAAGGAAGTCTGTCTCTTCAAGCTCTTATATCTTTCCTTTCATTATTTTATTCCATTTTCCTCATATGACCGTGGTTCACTTTACAAGTTCTATTTATGGGTGCCAGGATATTTTCATGTTTGTGGCCTGTTGATCATGAAACCACATTCAGAATGTTTTATTAGCTCTGTCACTTTAATTCAAATTTAAAAATAAATAAAAATTAAAATAAATCAAAGGATCAGCAATGGAAATCAAAAAACAATAAATTTCATTCAACATATTGTGTTTTGCAGCACGGTGGCTTGAGCTGAGGAGTGGTTTCAAATTGAGCCAAATCTGTGTGGAGTTTGCATGTTCATTCTATGTGCAAGATTTCTATGGGTGCTGTGGTTTCCTCCCACAGTCCAAAGATGTGTGTTTCAGGTTAGTTGTTTTATCTAAATTGCCCATAATCTGTGACTGTGTGTGAGACTGTGTGCATGTGTGGACACCCTGTGATGGACTGGCATCGCATTCAGAGTGTATTTTCCAGGCTTTGCACCCAGTGATTCTGGGAAATGCTTTGGACCACCGTGACTTTGACCAGAACAAAAAGGTTGATAATAGATGGATGTTGTGGTTTGCTTATTTTCCAAAGCTCTCAAAATTAAACAAACATGTAGTGAAAGCCAACAGGCAATAAATTAGCATTAATGTCAGATGTTAGCATCAAAATACCAGATCTTCTGCTGTAATTGTCTAATAAACTTTCACTGGCAGGTATGAGCTGCTGAACAATTGAGGATTGATGGCTTCGGATGAGTCAATAAACAGATCATGTGTAAAACATGACAAAAGATGAGAGGAAACTGAAGGCTTAACCAAACAGTGGTTAAGAGAGCTGGCGGATGCCAAGGAAGCAGGTGCAAGGGTAAAGAGTCAAATGACAGTGGGTAAATAGGCAGGTGAACCACATGACACATTACATTAAGGATGTGTGCCACAATATGGAAGGCTAGTAAGTTCATACAGAGATGCTGATAAATTAAATTATACAGCAGTCCAACCAAATGGCACAGCAAAAAAAGAAATTTTTAAATATCGGGATATTGCTGCTGATTTAATATACATTTTATGGACATTATTGCAAACCTGAACCGTTGTACTATACGCAAATAAAATATGTTTTAAAATTGAAAAATGAACTGATTTAATGCACATTGCTTTGTCTTTATTCAGTTCTGTAATAGGAAATTATTGCATTAGCCCCTCAAACTACCTTGGCCCTCAGTGTCCTGAACATATACTTCACCCATCTAGCAACATGTTACTTTGCCTCAAACATTACATTTTTTAACTATTTTGATATGAATGTACTAGACTGTTGTGAACATCATTATCATTGACTCACACAAAATAAAGAAACTTGTCCAAATGAAAAAAAAAATATTATAGACAACCAAAGAATTTTATTTGGAGCAGGTATTGAGCTGGCAATCAAAAGATGGCACAATAAGTGTGTGTGTGTGTGTGTGTGTGTGTGTGTGTGTGTGCATGCGCACTCAAGGATGGAAATTTGCCATGGATGCTTTTACCAATATACCAAGGATCAACAAGTATGATAGGGGAGGCAGTCAGTTACTCAGGTGCAGCAATATGTACAAGAATGTAATTTCACCCATCCATCCATCCATCCAACCATCATTCTTAACTGCTTGTTCTGGTCAGGGTCATGGTGGTCTGAAGCCCATTGCAGAACCACAAGGCGCCTAGCAAATGGCTTTCCTTTCAACAGCTATAGGTTTCCCTTTGTGAGCTTGGTTAGGCAACAGAAACATGCTGAGAGCATGTAGTCCATTATAAGAGATGAATTATTGATGAATATTTGAATTTTGGGGGTGAAAAAAATCTTGTTTCTAGCATTACTTCAGACTTGTGGTTGTGCCTCAGGTGTTGCAGGAGGTGGCTCGCTGTTCTGGGAAGTGGAACAAACCCATTTGGTTGTGGAAGTGAAGCTCAACCTGCTGATGCATGCAGATGAGAAGCTGGGACAGCAGGGAGCAACTGTGGCTAAGGGCCCAGAGGGAGATGCTCTGCTGATGTACCCTTGACTGTGGCATTTTTAGGACACTGTTGCTTCATCTGTGCCGAAATCAAATCGATTGGGGATAAATTTTTCTGAAAGCAGTAAAAAAAAATCCAGCATAATCCTTGTCACAGTGTAATATATGAAATTAAATAATGAGGTGTCAGATATATGTTAGTTGATGGTCCTGTCTGCCCCGTCCCCCTACTTGAAATCACATATTTTCTCATTCAATAGTCGTACATTCTACCTTCAAAGGCTGGGTGCTGGGTTATATCTTCACTTGATCCTGGCTCGGTTCTCTCATTCATACTCAGCAAAGGGATGGAAGGAACTCACAGTTAGTGAATATGTGCCCAAATGGATCTTCATCCTCCTGTATGGTAGGAGTATTGGGAGTTTATCAGTACAACATGCACACCAAACATGGCAAGAATAGCAATATCCCAGAATAAAGTTAAATTCATTAACGCAGGAGGATAATGAGTTATGTTTAAAACAGGATTCGGAAGGTAGGTGGTCAAGGCATAGCTGAGGCATAGCCACTGGTCAGCAGTTTTACTTGTCATGACTTGAAGGTGTTAACTACTGTCATGTCAGAGCCCTTTTAGTGCCAACAGTATGTAAGTGTCTTTCGTTCTAATGGGGTTTTTATTGTGCTAAGTCAAAGAGACTCTCAGAAGTAACGGATCGCTGTGCTTTGTGAGATCCAAAGTGGCTCTGGAAAAATTATCCTTGCACAGTTATTAAATTACAGGATGAAGAGGAAGCATCTTAAGGACAAATTAACAGATCTCAGGTCATGCAGCGAGGCTGGATGAAGGCGTATTATTATGTGTTTGTGAGGGAAGACTGCTTTCCCTGAGCAGCTGGATGTTATACATCTGTGGTGGGAGTGGGGAGGAGGGGCTGCACTTGTAAGCCGCACATCCTAACCCCAACCCGTCTGCCTGAGAGCTGCTGTAATCGGACACCTTTGACCACTGGCTCTATAAAAACGGAGACTTCTGAGGAAGGAGGCGAACTGTCAGAGGGACTTGGTGGAGCGGCCCTTCAGCCATCTGCCAGGTAGGAGCCATAGCTTTATCTTGTGCACCTTTCCAGCATCGTTCTGGCGAACCTGTGGCCACATCTGTCCAAGTCACAAAAGAGCTCAATTTCTTATTTTTAGTTCTGTATGTCAGAAAGGGGCAACTGACTCATCTCTTGAATAGCATGCATGGAATTAGGCTGATATTTAAGAATTAATTCTTTAAAGGGGGAACTTTTTATTGAATTTTTCAGAGCTACCAAGCCCTTCTGATTGGTTTTGGTTGTGTTGTGTTGATGTTGTCCTTGTCTATCAATGCTTACTAAGATGAAAAAAGTGGTTATTGGTAGTTTTGATTTTTATTAATGGTTTTCATCTTTAATAATTGTTTGCTACTATGGCATATATTCTGCATTTAATGCGAGTAATTTAAAAGATTCCTAAATCTGCAAAGCACTTGTTTTTAATGTTGTCAACCCTGTGTTTAGTGTAAAGTTCTAAAATCAAAAATGTATTATTTAGTTGTTTATAAAGATTGTAATGTCATGGGCAGAGAAAATACTTAATAGATGCAAAGGCAGAAATTAGTTTTAAGTAGAATGGAATTTGACAGAGGGGTTTGGCAAGTCTAAGTTAAAAATTTTAATTGTAACATTGAAGACAAATAATGCACAGTCTGAAAAATTTAACACGTAATAATAGTGTCATGGTCTATACAGTATTTAATAGCATTTGTGACATTTTTAGCTTCAACATATTTAAATCACTCTACATCAAAATGGGGCAACAAACATTACTGTTAGCACCAATTTACTCATGTGTTCAACAAACACTGAATTGGCCAGTTTATTAAAAATGCAGCCTTCAAGTCTGCATCCATTTGTTACACAAAAAACATATTTATGAACCAGTTAAAAAAAAATCAATATGTCACAACAGCAACTAAAACTATTCTCTACGCTATACAGATCATCTTATCACTAATAACAGCCAAAAACAGTATGTGCATGTATTTGCATAATAATACCTAATATAACGTTGTTCCACTTTTTTATTTTTGCTATTTTTAACATGTAGCTACACAGGCAACATTTTGTGCTGAGGTTAACAAGCTGATGGTGATGCTGAATGCTGTAGGTTCAGATTTATCAGTCGTGAAAAGGCAGCCAAACAGCTGCAAATTTTCCAACCCTGTAAACATCAGGAAAGATATATTGGATGACTGTCAAATAAAGCATTCAGTTCTTTGAGGGATGAAACATGTAGAAGTCTGCCCTGCAGGAGGAGCCCGACAACACTTACTTTTCAGAGTAAAGGCTCATCGACGTCTGCTGTGGTCGAGAGACGTTTGCCTTCATGCTGGTGTCTATGTCATGGTGGAGTAGTGATCTTGAAAAATATTTAATGCCAGAAAATTCATCTGTAAAATGGCTTCATATCACACAGAGCAAAGAATTTGATCCCTTCAAGGTCTCCTCCATGAAAAGCCAGATGAAAAAAACTGCTGTTTGACCTGTCCAGACACAATTTAAAAAACAACTGCCTTCTCCATTAACAAATCAGCCACAGTGTTTAGGAGCTCTCATTGGGCTTTGTGGGATGGAAACATCTTTTACCCAGATTTCAAACGTAGACCAAACCCATACTCGTGTAGGAAAAAGAGAAATGTTTCATCAGCCATATGACTTATTCCGTTGCCAAGATAAAAGTCTCAGTGCATTTCTACATGTTGGCCTTGGGCAAATCTCAAAAATTGCTTCAATCTACTGAATTTTTAATCTATAGATGAGTCTATGTCACAGATGTGTTGATTCATTTCTTTGGTCATGTTTCTCTGAATCACAGGTTACAACTCATATTTGTACTAGTTGATGTGTATCCATCCATCCATCTATCCATTTTCATTAACTGCTGTGTGCTGGTTAGGGTTAGGGTGGTCCACAGCCTATCCAGCCAAAACCATTGGGTATTAGGCTATGAAATAGTACCCTGGTTGGGATGGCAGTCCATTACAGAGATTTACTGTTTATATAACATCAATATGACCGAATCCTGTATGCATTATTGACAAATAAATACAAACTGTTCACAAAGTATCCGATAGACTGATAATTAGTGGGTAATAAAAACCTAATGGAGAGCACTTTCATGGCACACTGTTTCATTGCTTTTTTCTAACCTTAATCCTACAACGATAAAATTAAAAAACTTTAATACAGAAAAATATCAAAATCCCTTTTTCTGAGGGTTGAACTTCAATTATGATTAATTTAATAGATAACAGCCCGAGTTTTTCCAATCTCACTAATAGTACTGTATTGTCCATTGGGTAAACACTAAGTAATAAAAATATATTAAAATTTTATAGTTGAATATGACATCAGAACAGATATATATAGTGGTCATAAGCAGTGTTCGAGCATTATAAATTGGCATTTATGAGCAAATGGAGAACTATATAATGGTAATTACTATGGTCAGTCTTTGACTTTGTCTCGACAATCACCAGGCAACTATGCTGACAGGCTGCTGGGAGTTATGGTTAAGACTTCCTGTGATCATACTTGCAGCATTGCCAGTACTACTGACAGTAGGGGCTGAGTAAAGGCTTGTAGCCATGAAAACATCAGTGGAAATGAGACATCTATCCACAGACAATGTGCATCCAGTTCCATATCACTCTTAAGAGGGAAAATTTTGTATGTATGATTAGTACAGGTGTGCGCTTACCTGCACGTGGACTTAAAGCAACTGTATGGACAGTAACTTTTAACAAAAGTCAAGTAATGCTGACAGCAGTGTCATGGAAGGTTGTGTATTGAAAAAGCATTGATGTACTTTGGAAACATCTAATAAATGAAAAACATACCTGGAACTTTAATGAAACCGGTGTTGGATTTACAGTATGTATGTCTTTACAAAATGTAATTTTTAAATGAGACATACTGTATACAGTTTGTGGTATTTAGCTGTTGAGGGAGCATTTAATGTGATCATAAAAATTATATTATTTCCAGTAATCCATCAATCTATCCCATTATCCTTAACTCATGCACCCTGGTCAGGGCTGTAGTGGTCTGGGGCCCATCACTGGGCACAAGGCTAGGAAACAGCATCATGGATGAGATGCCAGCCCATCACAGGATGACTTCCAGTAATTTTTTAAATAAATTATATTATTTGGAAAAAAGTTCCTGTTATTGCTCACCTCCCTTCATTTGCAATTCATCGATTCAAAATGAGCTTAAAATGTGCTCCTCTAAAAGCGAAGCTGGAAAGACATCAGCCTTGTGCTCAACCTGGAGTTACCAGCTGAAGCAGAACTTGTGAAATGTTCAGTTCCCACTCTCAGGGATGGGTGAAGGAAGTGGGCTTATTAGATGATCCAAGCTTTTACCAGAGCATTTCAAGCTCCCCAGGTTGAACGTAAACCCTCAGGTGTTTAAATCCAAATGAGTTCAAAGTTTTGCGACAAGTGCAGAAGTGAACATTTCATGCAGCATTGAATGATAATACGCACTTACTAGAAAAACAATTTAACGCAACATTGGACAAGACGGGGACATTCGGCCACATCTTGTTATTTAGTTAAGTTCTTAAGATCCAGAGGGGGAAACCCAGCTGGGGCTAGAATTAAGATTTTTGGTTGTCATTGTAATGGCTTCTGACAATGTTATCTCATAGCGGGGCCCCTGGATTTGACTCGCCAGCTCAAAGGAAACCCATCATTTCCTGCCTCAAAGCCGATCCCAGCGGAGCAAGAAACAACTAGAACAGGAGGACTCCCTCCAGGTCACTTAAACGCTTTTTTCAACACAGGGGCTCCGATCTTAATAGGCTCATAATGCCTCAGCAAGGTCTCTGCTGTGTGTATGTCATCTCTGGAGTTCCCTCCGAATGATAGTCAGAGAAATTTTAAATGATATATATAAAAGAAGCCTTAAAAACTTGCTCCAATTTTACTGAAAACATTTCAGGCCTAAAGGCATACACGTACACTCAAATAAAACGTATTCGATGTAGGCAATAATAAGCGTGGCTCGATTTTTCTTTTCCTGCAGTTTGCTACCATTTCCTTTCGTCGATTCTTCCTTCCAGAGAGGCCTAATGCATTTCCCCAAGGAGCACACAAAGCAGAACAGTTTCTACAAATGCGTGATAGACGAGGACAAAACAGCCCTGGCTTCGGCTAATGTTTTCAAAGTAAGTGCAACGTGCCGCCTTTTCGCGTTTGCTATTTGCACACGTGTCCGTTTTGTGGGGCTTCAAGGTGGTGGAGAGGGCATGACAAACATCCACAAACATTTATCAAAAAAAAAAACCAAAAATGGCAAAAACAACAACAAGTGCCTTTGCATAAAAGAACGCAACTACAATCTTTGAAAGGAAAAAACTGCAGATACTAGAAAATGGCTCTTTTTTTTTGTCTTGCATTCTTTTTCTAGTTCTTCTAAAATTCAGGATCATAGCAGCCAAGATCCAAGATTCCAGCTATAGTACCTTTGGAATGTAATATAACATTATTCATTTCATTAATGTTTTCTCCAAGGCAACTTATAAAGTTAGGTATATATAATGAGCTGCTTATAATTTCTTGCCTGGTCACAGTATTAGGTCATTTTTATGAGCAAGTACCTTGAGAAAGGGGACTACAGCAGGGGTTTGAACCCATGACTTCTCAGTTGGGTGACACCTCTAACCAGTATGCATCCAGCTTAGATGTCCTTATTAAAAGCATCCAAAAACAACACTATTAAAACAACGGACATTTAGTGACACCAGACAGAAAGCATCCTGAATTCACAGTCTTCTTAGGCCATTCTTTTTATTTTGCCGTTAGATACTTAAGTTAAATTATAAACAGCTTTTAGAGCTTTAATAGCACGTAACAGATGCCGTAATATTTTCTCCCCATCATATCACCAGGAAGCCCTCCACGGCAATTCTGCTCTGCTGGAGAGCCTCTCGAGGATACAGCCAGAGTCCTTGAGTGCACGAGATGAGGGCGGTGCTGGACCTCTGCACCACGCCGCCTCAGGGGGAAGCCCCCATGTCATGCAGCTTATCATCAGTGTAGCCGGCCTTGGAGGTGAGCCTGCAAGACACAACCCAAACCTGGGCAGAACTTTTGGCGCCCTTGGTCTGTTTCATTATTAAACACTGACATTTTGCTATGGAGCAAAAACATACAAGTTGGTGCAGTACGACAGCATGTCAGGGTCACTGACACAGCGCTTAAAAACACCGCTTATACTCTCCTGACACATACCTACAGAGTGCAGACTGAGAGAAATCATTAATGTAAATAAAAGTTTTGTCTTGAACTTCTGACCAGCATCGCTCATGGCCGTACCTTCTTCTTGTAGCTGATTCAGCGACTCAGGCACGCTTTCTGAGCGTGATATGCTTATAAGTGGCTCGTATGAAGAAGTGCAACCTGTGTGCATGTGACAGGCTTTTACGCATTCATACAGAGAGAGGTTTATTGCAGGTTGCCTTGAAATATTATCGCATGTTTGTTTTCTTACCCTCCAGGAAATCCACACATAATGATTGAGAAGGCAATAAGGAGAATTTAGAGCGAGACGAAGCAAAACCATGCCGAGCTGTAATTCTTGTTGCTGGATGCATATTTAAATACTTGGCGCTGCTCTCTTTTTTCTGTGTAATACACTGATACACAATATGATAAACTAGGGGGCACTTGCGGCCGTAGCTAAATCCAAACACTCTGTTCTAACTGTATTGCAAAGAGGTTTCACAGGTTCTCCACGCCGTGTCTGACAGTTGGATTTCATAACCCTGTTCCAGAACTGGATGCCCAGGATGATCAGGGGAACACTCCTCTTCACTGGGCTGTGGAGAACAGCCAGAGAGATAGCTGCGCTAAGCTGCTTGAGCTGGGAGCCAACCCCAACATCCTCAACAACGCGGTCATGTCCCCCTTGCACTTGGCCATCTGTCTGCAGCACAACTCCTTGGCTGAGGTGACTCACTCTGTTAGCATAACATAACACAGCATGAGTGATGTGCATGTAGAATGAGGAAACAGCCAGGTACACCTTAAGCAGCGTCTTGGACAGACTAGTTTTGGAAAAGAGAGTAATGATAAAATCCACACATGCAGAGTTGATAAATGGTGACTCCTGTTATTTCGGCGTAGCTTTTGCTGTCCCACAGCAGCACAGACGTGAACTTGGAGGGAGACCTGGGAAACACCCCAATGATGCTGGCTTGCTCTTTGGACAACTGTGAGGCACTCAGTATGCTAGTGAGTACTTCCATCTTAACATTGCATTTGGTTAGGGGAATGGAGGCTGTGCTTTGGTCTCTTTGTTTTACCTATGTGTGCTGTTACTGTGCCAGAGCTACTGTACGTCGTTGCTGTTATGGATTTGTTATATACAGCAGTTATCGGGGATTTCTTTGAGACATAAACAGCAATGACATATAGCAATATAGCAGTGAAGCCAAGAGGAAAGGAACAAAAGTTTCTGTTTTTATTTTCTTTTTAGTTTAGGTCGGGTGCTAGCATATGTCAGCAGAACAAACTGGGACACTTTGCCATCCATGCTGCAGCTTTCGCTGGGGCCAGGAGGACCATGGAAGTAATTCTGGCAAAAGGTGTGCGAGTCCTGCTTGTTGAGAAAGCACGGCAAACATTGACTTTTCCATTCAGACAGTGTTTATCTCTGTGACGTACTTGTATGGCTGAAAATGAAGCCGTGCCGCAATTACACTATGTCTGTAAGTTAAATATTTGTGCTGCTTCTGCCAATTTCCGTCTTATTGTTATTTATTTATTTTTTGTCAAGTGGGAAAAATGTCTGTTTTAAGAAGTCAAGTGGCGGGGCAGCGGATTGCAATGTGGAATTTCTTTGTGCAAAGCAGCTGATGGGCAACACATGTAATCTTTTGTTACTCAAGCTGTGATTTTTGCAGGGATTTAATTCAGCCAGATTTATTGTAAATTGTAACTGGTCTTTGCTTTACAAAGAGGTTTCACCTAAAAGTGATGTAATGTGATGTTCCTTTGTACCTTGTGCAGGAGAGGAGATTGGCTACCCTGTGGAAATGCAGATCAACTATCTGGACAAATCGAACAGCAGTCCTCTTCACTTAGCTGTTCATGGAGGAAACCTCGAAATGATCAAATTCTGTATTTCAAAAGGAGCCAAAATTGACCTGCAGCAGGTGAATCATATTTTCAACTTTTTGTAGCATTTCAAACCATATATTTTTTTTAAAATTGCACCAAGGTGTGCATCATTGCCCTTTGTATTGATAAAATGCAGTGCAGTTATTATTTCTGTGTACTGTAAAATATTTCTGTGTCACCGTAGGGTTTGTGAGGCTTAGGAAGTAACCGGACATCCGGTGGTGCTGGCTGGACTTCCATTTGCTTTTGTTAACAACTAAAACAGTAAAAATAAAAAGTTAAAGTAATTTTACGCTATTGTGTCAGATAGTATTTACATTAGGATACTTACAATCTCCTGAATGCGAAGTGCAGAATCTAAGATTCTAATCCACAAAATCACATCCAGGAGGATGCCCGTGCACAGTAAGATTCACCTAAAGCACATCTGGGACAGGAACACCTTCAGTTACAACAAACTGACAAGTACAAGCTAATCATTTAGCAAAACATGCATCCATTGGATGTTTCTGTATGGCCAGGAAAGAAAACAAGCAAATAGAAATACATTTTGTTGGTATCGATTTATGAATTTTTCTCTATGGTTTCACACTGCACTGCACTCTTCAGGTGAAAATGACCTGTCCACAAGGGGGTCCTCTCAGCAGGTGGTAGGTGTGAGGAGTAATATGGGGAGAAGCTAAAATGAGACAGCTTACTTCTAGTTATGTGCTGGAACCTTCTGGAACTGCAACTGACCTGCCGCTCAGCTATCAGCGCGAAGCCCGGGACTTCCAGCCGGGTTGCTTTAACGCAGCGGTGCTACTCATGTGGAAAGTATGAGAGGTTTTGTGCAGCGTCTTTCCCGTATGACTCTCACTCCATGTCATTTTTGGACGTCGCATCTTGTTCAACAGTGCGACAAGTCGACGGCCCTCCACTTCGCCTGCACCCAGGGCGCAATCGAGGCAGTCAGGCTGATGCTCTCTGCCTACAGCAGGGTGGAGGACATCATCAACATCACCGACGGCGCAAACCAGACCCCCCTGCACAGGTCTGCTTCAAGTTAGCGCAGTCGCACACTTATGGGCCTAATGCTGTTGCGGAGTGCCGATGACCGCAGCTAAAAATTTATCATAAATCAACTTTGAGTCACCTTTCAGCCAAGTCTGCTCCATAAAACAGAATTATGAAGAAGCAACCAGATCATTCCTTTTTTTATCAACGTTTACCTTTGCTTTATATTTGTTGAGAGGTCATTAGAGAAAATACTTCTCACATCACTTGGGATTTGCCACCTAAAAGCATTTTTAATGGGAAATCCATTAATGTATTTTTTTCAACAAAGCAGCCTTTAATATACAAGTGTGTTATCATAAATCAAAGATATTTTCTGTTTTGAGAAGCAAAGGCATCGTAAAAGTCATTAGACCTACAAAACCAGCATTAGATTATAAAAATTATTGGAAACATAGAAATAATGGCAAGTTTATTCTTATAGCCACATTTTCTGTGCATGTGTGAAATGGTTAGAATTAACAAAATATAGCTGACTTAAGGACATTTCCTTGATAGAGTAATTTATTATTACAACACAGTTATGCACCAAGCAAAGACACAAAACAACATGCGCATAGGAAAGCATTTACATTTTTTTACTCGGACAGAACAACAAATATCGAATTAACAAATGCCAAGACTGAATAAAACACCGTATACTATAAATTGAAAACTACATCGGTTTTCCAATTGGATAATAGAATATACAATTTTACCCAATGAATGTATATATACCGAATGAAGCAAAATATTCTGTTCTCATTACAGCTGTGATTGCAAACTGTATATGACGATATTTTGTATTTTTTGTTCCTACAGGGCAATGATATTTGATCACGCCGAACTGGCCGAATTACTTATTTCAAAGGTAATCGCATGAGGTTTGCAATGTATCACACAATCAATAAGTACTGTATAATAAGATGTTGGGACAAATGAACTTAATTTTTTCATGTCTCTCTTTGGACAGAAAAGCAAATGGCTTCAAAACAGATAAATCAGTCACTGATGAGTTTAGAAATTTAACCAGGCAAACAAGGTAATCTACAGCAGAGGATCATACGAATGAAACTTGACCGCAGAATTGCATTAGATGCAATCGACTTAGTTCAGAATATCATAGAAATCAATACTACACAGCGCACACAAAATTCGTGTGACAGACAACGTTCTCCAGTGTCTTGGTGGTACCGTAAGAGCCGTGCACTGGGAGTAGAACCCCAAAATTCCCCTTTTCACCAGCATCTGGGAAGATGGGGCTGAGCCAAGACTAAAAGACTGCACGCAGGAGCCAGGGCAGCCATAATAACAAAAAACTAAGGGTATTAATATGTGCATTGCTAAATTTCCTCTAGCCAAAGTGTTGTCCAGTGTTTCTACAGGTGACCCCCTGCTGAATATGCACCTTGCTCCCATGCACTACTGCTATAGCTAGCAGAGGACCTTGAGTAGGCATCCTTCAGGTTACGAGTCCATATGTCCATGTTCTTTGCCACTCCTATTTCCGCTCCCCTCCTTTGAAACTGAAGCAGTTGCACAACTGTCTGAAATCTGAAATTCTGAATTATCCCTACAAGTGGTCAAAAAAAGAGGTGAAAGATGATATTCAAATAGCAAAACCAAAATCAATACTGAAAACAGAATATATAGATAAAATGCCAGCTAGAGACTCTCCTGAGGATTTGTTATAACTGAATGCTGCTGACTGCTTACACTTGTGAGTAAAACCTTGGCCAATGCACTGTTAAATTGACCACTGACCATAACTCATACTTTCACATTTCAATTTCATATCAAATATACATTTTGCATGCAAGGACAATTTAAATTAGTCTCAACTAAAGATCCGAGACAATGAACAAAAACTACACAGTGAGCATGAAACATCTGCAACTCAGGTTACATGCATTGCTAAAATAATGGTAACATTATTATTAATATTGTGTCATAGTGTGTCCCCATATTTTAATTATATGATGATGCCATCTGATTTCTTTTTTCCCTTCAGACCATTTACTTGTAGAGTCATATAGCGCTGTGAATGGAAAAGGCATATTTAATTTATCATAAAAACTTTTCAGCTTACAAGAGAGCTGCTGTTCACAGAACTGCAAGTTGTGATGTTTTGTATAAAACATAAATTTGGGAGGGAAGTATTAGGTGAAACTAAGAGAGGACCCGGATACTTCCGCTGAGCAGGCACTGATTTTGCAAACTCACCACCACCCCACGTTCACATCTGCCTTGTTGACGGAGTCCCTGCAGATAGTAGGTTTGAGCCCCCAAGTGAGTTCCAAGCCCCAATGGACAGCACACTACGCATCCATCCAAGCCGACAACCAATCTAATATTTTCAAATCCTGAAACACAGTTTAAACTACACAGCAAAAATTGCTAGATGTAAAAAATTAGACCCTTTGAGATCCCCTGGTTTGAATTTAAAATAGCAGTTAAAAGAGGTATCAACAACGCCATAAAATATTAATATCTATAAATAAAAACATATTTTTTTTTCTTTTTTAATTGAAGACGCGTCATGACAAAGTGTTCTGCTTTCACATGCAGCGCTGTTTTGATTTCATAATTTCATTACATTTACATTAAAGAGCTAAGCGTAAAAATATTGCTGTTGTGGCCATTTTTTAGCAACTGAAAACGCAACACTGCTTAGCTCAATAAGTAAATTTACAGCTTTGGTTTATTACAGTACAAACAGCTACTTGCAACTCAGCCAGGCAAAGCGATGGTGGTTTGTGTGTTTGTGTGTTTGTGTGTTGGCAGGGCGCGGACATCAACTGCGTCGACTGTAAAGGTCATTCCCCGCTGCTATTAGCCACAAGCTGCGGAGCGTGGAGAACAGTCACACTCTTACTGTCCAAGGGTGAGTGACGCACGGGGGGGGTCACTTCATCCTCAGCCCTTGGCACATAGGCTTTATATGCAGAGGCCAATGTGCACATTGCACACAATTTGTGTGGGCGGGAATGCAGCCGCAACCTTTAAGTCAAACTCACGAGGGTGTTTTTTTTTTCTGTGTGTGAGCATTTTAGGAGCCAACCCGAGGATGAAAGACAAGCTGGGCCGTAACTTCCTCCATCTGGCTATCTTGCAACCGAAGGGTCTTAAAAATCTACCGGAAGACATACTGCAGGTGATCGTTGTACGCTGAGCTGCAGTTCAGTTAATGGATTCAGTCAGTGCTGAAACTACATGCGGGAATTGGAAAGGAATCAAAAGCTTTTACTCATTATTGCAGCATCTGTGGACTGTAGGCGGTACGGCGGTGAAACAAAGGTTTTGCCATTTATGTTTGCAAGCGCTGACGTGTGTGATGAGTCAAGGGGATTTTCAGCTAAATAAATACATAAATAGGGGCAATACAGTATCTTCCTAAATATCTTTTACTGATACATCTGGAAGGAAAATTAAGTAATAATGCAAATTTTCAGAACTGTCAAAAGTTTGAGTACCCTCGCTGTTTGAGGCCATTAGTGCGAGATGTCCTTCACTGGCCCACCTTGCCAGATAGTTCTTGCATAGCTTTAAGATGTGTTTTGTGTCAGGCTTGCAGAAGAATAAAGGACTGGCTCATAATCTGTAATAACAATGGAACTGCAGTATCTTACATGGCACCCATGTTGACTAAGGTCACCATTGACTTAGTAAAGATCTCCTGACTCTTTCACTACCAAAGTAACCCCAGACCGCCACACTGCCACAGTCAATGAGAACTAGAGACAAAAGTCAAGCAGTCTCCCTCTCTCCAACTTGCAAATACCTGGCACCTCGCCCCAGACGTAAAATTTGTACCTACTGGCAAATAAGACAAACTTTGAACTCCTTATGCATCAAAAATTTCCACAATTTACCCAAGCCAGTCTGCTTTCAAGTGTACTGTACGTACTCAAACTTTTGACCAGTACTCAGTGTAATTATCATAATAGTTTTTCTCTTCATCTTTGGGGAAATTTTACCTGTTTTTGAGTTTGAAACTGACATAAAATGTAACTCAGATGCTGACCTGTAGTGATTCAGAGCCATGTTGTGTTCATGGCGCTGTGACAGCTGGAGAGCATGCGGGAGCTCCTGAGCGATGAGGACGTTGAGGGCTGCACACCCCTGCACTACGCCTGCCGTCTGGGTGTGGCCGACTCTGTGAAGAACATGCTTGGCCTGCAGGCTTCGGTCTGCCGCAAATCCAAGGATAAGAAGTCAGCGCTCCACTTCGCAGCGCAGTGAGTGGTCCCCCGAACACAGTGCTCGGCTTTCTTTCACATCGAGCAGCTCTGCGGTAGGGAATGTAACTTGGAACCAAATGCCCAAGAAAAAAATATAAGCGTGGAAGGTAATAAGAGATCATGTGAAGTGGGAAATGCATTTAAAATGACTTCTTTGGGCTTGAATGAGCTTTACACTTCTGCTGCTTCAGCCGGCCTGGAACTCATTAAGAAAATGAGAAGAAAACATCTGCAACTCCCCATAAAAGTCCTGACAGGTGTAATAAATGAGGTTTAAAAAAATGTTCTTCTGCTGACGTTCCGCTTGGACACTATGATGTCATATAATGAGAAGTAACTTCCCATGGAGTGCCAGCGTGCTGTCCAGGGTCCAAGTTGACGGATGGATAAATGGTTGAATCAAACTGAATTGAATGCCTCATATTTCTGAGGAGACCTGTTCATGATGGCTGCCTGCTTACCGTTTATGCTTCCAGATACGGACGGCTCAACACCTCCCATAGGCTCCTGGAGACCATCGTGGACTCCAAACTCCTGAACGAGGGGGACGAGAAAGGACTGACGCCTCTGCACCTGGCCTCTCATGGTGGTCACACTAAAGTGGTGGAGCTACTACTCAGGAGAGGCGCCCTGTTCCACAGGTCTCTCTCTCTCACACACACACACACACACACACACACACACACACACACACACACACACACACACACACACACACACACACACTGTATGTGCACCACTCCACAGTGAACGTGCGCAGAAGACACTTACAGCAAGCAGGTTCGGTTTAAAATGAAGACAATTCAAGCGGCCTAGTTTGGTTTATTTACGCATTTACATAGTTTGTCATTGTTACACAGAACAGAACTGAAAATCAACAGTTTTTTTATTATAAATACTGGAATTGAAAGCTATTAATATACGCCATTGAACTTAGATACAGCCTATTACTTTCATCACAGTGGATTGCAAGTGCATTCTGGAAAAGTTTTGCCAGCAGCTAAGAAATCTGGGAAATGACCGCAAGACATCCCAGCGATGTGGGGAAACGCAGTATTAAAACAACAAACAGAAATGGCGGCCCCGAATGATGTGTTTCAGTGGCTCCAGGCCCATCTGTTAATAATGATAATGTATGCGTCCTTCCTTTTATTTCATAAAAATAAAGCTGCACTATTTCGGCAATTCGGCTACCAGTCCATTGCATTTCAAGAAGTGGCTGCAATATTAAAACAAATCTTCTTTTTCATTTTTCTTTATTTGCCAGCAATTAGAATGCAAACATTAGAACCTATTGACTTTCATGCGAGACATTTTAATTCCATTAATAAAACAGAAAGAACAATTTTGAAAACTAAGTGCATCACAGTTGTACATTAATCCTTGATTTTGACAAAGTCACTTAAAATTGTGGTTGTTCATGGTTTTAATTTGGATTAAGAGATTATTTGGATCTTTTTGTTGTAACTGAACACGATTGTGTAAGGAAAATAATGTGTATTTTAATTTTGCTTTAAGGGAAGACTTGTTTTAGTGCTCATTATGCCTAAACAGGCTATTACAGATATTAACATTAAGGCCAGTTTAACTGCAGCATGGCCACCGGAAACAGACAGAAACATCCACGCTGTGGTGGGTGGATGTGGGACTTGATGTTTTTCATGATCCCTGTTTTAATTATAAATATTTAAAATGATAAAATGACAATTATTAATTGTGATCCCTGCAGTGATTATAAGGGCTGGACTTGCCTGCACCATGCAGCTGTTGAAGGGTTTACCCAGACTATGAACATCCTTCTGGGAGCCAACCTCAAACTGCTGGACAAAACGAATGAAGATGGGGTGGGTGCCAGTCCTTTGTCTTTGCATTTATTCTCGAAACCTATTGCACTGTTGATGTTTTCATAGCTGGAGCCAGTTTGTCAAAGCTAAAACTGTGAAGTCACCACAACCACATTTGGTAATTGTGCTTGGAGTCATGAAGGCAAATAAGAGTGTTTTAGCCCAAAATAATTTGATTTCTTTGACATAGATTTGCTATCTCAGCTTCATTATAAAGTGCAGGAAGTGTAAGGACTCCGGTGACTTCCTGAAACATTTCAGAAGTTTACAACAAACGAGAGCTTATATATTTAAAACTTTGTATTATATAAAAAGTATATTTATGAAATTACTGTTTTTTGTAATTTAGACATTTTCAATATAAGAAATGAAAAAGGACCATGAATCTGTCCTACTGGTTACTTATGACAGTTAAGATGCTCCTAAGTAAAATTGCTTTGGATGATTATTCAAATCAATAGAATCTGACCACAAAATTTTGTGTTACTTTGAACGAACTCACTTCCAAGGTGACTGAACTCCCTCAGAGTTCACGCCAGTTATTTTACCGTGTGCCGTGCTTTATGTTGAAGTTGTTGCCTTTGATATGGGGGTCTTAAAGAACACAGCCCTGCACTTGGCCGCCAAAGAGGGCCACGTGTCTGCTGTGCGGCTTCTTCTAAACAGAGGAGCCGAAATCCTGCTCAACAAGAGTGACGCCTCATTCGTTCATGAGGCCATGCATCACGGGAGGAAGGACGTGGTCAATGCCGTCATTGACACGGACAGGTGGGCATTTTCACACATCTATTCCCAGTCTTAAAGTAAAGCCGCAGAGAGGGTGGCCTCTTCACCTGTAAATTGCTGTGTTACTACAGTACAGCCAGAAGTAGGAATATGATGCTGGCTGAAGACTTTTTTTTTACACAATCGCCATTTGGTGAATAAGTATGATCAGTAAACAAGGCACTGGGATGTAGGACACTTTTGGGTTGCTTTGCTTTCATTTTGGCAAGTTCATCCCACACAGGCATTGCCCAGATTGTCCTGGTGAACTCAAATATTTGAATGGTACAAAACTGTAAACAAGAGTAAATTCAAAGTAAAATGTTAACAAATTCAGACACCTGAAAAAAAAAAAATCTGTCCTACGTGTTATGTATGTGAATATTTACAGGTAGCTGAAATAAATATGATGCATATCAGGAGGAATAACAGAAGCCGAGCTCAGCCGACCCTCACGAGTGGTATGAAATACAGTTAATTTGTTAAAAAAAAGGTTTTTGGTTTCAGATGTAAGGAGGCGCTGAAATTATTCAAGCTTGGATCAACTCAGCGCTGTGTTGTCCTGGAAATGATAGAGGTCCTTCCAGAGTCATTCAAGGTCTTTACCCCTTTACTTTTCTAAAATATATTCAAAATGCATTATGGATCAAAGGGGTTTTACTACTGTTGGGGTAACCTGCGTGCTCTGTTATCAACAGCATCTTTTGGACAAGTGTGTGACTGAATCCGACGATGACATCAACAGTCCTGAGTACCATGTAATGTAAATTTTAAACTTTACATCATCACTCCGCTGACAAACTGAAAATAATCTAATTCTTGCACAAAGCTCAATGCCAGAATTTGGCTACACATGTGCTCTCCCCTGATCCATGACCCCAAATCTGCAGGTTCAGTACGATTTCCAGTGGCTTCAAGCACCACTAACACTGAGAAAGGATGCAAAAACTGATAAAATACCCTCAATTCAACCTCTCGCAGCCCTAAACGTAAGTATTTTTAACAACAATTGCCGAGTCTCCAATGATAACAAAACAAAGGTTGCGCTGTGAACCCGATGGGACGGAGAACAAGAATAACAGGCACAATGCACGCTTCTGATAATGTTAGGTTATTCAGACGTTCGGTAAAATTGTTTTTCAAATGGCATTTGTAAAATTTCATTACAAGGGTCATTAATATATGCCTCTGTATTTTAACCAAACAACTTGTTTTTGTTGACCTCTGTGTACTCTTTTACCTTGCCCAGGTGATGGTGGAATGTAATAAAATAGAACTTTTGACCCACCCTGTCTGCAAGAAGTATTTAGAAATGAAATGGTAAGTATACCTTCAAGCAGTGTTGTGTGTTTATAGGAAGGCATTTTTAAAAAATCCACACCACTGCAATCTTTTCATGGTCCTCAGAGCTGAAATATAACCAATTCCTCAGCTGAGGCCGAGAGGTGTGGTGCCTTGTTGCGTAGGACAAAGAAACCTTCTCCACTGTGTGAGGCCGATCAGCTGTGGATCAGCTATATTGTGCACAGGAAAGCTGTCTGCTTCACCTTCTCGACCATGGAAGGTGGTTATGTGTAGCTGTGTGGCACTTGCACTTCTTCATCTGCAGGAACGCCTATGGAAGCAAAGCCCACATCCTGAACCTGGCTGTCTACTCGCTTGGCCTCCTACCTCTGTCCCACGTCATTGTGAACACGAGGCCCACCTGCAACATCACGAGTGACGGCATGACCGTCGACATGGTTTCGAGGTCCCTGGACAAGGTGCAGCTCGGTGTACTTCCACTTCAGCTGTTAACCTGAGGAACTGCTTCTGTTCACAGCAAACCATGGTCTTTCAGAAAACATATTCCCTTATAGAGTCAAATTTAGGTTCTTGCTTGAGAAAACATTTTCCACCTGGGGTTAATTCTTGATGGCACAAAATCTCCTCACAATGTCATGATTTGGTACAATGAAATATCAGATATAATCCCATGGATGTTCGAATAGATTTCTCCCAGTATATATATATATATATTATACTGTAACATGTCTGTTCAGCGCTCTGTCACTGCAGTGAGAAGAGCACTATATAAAAATAAAACTGACTTGAATTGAACTGAATATTTCTACTGCAATGGAGCAGCATCCAATGCAGGATCTACCTGGTCTCTTGCCCAGTGTTTCTGGACCACAGTGACCCTGAATTACCCTCATAGAAGAAGAACAACAGACACACAAACAGACAGATAAAGAGATGCCTTTATTTTTACGGTGCAAACCTTTGACACTTGTTTTATTTGCAATGTGCGCATGTGTTTTGTTATACAGCAACCCTATTTGCTCACAAGCTGCATGTTCCTGGTCTTGGCCATGAATCTGTACGCAGTTGGCAAGGAGCTGGTGCAGTTAGTGCAGCAGGTAATGTTCATGCCCCCGCTTTCCGTACTGCACAATGAACAACCCATTTACTTTGCATTCGAAAGGGCCGTCGAGTACAGAACGGTGGTTAGAGTGGAATAAATAATTTGATTTTTTCTTTCCTGCATCATTTTATTTATCCAAAAGGAAGTCAGGCCAACAGCAAATATGATCATTTGCATTTTACCTCACCTTCAATAGAAATTATAATGGAGAAAAATTTGCTCCAAATGCAACAAAGTCAACAGAAGAAAGTATCCCGAATACTCCAAACTGTTTAGTACCTTCTGCTCTTTCCCAAGTTTATTGTTTTCATTTCTTTGCTTAAACGGCAGCTTTTCCTTATTTTTTCTCTTCTCTTACTGGATAATAATAGCAGTACTTCCAGTCTTGCAACAAAAGTAAAATTATATGTAAATGATACTGTTATTCTATGATAAATCCTTTTTTTTTTTTATTATTTTGACACCTAAAATAGACTTCCGTGGTCAAAAAGGGAATGCAAGCAAATATGTAAAACATACAAACCTGCATCTAAAAAGTTAAAAATTGCAGCTTGTATGACTCGCTTCCTGCTCATTTCTGCATTTTACTCAGCTTTGTTTTCATTTTCAGAGCATTAGTGATGTTGAAGTTGTGTCATTTTTTCCAGTGATGTGAGCTTTGACAGGATGTGCAGGGTGACTGGCCTGCTTTTCCTACAGCACTCCAAGTATTTCACAGACCCTTCGAATGTCATGGACTGGGGTGCCGCCATCTTCTCGCTGATCTTCATCATCTCCTTGCTGATGAACCTCCCGGGCACCTGGTACTGGCAAGCGGGAGCATGGGCCATTCTGTTATCCTGGGTCAACTTCCTCCTGTACCTGCAGAGGTATCGTGCACCCTGGGGTTGGGGAAAGGAACAGATGAACCTTACATACTCACAGCAAGGAGACCCAAAGAGAAGCTTGTCGCCTCTTGTTCACTGCTTGATAACTTTTTAACTTCTTCTTCATCTCAGGTTTGAGCATTTCGGGATTTATGTGGTCATGTTCGGAGAAATCATGCGCACGCTTCTCAGCATCATCACGCTCTTCTTCTTCCTGATGCTCGCCTTTGCTCTGGCTTTCTACGCACTCATGCTGGGCCAGGTACTAAACCATACTCATGGTCAATGTGACAAAATCCACCCTTTTCACACTGGGGCTATTCAAAACCACAACCTTGGTCTTTAATAACACCTTTGTAGGTGCATGACTGTTGATATCAACTGAACCCACTTTTCATTATTTGGTATTTTCTAGCATTCATCATAATGTTTAAAAAATCATCTCTATGATTAAAATGCACTTGATTTAAAATGTACTGGAAAGGAAATAAGCTTTTTCCTGTTAGGGAGCTCTAACAGGTTTTTGGTCACACTGCTGACCAAATGATTGTTCTCACTCAGTGAGCCAGTGTGGCGGAGCAGCCTGGTTGACCCCCCAATGTCAAAGTTGTGCCAGTTTTCCCTTTTTTGCTGCAAGGGACATCACTGATGGTGATGAACCCAAAGGTTTGCTAATCTTTATATCCCGCTAACAGTTTAATTTCTGATCTTAGGGGGCAATTCTGCAGACTTCATCATGGCTTTAGCCGAACTGATCTGCAGTCTCATTTGTGAGAATATTTATTCTCAGTTCAGGCACTTGACAAAGGTGGATTCCAAATAAACACAAGCGGGCCTAGTTTACATTCTAATCTACATTCCAGTGACAGTGGAGCACAATTCCCAGGTTACATTAGGCTTTGTAATACTGTTCAGCTTTTTTGTTATAGTGTAAATCATTTTTACTCAATTTGAAAAAACATCCATCCATCCATTATCCTCAACCTCTTGTCCTGGTTGGAGCCTGACCTGGGGACACTTGTCTGGAAGGCTATGGGTTGTACACGAATTCACACCCTATGAGCAATTTAAAACAACCAGTTATTCAAAAATATGTCTTCAGACAGTGGGAGGAACCCCATGCAGACATGGAAAGAACATACAAACTTCACACAGAGATGCACTGGAGCTCAGGCCCAAACAGGCCAGTCCCTCAGAGGTGGCAGCAAAACTTTCTGGGCCATTGAACTACCCTTAAAAAAAAATGCTTTAACATACAGCCGTTCCTCTACTTATGAGCACAATGACGCAAAATCTCGCCGTTCGGATGTAATTGCCATTATGTCATGTGCAAACTCGAAAAATCAATCTCAAATTTAGTCGTAACTGTATAGCTTGAACTCCACACCGGTTTGGAGAACCTGCCATACTGGTTCATAAAGCACGTGGACCATGACAGCATTACCGTCTATTAAATTTCACCCATATGCTCGAAAAGTTGTAAATCGCAGACTTACACAAGGGACACCAGCAAATTATAATGGCTTATCTATGAGTAGACAACTAATCTCTTTTAATAAATGTAAAAGATTTAAAAGTAATATTTTTCAAAGGCAATTCAATTTTGAATAATTCTATGTGTAGTGCACCATACAGTAAAATGTGTAAAATATAAAATAATCAGTAAATGAAGCAGGTCTCAGCATTTTCGCTCTTTTTCTTGTGGTGCCCTTGAGCCTTGGAAAGCACCAGGGTGTGTTTATAAGCAGTTGAAAGTGGGTTATGTTATCGAATGGCATTTCTGTTATGTTTGGGTACATTAAACACATTAAGGTTTAACAGTGAAGTAGGGAGGTGGCTTGAGACATCCGAATTGTTGCATTTTGTTTGTCTATTAACTGTAAAACTCTAATTGTCTATTTGTATATATGTAACTGTGTAAATTTTGGTGTTACAGGCACTTTATCTTATTTGTTTATTAATTATTTTATTAATAATAATCCATTGCAACAACTATATATAAAAATGGTCCAAGGAACTGATGAACTTCTGTAGAAGCGGCACTAAGAACCCAAATGAGTTCAAAATAAATTGTCACTGAATTTGTTATGCAGTCAGGATGTGGTTTGAACCTTAATGTGTTCAGAGGACCATGAGATGAACACCAGCGCGCCGATTCATGAGCATTGATGACAATGACCTGTAAGAATTTATCCGAATGTCACTCATTTCCCCCTTTTTTACAGCAACATTTTGACCGTCTGGACCTCTCTGTGATTCAGACTTTTGTGATGATGGTCGGAGAGCTGAACTATCAGGAAAACTTCCTTGATCCTTATTTAAACGGCAAGCTTCCGTTCCCCTATGTGACGTATTCAGTGCTGATCTGGTTTGTTCTGCTCATTCCGATCCTTCTCATGAACTTGCTGGTGAGTGCCTCCTGCAACATCTGACATGTAGATCAACTACAGGAAGCATTAAAGTTTTCCTGCATTCATTTGCGTTGCTTTCTCTTGCCGCCAGATCGGTTTAGCGGTCGGTGACATTGCCGAGGTGCAGAGGAATGCCGCTTTGAAGCGAATCGCCATGCAGGTTTGAGAAGTTATCTACACCCACCTTGCATGTGAAATTTTCTGCGTTTATAACAAAGTGCTGGCATATAAATGCAAATAATGTATCTGGAAAGTAATAGATTGATTTTACAGAAATACTCCTTGAAAAAAAGGCACGTGGGAAGCATTAACTGAGTCACTCTTAACTAATCCATTGGCAGAATATGTGCTTCAACCAAAATTAAGAAACACGAGAATGAAAAAATTTGCAAAATCCCCACAGTGGACCTGTCTGCCATCCAGGGTCAAACCTATCTCAGGCCCCATGCTTCCAGGATAGGTTTTGAACCAACAAAACCCTGTAATAGAGAAGTAGTTATGGAGAGATGGGTGGATGGATGATGGATGGATGGATGGATGGATGCATGGATTAAAGTAGTAAAAATACTCTAATGATACGATATATTGAAAGATCCATTCATTTGCTTATTTGGACATGAAAGCATGTTGCCATGTTGTTGTACAGATTGAACTCCACACCAGTTTGGAGGAGAAGCTGCCATATTGGTTCATAAAGCGAGTGGACCATGACAGCATCACTGTCTACCCAAACAAACTCTGTGGCTCCAAGGTCTGTAGATGTGATTCTCTCTGTTTTACAAGAACTCTAGCCATGGGGTCATGGGGTCATCCTGCAGCTGAGTCATTGTCACAGCACAGAATCTGATACCTGTGATCACCCTATGGGCTTTCACATACACTTCATTCACACACTTTGTTAGCAGCGGAAGCCACTGTTTTCTGACAGGGACCCTTGTTTGCATGAGCACCGTGTTCCATAGTCTAATGTCTATGAAAAGCGTCCATTGTGGGGCCACCTTCCATGCTTTGAAAGTGATGGAAGGTAAAAATTGAGAAAATCACATCTTGTATCGAAATTAGTTGCTGAGAATCACTTGCTTCCCTCTCAGAACAGTCGATTTCATTTCTGGTCTGGCGGCCAAACCCCAGAGAACCACAGTCGCCTGTCCACTAGCAGCCAGCAGCTGACGCCACTTGAATACGAAGTGCAGAAACAGAAGAAAAGGTGAGCGCTTCGGCCCCTCCACATATTTACCGATCCCGTTCAGAACCCGGTTCCTCACACTCAGATTCTGAGCATTTTCAATCCAGTTTTCTCCCCTCACATATTTGATCCAAAATGTTATGTTAATTGCTCTAATGTTAATGAAATATCATATTTCTTAGACAGGGGGCACAAAACAGTTACTAGTTACTATATACTTGGCCATTTGGAAAAATAAAACGTCAAATAAATTAACATGAAATATTCTAATTGCCATTTGACTGTATTTACTAAATAACAAGTTAGATTAGTCAGAGTTACATCCTTTATAATAATAATAATAATAATAATAATAATAATAATAATAATAATAATAATAATAATAATTAGAGGCAGAGTTCAGGCCCAAAAACTGCCACTGCCGTCTGCCCCTCCTGCCCCCGCATTATTATTATTATTATTATTATTATTATTATTATTATTATTATTATTATTATTATTATTATTGTTATTATTAGATTCTGGTTTAGCTCTTCCTGTTCAGGTTCAGGTCATACTTTCAATTGCACTTTCTGTTGTAAATTGCTTTTGTTGTGCATTTACAGGTGCCACATCTTTCCAGACTTGCTGTGCTTTCATTCATAAACTTTTGTGCCGCTCAAATATGAAATTTGTCTTTTTCACCACAAATCGAAAAAAGATAACCGATGAAGTGTCACGGGGTTCAGTATTCCTCGGTGTTTGCGCGCCCTCTAGCGTTCGTATTTTTGTACTCCGGTCTTTGTGTCACAGCGCTGCGCTTTCAAATAAAAGTTTTCTTTTTTGCAAGCTGTTACTCAGCTGCTAAGAAAAACTCATTTATTTGGCATCGTTTGCTTTTAAGGAGTCACCACAACCATGTGAAAGGCTCAGGGTGCATGATGAACACACGCTGTGGCTACTGGATCATTTACTGCAGCGGTTTGCTTTACACAGGCTTCTCCAGAAGCCTCATAGTGAATAGCAACATAATTTGCTGTATTGAGCGATAACTGATAGTGAAACATTAAAATCTGTCCTTTTCATATTTGTATTTTTGAAAAAATTGTCACCTGGAGGGTGAACTCCGGCTACATTTTGAAGAAAACTTCATTTCCAAGCAATAGGACTGGGCATGAGTTTGTGGCCTGCAAATGAAGCACAAACCCAACTGTGTAACTCTGCTACTTATATGAACATAGTGGAGTGCCGGGGGCATCGAAGGTCATCTTAACCATTTTTCTGTGACATTTAAAAACAAACTTATAGTGACAAGGGTCAAATTACCATATTTCATAAATCAAACCAGACCTCCTTTAACCAATATTGAGTAATAGCATATGGATAGCCTATAAGGAGGAGCTTGTATTGACATGTTACCTACATTCTAGCACATACTGGAAAACATTTAATTTTTTATGTGTTATATTTTCATTTCTCCCCATAGTAGTTCATGTGTATTTAACCATATCTACAGTTAGTAAAATTGTAAAACTTTTACACCATCTTCTCTGTGGGTTTCCTCTGAATCAGGGGATTTAAGACATTTCTGCTGTTTAAAATTTCTAGTTAAAGTTATGTCTGCTTCCAAAGATAGAAATGCGTAGTTTTACTTATAATGTGAATGTAAAGTAAATTAAAGCAGGTGTGTGAGTCCTGTTTTCCACCACGGTGTGTGCAAGGCTCCTTTTTGGTCTCTCCACCAGGCTAAAAGACATGTCCAGCACCTTAGAAAAGCAGCACAACCTCCTGAAGCTGATCATCCAGAAGATGGACATCACCGAGGAGGCCGATGACCAAGATGGCCCCCAGCTCTCCCAGATCCCCCTAGAGACACAGCTCCAGGTCAAGAAGAGCAGTTGGATCCCTCTGGTGAAGGCTGTGACCAAGAAGGAGTGACCAATGCGGTCGTCCTTGCGGTCAAATTGCCACGCCGCACCCATTGTAGATGCATTGCTGCTGTTTTTTTTTTTACATTTAATTTTAGTGACCTTTTGGTCCGGACCGCAGTCCGTAGTCACACTGAAAATAAATCCATTATGCCATTATGCCGCCATCCAGTTGATCAACAGCAGGCAAAGGTGAGGCCACATCGGTAGTTCAGAGGAGTCAAGTCAATAGATACCGTGATTACTCTTTGAATTAGCCAATGACTTCTGCTAGTTCTTCTGGGACCGATGTTTAAACCTTATTCAATTTCAGAGAAAACAGTTTATGGCCACTAAAGGAAAACACTTTCTGAACTTTACATACCGATGTAATGATTTAACCAATCGCCCAGCATGACTACAGTCGTTGAAATCTGAACGCAGGAACGCTCTTTCCCTTTTGTGGAGGTGCACCCAAACGCATTCATTAATAATAAATAATATTTTCAAAGCTGATATTTCTAAAACCAAATGACCACTATTTCATTAATAGCTTCACTTCATGTTTAATTTCATTGTATGAAGAGGATTACAAACTGTGCTACAGTTTATTTGTATCCACTTGGACTAGCAGATGAATCAAATTTTAAAAATCTCTTTACTTAAGGTGTTTTGCTTTAATGTTTGGTTTAATGCATTTTTGTCACATCCGGCACGATAAGCATGTATTTACGTTTAATATAAACAGCTGAAATAGTGCATTTTCTTGTCTTGCACCCTTTTAGCTGGACCTCTCAGAGTGGTGCCCAAGTGAGAGAAACAAATTGTTGATAATTTTTGTTCTACAGTTAGATCAGTTGCCATGCAAATACTAATACTTCCTGCTAGCGTGCTTCTTACCGTGTGTGTACCAGTTGGGCCCGCTGCTCTCCAGCAACAGGATGGCGCGGACACGTGTGGGCGCCATTCGCTGTAACCACCCATGTTGTTTTGGCCCAGGTGCCGCTTTCGATACACCAACCACCCCATAAACACACCCCGGCCCAGAATCACGCAACCGCTTGTGCAGGACACTTTTTCATAGAGGTGCCGGTTTGCCGCAGGATCCCTTTTGCCGCAGCGTATTGGGTGAAAGCACACGAACGACACAATCTGTCTTCCTATCCCTCATGAGGAGCTTTACAATTCGGGATATATCACCTGGTTCTGGAACAGCTCCATGCAAGAAGGAAAGCAATGGCGCTGTATGAACACCCTGTCTCATAAACATTTGCTACTGATGACCGTTGTTCATTGCTGCTGGTGAGATGGCTTTTTTGACACCGTTCCACTTCTCTCGACTTATAAAGCAGCTGTTTTGAAATACGACCGTGACGCACAGTAGTTTTTTGCAACGGCGTGCCTGTGGTGACAGATACTGCCCTCTCACACACCCTCTTAAGGGCTCCTTTTCCACTAACTGCACTTTATTAAAAGGATAATGGTGGGGACCTCTAGGATCCGCCACCCCAAGACAAATGGGGCCTTGCTGACAGGTCCCAGGTCCTTTAGTTTACGGATTTTATTGAAAGAGGACACCACCTGAGTAAAGCAAATTATAAAGTATATAAAAAGCAAATTGTTTTTGCATCCTGTCATTTGCATTTTTTGTCATTACTTCAGCTTGTGCCCATAATATTCCAGAAAAAGTCCTGTTTGGTAGAGAATCGGGTTCTGAAGTTCAGGAAAGAGCAGGTATTGCCTCTCCTCGATGCATGGAACCTGCAGCCTTAAGGATCTGTAAACCTCGCGAGTTTTGACAAACCGATGAGAATTCTGCTTTTATTAGGGGCCTCTCGGCACCGCCACGGATTTCCTTAAAGGGATTAATGCTGTACGGTGTCCTTTGGTAAATTCGGCTCTTGTGAAAAACGCATTTCAAAACAAATAAAATGTGTTTGAATGAGTTTCATTTTGTCCCTTTCGAAGGGGTACTTTGGCGCCGAATCCTGCGTTTCGGTTTGCATGAATAAATCATGAAATGCATTTGAGGGGTCCGAACTTGATTCATGCACAGATAAAGGCCTTGCGGGCATAGTCAGAGGCTACTGCTCATGCTGTGTGAACCGCCACAGAAATTGAATTAATAACTACAATAACTCAGAGCGGGTGTGGGATTAGCATGCCCGTTCCCACTGGCCGCCCGCCCAAGCTGGATCTGCGTGTAAGACTTTGTCCTGGCAAATGTGAACTCATGCTTTTCCTGCTGCTGGGGGGGCGTGGGTAGAGGGAGCAAACATAATTTTAATTTATTACAGTGTCTACATAATTCAGCCGCCGGTTGGAAACACTGAGAAACACTGGGATGGAATTCCCATGAAGAGGACATTACATTAAATAAGCTCATTGATCAGCGCTAATGGCGATTTCACAGTCAGCCATTCTGCCGGGCCGGGTAGGAAGCCGCACCGCGCACCTGCAGCACAAACTCGGGCCTGGGGTACGCGGTGGGATGTGATGGAAGCTGTTAGTCAACAAAAAAGAGTCGGGCGCTGTAATTGTTTTTCACATTAGACTGCCATTAACAAAGCCTGCGTATTGCCTACGTACATCGGAACTGATCGATCAGCCATTTTTAATGCACGCTCGCGTCAATATCGCCTGGGACAACAGATGTTATTATCAAAGTTTGCCTCTTTCAGCAACGCACAAAGTACAGGCCGTTTTTGGTGCTTCGCTGCGTCTGCAAACTTTTTGCTCCAGCACAAGTTGTTTTATTTCACCCGGCACTTTTCTCCAAAGCTGCTGGGCTGTTTTTACTGTGGTAATTCAGGGTAGATGCCTTGATGGAGACAACCACAGCACAAGGTGGTATTCAAACCTTCGGCAAGTGGAAGGCAGCAGCTCTAACCATTATGTCACCTGGTGTCACAAAAAAATTAAAATGAATCGTGCCCTTAAGTTCCAAAGGAATTGGACTCCAAACAGCCTGAGGAAAATATTTTTACAAAAATTTCCAAACATATTCAGGAAAAAATACGGTTTAATTACACGGATGCAGGCACTTTTCTGCAGCAAGCAGCTCTCCGGGTTATTCCTACATCCAGCTTCTGTGGGCCTCCAAAGCCTCCAGCTTCATATTTCATCTAGACGCTCACCATAATTCCCATGGCATGCAACCCTTGGCTTGGGGACCCGCAGATGGACTTGCTTTCAACGCCGGCTTTTGAAGCGAATGATGTAAAAATGGGAAAAAAAGAAAAGAAAAACGAGTGACCCCGCATCTGTTGGGGATCAGTCTAGGCACCGTGTTATTGCATGAGTCCGTGTTCCAAGAACCAGCACTTAATTTTCCCCTGGGTGACCCACGTCAATAGCGGCCAGGACGCTGGTCACCGCCCACCACACGGCCCCTCTGTGACGCTACAACTAATGTCACTCCAGAAGGTTAAACACCAGAGTGAAGCGATCTGTTTAACTAAACGTTGCCCTGTTAAAATAAAGGTTAAAAGCATGACACGAAGAAGGACCGAGTAAGGTTTTCTAAACATCGACGCATTTTTAAAGCGGCAGAACAAAAACCTTTTACATGTTGCCTTAAAAACCCGGGCACCTTTGAAACCAATGTAATGCCTGAGTTTTACCGAGTCCAATGACCAGTAATCCTTTTTATAAAGATTGCATGGTGGAGCTTAGATGGTGCCAAATGAAAATGAACCTGATGTGAACTTTCCGAAATTCCACCATTTTTAAGATAGATGTGCCAGCCTGCTTAACCAGTGGTGTGGTGAAGTGGATGTAAGTTTTTATTTAAAATTGCATTCCATACACTTGTGCAGCACTCCATTCAAGTGCATTCAGTGTTTTATAAAGTCAAATAAGTTTTAAAGTCTGATATTTTATCTACATTTCTTTTTGAAATGAACAATTTAACAGTTTTCAACAATTTTATTTCAGCATACATTCTCCAGTATACAGTATTGGTCTGTTATGGCACCCATTGGTCGCTGGCTGCCTAGGGTCAAGTTTACATGGACAATTCCCATTTATAATGAAATTTAAGGTAGAAATCAACTTAGTTGAGACATAGTTAAGAGGTACAGCTTTTTTTAAATCTTTTTTTCCTAACATAAAGTTCACACAACCCACACCTGCACAACATGCCAACCCTAGCACAGATGAGGACTTACGGTCAACAAACACAGCTGCCATGCCAGCACTATTTAGGCCCCCACTGTCCATAAGGAGAGGACTTTCCCTCTGGTACCAGAGACTGAGTGCATTGAGGTGGCTGACCATTGCTTTCGCTGACCTATGCAAAGAAGCAATGGAATACTGCAGCCCTCACTCATCTTGTCCTACAAACCAGTGCAACTGTTACAGCTAATATCAGTCTGTCACTTAACTTGTCCTCCAAGTAGTTTTTGATAATGAACAAGTGAATGAGTGAGGTAATGTTTTTATGACTATGTTAATGTGACCCAAAATGAACAGAAATGTCTGTACTGCCATACATGTTTGAGGTCAGTGAAGGGGGATGAGGACGATAAGGCTGCCCATGTAACAGTTCCTAGTCTGACCGGAGACTTGTTATTTTGAATTTTCATGCCAAATAGCTATGTCTGAGTTTCAAGGAGACTCAAAAAAAGTAGCTACTGTATCTATTTTTTACTCAAATATATTTTATTCTTCCCATAACAGTTGAAAGCGTGTTTAAGAATTTGGAACTACGGACCAGAGGGCATTTAAAACGTGACACTTGGTGGCACTATGCTTTTAAAGCATTTTAATCGTGTGGGAGTAAGGAAAGCAGCTTTATTTTAGTGTGTTTGTGCTGCGGATCAGCCAGGGACAAGGCTGCTAGTGAAATCGGTCACAATTGTGCACTTTGGCTCCCACTAATGACCATTTCATCACAGTTAAACGCCGCTTGCTTTACCCCACAGCTGCGAAGCCACGGCGTCCATGAGAACCGAGTTAGGTGGAAAAGCCAGCTCGCCCGTGATGTCATTGGCCTGCACCTGTCGCAGCTCTGACCCACGAGGGCCATGGGAGAAAGCGCTCGGAGAAAACAATCCCTAAACCGTGTGATGGCAGACTAATGTAACGGTCCTCGCGATAATGATGGGAAATGCCGAGCTGCCCAACAACCTCGTCTTCGGAAATGACAACAACCGTCATGCTAATCCGAAGGATGCAGGCTTATAATCTCCATCTCCAGAGTTACAGTCATTTAGTGAAATTTTGGACGTTTGTCATCCATCACTAGCATTTTGTTTATGTCTCCTACAATGAGTATCATTGTGCACTTGAAATGCAGTCATAATTGTACACGATTGCAATTGCTAGGGCAAAGTCTAACAGTTGAAAGAATTTGCCCGTATTTGTAATGGTTATTACAGAAAATTATTGCAAACTTGGCTAATTCTCCATTACAATGAGTACCCGAGTAGCTGTTTACTAAAGCCACATAAAATGTGGGCCAGAATCTGATATGGGAACAGATGACAAGTTCGGGGATGATCCTCTATTGCCGATATCCAGCTGATGTGGAGTTTTCATGTGAAAGAGTTTAGAGCTGCCGGATTAATGGAGGGATGGGAATGTGTCCTTGGATTACAGGGCATTCCTGTAGGGTGAGGGAGATGGGGGAATGGGAATGTGAGAAATACAGTACGGAGGGTGGCGCGGACATCTCAGTTGTGAGAAAGTGGCGTGCCCACCAGAGTCAGCACCGACAACTCAGTGTAAATATAACACCATGACCTCCCAGAATGCAATTAGACAAACCAATTTTGGGAGGGACTCAAAGCATTTGTGTCGCAGAGCTGCTCTGCTGCAGAACTGGGCTCAGCTCCAAAGATTTTTAAGCTCAAGATCCAGAAGGACACCGGTGGTGATGCTCACCCTGAACTACATGTGTAAATAAGCATCCAATATAAATTAGCCACGTTTAAAACAACTTTGAAATAAAACATGACAATTAAATACTATGAATGACATACAATGTAATGCCAGCTAACGCTTCCTGTCATATCGCCCCTTGTAGCAGTTCTAAGCAGTCGCCATGTCCTCTGTGAACCATCACTGTTGTACCTTTATGCTTGTCTTCGACAAATAGAACAAGGGATATTCATACTACTGTCAGATGTGAGACCACCATCATGGAAACATTTAAATTCATTGCGTCTTCTGCTTTATGCCATGCAAAAGCACCGTTTTGCACTAGGACAGAGCTCTCCTTTAACAGAGGTTCCCCAGAACAGAGCACTTCCAATGTGATCTTTTTCACTTTAAAAGGCACTCCATTGGTGACAAGATCCAGGACTCTTCTCAGACATGTCTCGCTATCACTTTCCTCATAACAGAAAGTTGTGTCTTTCTGATGAGTTGTTAGGTTTTACCACATATAAATGTCAATGGGGATACACTTTGGGCCCCGCTCACCCTTAGTGTTTTCCAATGTGGCCTGCACAGCTACAAACGTGGCCACAACAATCATTATTCATCTTGAGACGGAAACATGGTTTTGTAATCAGTATCTGCATCCATCATCCACTAGTTTTGGGACATGACCAGGAAATATGTAAGTACTGGATGAAGCCCAAGGTCAGTCAGAGGCAAAAGTTGTCTATGAGTTTCCATTAGTTTAAGCATTCCTAAACAAGTCAAGAAGTGGTGTCACTTCTGTATGAAAGTTCTGCATGAGGAACTTCATGGTGAGACTGAGCTATTTAAATGCTGACGCTGATGTTTGAATACCCAGCAGCTAGCAACACAGCATTAAGTTCATGGCTGAGGGTTATAGATTTTCTTAAATATGTTTGACTTTAAAAACTGGTATATAAAAGCATCATAGATATGAAATAATTCCAAAATGAAAAGTGCAAAGACAACATTTCTCATGTTTATGATGTCAAGGGATGTTTAGCTTGATGAGCTAAAGTCTCTAGGTAGCCTTGGATCCAGGGATGACGTGATCATGAAAGTGGCCTCATATAAATCCATTGACCTCTATTACAAATGTTGTCTCCGTGGCCCATAACAAGATGGGCCAAGTTGTTTAAATACTTAAGCCACCAAAAACCAAAAAATTAATTTAACTTTCAAACTTTTCCATTTTTAGCTTGTGACTTCTAAAATTTTGTTGCATGGGTTCTCAGATGACCACCCTGGTTGAAAGCAATGCTTGCAGATACAGTGTGAGGCAAGCACATGTAAACTTGAGGATGGCCAAATTCGCAGCAACTTCCACGAAAGCGAATTCTCCACTTGGTTTTAGCAGGGTATAAACTGTACAATACTGTAAATCAAAAGTCCTGCAAATTCTGTGGAATCTAAAGCTCTGGTTAAGTGAGAACTAACATACATTCCAGCACAGGAAACCGGGGCTGGCAACACATGCTTGCAAATTCAAGTTCATTCCTGTCCTGTCTAGCAAGTAATGATCAGATATGGGCACATTTTTGATGATACTGTGTACACTATGGTAATTTAAAGTAAGTACCTTTCTGAAGGGTACTGGAGCAGCAGTAGAATTTGAGCACAACCTTCATACAACGGCACCAGACCATTACACTGCCTGCAGCCCTGGGAGATAGAATTATTTTCTTATTCAAAAACCTTGATCCAAATTCCAACTGGAAATCTTAACATCAGTCCACATTTTGGTGAAACTGTTCCACTGCATTCTTACCTGGATCAATGTGTTTCGCGCTGTCATTTTCAGAGATTCTTCGAAGGAAGGTCTTTAACCAGGAAATGGATAAATAAGTGTGCTTGCAGGGTTTTCGTCTAATTCTCCTCTGCTCCTTCCAGTGAATTTGGCAGGCCCCCATAATAAACGTGGCAAGTTTCTCAGCTGTGCTGTTAGATAATCTTTGACTAAGAGACAGCATTGTCAAATAAATCATAATTTCCTACCAACGAAAAAGGGAATGAAAATTCGTGTTAACTGGAAATATCTGGGAGGGAGTGAGAAGGTCATTTGAACTACAAGAAATAAACCTTCTTTGGAACAAGAAATACTTGGGAAATTGCCTGTTTACGGTTATGTTTCAAGAACGTTTGGAGATGCTGTGCCTCCTATGACAGCCACACAGTGACAAGAAACAGGAGGGCGGTAGAAATTATGAAGTGATTCAGAATTTTTTAAAAATGGCTTTTAAAATATTGCATTGCATCTTATTCACAGCATTCTGCAGAAGCAAAAAACAAAGTTCTTCATTTTGGCTACCCTAGAAGATGTCACACAAACCACATCCCTCCCATCACCCCCCCCCCCACACCAAGGTCCCGCAAAAGCCCTGCCAATTAGATGGCTCGGAAAGTCACGGCACACATGGAAAGCGGCAGTCAACAGAAACACTTAAACTTCTGAACGCAATGACTCGCCTCACCTAATCCATGCGATTAAACTTTCCTAAACCATCCTTGTCTCAGGCTAAAGTGCTCTCCGGCCCAAGTGGCTGATTGACAAAGGAGGCAGGATCTCAGTGTTGGTGCTGTGGGGTATCTGCTTACACAAGAACTTTCTTCTGGCGCCAAGAGGAGCTAAAAAAAAGTTAGCGGCGCTATTCCATGGGGAGGTTTGCAGGAAGCAAAGTGTACCTGAGCAGGAGAGCTTTGCTGGGGGTTTCACTCGAGCAGCTAATGAGGAGGAAAACTTAATGAAGGTTCTCATCTCCAGGGCGTCAGGCGGAGCTTCAGGTCTTCTGAGACTTCTGAGCTGGGAAGGCAGGCAGTGATGCGTTTGAATATTTACCAGAACATGCACGGCTTCCCATAATGCTGATAGGATTATTCTTACGTATAATTTCCTCCCGGGAATCTATATTTATTTTGCAGCTGAACAGAAAATTAGTGCAGCATTCGCAGATTTGCAACAGGAATACTGCCAGTCCACCATGTTACTTACTGTTGTTCTGAACAAGGTACTTAACTTGAACTGCGTCAGTGGGGTAAATGGGGTAAAACTGTGTATCACTTTAGGTAATGTGTGGCCTAAGTACCAACACAATAAAGCAATAATGCAATTCGATGATACCACGGTATTCACTTACACCCCTGGTGATGGGCTCTGCTGCAAGACACTTTGTGGTCAGGACTTTGAATCGCTTTTTATTGAGCAACCCGGAAACTTCTGCTATGCTTAGTAACAGCTGTGCAATTTCATTTTTGCAAATTCATGCCTTTTCCTTGCAAAATGCTTAGCAGGCCTGCATCATCAGCAGCTGGAATGGGCAGTGGATCTGGTAACCCATGCCTTCAGACATTATGGCATCCATTTCAGTCAATAGTCAGCTGACGTGTAATAAATAACCCCCTTGTTGCAGTCAATACCGATGGAGCAAAAATGCCACCTTGCCTGGCAGCTTCGCTTTAGAAGCAAGAGCGCTGGGTTTCCCTTACAAGCTGAGGGGTAATTATAAGTTATTAGACAAAGTATTAATATTAATGACCGTGATGTCACAATGATCAATGCTGACACCGTCCGTGTGTTTGCAACTGGGTGGCACTACTTTCTGCAAACCCCTGTTATTTATCAGGTGTTATTAAATATTAATAAACTTATCTAAATTTAGTGTAGTGTGCCAGTGCAGCAGAGTGCACTGGTGCTTCAATGCTCCTAGTTTCCGGGTTCAAAAACTATATTAATCCTTATGGCCCTTGAGTGTTTAGCCTGTGTCCATGTGTTTCCTCATGCCCTATGTCTGCAGCACAAGCTGTTTTGTTGGGTCTTTAACTTGCAGTTGGGACTGGAAGCCTATTTGTAACTTGTAGACACTTTACCAATAACTTAGAATCAATAAACATGGCAAAATACAGACATCCCTTCGCCTCTTAACCAGTTATGTTCCATTAAAACCTCAGATAGTTAGCTTTAAATAAATAAATATGGCCTCGAACACATCCATCGATGTCTTATCAATAACCACTTGTCCAGTGCAGAGTCCCAGTAGAACAGCTCCTATATGAGAATCACAAAGCCTGAGGCATCACGTACTGAATCCCCACTCCCAGCTATCAAATATTTAACACTAAAAATATAATTATTTAAATGACAAAAAATAAATAAATAAATAAATTCCTGTTTGTTACTGACTGATTCATCCCACACATGTGCCAGTTAGGAGCTGGAAGCTGTGGAAGTGAGTTGCATCATGGGAGGCCCACACTCTTATTCCAGTTGGCTGCATTTTACTGCCAACTAATGGCTGGATCTGGAAATGCAAGTCACTTTCACTCTGCAACAGAGTTGAGCCCAACACAGGGTGGCAGTGCACTGATAACGAATCTGCCTTTACAGAGATGATCTAAATTTCTGTCACTCGAGTTTATTTCTAATGGGCGCGAGACACCAGCCAAAATTTTGGGATCGCAGAATTAGGGCAAATAATTGAATAACCTCAGTGGCTTCATACATAAGCGCTTGTCCACAGCTCCTCCCGCCAAGAGCTCTGTGGTACCAGTAACAACTACTTTCCCAGGCCAGTGAGCCTGCAGCCTCCACCAGTAATGCCAGGTCGCCAGATGTAATGGGAACCGCTGACAGCTGTGGCCAATGCACAAAGCCCTTGTGTGAAGCGGTCCCTTGCGTGTGGAGAAACAGCATATCTCTGTGAAATGCGCAAAGCACCAGGCGTTTTTGAAGAGAAGCTGTGACGGGTCCACCACAGCCAAAGCCATGCCTGTAAAAGTGCCCGTAAGCCTGTGGGCTCACTTTGTTGTGCGAAGCACCTGCATTCCCATTCTCCGTGTCTTCCGGGGTTTTGATTGCGACTTTAGTAGCAGGGATGCCTTTCACGTTGTAATGTCTTAATACATAATGTCTCATTTCTCCAAACATTTAACTGACAGATCGTACATAAAAGTTCTGTTTGGACTTTTCCCAGTACGCCTGTAGGAGAGAAAAAAAAGAGGTGTATGGATGGTTGATGTCTGACAACATTATGAAATAAAATTTAAAATTTTTACATACAGAATGTTTAACTCTTGTGAATAATAAGTACAGCAGAAAACTAAGACATTTGTAGTGTAAGGTCCTGGCAGTCACAGGCCCATCTTTGAAATAACAATTTTTTGGGAATTTTATATTTGTTATCCACGAAACACGTTGTTTTCACTACTCTTTACGGTATAACTAATCTAGTCAGCGAAGCTCCAATTTCTGAGGAGCACATCTATGGCGCCAATCCTGTTCTTACTGTAACTGCTAATGTCAGAATAATTTACTGGTATATTTAGTCACAGGGGACAACAGACATTGCAATGAATGTACATAAGAGGGTTGCCTCGGAATTTTTGCTGCTGTCATTGTCATTCCTGCAGAATTTCACTCTTTTTAACCATTTCTTGTTTTCAGTAATAAGGACTTTGTAATGTGGTTTTGCTGAATGACTGTGTCTCTTCCAGTCGCCGCACAAAATGTTAGCGTGGATTCCCATCATCGCACCGTTGTCCCGTGTGAAACCTCTTGTACTGAACAAATCCCACACTGCAAGGGAGCTTGGATAAAGATGGGTTACATTAACTTGGTGGTCAGAGCTGCTGCCCTGCACTGGGGACCTGGGTACAAGTCCCTGCCCTGCTCAAGTTCCCCTGATCGAGGTTTTACCCTGCACCGAAACTGTAAAAATGACCCAGCTGTATCACTGGCTGACACAGTCGCGCACAGTGACGCTTCAGGCTGAACAAAAGTTTCATCCGAGTAAAATGAAGGGCAAATTCAATCAGACCACAGCAACAAAAGCAAAAACAGTGATGCTGGCGATGAAAAGCCCACACCTTCTCGTAAATCTGTTGAAATATGAGTAAAGTGAGGGGTGGAGACAAGTGCAAGAAAAAAGTCTGAACCCTGAACACCTGCCAGATGCCGGCCTCTTATTAAAAGCGCCCAGGGAGCGCGCACGGCGGGAGCGCGCCGAGGACACCAATAAATATAATAACAGCAGCATGAACTTCTGTGCAAGAATGGAGGTGCCCGTTTATCACAAATTGCAGCTGTTTCTGGTGTGAAGCTGCAAACCTGCATCGGATGCCCTTGTGAACAGTTATTATTATTATTATTATTATTATTATTATTATTATTATTATTATTATTATTATTATTATCGCCGCTGTTACTTCTGGACAAGAGTTTGGCTGGAGGAGCGCTGCCGGGCCGGCGTCTGTCGCCATGTCCACCGGGTCGGGCAGCGACGCCGAGGACCTCCAGGACTTGTCGGTCCCGCGGCCGGCGCTCCAGTACCTCCAGCGCGGCGCCCCCAAGCGGGAGCCCGAGCTCTGCAACTCCGCCGACAACTCGGAGGACGACCTCGGCGCGGGCAGGCAGCTCTCCGGCGCCAGGAAGAAGCGGGCGGGCGCGGGCGCGGGTGCGGGGAGCGCGGGGAGCGCGGACGCGCAGCTCCGGGGCGCGCACAGGGAGGGCCGGCAGTCGCAGAGGAACGCGGCGAACGCGCGCGAGAGGGCGCGTATGCGCGTGCTGAGCCGCGCCTTCTCGCGCCTCAAGACGAGCCTTCCGTGGGTCCCGGCGGACACGAAGCTCTCCAAGCTGGACACCTTGCGCCTCGCCTCCAGCTACATCTCTCACCTGCGGCGGCTGCTGCAGGACGAGCGCCTGGAGAGCGCGTTCGCGCAGCCCGTCGGCCTGGTACGTCGGCCTGGTGCCGCAGCGCAGCGTTGGGAATACCATCGTACGGCACTGTACACCTCAGTATGCTATAGCACAGCGCAGAACGGTGTACTGCAGCACGGCGTGGTACAGGGCAGTATGGCCCTGTACACCTCGCTACGCAACAGTATACTGTAGTACAGTACAGCGTAGCGTGGTACAGCACCGTACATTTCAGTACACAGCTGTATACTATGGTACAGCACAGCACAGCACGGTATACTACAGCACACTGCGGTACAGGGCGGTATAGCACTGCACACCTCGGTACACAACAGTATACTATGGCACAGTATGGTATACTGCAGCACACCGTGGTACAGGGCGGTGTAGCACTGCACACCTCGGTACACAACAGTATACTATAGTACAGCACAGGTATACCTTAGCACACTGTAGTTCCGTACAATATGCTGCAGTACCCTAACACACAGCACAAGACAGTACAGCACAGTACCCATCAGTACACAACAGTAAAGTATACTACAGCACATCACAACGCAGTATACTATCGTGCAGTTTAACGCAGTGTGGTACCCTAAAACACAGTACATTATAGCACAGCACAGTGTACTACAGTGTAGCATAGTACAGTGCAGTATACTACAGTACAGTTTAGCACAACACAACATACTATAGTGCAGCTGTTGCAAATACGTACTTGTTTCATTTCTTGGAACTTCAGACAAGAGGCAGTTTGCGCAGCACAGCCTCCCTGGCACCACAACATCAACTTTAAAATAACCACGTTTTACCTTTATGTTATTACATTATTTACATTTACATTACATTTATTTACTAAAACCGATGCTTTTCTCCACTGCGACTCAGCCATTCACAGTTAAGTTGTACAGTATCTGCTTCTCCTGGACTTACAGCCGACTCCATCTGCTGATATCATTAGATTAATTCTTGAAATAATATATTTTATAATCTGTAATTGCTGGAAAGTTCCAGAATTCCACTGGATGCAAGACTCAATGTTTATCACCATCTGCCTTCCTGTTTCGTCTGTTTTGTGCTGAATGAGGGAAAAGGTTCTAAAACTACATTATTAGCACAAAATTATATTTTAAATTCTTTGGTATGGTTTTCTGCTTTATATGCTGCTGCTGCCAATGATGATGATTATTATTATTATTGTTGTTATTATTATTATTAAGATTTATTTACACAATTGTAACCTCTGTCTGTCCTCTTGCTGTCTCTCCTCCAGACGTGGCCGTTCATGGTCCCTGGGCGCCTGGAGGACTCCCCCAAGGACACTTCAGCAGCTCCCAGACTGTGTGGAGCTACAGCGTAGGCCCGAGGGTCTCCATCTGCTCGCTCGCTGATGTCTGCTGACCACAGAGCAGCAGAATTAACTCGTATCTGTACATCAGGCCCTTGTTTGGAACGTCGGCATTTTCCAGAAGGAGACCCAACCTCACCGAGGACTGCGCAATGGATCTCAAGATCCATACCTTGGACTGAACGTGGGACCAGATGGACCTTCAGCCTGAGACATAAAGTAGCAATTTTTTTAAGAATAAAACACTCGTCTTTTCATACAACTCTCACAGATAACAGCAGCTAAACTTCAAGTAAACATAACCCTGTTTTCTGCAACCACATCACCACTGGGGAGTCAAACATGTATTTGCATGGATACTGGAAAACAACACCCTGCCTCTCCTCCACCCGATGACTGCTGGTTCTGAATCCTCTGTTTTTTAAAGCAGTTGTAATTGCAGCAAATTATTGGCCACATTGTTGGAATTATGTGAAATTCTGCAGTTGTTGTCACCTTTCTTTGCGTTGTACCAAGTGGTCAGAGCAGCAGCTGTATCCCATGAGCTCTGTGTGATCATTCGTCCTCTTTTCTGTATTTCGATAACCATCAACATTATCATATGCTAATATTCCAAAGAATATTGTTAGTACCTTTTTCATAAAGTGGTATTTATTTAATTGTCTTTCAATAGTTTGTTAATGCACTCTATGGTCAAAAGTGTGTGGACACCTGAGCATCACATCCACATGTGCTTGTTGAACTTCCCATTCCAGACCCATGGGCATTCATATGGAGTTGTTCCCCTCTTTGCTGCTATAACAACCGCCGCTCTTCTGGGAAGGCTTTCCACCAGATTTTGGAAAGTTGTGCCCATTCAGGAACAAGAGCATCGGTGTGGTCAGGGGAGAAGGCCTGGCTCGCGGTTGGGGTTCCAGCTCATCCCAAAGGTGTTCAGTGGAGGTTGAGGTCTGGCATCTGTGCAGCCTCTCAAGTCCTTCCACACCAGCCTGGGCAAACTGTGTGTTTATGGAGCTTCCTTTGTGCACTGGGGGGCACAGTCATGCTGGAGCAGGAAAGGAGCCACAAAGCTAGAAGCAGACAATTGTTATTAAAGGAGGGGTGGGGGGGGTGGTCCACATATTTTAGCCTTACAGTGTAGAGAGTTTAACTGCTTATATTTCAGAAACCATATGGAGGAATTTACACCAGTAGTTTAATTTCATAATATGACAACGCTTGTTCTTTTTTGCTGTAAAATTTTAGTATTAAATGCAAACAACCTTTTAAACTGCTATCAAAAAACATGAAGTCTTACAAGTTAACTCATCCTGCGGATCGTCTGCTGCTTTTAGGCAGGTAAACGTCTGGATGGAACAGCATGAAAATGCAATATGTTGTCGTCCTTTTAGGGTTAAAGACAAATTAAAAAGGCATCTTCTTAAATATAGCGAGGACCTTGCACCCGGGGCACAGGCCGGGTCTGAGCCGCTAAGTGATCCCAGAGGGACTGGCCGGGTGCTGCAGATGCTCTAACAAACCCCCGCTTCAGACTAAACACAGGACGTGTTGACGTGCTTTGAACCTCAGTCACATCCCCCTTTTCATCCCAAATCGCCATTAAAACGCTTCATCCGCATGGAGCCGTGCCGACAGCCTCCCGAGTGCGTGTGGGATGCGGAGGCGCTCGGGACAGCGGGAAGGGAGCCGGCAGGGTAATTAGAAGTGAGGCCATTTGCAGAAGAGCACTTTTCATCAGGATGCTGCGGGACGACAGCTGCGGACACGTCCATTTCCCACACCGGTCTCCTGGGGGCCATGACTTGTTCACACAAACTCGGATTTAGAGTTTCCCTTCCCTGCTCAGTGACTGCGTGTCATGCTTTTCCAAGTGAAGAAGCTGTTAGATAAATTGAATTTATTTATAATTCACTTTATTGTACTTCCTTCAGAAAGACACTGGAGTGAGATGGTGCGTCAGATGGCTCGGCCCTTCCCAAGTCTAAGATGATAAATCTTATAAATTAGTCCGAATTATCGGTCCGAAGTTCTTCACACCAGCCTGTTCCGAAGTGCTACAAACCGATATTTACGTGTTTCGGACATCTCGCTGCATCTGAACCTGGATTCTATTTGTCTCGAAAACCTTTTTTTACTTGTTTCATCTACAAAAGAGACCTTTGTGGGGCTCAAGACAAAAACATTTAGGTTAAAACCTGCATGTCCTTAACCGCTTTACTACATGTTAACAGCATCAACAGCTGGGATGTTGTTATAGTCTTGAAAAATATGTCATAAACATTCAGTAAATTTTTGCCATATCGCAGTTGGTTAAAAAGCTTGTGGAAAAAATAAGAAGAAGGCAAGAAATGCACAGGTGGTAGAAGTGAAGATGGACGCGATTAAAACCGGAAAGCCACCCACCCACCGCAACTAATGCTCCCTCCCAAACACAGAATCACTTTAATAGAGCAAATTGCTGTCTCATTTTTTATATAAATTTTATTACTGAATGAAGAGCTGGGGAATGGAGAGTTGCTGATGCATCGCCATCTTTCGCTGGACATGTGGACGGGTTGGATCTCCCTGCAGTGAACGGAGGGGTTGGTGCATAGATACCCCTGCATGCTGTTAGGCTTTTTACAGTGTTTTACTGGCATTTGGCAGAATTAGTTTAGGGTTTTTGGATGTCCTGGGAATTCTTTACAATTTTTTTCCTTTTACATTAATGGGAAACAATGTTTCACTATGCAATGTTTTTGGCTGGATTGCTTTTGCAAATTGAGCGATCGCTGAACTGTACACCATATTGGCCAGAGTATAAGACGATCTGGAGTATAAGACGACCCCCACTTTTTTTACACTCATTTTTGGAAAAAAGGGTTTTGGAACATCGTATCTTATCTTTGGAAAGAAAAATATTTATTTATATTTACCATATTTGCATTTGTAAGATGGTCTCTTTTGGTTCGCCATCTTCGAACATGACATTCTGTAACTTTATATTTCTTGGCTGCTTGAGAGTTGTTTGAGACCTCTGCCTCACTGGTCACCTTTATCCTAAAATTGGCATCATATCTCCTCCTCATTCTTTGGTTAACTTGGCCTAACTTTGAGATCCTTTTTTCCAGGACAATCTCGAGGTTTCACCATCTTTCACACTCGCTCGCTTCAACTGATCATTTCTAGTTGATCATCAGTGTAAGGCAAGCCTAACTTTTTAAAATGTAATTCCCAGAAAAAATAGCGCCTTACATCTAGGCCAATACAGTATGTGCAAAAAATGGATTATATTCTTTAAAATGATATGAAAATTTGTACTTAAGAGCCATCTGTTTTTTTCTTTTTCTTGTAATTTCAGCTGTGAAAGGTGAATAAAAATACTAGCTATCAAATAGCCCTGATTTTAGCACATGGCAGGTCACAGCAACAGTAAAAGAAACTCATAGCCGTTTAGTTTATGTAAAAATAATATTGTGCACCCACTGCTATAAAACACACACTCAGCACTGGACTTCCTTTTAGGAACTGTGGGGATGGGGTTTATGGCCTAAAACATTTTTTAGGGCCTACGAAGGAGGGAAAGCAAACAAAAAGGAGGAAAAATTAAAAAAAATAAGGAAAATAAAGAAGCAAAATAAGAAAAAGGACTGATAGAAAATTTAAAACAATTAGAAAATTAAAAGTGAAAACAGAAAGTGAATTCGGAAAAATGTGTTTAAACATAGTTAATGCGATAAGAATACATTTGGTCTGTATTGGAAAATTGAGTTCCATAAGTTATACGGGTCTTAGTTATTTTTTACTCAGTGCTATTTAGTGAGTTCTTCCCTATATTATTACTTTTATTATTATTTTTATTTGCCTTGATACTAGTGAAAAAAATTAAACAACTGTAGAAACTATGCATGTTAAAAATATCCCAGCCATCCACATAGCCATTCATTACACTTAACTGTTGTCTCCTGGTCAAGGTCATGGTGATCCAGAGCTTAAAATAACTCCTTTATTAAAAATGAATATTAATATCAACAATCAACATTTGTGACATTAGCGGTGAAAGCATTTTAGTTTGCATCATTTCAATTACTTACAGCAAGTGATGAATGAACTTACATTGAATTTACTTGTGACAGTGAACACCTAACTGTGAAACAATGAATTAACGTTTATATAGATTAATATGCTGAGTGCACATGTAGACACGTCTTTTTTAAAATGTAAAATAAATAAATAAGTAAAAAAGAGGGGGAAATGCAGACATTGGCCAGCAGAGGTCAGCAGAGCCCTGTATTGCAGAGGATTTTCAACTGCAGCTGATTTGTTTCTGTGTTGTTCTTAGTCACGACCAGTTGAAAAGCCTCCTATTAATGCTGAAATTAAAAATCAAATGAATGCTGAATGCAGTCTTGTCTACTCTACATTGTGCATCGCACTGGAGGAAAGCCAAATGCAAAATGTTTTTAAAACTTTCGGTCAACATTACCTCCCATATTTGTTCATGTTTGTCCGCTGTACTGTCTGTTCATATGTATGTAAGTATACATTGTAAACGTGTACAAAACATGTTCACTTAAAATAAGACAAAATAAGTTTAAATTACAAAGTGCCGCAGCATTTAAAGGCTGACAAACTGTAAGAAGCCAAGGAGGAAATTTCAAGAATGAATTTTGCTTGCATACATTTATCAATAAATACATATAAGCAAGAGCAGTAATACTGCAATTTACAGGTATTTTTGGATTTGGTTGTAAATTATTTCGAGTTCAGCACTGTTCTCATGATCATCAGTTTTTCCGTGCGGTATAAAGTCTTGCTTCCAGGGAGATTCGGCAACAGGGAGTTTAAGACGAAATCAAAGCAAAGAGGCCCATGAGGAAGCTGTGCCAGGAAGGCTGCACAGCGCTCGCTCCTTTTTAACAGAAATTTGCTTTTGAATGGGGTGTCTCAATATTTTTCCTTGGCGGATGTGAGAACTCTGGCATTTCCTCCTTTTACATCTTTCAACTTTTCATCAGTGTTTTGCCAGAGTGGAGAAAGCTGAAAATTTCAGCGGTCGGCTCCCACAGCATGGCTTCCAGCGCGGGCCCAGCGGCGAAATAATTATACAAGGGTTATGAAAATGGTCGGCGGCTAATGAGATCATTCACTCTGGGCAGTCGAGGACACATGCGCTCATATTGAAACAATGCGATGTTAAAAAAAACGCAACCACTACTGAAAAATGGCTGCAGAACCTCTCGGCGTGGCATCCTGGCTTGGCACAAGCTGCTGCCCAGGCAATCAAAACCTCAAGGAGAGATTTAACAATTTTAATTTAAACTTTACTTGGCAGAAATTAACATGTTTGTTGCTGGTTGCGAAGGCTATAAGCTTGTGCAACATAAGAAGCTGACATACTGTATAAGACTGAGACTGTAAGGGCCACCTGGTGGCACAGCAGGCAGCGCCACTTCCTTGCATCTCCTTGTCTCTGGGTTTGGATGTGGGTTTGACTCTGACTCAGTCTGTGTGGAGATTGCATGTTGCCCTCTTCGTTTGAGTTCTACAGCTTCCTCGCACAGTCTAAAACCTTGTGAGCTGTAAATTTCCAGTTGTGTATGTATAAGGTAGTTCGTTTTTGTGAACTTTTTCTGCGGTGATGATGGAAGTTCAGCAGCTGAGTCAAGGTTTGGTTCAGCCAGGTGCCACAACGCAGTGTTGCATATCATCTTGGTAAAAAACCCGTGTTTAAAGCCATTGGCGTGTTGGCTCTGAGAGCTTGGACACCATTCTGTGGGCCTGTGAAGGTGGCCTGGAGACTACTGAGCCAGAGATGACATGTGGGGACAACTTCCTATCCTTCTCAGAAGATGATGCAGATACTGTTGCTTGGACAGATGATAAGAGCATCATGCTGGTGAACATGTGTAGTGTGTGGAGAGAGTGGATGTCACCTGTGGCCCACCAAGATGTCAGGGTAAGGTGGAACCCAAAGGGATGGCCATGGCGGCAAGCAGGCAAGTGCATCATTTAGCTCTTCACTCTGATTATGGACTGCCACCATGGTTGAGGATGGTCACAGCCTTTCAGGTGGGTTGAGGTCTGGACTTCGGCATGCCCATGTCCATTCCTGACCTTGGTTGTTTCTTTTTCAGTCATTCAGCAGTAGAAGTTCTACTCTACTTGGGTTAGTTGTCCTTTTGCGTGACCCAGTTTCCACCAAGCTTTATCTCCCAGACAGATGGCTTCACATTTGCTTCTAAAATGTTTTCAGTATAAAGAGGAGCTCATGGTCAGTTCCATGACTGCAGCATGCTGAGGTCCTGTGGCTGCAAAAGAAGCCCAAACCATTGCCCCTTCATCACTGTGCTTGACCGTTGGTATGAGGTGTTTGTGGTCATATCGTGTGTTCAGTTTTTGCCAAACATGGGGTTGTGCATCATGACTAAACATCTCCACATTTGTCTCATCTCATCATTGTTCCAGAATTGTGGTTTTTTCAAATGAAACTTTGCAAAGCCAAGCGGTGCTGCCATGTTGTTTTTGAAATATGTTATGCGGTGTCTGTTATCTGAGGCTGGATTTGTCTCCTTGCCCAAGTTGGTTGGGAGCAGATAATTGTTATTTATGTCCAGCTCTGCAAACCCCTTGTGCTGAATCGGGCTGTACGTTGTTTTTGACGTCTGCGTGTGAAATACAGAGTCGGTTTGTTGATTCTCCTTCGCAAAAAATGACCGTTTTTTGACCTTCTTTCAAAATTTAAAAAAAAAAACCAAGCTGCATTATGCGAAGGATTCTCTGTACTTCCACGGCAAAAAAAAGGCGTTACAGTTCTTGAGCGATTTCACAGATATTGCCGAAAACGTGACGTGTGTGAAAAATCTTGTGTAAGGAGGATTTGATGAATAAGACGCCGCGACGGAACATCTCGGGTTTCACTGGCTGTTGTTTCAAACGGATCTTGAGAGGGAGTTGCCATTGCTGTCCCGTGGCCTAAAGCTCCGGGAAGGAGAAGCATGGCTGTGGATCTGCCCTCTGAATGCTCAAAATATAAATTAAATCGCGCTTCTCTGACACCCCTCAGTCATCCTGATGCATTTCTGCAACCGTTTATTTCGCTAAAACACTTTTTTTTTACTCTCAATGAATGTGGCGATAAAAATGGCACGGTCCTGACTTGGCCCTCGGTGCAGGCCACCATAAGCAGCCTCCTGCCAGGTCTTATTCTTATAAAATACCCACTGTTTTCAGTCTCAGCATAGCATAACTATGGAAAAAAACTCATCATTAACAGTCATATTAATACCTGGCAAAATTTAACTGTACAGCAATGCAAATGTGCACTCCAGATGCAAGAAAAAAGTGTGAAGTTGTTAGGTGTGCGTTTAGAATGACAGTTTGATAGACTGTAGGTCTTTGTAATTTTGTGGAAAATCTTTGTGTTACAGTGGAACACAACTGGGTCTCAAGCCCCCTGCACTACACAATTTTTAACCAAAAGCAAACTGGAGGTTGTGATTCAACTGGTACGTAGAGGGATGAAATGAAACTTTTTCTTAAAGACAATGCATATTTAAGCTTTAGGCTGCCTTTAGCCTGAGATGTGGTGTCTGGGTCCAGTACCTGTAAGCTGTCATCTTTTATTTACCCGAGTCCATGAATAAGTAACCATCACCGGACTCGGAATACGTGACACTGGAACTTCAGTGGCGCGCAACTTCTGTCTCAAGTTGAAAAGAACTGCACGCATTTCATTTGGGCCTTTTGGGGAGCTTTGTGTCACCAAGTCCCCCCCCCCCCACCTTTGACCTAAAAGGTAAAACTTCACTGTTGACAGTGCGACCAGTTAGCAGCCCGTGATGGATTATGGGCACGGCAGCAGCCGGCCCCCTTGTCCTGAGAGTCACTTCAGCTGATCGGTGTATCGAATGGCTTGTTAATTACACAGGAGTTCAAAGGGAAGAGGACGCCGATGTGACCATGGTGGGCCGCTTGGGGCCGATGGACAGCAGGATGGACTGTCAGCAAAGAGGCGTGGAGCAAAGTGACTCACGCACACGAGTTCACTATTAGCCTAATCACCTTTTAATAAGTCTCGCCAGCCAGGCCAGTCGCCCCCTCGTACCCCTAGCAAGGCCATGAGGGGTAACCTGAGCCCAAGATGAGCCGTACCGTGTTCCTTTCACCGTCTCCGGGCCTTGTCTGCGTGGAGGTCCGGGCATCCCCCCACACACATATGGTTTAGCCACCACGAGCTCCTTGTAAGGCGCGTACGCCGAACGCAAGTTGTCAGGAGACATTGAATCGTCATCGGTTGGAGACATCAGGATAAATGATGGCAGCTGCCTTGACGTCCAGGAAAAGTGAGCTAAAATGTCGACTGGAGAGGCCGTTGACACAGAAATGACCAGACGGGAGAAGGCATATAGAGACTGAGGGGGCACAAGGGCACCTGGAGGGGGACTGGATGGACGGAGGCTTCTGACCCCCAAACCCCTGAGATCAAAGTTATGTCCTCAGACAAGTGAAGGACAGGTCGACGGCTTCCTCCCAGCACTCTCCGGAAGAGCAGCAGGGTGGCTGCACAGGCACACAGCGCTGAGGGAGGGAGGGAGACAAACAAGCGGGCGGTGGGCAGCTGCAGATTGACTCCCAGTCCGTGGAGGATCGGGGCGGCAGTCCCAGGCCAAAGACATCCATTCTGCCTTTCATCACGGAAACACATTTGTCACTTTGGCCTTCCTCAGCTTGCCCATGACGGCCCGACTGCATTTAACCCTGAGGGCACGTGGAGCTCAGAGTCAAAAACATTACGGCGAAACACACATGGAGGACGGTGCTGTACACTGTGGCACATACAGACCACCGTCTTATTCTGACATCAACCTTCCGGCAATACACTGTGCACATCCGTGGGTGTATGCAACTGTTCTTCAGTATCAATATTTATACTTTCTGTTTGTCAGTATTGCTATGGGCATGTGATGCTGCTGGTAATATCTCCTTGGCCAACATTTAAAGACAACGCCTCTGCCAAAAATTTGAGTTTGTAAACAATAAGCCTACATATAACTCACCATACAGTAAAGAGCAAATTATTTGCATTAAGGAAGCAGGTAATGTAGTGGTTGGAGTTGTCACCTTACGACTGGGGACTCCTGGGTTTGTCTTCATCGTGGTACTCATTTTAAATTGATACAGTAAAAAAAAAAAACTTCATAAATGGGTAATTCATTTTAACAACTGCATGTACAAACCTTACATTGAAGGTTGGACAAAGGCATCAGCTACAGTGTTGTATTCCAGCACTTGGTTAACTGGTCTTACTTTTCTAAAGGTCCAGCTTCTCAGCTGCTGTCTGTTTAATTCATGTCTGCACCCCCATCCTCAGTTTCAGTCTTTTTAAAAGGACGGGGTACAAAACAAAAGCGTGTACGAAGCTTAAACAGAACACAAATGCCTCTTAGGAATGTAATTATACACGTGTATAATTTTAGCAGATGTAATATTCCTGAATGTATGGAGTGCTGCTGGAAAGTGGCAGCTGAGGGCTCACGTAAACCCCAAGTGGATGAGGGAAGCACAGGAAGTGCCGTCCATCACACCACACACCGCAGGGCGGAGCGGCGCCCTGGAGGAGCGCGGCCTGAGCAAACATTTGTTTAAAGGATGCGGACCCGGAGACACCCTCCCAGCTTCAGGGAGACACCTCAGGAAGTGCAGCTTTAACCAATCTACGGACGCCGTGGCCTGAACACACTGCTTCTGTCTTCCTATCAGTGCACACACACACACACAGAGTTCACAGAAACATCTGAGAGACTGAGTGGTGTCGTACTTTATGTACTACCAATTCAGCTCCACCAAAGAACAGCTCTTGGGAGCATCAGTTCTCCACATTTAATCCTTCTATTCCTTAGGTGGCAACAAAAAGTTTGGTTTTCTTTCATTCTTTTTTTCATTCCGTCTTATAGGTGCGCTTCCCTTCTGTTTCGCTTTACGGGATGACAGAGCTCTCCTGATGTCTCCCTGCAGCTGACGGGCCTGTAAATTGCACCTCCCCGGTGATCTCTATTCAGTCTACATATGATCTCCGCTGAGGCCTCTAAAAGGCCCTATGCCTTTTCCACATGTCCTGCTACAATTTAATTATGCTACTCCACTTCGGCTCTGTCCCACATCTTTCCTCTGCTCTGTGGGAAAGAAGGAACTATTCCTTCCTCCGCGCTGGCTGGCCAGCAAGGAGGACCAGTCTTGCTTTATGCTTCCCACCAGAATTTGGACTTCTGCAAATTTCAGCAAACGCCACATCGCATAAACGCATGGATGCATTATTAGAAGAAAGCAACCCTTCTTCTCTGTTTATGCATTTTTTCGAGCGTGGTACTGTAATTCGGTTTAGGCTCATAGGTTCTAATCTGTTTTCGAAGCTGTAATGCCGATTGACCATTAAATGTTTCTGCATTAGATTGATCAGTGGACCTTGAATTCAAACTGACCCCCAGCTTCTGCTTTGTTCTCATGAAAGTGCATATTGGACAACATATTTTGTTACAGGTAAGATAATAAATAAACAAGTGGAAAAAAAATCAAAAATGTGACCTATAAAACTTAATGGCGGCAGTATGTATGCTGCTTTCAATGTCCAAAGCTCTTCATTTGTAAAAAGAAAAGTTATTTGGAATAACAGGAGGAATTATTAGAGTCAATAATCCAGATATATCCTGTGCGGAATTCATCTTTTAACAGCCCTCCAAGCCAAAATAAAAAGACAGTAATAATACAGAGAAGTGAGAGAGTTTTTTTTTTTCTTTTTAAGATGCTATATTTTGGATGAGTTGAGTTTCACTTGAACTTTATGGGTCTGTGTTTGAGGGTTTGAGGTCCGCAGACGGGATTCTTTCCTCTGGAGGTGCTGAAGTTTATAGGTGTGAGGCCTCCTCCTGGGCAGAAGCCAGCACAAGGGGGCGCTCAAGGGCCGGGCAAGGCTGCGCCCCGAATGGCAGGCCCATCCGGAGCTCACATGTTTTAACAATTTACTCCATCCTCCGCAAAATTATGCTAATATTTTAGTTGAGTTTCCTTGAGTCTGGAACTCCAATTAAGGCCGTCTGTTTCACTTTTATGACGGCCGTTGAAGCCACTTGCAGACAGACTTCACTTGATGTGAGGATTTATACCCGCAATGGCGCAGAGGTGAAACTCATCCTGGTCCGTGCTCCTCGGCCGTCGTAAACCTTGTGATGTCGATAGGGAGTCAAGTTGGTGCGCTGGTGTTGATTTCAAGGAGGGCTCCGTCTCAGGGCTGCGAGGAGGTCCGAGTCATAAGCAGAACCTCCTCTTTTTATATCTTTGCAATAGCGAAAATATGGGCTCATTTTGTTTATTCTTTGGTAGCACAGCACCATCCATAGAACTGTTTGGATTCTGAGATGCAGGCATGGAGTAGTCAACCTCTTCTTTAATATCAGATGTATGATATCTGAAAATATGAAACATTGCAGGATTGCCCTTTTGTATTTCACTACAAAATCGACCTTACGGCTATGGTCCACACCAGAAGGTCTCTCCGCAGTATGTGGTTCATCCAAGTATCTAACTTTCTTCCGCTGGAAAACTTTATGCATGAGCTGTGTTCATTTGAAGGGGTCTTGAATATTTGGCCACATTTCTGGAGCTTTTTTACCGTCCTGCATAACCACCCCCTCCTAAATTTGTTAACCTTTTGCTCTTGAATTTGTTTTTGCAGTTTCTTGATGTGTTGCTTCTGTCTCTGTGAGTAAAACACAAAGTGGAGACCCAAAATCTAACGGCAGAATGTCATAAAAAAAATTGAAATGTAGGAATAACGTAGACAGTGCTTTGGTACCATATTGCGCTACGAAATTTGGATCAAGCGTCCCAGATTTTAACCAACTGTAAACAAAGTTCAGACCCAAGGACATTTGTTATGTCGGAAGTCAGGCTTTCCTAGCAGCTGTGTAGGAGTATCACCACCTACGACTGCAGTCGGCCCGGCTCTTTATTTTAATTTAGTCACAAACGCTCTTTTACATGTGGGAAAGCTCTGGAGACGAAGGGAAATCTCCATAAACGTTTAGGGAGCACAGCTTCACTATAAAACCTGTCTGGCTTCACGACGCGCCATCTTGTTGAGAAAGGGAATCAGGGTATTAAAGCTGAGAGCAGCACAATCGAAGGTCACGGGGATGTAGGAGTAAAATGGATGCGGGTCGTTGCATAAAAGCATCCCTTTGAGTTCAAAGGCAGACAGAAAAACACGCTTGCGGTTGGAAATTCATCTTGGTCGTCGCAAAAACCTTTTGAAAGAGGAGCGCGTAATCGGAATGAGGAGCGTAATGATTCGGCTAATCGATAATTGATAATCGCTCAAGAACGTGCCATTGTGCGGGTGACGTCACGGAGGAGGCGAATCAGTTATCGTGAAACTTGAAACGTGCGCTTAAGGTTTTACATGAACCTTTCCAAGCAATACAGATTCAACAAGTTTTTTTTTTTGTTTTTTTTTCTAAGGTCAGCGAATTAAGTTTCATCCATGGGAAAATCTATGGCTGAATCACTGGTTATTCTGGTTATGACGCGGCAAATATCTGCGGTGGAACAGAGGTAAAGGGTCAAAGTTTTTAGGTGCTAGGGACACCTGAACGTTCAGAATCTTTGCTCAGGGCCCTGTCATGCAGTCACAGACAGAAATAAATACAAAACTCATTTATTAGCTACGTGTGTAAACGCAGTTTTCTGGAAGCTTGTTTAGCCGACTTAGTCTTGGGAAACTTTGTGAGAGAATCTTGACACAGTAAACATCAGAACTCACACAACAAGTAAAGCTGAAATATGACAACCGGACAAGTACCTCCTCTGTAATGTGTGTGACAGCGTGACTGTCATGTTGTGTAAATGCCATGAGGCTGTTTCCTTGTCTGCGTCTCAAGTCAAGGTGGACTAAGACCGGAACAACCTCACCAACTACTCTTTGGCTGATGTTACAAACTTATTATAGTCCACCCTGTCTTCAGCTCTTGACCGTAGGACGGTATAAGACAGGGATGTAACTCAAAGATTTACCACGGTAATAGATCAGCAGACACCTCAGTGTGTCACACCAAAAGAGGACACAAGTTTTAGCCGGAGTGCAAAGGCGTCCCCATAGCGCAAAGAGTAACATTGTGAATAATTCATGCTTTGCTGATTTCTTTGTCCAAGGCATCCATTTACAGCGCTAGACACAATGTGCTCAGCTACCAGGAACTCCTGACCCATTTACACAGCGGAGCTCCGTAGCAACACACTAAGGGCAGCTTAAAGTGATCGATCCACCCGAAATGCGTGTTTTCGGACCGTGGGAGGAAACCTAGGAAAACGCATGGGGAACATGCGATCTCCACAGAGACAGAGAAAGGTTTGGACCTGCACCCAGAGCTCAGAGGCATCAGTGCCACCCACCGTGCCATAGTACTGCAGAGTGGAGCTCAGTGTAAGGTGAAGGTGTCCAGTCCACATGGCAGCACCTGCTGAGCATCACAGCAAGCGCGCAGTGAGGGCTTCCGCATGTTAGCTGCCACACATAGAGGTTCTCCAGCAATGAGCCCCTCGTTGCCTTCTTCAAGCTGCAGTGTGGTGGGGGGTGGTTCAGAGACTGCACTTCTGTCACGAGTCCTTTCTTCGCATGCCCCCCTCCAGGTGGTCCGCAGCCACCTGGGCCTCCCTTTGTCCCCCTGTCATCCGTCTCACGACAGGCTTTGTGCAGTTGCCAGTGCGATAGGACAAGAGCGGCGCAACTCGATGATGGACTCGCTGTTCCTCCACTCCAGCCTCCCCCTGGAACCCAGCAGCCGATGGACCTGTGGGAAACGGGCCGGGTGGGGGAAGGGAGAGGGGAGCATGGGGAGGGGATGAGGTGGAGCTCCAGAACTTCAGCGCCTTCCAGCGCACAGAACACCACACCCCTGATGGATCACCTGGGAGGTAATCCACATACTTCCTGTGATGAATGTCCATTTTCTCCCCCTGTGGATTGCGATGCTGGCTGTCAATGGCTTTTGTACAAATGATTTGGACAGAATGGAAGCATTCAGCCCCACGGCCACTGGGAAAATTCCACAGGCAGAAATCGTTACCAGGTTCCTGTGTGTTTTAAGAAAGGATTGGCAAGGAATGGACAGGAAACCCAAGCGAGGACCTTCATTTGGACACAATCATTTTCACTTAATTTAAACCTGAAACATGCATGCATGTTATTTTTCCATTCGGCTGATGCTTTTCTCCAAGACGACTCGCAATGTTTGGTTTGCACATTAAGCCGCTTACACTGATTTGTCCATTTATACACCAGGGTCATTTTTACTCTATTACTTCAGGGCAGGTACCATGCATAAGGGTACTGCAGCAGGGTGCTGGCTGCAAAAAGCACGCCACCTGCTGCTCCTACAGAAACAGTCGAACGTGCTGGAGCCGTAACAGGAAGTCAGACTTGAACACAGCTTTCGGGGTCCAAGTCCATATGTTTAACAGCTTCATCACGCACACATAAACACAATGTTAAATCGGGTTTGAAAATTTAGCCGCAAATCCATCCATTTTTCGTGGTGGTCCCGAGTCTATCTAGGAAAGAGTGGGTGCCAGGCTATAAACCTGTCCCTGAGTTGGATGCCACCACACACACTCATTCGCGCATACATGCGCTTCATAGCGACCAATTAATCTGAAATGCATATCTTTGGACTGGATGGAACCCACGCAGACACAGGGAGAGCATAGAAACTAAACAGACTGCGTTGGATTCAAACTCTTGCCCGACCAGTCCAGGCGCTGTGAAGCAAAAGCACTCATTGCTGAACCTTGCTGAACCTTCAGTAGTCCCCAGAATATTAGTGTGCGATGCAAGGAATGTGTGAATGTGATTAAAGAAAAACAAAGTCAGCTATGTTTGTGCCCAGGTACAAGAAAAGGGTTATCGCTTGATCTATCCTGTGATATTCTGTCCGCTCCTTCTTGGTCCTGTCGACCCAGCTGGTCCTCTGGGGCCTTTATCTCAGCAGTCCTATCGTGCGCCCTCCTGTTGTCCTCCGCCAAGGCCTGCTTCGGCCCGAGTTGTCACCTAAATCATTCGCAGACACAAAAGCATTTTTGCGGGGATCAGAAGATGCGTGAACTTAGCCTGCAGCACTTCAAAGGCAGAGCCCCAACCTTGAGGGCCACTGTGAACGCGCCGCTCGAGAGGAACCAACACCATGGCGAGGGGCTGTAACCCGACGCAAGACCCATTGTCTTGCCCTCCGAGGCCGTCATCACTCCGAGACGCCGCCTTAATGAGCCACTCAGACCTGCCGCCATTTTGCCCCGGTTCAGTGGTGAACTTGAAGAAGCTTATCCCCTGACCCGTCCCCGATGGGCCCTCGCTTGAGCAGCACCCCAGGCATCAGGCCCGTCTTTCGCAGGGCCGAGACAATGGAACGGGGTCGCAGGGGGTGCCGAGGTGGACGCACAGCGTGGCTTAAAACACTACGTGGCTGCTTGAGGTCAGAGACTTCAGAAGGAACGTGTGTTCTGAAGGCCGTCTTCGTGCGTTAATGTGCTTCTGTCATCCCCTTTGTCCACTAGCGGAGCCTCCAGGAATGGGATCAACTGACATCGCAGACAACTGGAAAACCAAAGTTCTTCACAAGAGTAATTAGGGACGTATGTGAAGGAGACCGCTTCCCTGGGCAGCTAATGTTACCCCCAGAGAACGTTTTAAACATGTCAGCTGCGGGCGCGTTTCCCGCGCACATCTCGGTCTCGTTCCGAAGATCCGAACCGTCTTTTAAAACGTGTCGGCATCGATGCTGCAGGTGCTTTGGGGTGACGGTCCAGCTTTTTGGCAGGTAGCTCTCAGAGGCAACGCAGACACTGGCACAGCTAGTGGTTATTTTAGAAGAAATAACATTAATTTTCCCGCGTTTAAAGCGCTAGGCCGATATATTACCTATTACTATTTTTCTAATTTTATCCAGCCGAGACCAAAGTCCCATTGCAAAGTTACTTTAGTAATGAATGACGGTTCTGCTGGGAAACAGAATACAATGACAACCAATTAAAGAACACTTGGCCGGGGAAAGCAATATTGTAGCTGTTATGTTTCTCATTAAATATAATTGTGTTTTATTAAATATTAGTGAATTTGTTTAGTGAATATATGCATATTCGCAAAATCTAATGGGGGATGAATAGCGCAAAACAGCCGAGACGCAAATAAGATTAAGTAACGCGGCTTCTTCTTTTTTTTTTTTTGCTCACGCCGCGCATGTTTATTCATCCCTTGTCATGTGATTAAACTGTTGACTTTGGAAAGAGCGCACTTTTTACGGCGAGGACGACGGAAGCTTTTTGCAGGCCGCTCATTAAAAGAGATTTACAGATAAAAGGGTCCAGGAGAATATATCAAGCATAAATTCTCTCAGCGCTGACACAACAGATTATTACACCCATAGGGCTCAAGCTGTATCGCATTTCGGCCTAGAATACACCTGCAGCTCCTACGCTGCTGCTGCTGCTGTCCTGCGCTTTGCTGCTTCTGCTTTAACGGGCAAACAGCAGGCCGTTGGGAAGCCGGACCCTGGGGATCAGGAGGAGGAACCCAGCTGGTCAGCTACCATCACCATCACATCAAATGGCTCCTAGAAATTTTAGCGCTACTCAGCCAGTGCAGCGTGCCGTGCTGGATGTGACATCACAATAAAAATCATGATTCATAAAAATCTCCTTTCACGATGGGGCCTAAATTTGCGTCCGTGCGTTCATTATCGAAAACTGATCGTATGGCCCATGATCGTGCTGGTCCGGAGCCTATCCAAGAAGCACGGGGCACGAGGCAGGGTGCCCCGGCATGGGGTTTAAGTCTAGGTGTCTGGTAAATGGTTTGATCCTGAATGGGGTTCGGCTGATGATGCCCGTGCAGAGGTTTTCGAACAGCACGTGTTCACGCAGGGCATCCGTGTGAAGTGCTGACCTCAAAGACACAACGGCAGTTTCTTGCCTCAACTTTTTCAGCGATAAATCACGCGGTCGGCAATAACGGGATGCAGAATTGCATTTGTTGCTTGGGACGAGAAGCGGTATCAGTTCAGCCAAAATGGCGGCACACGATCACCTGTGGAGACATGTGTAAATAATAATAACAAAAAACAAACCTTAAATTAACTTTAAAACCACATCCTCTGCAGAGGCTTCACACACGGCTTTGCGTTCCTTAGATCAAACACCAAATGATCCTTCTCGCTCTTATCCAAAAGAAATAAAACGAATTTGGAAGCGGGCTAAGAAAAATCATGGCTCCACCTTATGGCTCTGTAAATAAGGGCTAATATGAAAAACAGCTGCTCAGGACATGAAATCATTTTTCTGATCCAGAGATACCGCTGACCAGGTACTGGAGCAAGAGGAAAGGCCTGGAAAGAACCTAATCACAACCATCGCAGCTCGGTGAGCCCCATATATACCTTTAAAAACGATTGGATCTAGCTGTCATCCAGTGAGAATTTAGGCGCTCTCTGTCTCCCGTACTAAGGATTAGAGTAACAGTATACCATGCTCGTGCTCACGTACTTTTGATTTAGCTGCAATAATACGAATTGCAGTCCACTTGGTGCTTGATTCCTGGCCACATCTCCGGTTTGCACATCTTTTCATGCATCTGCTGCACTCTTAACATTAATGCTGTCGGTAACCTAACTGCAGTCGTTGCCCTTTTATGAGAAGGCTGTGCACCCTTGTCGGCCCCATAACTTTATACAGTTCTACATTGTAAACATTCTTAGTTTTAGTTATAACATCCCACTCGATCATGCAACCAGATGGTGTGCTGAGGACTAGTTATCTTGCAGCACATCAGCCATGTCATGACTTTCAGTCTCCATGAAAGAAATGTTTATTCAAAGTGTGTGTTGATGCTTTATCTTTTTATGACATGACGAAGACACGATGTCCAAACCTACGTGATAAAGATGCCTCTGATTCTTCTTTTACCCGATCCAGCTCTGTCTCTGGTAGAGGCTTTGACTGAAATATTGTCTTTGTGGGCCAAACCTTAGTTGAAGGTTGTCTGGAATGAAGTATAGGTTGTCCAGGGGTCTTCAGTGTAGCACTTAGCTTATGTTGCCAAAATATCAAGCTGTATATATAGGTAAATAATTTTACAGAAGCAACACAAAAGACTTACAGTGTAGCAAAGGTTCAGTAAATGATATATTTTCACTGAAAAATAATAAAGCTTAACATCAGCATCATGGTTTTCAATAAATGGCTTTCTGGGTTTCCACAGAATTTTGGACAGCCAGGCAAGATTGTTACTAGAGAGCCTTTGGCCGCAGCATAACCATGTATTATTTGGAAATCACATTTGTGCCATTTTCGGTAATTAAATTTACTGGAAAATTTGCTCTTATAAAATGGAATTACATTCAGGTGATTCATTGCTTTGATAGAAAAAAAACAATGTGGGGATCTGAGAAAGGTGAAAAGCCAGCATTCGAATCGTGGGCTAAATCGCATTGTTAAAAAGTTCCCATGACTGTTATCTTACGCAGGGAATCGCTGCTCTCTTCATAAAACACATTATCTGGCAAAAACAAAAGGGCAAAAAAATGACGACAGAATAAATAAAAAAGAACTCCTCGGCATCATAAATCTTTTTATAATTTCTGCACAAAATAGTTTGATTATTACACACGGCCTTGACAAAAACATCAGAAATTAAAAACAATAACGTTCCGCTAGCAAATTGTTCACGGAGCCGCCAGAGTAACCTCATATGTATAACATATCATGTCGAAATTAAAACAAAACCGAAAGAATTAATGGTCATAAAGCAGGTGCAAATTTTACAAGTTAACATTTTTGGAACTCCTGACATTTTGACGGTTCTTTTTCTGCATTATTTGAAATTCTTGGACACCCAGGCCAGCTGGCTTTCAATCTTCCGTAATTAGTTCCATGGCCAGGGCCGCTGGCCCCCGACGTGGTCTCTCAGACGCTCCGGGGGTGGGGGCAGGAGTGGAGAGGGAGGGGCAGAAGACAGACATGTCCCTCGGCACAGTGGGCAAACGGACACAAGCGCTTCCTCTTCGGCCCGGGGAAGCGGCCGCGTTCTCTCTACCGCCATCTCCCGCCCCCCCCCGCAACTGCCCGTGGGAGCCACAAAAGGCAGCAGCCACGGCTATTTATTGGACCGAGGGGTAAAGCCACAAAGCACACATTTACTCATGGAATAAAGTAATTACACATCCTCCCAGATACATCACAGAGTCAACCGCTACCCCTCCCCAAAACATATAGTTTTATTTACTTTGCATCCGGAGTATAAACGTGTTGATAAATGGCACCGGGGTGCACGGGGACTCTCCGGTTTGAGGGCCGGGGCCGCGATTTACGAGTGTGCTCACGCAGGGCCCCTCGCATGATTAATTCTCCCTATTCGCCGCAGTTCCAGGGGCCGCCGTGGCTCCAGGGAGTTTTGCCGTGTTGCTGTTTGGATAGGCGGACAGCATCAAAGTCGCCCGCGGCCTGTGTTAAGAAAATACTGAATTCTGGGTCAGCGCAAATCAATCGTCCAGGAGCAAAGAGCAGTTTGTAATGACCGGTCTGACCGCTATATTATCGCTTTTGTGCAGCTTAGAGCTGCAGGGGCTTCGGTGGCATTTGCAAATGACCCTGCGCCAGAGCCCTTTGGCTCCCCCTTGACAGTAATGATGATTTCTTGAACATTTATGGATGCATGGGGACCTCTGCAGAGATACTTTTTGTGTCTTTTGATAGCTTTACTGGCAATAAAACACAGCTTTACCTGACAAAAAAAGCTGGGAGCTGTAAAAAACAAGCAATTTTTTCAAAAACCCCTTTCTTGATTTGGAATAGAATGCAAAAGTCAGAAGTGCGCATCTGACGTCCGTTCAAGCTTTGGTAATAGAAAAAAATAATAATTTAAATGTTTGTATTTGGATACAGCTGAGCTGTCAAACTTTAAAAAATGTTGTGTGTTGCAATTTCTAAGTGCAAACAGGGTTCTGGCATTTAAATTTTATTTATAGGCTACATATCATTGCTAAAATTAATTTGTTAATACTATAGTATTGCGAAACTGCTACAGCTTATCATGCAGAAAGTAATGTCATTTTTAAAAAATTACCATAGCAGTCATATATCTGGCTACTATAAAGCCTCAGTGCTGTTGTTTATATACTTCACAGATTTCATAATCACTGCATTGCAGTCCAGCTACAGGGCTGATTTATATAGACTTTCATTTCAAACCGCGCACTGCTACGGTTTTTGTGTTGCACGCATTGTTAGCTGCGTGCTGTTATGGAAAAATATGAATGTGACACTCGCGTTATTGCGTGGTGAAAAATGATCAGCGAAAGAGATATAAGGAAATGACAAATAACATGCGGCGCAGCTGTCTGGGAAGAAGGAAACAGGAACAGACGCGTGGATTGAAGGGTTAAATGCTGGTTAAAAGGGTGCAAACCACGGAATGTCACCTTGCACAACTGCAGGGCAGCGAGAATTGGAAACATTTTGAAGAATAAATGCAAAAAATAAAAATAAAAAATAGAAGTTTGTCAATGGCAAAGTAAGAAGAAAACAGACTGCAATTGTGGCTCACCTGTGTAGAAGTGTCAGTCCCATCCAGGATGCTGATGCATTTTCAGTCCTGCACAAACAAAGGCACCTGGATGAATGGTTTGGATACTCCTGAGGTCCAGGGTTTTCTGTGCCGTGGAAGACCTTTTCAGCAAAATATAAAATAGATTTAGACAGTGGGACCCAGGCAGCGTGAATCAGCGCCGTGATTGTTTGGCTGGTCCACGCAAAACCCGCTCTTTCGAAATTTCTAAAATGATATTTGAGGAGATGGCGAGACCACAGCTGATTATCATCATAGCAAGGAATGAGGAAAATGACGGGTTTGTTTATCTGTGGATGGAGGACTGCCGCTGTACACAGACGTCAATTCAAGGACGGCTTGCCTCGGATCGCCTTTAGTACAGCATAGTGTGCAGCTTCAGAGTACAGTACGGCGCGATGCATGGCAAGGAATCTTCCGGGCACAAGACAATGTGGCACTGTGTTTACAGAGGAAATCTATAGTTTAGGACTGCGTAATGCGCCCTGTGCCGCGATTTGAAAGAAATCCATTGTCAAACAGAATGTTTTTTCTTTGACAAAATGGTACACCTTATAAGCACAATTCGCATGCAATGAGACTTCACAGTGTTTCACACGGTTCATCAATTATTTGTTATGTATTCATGTAGCCGATGCTTTTGTCCTTGGGAACTTACAAATTTCATGTTCTGTGTATTGAGCATCTTTTAATGTCTTATCCAAAATGATAATAATATTTAAAAAAACATTTTAAATGGCTTAATTCCCGCCAATTTCATTTTGTAAGTCATTCAGTCAGAGGCCTTCGCCTTGCCATAAAAGAGTAAATATGTAACCGGGCGAATGTGTTAACGCGAGATGCTCCGTTTTTCTCCCGCTGGCCACTCAGACTAACCCAGCAGTGTGCCAGTCCACTTGAGTTCATGAGAAGAACAGCCCTCTGTTCCGCGGCCGCTGGAGTAAAACCCCGGCGCGCCTGCCCTTTCCCATGCTTCGTCTCAGAGACCTTTGCTGCCCGAAGACAGAGGGGACACCTGTTTCAGCGGCACGGTGGGCCAGCACCTGAAATCTTAGCAACGGCCCTGCCGCTGAGAGCCGGCCGCATGATAAGGCTGCCTCTGTGACGGCTGGCGGAAACTCGATAATGAAAGGAGATGCCTAATAGATGAATCTGGTGCAATTTGCCAAAACACGCAGGCTTTTCTGGAAGATTATCCACACTGGCAATAGGAAGGCCTTTGTGTCGCCAAAGTTCCCACTTATCTTTGTATTCTTTATCTTAATACACAACATAATGGCCTGCTTGTATACATGGCGGGGGGGGTATTGGTAACAGGCATGGGCCTTGGTCTCCAAACCCTGCTCCTCCCCCCAGCTGACCATTTTTCTGGAGGCAGATTATTAATTTGAGAGGGAGGTGGGTAGTTAGGCCAGCATAAAAGGTAAAATGTGCCTCTCCGTTCCTGGCATAACTCACAGTTATTTCATCCAGTGGGAAAAGCTGCACTTCCTGTCGAAACACCCCTGGCTGTAAATCACAGACTCACTTCTGCAAGTCACAGGTATTCTCAGTAACCGGGCGGCGTTCGCGTTCGGCTTTGTTTTAGTCTGCCTCAGAGCCCTCTCGTTCACTTGGGCTCGACAGCTAAAATCTCCAGCAGAAAGACACGGGGAGGTGAGGGGAGAAGAAGCGGCTCACGCTTCATTGGAGTTGTGTGGATCCAACCACGATCCACGATCCACCATACTCACAAATGCAAGTCAGTCAGCCTCAAAAAGATCATATCGGAAAGTAATTGGAACAATCCGCGTCATAGCAAGGGGTCACAAGCCTTCCCCAACCTGCAAACAAGGTTTTTCACACACTCAGCTGGGACTCTTAAACGCTTACTGGTGAATGGTTTGGATATTTTTTAAAAAAAGTGCAAATAAACCCATTTATGGGTAGAACGTCCCCGACGTACTTTTTATTTAAAATGTTTCTCGTAAAGCATTTTTTCTAATCTTATTGCCTTCTTCAAATGCAGTATTTATATGTTGTTATAGGACTTGAAAGGAAACAAAACACAAGACAACAAGGAAACGTAAAGAAAGCAGATAAAACACACAATAATGGGAGGATAAGACTGCATCCAAAATGGCTAGATCGAGAAATATAACTTTCTCATCCACATCGCAGTGCAGCCAGATGAAGGTTTTAGGTCTGCGTTGTAAATCTGTAAAATACGCCCAGCGACACCATTTGCCCTATTAGTGTTACTAATCAGATATTTACTACAGCAGGCAGCTATGCCTGGCCATGAGTTAGACATACTGACCTTCCAGTAAAAACTCTCATGACCCCTACGGGTCCCGTGGAGCTTCAAAGAAACCAGATTTAAAGTCTAGCAATGAGTGTGGAACCAAGTTGTTCTTTTTCTTGGCATGAGGGGGTTTTCAATCATGTTAGCGATGATTGTGCCCCTGCTTGGAGGACCACCTGAAGGCCTGCTCACTACATACCCTAACAGGTCAAGGAGTGCACCCCCCCCAAACTGCTGTCACTCTCAGTTTACCGGGTTTTTTCGTTGCGATTTAGGCACTTGTACCAAGGACACACCCCATCGCATCTCCAGTAGCAGTGTGGGGTTGAAAGAGCGACAGCCTGAATCCGTCTTGCGTTAAGCGGAGACTCTCAATGTATACAGTTGGTGTCAATCCACCGGGGACGAACATCGATAGATGATGGTGGAGGCAGCTACATCATCCTCGTGCACTCTGTGGTGCTCAAATGCCGTGACAGCAAGCTTTTTTTTTTTTTACCTTGATATACCAGCATTTTCAATTGTACATTTTTAGTGCAGGCAAACCTTTGCATTTCCACAAATAGAAAAACTAGATTTTCGGCATCGGAAGCGCAAATGACTTCACAAATGTCTTTAACATCTACCTGTACGAGAAAACATGGACGTTTTCGTGTGCAACTCATTTTGCAAATCTGCTGTTATCACACGTACGAAGACTACCCTTAGATTAATATAGGTGGCTACTGAAAATCAAAACTATACAGGTTTACAATTTTAGATCACTTTCACCTCTTTGTGAAAAGATAATATCTTAACCGTTTATCATTTTTTACATTTGGGCGTAATACAACGGAGAGGTATCTAAAGATAAATAAAATTAGATACGTATTCTTTGCACTGTGTTTTACATGCTGATGGCTCTTAAAATAGACAAAATCCTTTGCCAATGCTGGCCTCAAGTGTCTGATTTCAGCTCATCAGCATTTAAGTTTCACCATAATAACTGCAGCGCCCAACCAATACTACACTGAATGAAGGCTTTAAATTTGATTTACTGACTTGTAGCCATGTTCAGAAGGAGTCTGAATGCAGTTGTATGATAAATTTTCATTATTAAAGGATGTCATATTTCATTATTTACAACAGATGGGCACCGCAAAATCAATAAAAGAAATTATGCTGGGTAAAGTTAGCATTTCATAGACATAAATGGCATTAGGCCCATCTTAAAAGCATATGTAGGACAGATCTGTCTTCAGTTAGGCAAAGCCTTTACTTTCATGCGTCTTTGCTTTTATACGCGATTCATTCAGTCAGGCCATCGGGCTCCCTAATTTCTAGCAAATGTTACTGTGTGGGTTTACAAATCTCAGTGCACTCTGGCAGTGCAGGTTATCCTCGGTCCATGTCCTGTCCACTGCTCTCCGATAGAAATGCACCCTGAGATGCGGCACCATTAAAAGTGACAGGATTACATATCATAAAGGCTTGAGCGGTGCGCTGCTGGCTGGCCAGAGAAGCGCAGAATAAACCCTCCATGAACCTTCACTTTGTCCCTAACTTCCTCTGACACCCCCCCTCCACTCAGCAATCTCCCTGCCTCCCCCCACCCCTGTGGTGGCTGACCTTCCCCATACCACCTTTGATGTTCCCACGACGTTGAACCTCTTCCTTCTGTAATCGTTGCCAAGCTGGCCGCTGCTAGGACCGCCTCCTGCTGGGCTGCGCTGAAAAAATGGCTTGAGCCAGAACTTTTTTTTTTATGGCCTTCACTTGCATCCGTCGCTGTGGCGTGCCGCAAAAGCACCCTTGCCGATTTGGGCTGTGTGAATTACGGTAGGAAAGATCTCTGCCTTCGCCATCAGCCCCTCCAGCACTGGCCCCGGTTCTAAAGGTTTTTTGAACATCCCGAGTCCTGTGGTCCCACAAGAGTTCATCTTTTCTGAGCTTAGCTGCCAGCACAACTTATCGCTAACTTACTGTATCACCTGTAGCCTCGAGACACTTGGGGAAGAGAGTCATCCTTCTGAGCAGTGGAGCGGTGCAGCGGGTTGCACGATCTGTGGGTCTGAATTTGCCTGAGGCCATGAGTGGTTTTTCTGCTCTCCTTGTGTTCATGTGGGCTTCTTCCCACAGTCCAAAGGTATGTCTGACAGGTGAATTGTTCGCTCACAATTGCACTTTGTGAGTTACTTTGCTCTATTGTGCGAACAGGTAGGTTGTTACAAGTTGCTTAGCGTGGCGCCTTGCGTACGTGAACTTAAACTGCAACATGTAAATGGTTGTTTTAATACTAGAAGAGTACTGTGCGCCTATTTTTGGAGTGTGAACCCATGTAAAAATCAAGTGTCATTCCCATAAACAAATAGCATTCCAGCTTTAAAAACTGAGCACAAGTTGAGGTACAGCACTGAAAGGCAAGTGTGACAACTGGACTGAATTAGTTTTATTTACAGCTAAGCAGACTGTATAATGATATCAGCTAGAATACAGTGTGTCTACACACAGCTAGAAGTCTGTTTACCGTTCATCGCGGGGGGGCGGGGGTGAAAAAAGTCTTTGGTCGTAGCGCAACAGATTATTTTGGGGGTGGTGAGAACATGATGAACTGCTACAGTCAACATGCTGGAGTTCTCTGCTATTTTGGGGGTTTATTTAACTTCATTTTTTTGCGAGGCTTTCAAACACCACAGTTTTGGTACTGAAAACAGCCACATTTTAATCAAAACACTCGAAAACCGGCGTGTATTATATTTCTTCGTCCTTTTAGTAGAAGCCAATATTTTGTATAGGAACGATAGCACTAATGCTCACATTTATCATGATGATAAAAAATAAAAGGAAAACAAAACAATGGGCTGAACTGAATGCCAGAATTTTCTGGCTACTCAAACATCCCCTGGCTTGATGTCTGCCACCATTAACCAAATAATAGGCACTCAAGGTCCCTCCGGGTCTGATGTCTTCTGGTGGATCCTTATTTTTCTTCAGAGAACAAAAAAATCCCAAATCACATTCATCAGCCGCTTTCCTAAGCCGCGATGCCCCGTCGAATCAACCACAGCGTCCCCCACTGGCTTCCGTTCAAAGCAAAATGCAGACCTTCTGGATAGGCGAACAAGAACATTGAATACGGTTATTGTAAATTAAAACAAAGCAAAATTTGAAATTCCAGGATTGCTGCCATGATGTCAATGGACCGCTATGTGTTTTAAAATGTCGCGCCATCCGTCATCAAGAAATTTTCCTTGACGCCTTTGCAGAAAAAGGAGCGGAGGAGTTATTGCAGGAATAACTCACCAGTGCGCCACGGATACAGCGGATGTGTATTGTAAGAAAGCCCTTATTGTGAAGATGACAGCTTTGTGGTATTTATTTCCCCCGCAGAAGCCATTTAGGACCTTTCCTGTGTCAGGGGAGGTGACCTGGGGGGCGCTGCTTTACATTGGCGGTGATTAACCATCTGCCCCTTTACACAACAGGCCCACATTCTGCACAAACATTATTTGGAAAAGCTTCCCTCACAGGTATGGCTCCTAATATTTACGTGGTCGTGGGGGCAAGAATAAGGTTGAAGGTCTGTGCTGAGCTTTATTGATCGCGTGGATCAATCGAACGTTGAGGGGAAGAGCCATTAGCCTCCCGCCTTGCTTTCAGAGACAGGGGCTGCATGGCTGCTCTGCGGGAACACAGTGGAGGCAGCGCTAATAGGATAACTGGCCTCTCCCCCGCCTCCCGTGGGCTCATTTAAAGATGCTATCACTTTGTTCAGACATCTCCATCGGACAGGCTGCCACGGGCTGCAGGTTGCAGATTCTGGAGTTACCGCAAGGAACCTGCAGGGGCTGATGGGATATATTATTTGGAAACAGCAGAAGTAGTGGTTTCATCACTTTTTTGGGGTCCATGGAGTACTAAGTTGTTCTACATATTGTGTTCAAGAACTTTTTTTAGTCACTAGATAGAGCCGGTAGCTTAGTGATCAAATGGCCACCTTTCAAATCCCCTTCCTGCCATAGTACATTTAACCAGAATTGACTCAATAAGAATCAGGCTGCACGAACAGTTAAATAATAATAAGTGGCCTTGTTCACAAGTACAATGCAGCAAGTTGCTTTGACACTAAATAAATATATTTTTAAAAAATCAATAAATGTGTACAATCAATAAATGAATAAACCTAAAGCAGAATCTGGGTGATGGAATTTTTTTCTTTTAAAATTTATGATATTTTCACTAAATTTTTGTCAATGATTATTCATTTTAAGCTTTTATTAAATAATGAAGTAATAAAAATTAATACCAAAAACTAACAAAAACAGCAAGCTACATTTAGGCCAAACTGAGTGCCGAAGACACGGATAAGTTTTTCCACATCTTTTAAATAAACGAATAAATGCAAAGATACCGCATGGTAACAAAGATTTGTACTGTTAATTTTGACAATCAAAGATGTCTTTGCTCCAAACATGTTGTTTGTGTTATAAAATAATGCAGTTTTATTGGTAGTCCTCTGGGGCAGCAGGTGGTGTGAGCTGCCTATTTGCACCAAAGACTTTTGTGTTCTGCGTTCCTCGAGCAAGACGCTTACACTGAACCGATGCAGTAAAAATTACCCTGCTTCCTAAAGGGTCAAATGACTGCAAGAACTTTCGCACTGTAAACCGCTTTATAGCAAAGATTTGAATGTTGGTAGACACATTCTCCTATTTAATGGTTGGCACGATATGACCATTTTCAACATCACACGTTAACGTAGTTCCAGCGATGCGAAGGAGATAACGCGGTGATACAAAGCGAGAGGATTGCTGCTGAGCCTCGCACCTCAAAAACACCCTGCGGTCTGGGCACCAGCGTCTCCACACTCTGTGAGCAGATAACCATATGAAGCCACTCAAAAGCAGCGGGCACATTCTGGAATTGAGTGTTCTGTTGATCTGGGACTTGCGTGGGAGTACTGGGGGGGTTGGTTTCAGCGGTACAAATCAAGGCCTTAACTACACTCCTGCCCTCTCGTATTTACCCTCGCTGTGTAAGTGCATGAGTTGTGAGTTTGCACCCGGGCCACTCCGTCCCTTTATTGGGCCATTTCCTAAATCAATGGCACATGCTGGCGCTCGGCACGCAGAGCAGCTGTCACCAGCGGTGATTTCACTTTCGGCCCGGCGGCTCCCCGTGCGCCACCGCAGACAGGAAGCCCGGCCGGGGCAGCGAATAAACAAGCAAACTGTGTAAAACTCAGAGAACTGTCAAGGAAGGAACTGCAGGCGGCTGTTTTTCTAACGGCTTTGAGAAGGAGAACATCTAATTCACTTTTGAAGCAAGGAAGAAAAACAAAATAAAGGAAAAACAAATGCTCACACCGAGGCACAGCATTCTGATGGCTTTGCACATAAACTGTGCTATAAATTGATCCTTGTCACTGACACTCTGCCATAGTTTTCCTTTGATTTACCACTCACTGTAAGTATTTTAAACTCTGGAATGCGACAAAGTGATACCAGCATATAAGTCACTTTAGCAAAACTGCTTTTAGCATCAGCACAGAAATGTATGCCTTTCCTGTGCCGAACTTAAGAAATGATACTGAAAAAGCAATATAACCGGTGGTGGATCCCCACAAAATACGTGGAAGAGCATAAATAGAACAGCATTCACCACTCAGATGTATCAATTGTAAACGGATAAGTGTTATGATCGTATATTGCAAATAAATTAATCAATGATGAGTGCTATTTTAAGCCTCGTATCCTAATAAATATATATTTAGTTAAGATTGGTAATTTCTTGGCATCTTTTTGTAGACGTTTCCGTGGGACATATGAGCAGGATTTAAAAATACATCCTCGTAACAAGGATGGTAAAAAAGGATGCAACGACAAAGAGTAAAATATATATTTTTTGTAGCTTTAGGAAGAGCGCACACTTGAAATACCATCAAAGTTGGTATCTAATACTTAATAAATAAGAAAGTACTAGTTAAGGCTTAATAGAAATAACACTGGTTCTGCCAGTGCTCCACTCCACTTGCACATCTTACCGCATGCCTGTCTGTGACGGTTTTCCTCCGTGCGCGGAAACAGAAAGGCCCTTCTTCCGAATTCGCCGTCATTGCAGAAGCCGCACTTTCCACTCACCGGTTTCGTTGCGCCTTTTCTTATTACCATCCAAAAACGCTTAATATCATTCAGCCGCAAACGTGCCGACTTCATTTTTCTATAGAATGAACGCATTCATGGATCCCGGCTGTCGGTGCGGCGCTGTTACAGGCAGCGTTTCGGTTTGTGTGTTGTGTTTTGTTCTTTTTTTTTTCAATCCTCATTTTAATCATTTCTTGCGTTCAATAAAACGCTGCTTTGTGCACTTTGAATATTTAGGTTTGACTGTCTTAATGGTGTCCAATTAGTTCCACAAGGCGCACCCCAGCGGATAGGCCTGCAGTCTGATTACAGTGAATGGTGGGTATTTCCTGTGTTTAAACTCACATATGGATCGAGTAAGGCGGTGGCAGCCCGACTACTGTTTCTCTCCACTACATCTTCATTGCCTTCTCTTTAAAGTAACACTTTAACATTTTTTGTGTTGTTTTGCTCTGTTTTTCTCTGGCCCTGCTGTCAAAAACCGAGCTGGGATTTGGCTTACGGCACTGCTGCAAATGGCTGAAGAAACATCCCAGGGGGGCAAGTGTGGCTAAATGTACTTTAAGCCATATGAAGTCCTGCCGTCCACTGCTGCTGCCACATCGCTGCAAGACAAACTATCCATGTGGTTGTTTGCTGTTGTTCTGTTTGTCTTTCGTTTTTCCTTCATCGGAACTCATGATGTGAAGGAGGGAAACGGTTTGAAATCCGGCGCTATAATGAAGTCGGCTTCCGCCACGCGGACTCACACTCCACAGAGCGTTATTGCAGCGTCGCACGAGTCAAACAAGTCATTTTATGCCCATTAAATCACAGCGGGGCGTGCAAGTCATTTAACCGCATCTTTTTACTCTGAGCATAGCTATAAAATCATCGTGCAATAAAACCAGTTGTTTGCAAAGGACCAAAACAAGGTTGTGTCTGTCAGTGCATGAACAACGGCTGAAGTTTTTTTCTGGGAAGAGAAACTGGATTTACCAGAAAAATGGCAATGGTGGAATAAAGCGACATTGCTGGAACGTAAGCGACGCAACCAGAAATTCATTGTGTTTTTTATCGTTTTTCATCATTCCCTTTATTACTTTGGTGGCTCTGACGCATTTACACTGCTTTCCTCAAACTGCGAATACAATAAACAAAAGGTTGTGTGGAGCAGACCTGGGGGAAGGAGGTGCTGGTGGTGGGGGGGGGGGGTCATCAGGGCTTTTGTCTGAAAGGTAAGACGTGCATTGGGTGCACATTTTTTTTTTATGCTTACACGCAAGTTTGCAAGTTCAGGTTTTTCCAAACCATGTTCTCCCAACAGCAAAGAATGGGTTTCCTTTTAAATCTTGCAATTCAGCGTTTGTTTACTACAATGATTCTGACCAACAGCAGACCAATTCTAATTTCTATGAAACTTTTACGTATATATACAAGATACAATATACAAGAGGAGCAGCAATGAATTACAATGACTTATTTCATTTATAAAATATTATAGTGCATTTAAAACGATGATGAAAATGTTATACCAGCATTTTTATATACACATTGTGCTTAGTACAGCCTACAAAAATCCTTACACTAAAATATATATCAAACATGATAACGTTCACATAACATTCATTTGGAAGTTGCCTATATTTATTGAAAATACTTGTGCCTTTCTATAACTGATGCAGTTTATGCATAACGCGATTGCTACGATGCACTGAACTTGGAGTGCTGTCACTAGAAGAAGGGGGAAAAGTAATTTTATTGTTGAGTTTTAACAAGTTGCCTTTACCAAACTTTTGAATGTGACGTTAAAGGTTATTGCATTTGGACATTTTCGGAAGTTGTAGTAGGTTTGTGTGTGCTAACTTACTGCACCAGACTTCATATTTATTAATCGCAATACTTGCCCCTCATTTTTTTCTGCTTTTTTTCCTGTTTAAAGGCCAATTACAAAGTGCAAATCGACTACAAGTTTGATATTTCCTTTCTCAATTTAAAATTCCTATTCACAGAAGAACAGAAGTGTAATAACAGGGTTCTAATGCTTTACTATTACTCGCACGTTGTGGTGGCAGAAGCCTCTCACTTTACTGAAAACTAAAATGTAATTTTATGTTGAGGCTTTTTGCTATTAGTTTGCTGTGCAACTATATTGCTAAGTGCACATCAGACTCGACCATTTCTCATCTCACGTGCACCTAAAGCAAATGATATTGGTTACAGTCAGAGCCGTCTTGTCAGCTTCAATTGCTCAGTCACACACATTAAACCTCCATTCCTGAGACCTGGCAAAGAAACGAGGCCAGAGGAATTTCTAAGCCGACTTTCAGACTTGACCTCAGCTCAGGGGCGCTTCATGCTGGTGTGTGGGACCGCTCCTGGGGGGGTCATTATGTCAGGACTGGTCACAATTGGGAACTTTTCACACTTCACATTTTATTGACTTGTGCTGGACTCATTCCTGACTCTGAAATTGTCAAATACCTGCTGGTGTGTTTTTCATCCATTTGCTGAACGACGATTTCCTCCTCATTTTTCTAGCTCTGAAAATGCTTTTTTATTTTTTCTGTGAGCACCTCTTTAGTTCATCGGCCACCTCCGTTTTAAAATTACGGATTATCAATGAATTAATAATTGGAGAACGTGGGTTAGGTCTGCTTATTGACCCAAGAAATTCTTAGAAGAACAAAACATTCTAATATTTAGTGCTGAAAGAATGAAAAAATAAAATAGAGAAAGAAATTTTTTTATTAATACTAATAAAAAAGAAAATATAGACATTACATATAGAACATATATTTCTCTACACTACAAAACCATAGATTGTTTTTCAGGTAGTTTCCCTGATTTCAAGGTTTTTATGAACAGTTACCTGGACTGTAGACGCGCTACTGTCAACAGTCTGAAGAAAAGGGTCAGAAAGACCTAACGGATTATTTCAAATATTTTATTTTGGTCTTAAATGGTGCACATGAGAAGAAAACATGCATTTCAACCCAGGTGGATGTTGTCTCATTCCACAGGTAATCCGAGAGGACTTTAATGCAAAACAATTGTTTCAAACATTAAATGAAGCATAAAATGTTCTAAGTGGGTTATTTGATTTGTTATGGTAATTTCTCCATTTAGCCACAATATATTCATTTTTTCATACGCGTGTGCTGTATAAAACACGTAAACATAATGCACATATATATTATGTATGTGTATGCACGTATAGTATATATATATAATATATTCTGTATATATAAAAAACAGCTGCAGTTTAAGATCCCTACAAGTTGAATGAAAAAATTGCATATTTAAGAGTGAGGTTTGACCCAGCACAGGTTGTTAACTATGAATTTCATTACGTGAAAAACATGAGAGCATTGTTATATTTTATTGTGTCGAATAAATCACATGTTATAGAAGTGCTGAGAATAAGAGGGGCTGCAGACGTGGGTTTTAGTGGCAGTTTGAGCATTAAGGGGGCCCACACCTCCCCAGTCCCACACACTCCCTCCACCCACCCTCTCCTCATGGTGACCTGATCCGGTTCATGGAAGTCCCCTGTGGGACTGACAGATCCCATCAGAGAAGGAGGAATCCCAAGTCCACTTCTCCTCCATCGCCCTTGGTCCTGTCTGCGTCCACACCAGGCCTGTGCTTGCAAGCGGACACTTTTTTGTGCTCGTAACTCACCGATGGCGGCGGCGGCGGCTTCCTCTCACTTTCATATGGGAGGTCTGTAATGGAACACTTCTTTTTACATCACTGGGAACATGAAAACACGAAACAAAGTTATTGATCACAGAATCCACTGTAGGAGAGAAATCAAATATCCCTTAGGTTTGTTTGAAGTTTAAAAAAATGGTTACAAGGGTGTTTATGGGCAGCACTCTGGGATCTCCTGCATGCCTCCCTCAAACATACAAGAGAAGAAGTGTTATGTGTGTTGTTAGATTTGCTTTAACTCCCATCTTAATTGTATCTGCAGCTAAACAGATCTCACAATAATGGCCTTTGCAGGGAGAATTGCAATGATCTTTGCAAGGCTGCAGCCTAATGGCTAAACCCAATTAATTTAATCTTGTTGTGTTCCATTATGGCTGCACTTTATCATTTCCACAGATGGAGCATGAAGAAATTAAGACTGCACTTCTTTCTTTCTTTCTTTCTTTTTTTTTTTTTTTGCCAAGGGCTTCTCACTCTCTCACTCCTCCTCTTTTCTCCTCCGAGGAACGATCCTCGGAGACCCCGAAGCCCTGCGCCGCCGCCTTCAAATGAAAAAGTGCGTTCGGAATTCGGCCCCCCGATATTCGTGCTGTAGCCCCCTCGAAAAATTCATTATTTCTCAATATTGGATTAGGCGGCCGCGCACTCCGCTTTGTATTTTAAAAATACAGTAAAGAAAAAAAAAAAAAAAAAAAAAACATTCGAGTGTGCCGCACAAAATTTTCAAAAAATAGTTTTCTGCACAGTAAAATTTAAAAAAAGAACGTCCACCCTTTATTCGGGCTCCTTTTTTAAAAAAAACAAAGAAAACAAAAAAAAAAAAACAAGGAAACAATTAACCTTAATTCATAATTCATTGTAATACTTTGTAACAGGATGAATAGAACAGACACGTTTTTTGTAGCACCGAATACCCGATGTCACTCGCGCACATTAAAGCATCCGTAAATCGCACGCGAGGATTATAATATAACTAAATCAGAACATATTTGGAGTAAAATTGAAAAAGCAGTTCGTGTGTAAACGGCACCGACTCGAAAGAGACTTTCCTTTTTTTTTTAAGAGTTCATATATCAAGAAGATTTTATCACTGCTCCACAGGAAGCTCTTACAATAAGTGTGAATGCAACACCCAACTTATTTCGCACAGTTCCGTTTATATAACCCGATTACTGCGGCTGTCTTTAGTTTGTGTTATTAAACTGATCGTTCTGCATAAACACGCTGGAACTGGCCGAAACGTACAAATAGAACTTGACGAGCATGGACCAGAACTGAAAAGTTAACGGGTTAAAATACTCCAGCACTGTTTGTACAGCGGGTACTGATCGTACAAATTTGATTTTTAGTCGTGAAGGCACACGCGGGGTTTTTGCGTCAACGATATTTCGCTGTGCTTTTAAAATCGCACTTTCAGTAAACAGCCCGCAGAGGGCGATTCACATACAGTGTCGCACAAAAAGTGGGGTTGCAGGGGTACAGTGCAGCACTGAGACGTTATTATTATTATTATTATTATTATTATTATGTCGAACACCAAAGTATCTAGCACAATGCATATAAAAACAAACTGTACAAAATGCAGTGGCTTTTAGATAACCAAATACAATTTAAGGATATAAACTTAAAAATATGAACCAAAAATATTTAAATATACATTTCTTAACAGGTGTATTTAACTAAACTATAATGTCGGATCTTGTGATTAAATATCTAAATGTAATTAAGCATTCTTCTAAACTATTTTTTGTTTTAATTTACCTTTTATTTTATTTTAAGTTGATCAAGCCTTAAATACATAAGTGAAAATTCTCTGTATAAACAGACCCCACAGAAGCAGTGTTTTATATATATATATATATATATATATATATATATATATATATATATAAAAAAACATTCCGAAGATTTCTGTTTTGTGTTCGGTGTTTAACCGTCATCTGGTAGGAAAAAATAGCGCTTACCCACGAGTTAAATAAAGTTTAAATAAATTAAAATAAAAAAAAAAACATTCAAACAACAAATAGTGTAAACATAGAAAAAAGAAAGAATAATAATAAAAGAACTGCAGTTTAAGTAATAATAAATAGTTAAACTTAACAGTTTATTCTGGCGCTACTAAAATGCTAAATCTACAGATTTGGTAAAGAGAATAACGCGTAAAATTATTTACAGATTATTGCAACTAAAATAACATTAGAAAGAAATCGAATCAGCAAACAGTAAAGAAGAATGACAATGAATAAACATCCCTTTAGTCTTAAAAATATGCAGTACGCATATAAAACTGAGTGATATACATTAATATCATTAACACCACAGTTCAGAACAGGAACCGGTTCGGAGGCACGCGTGTGCTACTGTCCGGGGGGGCGAGGGGGGCCTTTATGCACAACATTCGCCCCCCTCGCCCGTCACGACACAGGCGACACATATTTTGTATTCTTTAAGGCATTTATTTAGTCGTAACACTAAGTTTTGAAACACTTTAATATAGTATAATATGCAACTAAAGATGAATACAGTGCATGCTTTAATAACAGCTGGTCTGAGACTAAAAGATATTCCTAATTGTAGACTAGCAAGCGAATCATTTCTGAGTTTGGTAAAAATATATATATTTTTATTTTTTTGCCCAAATTATTTTGCTGAGCTCAATGTGACGCGTTGACACGCGCGGACATCTGCTCGAGGCTCGAAGCCCGCCGCGCGCCCCGGGCTGACGGAGGGCGGCCGTGAGCTCCGCTTGGGCGGGAGCGCGCGCGGGGCGTCCGCGCGCGTGCCTTCTGCCCGCTCGTGCCTGGAGCTGTGCGCTGCGTCCGCGTAATTTGTGTCACTCTAGGGAAGACGTTCGACTCTAGCGTCGACACTCTGCAGTCAGTAAGTACAAGACTGTTTGTTTTTTCTTTCAACAACTCGTTGGTCGTCCCCATTGTGCCCTTTTCTCGTAAGTTTCTCGTCGTTTCCTGGAGTGTGCGGGAAACGTACGGCACGGCTGGATTCGGGACCGACACTGACGTGAACTCCGCACGAGCGCTTCCAAGTCGCGATAGCAGCCGGACGGTGTTTCACACAACTTTCAAAAACGCGTCGTCGGTACTTGGTTTCATTTCTTGAGTGTTTGTTTGTTTTTAAAGCTACCAAAATCGTGTTTCGCCTTCGGTTCGGGTGGGACGTCGGTGGTTTGCGGGGCCATCCAACGCCTGGCGCTCTGCGCGGGTTCTCGCGGCGGCTCCTTGCGACCGAGTGGGGGGCACTTGGGCGCGCGCGTGTCACGGGGATGGGCGCGCTGCCGGGGGGCGGGGTCGTTAGCCAGAACCTGTGCGAACTTTAAAAGTTTAAGTCAGGTGGAGTCGCGACTTCTTCTTGTCTTCACCAAGACTCTCGCATTCATATGTCCATAACTTGAACAGAACTTTGAAAAACGAGCAATAATTTTGCGCCTACTTTATATAACACGCGAAAAACGGACGTGCCTAGAGGTTTAGGTGTGTAGGTGAGGGGGTAGTTAAAGATTTCAATTCTTAGTCCTTAACATCTTCTATTTAAAGTAAGGAATGTAACAAAACCGCTGTCTTGTTTTAGCCTTCTGTGAAACTCGGCTAACCAGAAACATGTGTAATTTTCTTTGTATTTTCTCCTCTGTTTCCTACAGTTTTGCAGGTTGAAGTCGTTGAAACGCTCTGTGTTCACGCACTGTTTTCAGTGTGAGGCTGTGTAGCTCACAGTTAGTTCGCATATTTTCATCTAAATACATCAAAATAACGTGTCGGTCCATCATATGCAGAAGCAATTCATGATGTGAGGTTGGTAAAAAAAACACAGACACGTACATACAAACAGATGCTTAAATGTACTTTGGAACAGAACGTGGCTGCACCTTGTTCAGTTTTTGACTCGTGTGGTTCATTGAGTGTTAACCAGAGTAGTGTAATTTTTACAAGGCCCTTTGTGGTTGGGTCCCTCAGTGCCCCAGTGAGGAAAGGGTCTACACTGTTCCTCAGATGGTTGGTAGGGCTGGAATGGGTGTCCTTTGCTTTCACTGAAGTTACTTGGTTCATTGAATAAAAAGGTGGGGTGTGGTTTATTTCAGAAGGCTGTGATTCCAGAGTCCTTAGTTCAACACAAATCCTCTATATTTAAATGAATACACCAAAGTTAGTGACCCAGGGCATGGGGTTCAGCTGATTTTGAAAATAATTATATGTGTAAGAAGAGACAAAAAAATCCTCACGATTTCTAGTAGAATAGCATCCTCAGCCTTAGGGTAGCACTTTGAAATATGCACTGATTTTTCCTTTCATCCTGTCCAAGCCTGCAATCATATTTCTTCTCACCACATTTGACATTGATGTATTGTATTTAAAAATTTATTTTTTGGCACACTGCTTCACTGACCATAGCACGGCACTTTGAAAGTACTGAGGTACACATTTTCAGAATGAGCTTCCCAACTTTTTCATATGGATTTAATGATACAGATGAACTGTCTTATACTGAGGACTTTTTTGGCATTGTTGGTAAAAAGACTATTAAGAAAGGATAAGAGTGGCATGCAGCTTGACCACTGACATTTCCCACAATTTTTACAATTGTGCCAGTCATAGAAAGGGAAATGACAGGTCAGATATTCCTCAAGAACCCATTTTCCATGACAGGCTTTCCCCTTTCATCCACTTGTCTTCACGGACGGTTCTCAGTGACCCTACATTTATGTATTCCACATTGTCTGACTGTCCTGTTATAATGGAGTGAGTTGGTGTTGTTGTGCCATCACTGTCAGCCAGTGAACATGGGGGTCTATCTGGACAGCCTTACTGCCAGTTGGTTCTCAAATTCTTTTCTTTACCCGACAGCCACCTTACTTCCTCAAGTGCAGTTATAGTCCCCTTCATGGGGTGCAGGGTACTGTAGGAGCATAGCATCAACAACAGATATACCTTGTCTATGGTTTGCCATTAGGCACGCATTTAGTTTTGCATAGTTTTTTCTTGCTCCAAAGGGCATTGCCAATATCTAACATCAAGAAGGTCCAAGGTCACAAGTTTTGTGGTAGCCCTGTGGTCTTTGAACATGTTCTACATACTATGTGAATGAACAGCGGTTGTCAGGGAATGCTGAGTTAGGTCCTCAGTTTGTCCCAGTTTGTGGGTTTCTATTCTGCAAAGAACTGACCCACTTGTAAGGTTCTCTGAAGTGAACTGCAGTGGCTACAGACTGGTTTTGAGGTCCAGGCCCTGATAGCGGTCACACCTGTTTCATTCTTTGCTGTCTTCTGCTTCTCCTTATCTCTGTGCCAGTGGTGTGTCTCCGAAAAGAGTGGATGCATACTATGTACTCTTAGTGGCCTTTGCTAACTACATCAGTTTCTGTGAAAGACCACTGTCAGGCACAAGGTGATGCTGCGGAATTGTATACATGGACATGAGCTAATTTGTACAGATTAATCAAAGGTGATGCCTGTCTTCAATTTAAGAAAAAACAATGCAGAGGGAGCATCATGGTGCAGCATGTAGTGCTGGTGCTTCACAGTGGTGTAGATTTTGATATAGGTTTGAGTCTGGCTCAGTCTGTGGGATTTGTATTTTTCCTTGTATTGATTTCCTCAGGGTGCACTGGTTTCCTCTCACAACTGAAAGATATGTTTCAGTTGAGTTGGGGACTCTAGATTGCCTTTAGTGTGTATATGTGTGAGTGACTGAATGAAACACCCTTCTATGCTCTAATGACTACAGGGTTAAAGTAAATAGCTTCAATTTGTGTCTGCAGCATTTCAGACAGGATCTCTCTACACAGAAAATAAGGTGTTTGTCACAGATTCTGCTCTTATAGCCTATGTCCTTCTCATAAGCACTGCACATGTCAAAATGCAGGTGTACACTAAAGTAGCTATGACTCTCAAGGACTTGGAATACTTGTGTCATCTTTGTGGACATATTGACACATGAGACCTCCTGAACACTTAGCAGGTCACAGCTGATAATGTGTTATCCATAGTCTCAGTTTATCTGGCTTTAATTTCCTTCAGGGACTCCTGTGTCATTTATGCCGAGTCCACAGGCTGTTTTCACAGTTTTGTTTGGTAGAGGTTATGCCTGTGTGTGTGTGTGTGTGTGTGTGTGTGTGTGTGTGTGTGTGTGTGTGTGTGTGTGTGAATTAGTATTGTGAGGGAATGTAAGTGAATTCCATCAATTATTGTAATTTACTGTTTTGGCTGAAGTTTTCCTCCAAGCCAGCTTGCAAGGTTTGTATCCTAAGCTGCTTAAATGGATGTAACTGTAAAAATATATTGAAAAATTTTGTGCATTAATGTTCTCACCAATTTCAACATATTCATTTAGCCAAGCCTTCTTTCCAATGCAGCTTATTATGTTAGGCTACCTATTGTACAATTATTTACTCATTCATAAAATTTGTTAATTTTTATTGTATCAGTTCAAGGTAAGTACCTTGCTGTATTGTACAACAGCAAGAGGTGGTATTCCAAACCAAGGTCTTTTAATAGGTCATTCTGCAAAGCAATGACACTAAGCCCAATACTATCCGATAGATAGATTGTGATATGAATTTAATTTAGCGTTTTTTTTTTTATTATAGGCGTGGCTTAAATGGTTGACAGATGGTATTAAACGGAACCACACAAAATAAAGTGAGAAAGCGTGTATAATTGCGATGAAATTTAAATGAGGACAAAGATGTAATTTTCTATTTTATTTGTCACCTCAGATAACCAGGAAGCAGACCTGCTTTACGGGAGAAAAACGGTTCACAGCTCTTTGTAAGTAGTGATAAATTTATATTTTTGTTACAGGGAAGGTAAATGCTATTGTTTGGCAGTTGGAGGAATATTCTTTGAGTTATGTTAAAAATTGTTCAACTTGTTTTGTCTGGAGCAAGCACTGCAGAAAACAGCTGGGGTCACCACTGCATGCTTCTCGTTTGTCTGAAACTAAAGCATTTGTGAACAAGTGATCTTCATGTACAGTAACTCCCAAGTTGCATTTACACTGAGGACTGGGGAGCCACATGGCAAGTTTTACAACTGGTAAACATTACAAATGATGCTTTTATTACACATATTCATTAATGTACAAACCTTTCCCCTATAAAGTAATTTTTTTGTTTTCAGTAAAGATGATCTCATGTTAACTTTTTCTTATATGTTCCTCTTCAATTTTAAATTGTGGAAATTGCTTGTAAAAATGAATCACATAGAGGACCGTAATTGAAAAGACAGCTGAAATTAGATAAATAGAACAGTGTGGGATTGTGGGTCAGAGGGACACCGTTGAACAGAGTCAGGCTGATTTAGTCCGACCACCACCAGTGTTTGTCCTCAGCTCCCAGCAATAAATGTAAGCAACTCTTTTTAGTGCTTACTGTTATTTGCACAACCCTTACTATTTCTTACACAGTGACCACCAATCCCATAACAACATTTTTGCCAGATGATAGTCAGTGAATGCTGTCAGGGGCTTTAATTCAGTTTGCATGAAGAAAAGTGTTAAGTTACACAAAATGGTCTGAAAGGGTTTTTTATTACATATGGATGCTTTCAATAATCTTTCATACTAATTTATTTATATAAAATGCCTTTCCTTTATCAATTCAGTACTTTTTGCCCTATGTTGGTGGCTTGTCAATGAAAAACAGTAAAAACGGCAGAAATCTCTGCCTATTACTTTTAGCGGGATGCTTTCCCTGATTCCTTGGTGGCACATGCTTTGCCCAGCTCCTCAAAGCTAATACAAATGCTTTGGCTATTAATGTTGGACTGCCCTCATGTATTTTAATATCATCTTTACCCTGTATGGTTCTTTCTAGCATTTCAGTTTATTTTCCCACTGTGGTGTCTCTGGATTGCTTCCCTATTGATTTTGGTGCACTATGTTCCTCTGACATGGCAATCTTCTACAATTTTTTTGTTGTTTGTATTTTTTGTTTCCTTGGCTACTGTTGTGCTTTTTATACCTCTTCAAAGAGAACCACTTACCCACATTTAATGCTGTGTGTAAACTTAGTACAACTACCTGTTAGCAGAAAAAAATCTTACAATAATCTTACAATAGGAAGAAATCTTACAATAGGAAGGCCTCAATTCACAAATATAATGTGACACAGTTTTTAAAGGGCAAACAGAATGTGGGTAGATAAAAAAAGATTTTAGTCCTATAGATTTGCCTTGCATATTATTTTTATGGTGTTTGAGTACAAAATAGATAAATAGTCTCAGGATATTAGAAAAATGCCATGTTGATTAGAGTAATCAAATATTACGACCAAAACATCTGTAGTTTTCCCAAAAGTTTACATTGCGACACTGCAGATTACAGACAGCCTGATAAGTATGCCAGCAGTCTAATAAAGACAAATTGCTAATCTGTAAGCCAGTGCATAAAGCACAATGATTTAAATAGCAGGAACACAGACATTGCGCAATCATCTTTATTTCATATAGTGTTTTCCATCACTCTGTAGAAAAGGAAAGAAAGCTATTCAAATTACCCCTGAGTTATGTTCCCTTTGCCAAAAATGCAGAAATCTCCAACGGCAACTTTGCAGATTAAAATGCAGTTTCCATGTGCACGGATCATTGGATCTCTCTGTGGCTAGGTGGTACGGTTGGGAGATGTATCATAACATGGAAATTTACATCAGTTCTCCAACAGAACCCACTCCCACTGCAACACCATCCAAATGTGTGTGTGTGTGTGTGTGTGTGTGTGTGTGTGTGTGTGTGTGTGTGTTAAAGCACACACCTAAAAAACACCATTGTCATAGCACTGTGATGTGTAGAGATAGGGGTTAAGTGGCCTCTTGAGTTTTTCTTGACTGCATTTTTGTCTGTCATCCAGGGGATAATGATCAAGTCAGCTTTGTCAAGCAGCCGTACATGTGGTTGTCTGCCATTGCTCAACTCCCTTTAATTTTATCATTTGCTACTTTAGCTATAATTTTGTATTACTCATTGTGCCAGTTAGAATAATAAGTTCAACCATTTGTGTAACATTTGAAGAATTCATATTTTACCTTCAACAAAATTATTCACTTTTGTATTGTGCACAGAAAAACAACCACAGTTTCATTCAGCAATTTTAATCACAAATTATTTTAGAAATCTATGCATTCAGTGGCTTCTTGTCCAAATTATACAAATAGGCTGCATAGCCCCATCCATAGATCCCGAGTTACAGATCATGAACTATGGTTTCTAAGTTGATTTCACATATGAGTGTTTTTAGATGTAATTCAGTGTAAAATTAATTTACATACTTAAAAAACTATTGTAAATGCTACTGACCAGGTGTTTTTTCAAGGTTTTGAAGTATAAAGTTTTCTGTTTGCTTATTTTCATAGAGAGTGTGTTATGTTGAAGCACTGAAAGGTACAACACAAATATTTCAAATAAAGATTTTAGCCATGGTTCACAAGAAATTTTCATAATAATGGTCGGGCTGGTTGAAACATTCTTGGGAAAATGTCTTTTATGGTGGTTTATTAAGCTAACCTACTGTAAACCTGCATGGACCCACTGTCTCTCTTTGTAAGGTTTCTGTGATCTACACAGTTACTCAGTGCATCTTGGTTGGTGTGTCTGGCACTCCGGCTTCCTCCCACCTCCCTACAGGTATGCCAGTCAGCTTGATTGGAGTGGGAAGTGTCTTGCTCTCTCTCTCCACTTCCCCATTTCAATCCTGGGGGTGAGTGAGAGAGTTCTCCCCCACCCCCCCAACGGCGGCTCCTGTTCCTGCCTTGTGCCCATTGCTTCCGGGACAGGCTCCAACTTGCCGCAGTCCCTAATGGGACCGCCCGGTTTTAGATCAGTGATTGAGAAAACTCACAGTGTTTTCTGTGCTTTCAGCCCCTCGTTTTTTTTCTGGGTGTCCTCAGTGAGACTAATTTGCTGTCAGACATGGAGGGCTTTTGCGAGCCCTGCAGACTCCAGAAATTAATTTATCCAAATAACCAAGCCCACCCCCTCAGCTGCCCCCCCACACTCTTGGTCAGACTGGGACACAGAAATGGCCTAAGCAGGCAAAAGCCCCCTTTTGAAGTCTGGAATGTTTTGACTGACTTAAAACAGGCGGCTGGAATGAAAGGATCGTTTTCACTGACCCATGGGATTTTTAACCATTTTCATAGACCAGGAGCAAAACAAAGGAAAAATGCTTGGGCTGATTTGCATTGACTTGGCAGTTAGAAACCAACCAGTGACACTCACTCTAGTGGAAATACATGTTTTTTGTTGATGTTGCTGTTCTGGAATTTTGTCATTTTTATAATGCAGGTATCACAAGAGATATGAGCATTTACTAAGTTTTTGTGTATAAAAGTAAAGTTCTTTAATACCCTTTATTGTGTTACCTCCAAATATGAGACTGATTTTTCATGTTTATGAGTAACAAGAGCTGAGCGTGGGGGAATTTTCAAAGTTTATGCTGCAATGGTGATTAAGTCTCCAACTTACGAAATTTCACCTTTACACCCGATTTCGAGGAATGCATTATGCTTGTAAGTAGGAGGATACCTGTAATCAGAATTCTGTTAACTGTTTGTTTGTATTTATAATTTAATATCTGTTTCCCAAATGAATAATTCAATGTTAAGGCCACATATAAGATACAACAATTTGTTGTCCATAAATTTGGTAAGAGGAGAATATGATTACTGGAAAATAAAAATTTGAGGAATTAAAAGAGGTTCTTACATAAGGGGGAACAAGATAGTGTATTTGTTAGAGTTACCGGGAAGCACTTGAAGACTCGAGGTCTGAATCTGCACAAGGTGTATAATCGTGGTCTCGTGCTATAACCACATCATCAGAGTGCTGTCTGGGAGTTGTCTGCTGTGCAAAGTGGTTCCAGTCTGTCCTCAGCCTCTGGGTTCTTGGTTCCTGCTGTGCAGACACATGCTGTCATCTGTCAGGGCCATCAAGCCATTTTAATGTTCCTTCACATTTGAAAAATTTCAAAGTATAGCCACTGTCCCACATGTGAGCGACCCAAGTTTATTTGAAGAATAATGTGATATATTGCACAGTAATTCAGAAAAAAAGATATCAGTCACTTACTAAATAATAATATTGTTTACAATGTTGTTTTTCAAATGGGATGAGCAGTTAAGTGTGAAATATTAGAAAATATCTAATAAAACTCCTCCAAACAATGTAACCCCATCTTGGTTCGTATGAGCTTGCTTTCTAGAATGCATTCAATCAAAAATGTGTAGTATAACTGATTAGGTTATCTCAGTGGATTTTCAGTCATGCAGATTAGTATTCTGCACACTTCTCCTTCATGAAGATATTTACTCTGTAGATTTGCTGATCTCAACCATGACTACTACATATAGAAAATTCTTACTTAAGACATGAACTTTCTGAAGAGAGCATAAAAATTAGCAGTAAAATAGAAATAATAATATCAGCTTTGTGGTTAATACAATAAGCAAAGTGAATAAGCAAATTTTTGCATGTATAAGTAGTGTAATGCCCCAGTTTGTTTTAGAAGTAGGTTAAAGTGCATGTAGCACTGACTACTTTAACTTGAGCTTAATGCTCATCTGCATGTGAATACTACTGTTTATGGCTATCTTTGTTTATTTGGATTAATTATTCACTTTTGGTGGTTTTAAATAATGTTAAGTGATTTTTGTCAGGGTTAAGAAAACTAAAAGCAATAAACATAAATCTGTCCAGATGAAAGAAAAAGAGTAAAAGATTACTTATTTTCCAGTTCTCAGGGATCCAGGTTTTGTGCTCATTATGCAGAGACATGAAATCTGTAAAAATTATTTGTAAAGTTAAACTGTCAGTTATAAGAAAAATAATAAGACAGATGGTGATGTTTTTATTGCCTCTGAAATTATTTTCCATAAATGAAAAGTACATTATGCTCATGCTCATAATAATTTCTACCAATGGATCTATTTAAAATGTAAGTTTTTCTAGTGAAGGGAAGTAAATTAAAATTTTCTGGTAACATCATTATCATTGTTAAATGAAGTCAAGTATATATAAAAAGTTATAAATCTAACCCTATCTCATTAAATCAGTTTAAAACACGAACTGATATATTTAGTCAGTACTGGAAGTTAAGTTCATTGGCAGTTATCTTAATGCTTTTACAATATATTCTGTGTTGCATGTGATTCCAGGGTAGTTTTGTCAGTTCCATCTTTTTCATGTCATATTGTTTACACTCCATACGGCCTAACAAGACGTTATTAATTCTTGGATTCCATACATATTGTAACCAGTTAGTATGGGTGTGTTTCAGTGAAGAATTAACATTGGAACAATGCTAAATACCACTAAATACTACGAAGTAATCCATTGCTATTTTTTCTGTGGGAAGTTAATTCCCTGTGGTCTGTCAGGTCTGTAACCCTTCAAAGGGAAATTGGGTACTGAGGGCATGCTTTTCCGAGCCCAGCGGGCTGAAGGTGAAACAAATTGAGTTTTCTGCCATTAGGGTTCACCTTTTGAATCAGTGTGCACATGTGCTTCCTAATCGAAGATGATGGTATTAAGGACCCTGGGCTGACTCCAGAATGCACTTTAGAGCTGAGGTAAGTTCAGAAGGTGACAGATCGCATACATGCATTTAAACTTCTACTTTTTCTTTTTTTCCTTTTATGGTGGAAAATTATGATGTATTGTCTGAAAGTTTGACTTAAGTACATATATAATATTAAAATATATTTTTGCAACTATATAATATAGTTTATAGTAGCTGTTTAACTGTCATTGTTTTAAGGCACCCAAGAATATACTTAGTGTTTAACAAGTTTTGAGATTATTAACATTTATTTAGTCAATATCTTTTGTTCGAGGTGACTTAAAATGTTAAATAAATAACTTAGATCATTTTACAGTAGAGTGTTCAGTCAGTTCAAGGTAAGTGCTTACCTCAGGGATACTTCAACAGGAGTGGAGATTGCAACCCTCTTCTTTGACAATGTAAAGCTGCAGACCTAAATACTGTGGTACCTGTTGTCCTTAAGTGCACTGAATTCCATTTAGGAGAGGAATAAACAGTAAATAAACATGCATGAGTGACAAACAAACATTTTTGTATCTGCAGCAAGCAATTTTTCATTATTCTGTCCTGAGTACTATGAGTAGAAATCCCCAATTATAGCTTTTAATAACATATAAACCAGGTGATCATCAAACTTCTGATATTTTAATACAGCCCCCTAACAGAAATTGTGCCCCCATATATGACCTAACTTATTACATGGGACATTAACCAGTTTCCTTTTCCTGTCTGCCCTAGAAATCACTCTCCTTAAGTACAAGTTGGGGTGTTTATCAAAATGTTACTTTTGTGTGGCACAATTTTGGAACTGTTTAATGTTCAGCAGATGATTTTCTGCACTTTTACTTTTTCATGTCATTTCCACAAATCCAAAGAAGCATCCTAGTGGATGCCCACTATAAGAATTTAAGATGGGCAGTCATTTTGCCTCATGAATGTTTTGGCATAATTTGTACATGATTTTCTTCCTGTATTAAGATTACTCTTTAAAGTGAAGTCAGCTGGATTCCAAGGAAACATACAAAAGTAGATGTGGAGCTGGCTACAGTACAGTAAGCAGCATGTTTTTCCAAGAAATATAACTTCAAGTTGGACCTGTTGATTGGTGCTGTAGCCTCAAGTTCTATGTTAGGACCAATACTCTTTCTAGTCAATATAAAAAGAATACAGGTATGCGTTATTTAACAACAGGGATACGTTCTGAGAAATCCATAGTTAGGCAATTTCATCATTGCGCGAACATCATCGAGTGTAAATACACAGCATCACGTCCATTTTTACTTGTATACGGTACAGCCTATTGCTCCTAGGCTGCAAACCGGTGTCGTATATGCAACCCATGTACGCATATATAGGACAGCTGTCCATAGAGTCGCCATGAGTCGACACCGACTCGACGGCACTTAACAACAACAACAACAACAATATGTGTATGTGCGGCCCATTGTTGACCAAAATGTCATTATGTGGCACATACCTGTATATTTTAGTAAAAATGTTGCCTCGAAACAAAACAAAAAAAAAAAAAACATTTATTTATGAAAGGAGTTCCTAGAAGATACAAACTGAAATTCGATTAATGTGTGCAGTAGTTAAAATTGTTTCTATATTTGTCTGTTAAGCTTTCTGAATAACAGGATGGGCTTGAATGACTGTGATAAACCTGGATTCTGGCATCCAGTTTAATTACATTTTTGTCGTGCACATTTAAGGAAACTTAAATACAGATGGTAGAATAAATACTTATCAAGTCAATATCAATCCTTTATCAAGCATCTATTAAGTAGCAAGCCCACACTTTGACTGAAAACAGCATCTGTCATTTTTGGAGTGCTGTAATAAATGTGTAGAAGTGTTTGTAGTGGGATAATGGACAGTTCTTCAGGAAGGAAAGCCTCTAGTTTTTGAGCAATGAACGGGGTAAAATTATGTTCAGCAGTCTGCACTCCAGATCTTCCTGCAAAGTTTCAGTGATGTTTAGACACAGTGATTGGGGAGCTATGGAACACATTTGATTTTTTTAAGAAACCACTCATTAAACCCATTTAGCAGTGTTTATGGGATTTTTTTTTAACATCTTGGAGTATAGGAACGTCATGAGGGAACACTGTTTGCATCGCGGGATTCATATGGTCACCAAAAATGGTTTCATACAGCTATGCAGAACAATCACTGGACCCAGTGGCTGTCAAAGGATGGCTGCCTGTACCATTACACATCATCTTCCATGTTTGACAGCTGGCAACACATTGTCTTGGTTGAAGGCACCCTTTGGCCTTCTCTAAACATAAACCTGTCCAGATGAAAGAAAAAGAGTAAAAGATGACTTATTTTCCAGTTCTCAGGGATCCAGGTTTTGTGCTCATTACTCAGAGATATGTGGTTTTGCACATTGGCCTTGAATACAAGCTCTTTCTGAACAGCAGCCATAACAGAAAAAAAAACAGTTTTTTGAAGCTCATGTCAGACTGTAACAGAGGTGTTGATTTAGCTTTGTTGCCATTTTTGGAGAGAGCTGGTGAGGTGTGTATTCCCGTGATCCCTGTCAGTGCGCTTTGGCCTTCGACCACTGTTCCCATTTTCCTTTGCATTTTTCCTTGTTTGACATGTTCTGTCATGATTTTCAACACTGTTCCCCTTGATGTATTTAAATATTATTGCAGGTTTGTAATTGATGCTGCTGACATTTTTGGAATTGTATTAATTGGTTAATGTTGCTTTTTAAAGAAACTCACATATGCTGCTTATTATCAGAATATTCTGATATTGTTTGTGGTATTCACTTGAATATGAGTCATCTTTGTCATTGTGATATACTTCAAAATTTAAATAATGATTTTACCTATATTTCATCCACCTACCATAGAATCAATTCTTTGAGTTGTGTTTCAGGTTAAGTACCTTCCTAAAAGCTGCAACCCCAAAAATTGAACTTACAGCCTTCTGGTCTTCAGTGCCTTAACCACTTTACTGCCTTCTGCAAAGGGTCTCCAGAATGTATGAGAGTAGATTGTGCCTAAACACATGTGGAAAACTACACAGGTAATTCAGCTTTTGCTCTGAGGTCTGACATAAACTTCACTGTTTCTCCCACATCTGGGTCCATAAAACATGGCCATGACTTCCAGATGCATAGCTACCTTGTCTTGATTAATCTCCACCACCTTTAGAGATACACATTTTGCTCGATGCTTATGCCTTTCGGTCAAAATTGTAGCAATTGTTACCATCATAGCACTACTCACCAGCTGAAAGTTTTCACCATTTTTCCATTTTGTGTGCGCTTCAGCTCCTTTTATAGGCATGCATAAGTCCTCTTGGTGAATCTAGCTCTCAAAGTGTTACTGAAGCGACTCCCCTCAGCTGGCCAAGGAAAATAAATTGGGCGACTGTGATTAAGTGCTTGACAATAGTGTTAGTGCTTGTGTTTAATAGTAATGTGCTGGACAAGGGCAATTAGGCTTGGAGAATTATTTACAGTACAGCTTGCAGGTGGTTATGGGAAACGAATGAGTGAGGTGCCTTCCACCCCAACGTTACAGTTTCACTTCCCAATGGCAGTGGAGCCATCACGAGCCCCCATTAGTTTAACTCTTGTGTGTAGGAACGACTGTATGTGCCCTGTCGCCTTTGACGTTTGTCCTTTCTGAGGACATTGGCACTTCATATTTTCTGAAGAGAGAGGTTGACCCTGTCACGTCATTGGCAACCTTTTTCCTTCACTGCAACCTATTAATTTTGAAATACCATAAGGCTCCTCAGTGCAGGTTTATGACCTCTTCCTGTTGAACCCAGTGTGACGGCTGCTGGTGTTTTAACTGGAGGTATAAAATGAAAGCACCTCAGTTGGTGCCACACTGGGTTCAACATATCACGTCATAGGTGTCAGGATGGTGGTGTACATTAATAACGCTGGAGAAAAATAATTTCAGTCGTGTTTGAGAGGGTTACCTTCAAATCCTCAGGAAATAGGCTAGCGTAAAGAGAACATATGCTATGTTTAAGGGAATTGTATTTGCGCTTTGCGCTGGCTTTCTTTAACTGTTCAAATTGTTTTGTGGTATGTACATGTTCATATTTAGGTGTTTCATCATGTAATATTACGTAATTTATTTTCTTGCTGGTTTTACATTTGAGATCATGATGTGCAAAAGATATTTTTGATAGTTGTTAACATGTTGAAATAGATGCTATAATTATGAATCCTGATGAAGTTCAACTTACTTTGGTTCTGTGGGGGATAGTTTGTTCCATATTTTAATAGCATTCGTCTTCCAGACCAAAATAAAGGAAGCATAACCATAGTTTACACACTTATTGCATATTTAAATGTTTTTCTACCTCACCAAAAGGCAATGGCTTATTTACATTGCTAACTATTAGAGCATAGCAAACAGTAAGGGGGGGTTCAAGGGGTATTCCCTATCTATTGTAGGATGCTATGTTATTGCATATGTGTAATTATGTAGTTTCCAGTGTGCCTTTGCTGTTAAAAAGAAACACACATACATATTATTTTCACATCATTTTTGATGCCTCGTATACAAGATCATAGTTAGCGATGACGAAATTGTCAAGCTGCAGAAGTCTATAAATCAAAATACTAAATATTTAGGCTCCATGCAGGAGTTGATGCAGTTACTTTATTTTATATTGGCAGCAGTGTTATAACATTTTGGGGTCTGGTCAACTTGCTTCTTAGTTCTACAGAGAAGGGTTTGAATAGAATCCAGATAAGATGTTTTTTTTTAAAATTATTTACATCTCATCTAGTGGAGCTCCCCCTTTCGTGACTCAGCCATTTCAAGAAGTTTGTGCCCATGTTTTGGTTTTGTTTCTGGATCAGACAGAAATTTGTTGACCAGAGCTAGTTGTTTTGCATGGATGTGATTTGGTTTTTGTCAATTCCAAATTGAGACTGACATGAAACATCTAAAGTATAGCTGTTACATGCAGCATTGCACTGTTGATCCAACTGCTTGAAAAGCAGTTGAACTCATCATCACAGAAACGGTATGACACAGAAACCACAGATCAGTGTAAAGGCGTGTAAAATATGGTAGCCCTTTACTTCGCTCAAAACGGAAAACTATCAATGTGCTTTAAACCGTCAAAGGTTCGCAAAACCTCAGTCACTCCTTATTTCTGTGTCGGTTTTATTTCTTTAACCCAAGTAAAGCCTTGTGAATTCAGAAGTTTGTCATGGAACTGTATGTGTCTTTCATGCGTGAGCAGCGTGTGGCTACAGAACAGTCTTATCCACTGATTTCAATTAAAAACCATTTTCCAGCATCATGTCTCTGTGGAGAAACATCAAAAGAAACCTATATCTGGACTTGATTATATCATGTCAAATGTGATTATGGTATAAACAAGCATTACTTAGGAATTAGGAGTGTAATTACTTTTTTCTGTTGTCACTTCCTTAGGTATTGAGAACTGCATATTGCAGATTACGTCCTGCATCAGTTACAGCAAGGACATTTTATTGATTTCCATCAACTGTTAGTTTACCAGGCTCCTACGACAGAATTGCAGTTTGCAACTTACTGAAAACTACTTTCACTACTTTTTTCTTCACTCGGTGCAAGTCTGCATGTCTGTGAGAAGAGCAGTAAGGACTGACTGCAGTAGCATAAGCAGGAAAGCACTGACAGTGCTTCCTGAAGACATGTTTGGCAGATTCTAACTATTGCACTTTATCTAATTTTTCCAGTTACTTACTTCATCTATTTAAACCTTATACCATTTCAGATTCTCTATCGAGATTTACGAAAAAGGCCATGCTTGCAGAGAACCTGAAGCGAAGATTTTTCTTCAAAGAAGAAAATCATAATGTCATAATCAAAATGGGGTTTTGCGTTTCCCTCTGACAGACCTCGGAATATTACTGTTGATCTCAACTATTATCTCACTGACCTGGAGCCTGTAATAAAGCATGAGTCATTATTGATGTATTTCCTCTGAGAGCTGATTGTGTTCTATTTAAAGGATTTACATAAGCCAGCCACTGCCATATTGAATATCATTATTCGTTGAAATGCCACTGTAGTAATTATTTATTGAAAAGAGGTACACTAGCACTAGTATGAAGCATTAATTTAAGCTAAATATCCCAGAAATGGAAAAAAAAAGTTTTTTAACAACTTTCTGGATTTCAGCCTTAAATGATGGTTTTACTTTTTGCATGGGAGGAGAAGCCCCAAGATGATACTGGCTGCAAACGCAAAGTGAACGTACTAGGACCAAGTTGGATTGTACTGATCAGAACCTTGTGGCATGCATGGCACAGACGTTTTCAGATGTTGATGATATTCAGCACCCACAGGCAAGCTCTCATGGTCACCCTTTAAAAGTTGGCGAAAGACCGTTGCTGAAAGTCTCTGCCAGCAGCTTGACATTGACTGACAAGCACAGCACAGGGTATCTAAGTCCTCACTCTATTCTCACAGCATTGGCCTGGCTGTTGTAATATGCAAAGCACCACTTATTCACAAATAACTAAACAAGGACAATAGTTTTTGCCTTTTCTTTCTGGAAATCTGCCATAGTGCCTTGAGGGTGGTGATGTTCCTAGGAACAGGTGTTTTATACAGCGGAACTGGCTCAGCACCAAGACCAAAAAATCACAATGTATTATTTGGAGGCAAATTTCTTAACTTAATCATACCTAAGAACTGGTCAAGAACATATTTTTTTTTTCTCCTGAAAGTGAAATGCCAGAATGTCTTAATGTCCATGACCTTAGTCAAATTGGTTTTGATTGCAAATGATTTTCTTCTTCGGTGTCCACAGTCCACACTTGAGAATGCTTGCTATTTATTGTCATACACTGTTAACTGCTGGAATGAATGATTTGGACTGCCATTTAGAACGTGGAAAATATATTTAGTTCGCGCCAACTGACAGTAAAAGGCACCAGTGGGTCTAGCTCAGTGAGAAGTTATTTCTGTCACACTGTAGAGTTTCAGTTAAGGTAATCTGCCCTTGTATTCCTTCAAGACATATTTCAGCCCTAAAAGATTCAATAATTAAAACAAATAAAATTTAATTAGTTCCTCTGGTAAAATAGGTTGCTCTTGATTTTATTCCTTCTAGGAGTTCAAAATCTAGTTCTGTGATTATGAGGGTTTAGGGTATATTTACATCTGCCTGGAGTAGTAATTCCATTCTTCACAATTTTGCAAATAGTGATTGCTGTTGTTGAGGGTGTTGTCCACAGTCATTTGTGCAGGTAATCAAGGGGGAGTGGGCATATTTTATTGAACTTTAAATTCTTTAATGTTCCATAAAGCAAACAAGTACTGCAATGTTTTCTACATTTGCATTGCATGTGTTTTTATTTGATATACTCTAAATTTTGGAAAGCAGATGGTCATGTCAGTGAGTGCAAGTGTGGAGCACAAGTGAATATATGGGAGGACTGTGTGTGCAGAGGGTGGAGGGAGGTCTGCCTTAAGAGTTCTTCCAAGATGGGGTGTGGATATATCGGCTCAGCTGTCTGCCTGGCAGCAGTGCCATGTCAGGTGGCTAGAGAGGGACATGTCCAGGGTGGAAGTAACATAGCTGACTGCAGCACCCCCAACTCCTCACTCAAGCTTGATTCATTAGCATCGGGTGTATCAGCACTACGCCTCAACATGGCATCTTGGAGACAACAGTCACCATTGTGAAAATGACCACACTTGCAGTTTATACCGCCGATTGGTTAGAAGTACAGGCTCACTTCAAAGTAAAAAAACCATGATTAATTAATAAACTACAAATATGATCATATTTTGTATTGAATTTACTAGCATTGACTGTAAGAAGAAAAGAATTTACTTCTGTGTTAAACATTTAATCCCTGAGAATTGTTTTAATCAGCCTGTATGATTTGTACACAGTGGAGTGCAGATTTGGTTGTGCTTGATGTAAGACTAGAAGAGCCTGTATATTTGGTGATGTTTTAGCAGAACTGTGAAGTTCTGTGGTATGCTTGCAGTATTTTGTGAAACAACATATGTAAAAAAAAAAACTTATCTAAATGACAATGCAGATGTCTTCAGAAAGGGCAATACCACGAGCTTTGAGTAGTGGACTTAGTGTGGCCACAGCTTCTCCAGGTTATGGCAGATCAGCAAAGTTAAACACAGGGATTCACTGAATGGGGTGCACTTTGTGGGTGGCACCTATGTAAGGTAAGGCTACAGCTAATATGGACCCATAGGAGCTTTAGACCAGAGCTCAACAAATGCAAGGGCAAATCCAGGGTTTTGGCTATGGATGAAGAAAGAACAATGCTCAGACAACAGAGTTACCTGCATGTCAGGAGCCTGCCAGGGCCCTTCCTTGCAGCTAGGCAACTGCGGCCGTCTTTTTGTTCCGGTCCGACAACACAAAAGAGCTCTCTGCAAACATCACTTATCCTGTTTAATGACCGTGTAATTGCAGTGAAGTTGTCATATTGGCTTTTGTTTGTCTTGACTCAGACAACAGGCCGTTTGAATGTCCCCATCAGCTGATTGTTTTCTACTTTAGCAGAAAGCTGGGAAAAGGAAGGGAGAGAGACTTGAATTTAGGTTGCTTGATTGAATTTTTTTCTTTTTTTCTGGTTCAGTGCTGCTGTTTTTGGAAGAAAATCGAAATACGGAACACAAGTGAAGGAAAGAGAGCAAGGTCTCATAGCACTTCTTATGGGTCTCATAGCATAATCTGTGTTTTTAAGCCAGAAAGCTGGTAGCCACCAGATATCACTGATCTGGAACCTACATAGAAACTGCGGGAACACTTGTCTTGCCTGAAACTTGTGTTGTTGACTTGCACCTTTAACAAACTACTGACCCATTCAGGAGTATTGAAAAACACCTGGAATCACTATTTTGTATAATAAGGAGAATTTTATGTTGGTACTGTGTAAAATGAGGAACAATAATAATAGTACTTATTATATAATAATACTTTTTCCGTGAATAGTGCAGTTATAAGAGTTGCCAGTTTATTAGGTACGTCTCCCAACTTCTCAGAAATTGCACATTCCAGCAAGTCACATGACAATGTGTAGTGTAAATCAGAGAGATATGTTTCTAACATCAATTAATGTTCAACACTGGAATAGGCAAAATGAGTGACCTTACTGACTTTGAGCATTGCAAGATTGGTGGCACTAGGTGTGCCAGTTCTAGTGTCACTCAAATGGCTGTTGTCCTAGATTCTTCACGCACAACTATGTCAAGGGTTTACTAAAGTGCTGTGAAAAGCAAAAGAAATACCAGTGGCCAGCGAGCCTGTGAACGACAACAGCTTGTAGATCAGAGGGAGTCAAAGGATAATGGAGAGGACTGTGCAATATAACAGACAGACCATAACTAGGCAAATCACTAGAATTCAGGCATAACTAGAATTCAGTAATGGTGTGAACAGTCCACTTGGTGTTTGTCTCTTGGCCCACATTGGGTACTGAGGCTGTCAGTGAACAAGAAAGCATATTTCCAGTGGGCAGTGGAGCATGAAAACATGAATGCTGAGGAGTGGGAAAAAAGTTGCCTGGTTGCATGAATCCAAGTTTCTTTTGCATCATGCTGATGGAAAGATTAGAATTTTGTACAAACATGAGTCTGTGGTCAGCAGTGCAGGCCAGTGGTGGCTGTGTGATATGTGGGGGATGTTCTTCCGGCACATATTAGCTAATAAAAAAATTGAAAAATGCCTTAATGGCACGATGTATCCCAACATTGTTGTTGACTGAGTTCATGCAGCTTATCCACACTTCCGGCACAAGAACGCATCCCATCACAAGGCATATATCATCATCGAATGGTTCCAGGAGCATGACACAAATTTTTATTGCTTCACTGGTCTTCACAGTCCCCATATGTCAATCCTATCAAGCGGTTTTGGGATGAGGTGGAAAGGGCTGTTCGCAGCAACACTGTGCAGTTGTCTAGTTTGCAGCAATCATGTAATCACTTCCACATGGGAAAACATTCCTTCACAGCTCATCCAGTATCTTGTAGAGCAAATGTCTAGATGAATTCTTGCTTTTCAGAAGGCCAGAAGAGGCACATCATGATACTAGACAGGTGTACCTAATAAACTGGCAACTCTGTTTACATAATTTAAAAAAAAAAAATTAATAGTCATTTGTCATTTATATTTGTAAAATTATAGTTCAGTAATAATGAGAGGTTGCCTGAAATATGTGTGTATCGCAGCAATGAATTATTTACCAAAACATTTTTTTGTACAAACAAGTTTTAATTGGCTCCAAAAAGCTGTCTGCTAAACCATTTGGATCCCATTGAGTTAATGATGAAAGTACCTTCCAGGCAGGCATCCTTTTCCAATGACAGTAATTTGCATATGATTTATTTAGAGAACAAGAGGGTGAGCTAATTTTATTTTGAGATTTTCCTTTGTTTTAGGAGTCATTAGCGACTCAAGCTAATCTGATTGTTTCAATTTCATCAGGCCATTTTGGAAGGCCTCCACGAGCTCACCAGGAGGATGCTCTCGTTCCTAAGTGTGCTCTATTGCATTAGCACGCAATAAAACAGCCAGGGACCGCTACAGATGTTTATGTGGAATCCAGTTAACACGCCGCCAATTTCGTTTTTACCGGGACACAATCAATTTTTATTCATTTTAAAACCAAAAGGCTTTCTTTTATTGTGTGCCGTCTCTCTGCCAATTATGAAAGCTAAACAAATTACCCTCCCGTTTTCACTAAACGGTGAAGTTTAGGTGAAAGGTTTGCTCATTTTCCAACATGACACTTTCCTCATTTTCACCATGTGGTGTCTGATGTTCCTGCACATATTGGTAAATATGAAAAGGCCTATATTTAAGACAAGAAATGTTTCAGTAGTTAATTCTGAACACATGAAAAAGACATGTAATTACATCTAGTTAATATGCACCAAAAGTATGTTTGCAGAAAACTTTTTACCTCTTACTTTTTTCCATTTTTTACCATTTATTTGAAGATAACATTGCTGAAACTACTTTGCTGACAGACTGGGCAGAAAGTGTGCACATGATTGATGTACAGTAAAAGTACAGTGTTAATTTCCCATTAAGAATATGTATTTTGCACCACATGACTGATGGTACATTAATCTGGATATTTCTGCATGTTTTATACTAAGCATCTTATCAGAAAAAGGCTGGTATACTGAGCAATGGTATTGTTTTGTAAAAAAAGTTGAAGAACCAATTCAGTCTGAAGTCTAAACACTTTTGTCCATTTACAGTGATCCTGTAGGAGTTCATTTGCCGAAAACCTGCATTACTTATTCACATTTAATTTAGAAAGAATGGTTTTGAAAGCATTGGACAAACTTACACTGTATGATGATGATGATGTTTTATGGGTTAACCTGGCTAAATACTGTGTTCCCTATCAATTCTACAGTATATGCAGCTACTTTTGTAATGTGCAGAAGCTAAAAATGCGGTATTGATTAATTTACTAAAATTATGCCTGTATATATATGTGCCTGTTGGTGAAATGCATTTTTGTTTATTCTAGTGCTGCTGTGCTACATTACTTTGGAGAAAAAGCATCTTCTTAATGAACAAATGCAATGAGACTTACAATACAAATCATAAATCACAAAAACACAGACTGAGTAAGATAACTTTTTACTTTGTTTGAATGAGTCTTAGGGAGAGCAGATACTGACTACCATTAACTTTTTTTGCAGAATAAGTACAACACACGTATTTTCATACAGATAAGTAATGTCAATGTACACTGCCCGGCCAAAAAAATTCACATACTCTAATATTTCATTGGACTGCCTTTAGCTTTGATTACGGCACGCATTCGCCATGGCATCGCTTCGATATGTTTATGCAATGTCACAATATTTATTTCTGCCCAGACTTGCATAAATTTTTTGCCAAGATCTTGTATTGATGAAGGGAGAGTCGGACCACTGCGTAAAGTCTTCTCCAGCACATCCCTAAGATTCTCAACGGGGTTAAGGTCTGGGTTCTGTGGTGGCTAATCCATGTGTGAAAATGATGTCTCGTGTTCCCTGAAGCACTTGTTCACAGTTTGAGTCCCATGAATCCTGGCATTGTCATCTTGGAAGAAAAAATCCATTGATGGCAAAACCTGGTCATTCAGTATATTCAGGTAGTCAGCTCACCCTATTTTTTGGGCACATAACATTGCTGAACCTAGACCTGACCAACTGAAGCAACCCCAGATCATAACACTAAGTTAAATCCAGGTGGTGACTTTTTTTTGGCCAGGCAGTGTATATTTAAATATTTATGTTAGTACTATAATTATCATATCTTTTTTACTAGGCCATTTGTAGTGTTAGTGTCAAAACAAATGCTTAGAATAAGGGAATGCTGCGATCAACTCTTTAATGTAGATCATCATCTAACACCATTTCATAAAGCTGCGGCCTGGAGTGCAGTCACAAATGTACCTGACCAGTGAAACGGCATGCTTGTGATGTGCAAATGTATTTTTCTGCTGCATTCTCAAAGATTCTTAGGGCTATAGGGAGCATACAAATAAATCATTTGACTCATAAACTTTATGCAAGCTAGAACAGTAAATAAATCATTTTGTTCTGTTTTATAGTAATAACAACTCATAAAGCAGCCCTTATTCTAAAATGTTCATTTTTTTATGGTTATTATGATTTAAAAATGCTTTCACAAAGTCACATTAGAGAAGAATAATGAAAGTGTTATTTGTTATGAGTACTTTCTTGCTGGCCTGCTTCAATTAAATCCTCTCTTTGTCGTGGTTTTATCGTGTAGACTTTATCTAAACTTTGCTGGGCGTTCCCAGACCTGCTGTGAAAATGGAATCTGCGAACCACCAAGGTGCTAATACTAACTGTTCTCAGAAGAGTTTGGCTGCTCCAGCGTCATTGCTGAAGCCCAGCAGGAACCCTCAAAGCCGGCCCCTACCCTGCTGCACTCGGCAAATTTATTAGCATTTGGATTCACTAGGGACTGGATGAATGACTGCTGGATGTTTAAATGGAAAATAAACACCCTTAGGAAGCGAAAGGAAGCATGAACCTCTCAGGTTCAGCTTCAGGGAGAGGAAACCGGTTTGGTTGGACCCGTCTTGGGATCCTCTCAAGAATTCCACAGAAAAGTGCTTTTGATGGTGTCAGGTCCCGTGGATTGTTGTGATATTGGAAAAGACAACCTATTGTTGCAGCCATTTTGAAAAAAGTGGGAACTTTTTGAATGCCATCAAAATGAAATCCAGGTGTTCTTTGTTAACTTTGCTAGATGGAAAGTCTGACCCCTGCCCCATACCGTTTTCTCCTACACCCTACTCCACCTCACATATAGTGAAGGTAAGTGGTCCATTTTATTGTAAAAACCACCAAGCTTGTTTTTTTGTTTGTTTTTACAATACAGTGCCAGAGTATTTAACACAAAGTCATACATCTCACCATGTTTTCTTCAGAAAATACAATAATCCATGGACAGCTTTACTTGTAATCTCACAGGTGTGATTTGCTTAAGATAAAATCTTATTTAATTCCAACATGATGAAGTCTGCATGACAGTGTCATCCTTCTGTGGCTGGGGGAGGGGCTGAATGGCATGCCAGCACGATCAGCTGGGCCCCTGCGTGGGCCAGATGTGCACCAGTGCTGTGGAGCCCCCGCCTAAGTGCTCCTGGAGACAAGCCGCACAGAGAGCTCTCCGCCAGGAGGGCCTGCTAATGGCTCCCACATGACTTCCATATCGGTGTTTTTTTCTTTCTGTTCGGTATCAGATATACAGCCCGTACCCATTATAATTTTCACAGAGGCCCATTTGACCTGCATAGTCCGTAAAGGAGCTGGCTACTCTTCGACTTACCCCCCCACCTGCCCCAACATCCCACCGCCCACATTTCAGTGGGAAATGTGACAGGGGCTCTTGATGCCCCGGAATTTTATTTTCAAACTAGCTAAGTGTTCTGGTGTAATTAAAACAGAGTGTTCACTATGTTTATTTATTTCCTCATTTTTAAAAAGATGATTCTGAATGTCTTTTGTGACCAGAGCTTAGAATGGCTTTGATGCATTGATAAGATGACAGCTTATCATTGATCTGTCCTTTCAGCCCAGCTCCAAGAGATCCATTAAATAATGTATGGGTCCAAGTGCATAACCGCACTAGGCCGGCTCTCGACCATTAGCTGAAGGTACAAAGCAGTAACATCTCTCAGGCCCCAGTGGCCCGTCTGTGTTCATTTAATTAAATTATCCCATAATGAAATCTCCCATAATGAGATTAATTTTAATTATTTATCAGGAGCCGATTTGAGCTAGGGGCCCGTATCAATTATGCATGGTGATGCTAAACATTTTTCAATTCATCACCTTTTCCTTTTGTAAAAGGTGCAATTTATTAAGTGCAGTGCATCTGCCAGGGATAGGGGCAGGAGATGGGTGTAGGCCGCTGTAGGTCACTGTGGTACAGGGCTGCCAGAGAGAAGTAAGGTGTTAACTAACACCTCATTTTGTCTGTTTTGCCGGGACAGCGTCAGCTGCATTTGCAATTTAGTCCGTGAAACTGTCTGCTGTTGTGGGGGAAATCCAGAGAAATTCTGAACGTTGTCTGCTTTTGTCTTTTGACTGCTTCCAGTGAAGCAGTTCAAGAAGCAGACAGCAGCTGATGGCGTTGTTATTGAATCCTGATGTTCAAACTCTATCCCGGTGGCCAGGATTGAGGGGAAATAACCCACGAGCAACCAAATGAACACATTTGGTCTCAGGCCAAGGCAATAACAGAAAATTGCCTACTGTCTTACTGTGTGAATCCATAATTAGCTGGCAGCAGTGTACGCTTTATATCTTCCCTGGCAACAATGAGCGCACTAAAGTAAGTTAATATCTTATTTTAAATTCTAAAAAAAAATCCTCCTGTTTTGCTTCATCAGTCCTTGCATATACGTATAACAAATGTATCTGCAACGACTCTGGCCAAAGACATGAATGCCATTTGTGTACTGACCATTTGTGCTTTTATAAGACCTCATCAATATGCAATTAATTATTAAGGTGGAGTCCAGGGTTCTTTGAGACAGGATTTCAGATGGCCTGTCATTTTGCAAATTGCAGAGTCATCTTGTGATGGGTCACTCGTCACCATTATGCACGCATGGTTCTGTCAGTACAATTTGTACAAAGAACCCACTGTATTTGACCATCCAGCAAAGACATTATTTCAGCATAGACTGTTTTCATTTGTGGTCAGAAAATGCACTATCCCCAAAGTCATATGGTGCTTAAAAATAGAAAATAACCCAGTGGTGTAGTTTCTACATTTGATGACTACAAAATATGAAGTTGAGCAATTTAGTCCTGCTTCTGAGTCTAAAACCAAATATTTGCTTAACACTGGAGAATGTGTCTTCAACATCTTTCAAGCTTGGAAAAATTAACAATATTATTTTAAGCCTGGCAACATGGATTTGCATTGATGTGCACAGCACAACAGTTCTCTGAGGTTGCCTGATGCAGCATTATTTGGGTGCTTTTTAACCTTTTGACCCACATACCTTCAAAGCTCCATCAGTTACAGTGCTACATGTTTTTATCAAGTGGGTTCAATTATGTTCTGTTTCTGCTAAGAAACCTCCCAGTCTGCCTAGTATTCAACAGCAAAGGGTAACCAAGAATAGTATATGATACCATGTGTATTTTTATTCTGTCTAATTCCTGGATATTTTAGTAAGGCTTCATATGATCGATAAGATAAGGCTATTTTCTACTGTAAATTCAGTATGCTTCAAAAAAGTAAAAATAAACAAGGTCCACGTGTACCCGTGAGTCTTAATGTTGTAATAGGCTGTCAAATGGAATTTTAAATGCAGAATTTAAAATTTCAGTACATTATCAGTGACTGTGGGTGGCTAAGAACTTAAGACAGCCTCATACTACACACACAAGTCACCTGAAGGAATATTTCTGAAACTCATAGCATCTTCCAAATGCATAAATGTAAATGTTCAGCATTGCATGTCCCAGTTCTGTGCTGAGGTTTAAAAACAAATACCCTGAAGTGTTTTGCCTGGTGAGCAAACCTGTGCATTAAAACTGCAACAGAACAGGGAAACCTGCTCATTGTCCTCTTCCCATAGCAGGTGCAGCCAGCAGGCATGACAGTCCTGTTCTGGGGAAAGAATAGCCCCCCAATTACCCCTGACTACCCCCTGATAACACTCATCCAGCTCAATGGGCACAGTAATTGCCCTGACTAGTCCTACCTGCTCTGCATCTAGGCCTTAGCTATTCTTCTGCCCTGTATCCATGGCAACATGGGCTGGTTGCAACACCACTCCTGCACCAACACTAAAAAAGACACAAGTGATCGAAACTTACGTCACATGTATTGCATCAGAGAAAGAACGGTGTATTCAAAGTTTTACTTTTGCAGATTTATGAAAAAAGTGATATATACAGGAATACTTTGTTGCAATAATAATAATAATAATAATAATAATAATAATAATAATAATAGGTTTATTTTAATTTGAAGCTGCAGGAATCACACTTCCCACTTACTGGCCAATTGTTTTTGAGTTATCAGTACCACTTTTTATTTGATTTACTTGCATGCTATTTTTCTGTTCTTTAATATTTGTCTAAGTGGGATATTCCTGTCATTCTGGTAACCTCTGGCAGTACTTTGTTGTATGTATGCTGTAGTAAAGTATTTATCTAGCTGGAATTCTCAGAAATTTCATTGTTTACAGTTCATGCCAAAGTCACATCACACATTTTCTTAAGATGCAAAACAGTACCATAGAACAATGCAGTGAAGAAACTGTCACAGCCAACAAGTAACAGCAGGGGATGAATTTGGTGTCAGAGTGTTTTCCATGCTGTTCAACTCCTAGAGAGACACTCTGAAAGTACCCCGTCAGGTGCATGTGGGTGTGAGGAGCTGCATGGCGGAGGCGGAATGCCTTTGTTGTGGGTATGGTGGTGCGCCAGGGCGCACCATGCTGAGGAAAACTGCTATCAAAGACACAGAATTACACATTAGTCAGAGGGTGTGGGTCATGGTTCAGCATGCCATCGCTCAGTCTTTACATGTGATTGTCAAGGTTCAGGCCTGGGTTAACCCAGATACCTCTTGCATCACGACCATCCCATGCACTGGACGTGTGGAATCTGTGATCATGTTACAACATCACACTCAAGTCTTCATAATGGCTCAATGAGGCAGCTATTGGGAGAAGTACAGTTTTTCACAGGAGAGAAATCCTGCATTTTTTTTTTCTTTTACGTGCTTGTTAGACTCAGTCTACCTTGAAAAAATTAAAGAGTACATCTACTGGTCTTGAGGAGGGAAATGGGTGTTTTACTGAGGTTGCATACTGATACCTGTACAGGAACTGAAAAGCCACACTTGCCCTATTTCACTAACTTGTGGTTTTGTTTTATTGTACTACTCCACACTTCAAAGTAGACCACAACTGTGTAAATTATCTATAATAAGTTGCCTAATTCTTGTTAACAGTGCACATTAAAAATACTCTTGCACTTTCTCCTTGTGTCTTCTGTTGCCAGTACCATTATTGTGAGACAAGGAAGACGTGTTGGGGTCAATATCTACCTAACTGTTCAATTAAATGTGCTTTTTCCCCTAACTTAAAAGTATTGCGAATTGTGTATGATTGCATATTTTTGAAAAACAAAGCTTCGGACTTTGAACACCTGTAACCAAACATGGTAAAAAGTTTCCAAAGAATGTGGAACTTATTTAAGATAAAATATTTATTGTGCTAATTCTGTTTATGGCCAAATATACATTTTGTTTTGCAGATTTTAAAGCTGAATGCAGCAGATTATTGTACTTCTGTAGTATGCATAATATATGTTTTGAACAGCAATACACATGTACAACATTCGACAAGATAAGATTAATAACATGTTAAGGGCTATAAATTTATTTTGATAAGTTTAATGGATTGTTCACCGGCGTGAATTTCTGTAGCTTCTGTCTATGTACTTTGGCATAACTGTTGAAAAGACCCCAGGAATAACTATAGTTTTGTGTGCATTATGCCCAACTTACTAAAGGCACATCACCATCTAAATGGGTTTACATACTGTAATCTTAAGAAACTAACCTGTTCATGCAGCTGAACATTCACTTATGCATCTCGGAGTTGTATCACTTGAGGGGTGAACCACTACGACACTTATTGCTGTCCTTTATGAAGTTTGTAGCATTATAACTGTGTAATTATTTGGTAAACATCTGTATGATTTCTGGGACTGACAGCTTTAGAGGGTCCTTGTGTATTTTTTTAACCAGTGCTGCATTGTATCTTTGCACCAAATCCTGTTTTCACTATAAAAGCATTCTGTGCCATCAAAGGAATATACCTTCACTTTGACTTCAAAATGCATTTTTTTGATTTTGTCCTTTGTCTTTTGCAGCATATCCTTTATCAGAGACCACTAGCACATCCGGTTTGCATCACCTACCATTCATTATTCAGTAGCATTCATTATCCAGGGGACTGAGGGTTTGGCAACAGCTATATTCCACAGCTGATGAATTTAGGGCAAAACACTGTGGATTTCCACTAATGAGAATCCAGTATAACAAAATAACTAAATAATAATACAAATTACCCAGTTAAACCCCATGAATCAACAAAGGACTGTTCATTTTGGACGAAGTAGTTGTTCGTGCGTAGTTTTTAGGTTTAGGTGCATTTAGCTGTGATGTTCACCTTCAGTAAATGTTTTTGATTCTTTGTGCCTGATTCAGTTGCAAACATCATGCTTTCAGTGTACCAGCATAACCCCCAGTTTCTCAAGGCAGATGTTTGTTTGTTTGTTTATTCAGAGGATGCTTTTCTCCAAAGTGACGTACAATGTTAGGTGTACTTACAAATTTTAACTGTTTATATGCTTAGGTGTCAATTCATGGTAACTACTTTGCTCAAGGGTGCTACAGCAGGAGGTGGGATTTGAACCTGAGTTCTAATCACTACATTACTTGCTGCCTTTTAATTTAGTTTTACATTTAGTTCATTTTTGTTTCACTGTTCTTTCCTAAAATTGTCTTAAAAATAAGATTTGTGTTTTAAGAATTTTCATAATACCTAAATATAGATGATCTGATGTCCCAAGCAGGACTACACCAGGAGGTCTAAGTTCAGGCACCACTGTGCCATAAACTGTAACTTCCTTGGAGTGATAGAATGTGCTCTTGCAGCCCAGAGAAACTTCTTGGTGACTTGAGGGACACCATTAATGTTAACTACTGTCTGCCTCAAGTGCAGTCTTAAGCGGTTATTAACCTTTGGCTATTTCTGAACTCCTTGTCATGCCTGGAGTCATTCAGTGTGACGCCAGCATGATGGGAGATGGCCACTGCTCTGGCAGGGCCACTAATAGATTGCATGCCCGCTCCTAAGCTTGGGGGGTGCAGTGAGAGTGGGAGCAAACTTGTGTGGCTCAGCATCTTCCACAGGCCCATGAAACATATGGCATTCCCTCTGCAGTGCAAGCGTCTCTTTTTACCCGCACACACACTAGGAGCAGGACAAGGAGCGCACCAGCTGTTCCATCTAGCTGACAGTTAAAAATGGTGCTTATCAGCACACCACCACCACTTCTGTGCAATGGCTTTGAATTTCTTACACCTCAGAAACTTTATTATTATAACGATATATTATTATTATTATTATTATTATTATTATTATTATTATTATTATTATTATTATTATTATTATTGTTATTATTTCCTGATTGTCTAGATTTCCTTTTTTCTTCAACCAAGACATTTTTTTATTCACTCTGAATGTTTTACTTATTGTACGTGTATTATTTACAATAAAAAGGCTTTTAGTGGGGTTTTAGGAAAGGTTTTTAGTATTACTGATAATCACAACCTGGTATAATTCATACAGGTAATATTTTTATATTTGTTTTACATTTGGGTTTTACATAATCATGTGCTTCCATGGAGGAGTATTAAATTTTGACCTGTTCTGTGGTATTTTCTCTTCCTTTCATATAATGTGTATAGCTTCTCTGTGGTGCTGTTCAGTACTTTTGTTTGGTGGTGTCTTTGTATTTACTGTATTCCACAGATACAAAATGAGATATGTTTTCAAGTACAACTGCCTGTACTGTGCCAGTAGCTTCAACAGGACGAATGTATTATTAGTACAACAGTAGACAGATGTTGAGTCCATGAGAAGACCTTCATCATCTCTTTTCTGAGATGTCTGAAACAGCACGGTGGGATCTCCTATCAACATTAGCTAATGGCAGTGGTGTCTGAATAAATGTCAGTTGCCCTGAGTGTTGAACAGCGCAGTGCTGCCCCAGTACATCTGACCCTTTTTGGTTCGAACTAAGAGCCATCGGTGGTCTAATGTGTTTTTGTTTTCAGGGCTCCCTGCCTTGCAAATGCCATGGAGGCTGGTGGTGGGAGGGAGTTTGGTGAGACAGGCTGCTAGCCCTTGCGGGCAGCAGGAGAGGGAGTATGGGGGGCTGCGCTACACAGCTCTGAAACCGATCCCCACAGCAGGCTGCCTGTGTCCCGTCCCCCACTCAAGGGTAGCCCCCTACTGCGCAGCAGCCGGGCCATGGCGCTTAGACTGACCTGAGCCCAACCGAGCAGGCAGCTGTGGGCCTGAGAACTGCAGATCCCAGGTTGAGCAGACCCTTTCGCTAAGTGGAGCAGACAGTTGTGCTTTCTCAGACTTTTTTCCTTTTTCTTTAACTGTGACCATTTGGCATGTGCAGGACAAGCCATTAGAAGGGCTCTGGATTTATTGCCAAATATATGTGTTTTTCAGGGTGCAGCTACGGATAAATTTAGAGCTGGAGAATGCTTCATTTCCAGGGATTCCAGGGGTGGCCTGGAATATTGCAAAATATATGAGGCCTCATGGATGGAAAGTGTTAATATGTAACTTTATTTACTGAAGGTGAGAATCTAAATTTGAAGTATCCTGAAATTTTTAATAAAATGAGTATTGCTTTGAATAACCACAATTTTGTTTGAAATCACAGAATAAACATGTAGTTCACTATCTAGATAGCTTATCTGTGTAATAGCTTCATGAACTTGTAGACTCATTAGTTAGTTTGTCATTATTTGAAGAATTATTTTAACATTTTCCTTTCGGTGACCAGCACCGTTTGCTTTATTACATTATTTCATGTCAGTAGAAAAAAAATCATTATATTTACCATGTACTCCTTTTAAAAAATATACAGGTTGCTGACCATGTATATTTATATATTTGTGCATGTGTGTGCATCTGTATAGTTGTAGATTGGCTGCTTTTATGCCATAAATTCCATAAATATTGTTTACATTTAAAAATTGAGAATGAATTAAGAAAAAGAAAATAATGTAAAACTGAAACTGGTATTTGCTAAAGCTAGCAATAAGTATTGACTTCTTAGTTTGACTCTTGAAGTCTAAATTAAACTTTTCTCACTGTTTTGTCAAAAAAGCATATCATGTTTTGTAACAAACCACCACAATTGCCTATTGTGTTTCAGACAGTGCTGGCCACATTTATGGATGCTTGAAAAAGATATACTTGCTTACACATTAAACGGTAGCCATTCAATTAGAATTGATTTATGTTTATCGCTGAAACTTGGCCACATCATAGCTACCAGCGTAAGCTCAGTGTTATCCAGCACACTTCGGGCCCTGCAGCCAAAGCAATGGAGATTGTGGTGGGCTGGGACTCAAGGGTAATTCCTCAATCACTGGCATTAAGGCAACACAAATGACAGGGGTGATTTCCAATCAAATTAAATTAGTTTATCCAAAAATCCTCCCATGCTCCTTTGATTAAATTCTGTAAGTGGTCACAGTTAGAAGGCAAAATCTGTATGCATCTGTTTGATCGTAGGTCTGACTGAATGTTGGAATTGTGTTGCATCTGGATTTACCTATGACAAATAGTATTTAGTAAAAAAGTAATAATAAAATTGTTTTTTTTTTTGTTTTTTTTTTTTCTTTTCTAAAAATGCAGTGTGAACAGTGAGATGCAGAAACCCCGTCAGCATTGTGTAGAAAAGGTCAATAATGTGACTGTGCGAATCTGTAGTTGGCAAGATTCAGAATGTTGTATGTTCCATAATGAAACCACAGCCGTTCAACAGCTTTCTGACTTACTGTGGCTGTGTGCATTATTTAAATAATGTTTCTCATATTTACATTACTGAAAAAAAACACTCACTTAGTTTTTGAGGTAATGTGGGAAAGGACTAATAGAGTTCCAGCAAATACATGCTAAGGAAAAATAGCAGAGCATTGACAGCTGCCTTCACTGATTGTATGTATATGCATTGGTAGATTTTCTACATGCGTACCTGATAGTAAAGACCACCACAGCTCCTGCGTAAATTATTACCCCCAACAGTGGTGCCTCTGTGTGGCTAATGGGTCGCAGGAGAGAGCTGTTCTCTGGCTCCCACGAGAGTAGTCAACCGTTTGCCACATAAAGGCAAATGAGTTCTTATAATTCCTCCCTAAGGTGCGCACAGCTCACCTGGTGCTGAGCAAGACAGACGGAGCTAAGCTGCATATTACACCCATATACATACATGCAAGGTTTATAAAAGATGCCTTTTGACATTCAGTTATGCATCCCTGATATTTATTTCACAATGCAGTATTAAATACCATTGTACTTACATGTTTTTACGTTCCGTGTTCTCACTGAAATATTGTACTGGTCTAATTAAGTTGGATAATAGTAGCAGAAATAAGTCTTTCAGCATCTGTCATATATAATATAAGATGAGTCTTTTGGGGCCGAAAAGGGTCCATGTTGGACTGCCCAGAATACTTTGCTTGAATGTGCCTGTGGAATAAATGCAGTGGAAGTCCTTGGAACATTCCGGCACTGAAGACCTTGGGATGTTTCTGAGAGTTGAAAACATTCATATGCTTATTTACAGTCACTGAAATTTATTTCCATGAGACGCAAATCAAGATTGTTTGTAGAAAGAAAGTCTGGGTTCACTGCTACATCTCACCCACCACAAGAAAGCACCTGGCGTCCGACTAATATACTTTGGGGGCCTTTGAAATGTTCAGCTTGTTCTGTTAGATGCTTTATTGTGGAGACACCTTGTCATCAGTGTGAACCCCTCTCTGGGTGGAGTAAAACTAATTTTTAAATCACCTTTGTACAAGTTACAATTGTACTGCTTAATTTTCACTAGAGGGTGGGGGGTGGATTGATGTTGGGAGTTGCCTTCTTTGAAAAATTAAAAAAAAATGTTTATGTTTTGGATTTTCTTGTTTACATGTCTATGTGTTATATTTGAGCCTAATTGTTAAAAGTGTTTAACTGAATTTTTAAAGTGCCACAGTATGGCAAAATTTAACCTCTGTTTACAGTTTGAAATGCGTATATAATATAATTTCTTTTATTCAACATTGTATTTTTCATCAAATGCCGAAAGAGAGACTCAAAGAGGAATGTATGTATATTAATATCTGGATTTGTCATACTGCCTTACAGAACTAATAAAATATAACTGCATTAACAGGTTTTCAGTGCTGCTGATGAAAGTACAATTAAATTATTAGCAGCATTTTTAGCTTGTTAATACATAAAATGTACCATCATAATATATATAGCCATAATAAAAATGTTATTGCTGTCATTTCTCATGTTTTTATTAACAGTGACAATAATACACATAAAGTTACTTTTTTTTAAAATTATTCTTTCAAAGTGTCATTTTGCACATTTGATAGCTTAGGTTTTACCTGTTAGCATCTAACACATCAAAATGTTAACATTTTATTATTTACTGTGTATATTTCTTGAAATAATAATTCAATAATAATAATAATAATAATAATAATAATGTACTATATTTTTTCATGCCATACTATAAAATTCTTTTTAAGTTGAGTATGTTTTTAAAAATGAAAGAAAATTGTTTGTTGTCGGTGCTTCCAAAAATCTTTTAGTTGAAGGCCTACCACAGAAAAGAAAAAATAAGACTGCAGGAGTAAAATGTAGAGATACACACAATATGGACATAAAATGTTTTCCTTAACTTTAAATTCAAAGGAATCTCCTCAGATTAACATCATGTTTTGGATGAATGAAAGTTACCTAGACTTCCATCTGTGCAACAGAGTGCCCTGTGATAGTCGCCTTTCAGAACTTTATGAGAATGTCCTGCAGAAATGGCCTCTCGGGCTTTCTTTCATTTTTTCTTTAAAATCAGTGTATGGAATTAAAAGAGCAAACAAAAAATTTGATTATATAAATGTAATAATTTTTCCCCACCAAAAAGATACATTTACAAGCAGAACTGTGCTTTGCAGTCAGGCTTTGGTCAGGGCCGTCCACCACCTCCATGGGAACACTAGAGGGATTTCTGTAGCGCCTTTACTGGCCAACAACAACATGGGGAATCCAGACCACAGGATATGGGCAGAGCCCCTTGACCTCCTGCTCACTGTATGGGGAGTTTGAGCAATCTGGTACATGGTGCTAGGCCCCAGGGCACAGCTCAGCGACACACGTTGAGGTTCAACCCAGTTGTGCCTAACTTCCCCCATCTCCAGGATGCTGTTTCTCAGTTCTTCCCTTATGTCAGCATAGTGGTCAAGAAAAATAAGTTTTGTGATTACGGTTGAAAGTGCAGTATCGTCATTTTATTCACTTGCAATTAAAGTTTTAAACGGACCTTTTTTGAAGGTCTTTTTATTTAAGCAATCATTTTATGTAGTGTACAGCATTTTTTACACCGCATGTATTTTGCAATATATTTTTTCGCATTCTGTTTAAGCTTAAAAATGTACCATGTATATAAAAAATCTTTGTAATTACTCTCATTCATTTTCTGTGCCTTTTTACATCTATGCTATTTTTAAAAAAGACATTTAGAAAAATTTCCCTTAATGAAGGAAAAAGCAATAATGCTGTAAAATGATTATATTAATATATAAATATTGTCTGACCCCTTGCAGAAACAAGATTAAGTAGAACTTCTACAAATTAATTGGCTATAAATTTAGACACCTAATGTAATGCGTGCAGTCAGCTGCGGGTAAGGCATGGCGGTCTCAGCTTTACCGAGAAGGCGAAGTAACCAATTTTTTTAAACTGAAAACCTGGTACAGTGCTCCAGGTACAGTGACATGTGTTGTGGCATGAAGGACAGATGAGGAGACTAAACGGGGAGCCAGGAGTCCTCCCACGGCCCCGGGGTTCGTTCAGCACGGCTCTTGGGCTGCGAACTATGAGCTGCATTGTGTCTGCCCTCTTGGCGTGCGCTGAACTGAAAATTCCTTTGGAAGTGCTAAAATCCAGTCAGGATATTAAAAAAAACTGTCTGTCCATATTGCTAGTCCAACACGACAGTGATAGCACTGCACGGGAAAATATATTGTATTATTCACGATCCAATCCATGGAAACACGCAGTGCTTATAATATTTAGGCTGCCCATACCATTTCTGTTGCCATCGTCCCCTTAAAAATTGTGCCATGATACGTGTATTTGTGGTTCGGTCACTTGGTTGAGGGAGTGACACAGGATTAGCCACTGCAAGTGGAGCACAAGTAAGTAAGTGTAGCATATCGAATACCAGCTGCGCGGCTGCTTGACAAATTACCATTCGGCCACCTTTAGGCCTCTGCGTGTCGGGGGGGGTGTGAGCATAGTTGTGAGCTTTAGAAACTTTGCTTTCCACATAGTAGGTAGAAAAACATTTTGCCGGCAAAGTGTCTAGATAAATATATAAAAGGTGTTGTTTTCATTAGGGTGCAGGCCAGAGTTCATATTTCCCATCTCAGGGGTAAGGGCCGGAGAGTAATGGTCACAGACTTGTGTCAGAAAAGCAACTTGATACTGCAAAAGTGTGACATTGTGTAAATGTTGTAGCAGTCCTACCCAAACAGTACGAGAAGAGCTTGAACGCACGGTGCCAGCAACTCATCAAGCGGTTTGGTCCAAACCACTCGACTTGTATATCGCTAATGGCTTGTATGTTCTCTTTAATTTGCTTTACTTGTATTTCATGTGTGAAGTGTTACTACTGTGTACCAGGATGCAGCTCTTTAATCTTGATAATAAACCCACTACCCAATTAAAAGAACATCCAGTAAGGACAGAGCCGTTTACTACGACGATTTGAGGTTCTCAGTTGGATGTTGTCGTTCCAGAAGATGGTTTTCTGAAGCTGACCATGTTTCTCCTACAGCTGCATATGTTTCAGGGCCTACATTACCAAGGACATACCTTTAGACTGGCAGGGAAAACAGCCGCTTCCACGGTCCCGAATTAAGGCTGTAAAGTGCCCATGCAGATAATCTTTAATAAAGAAGGGCTTCACGTTTAATCTAGGCTTGACTCTGAAATTTCTTGCTTGAAATAGTTTTGGCAAGTAAAGTTTTAACACAGATGTCCATCTTCTTGCTGTGCCACAGCTTTATATGATCCACATTAGGCAGCTATAAATACTACATTAAATGACTTAACCGCAGCAGAATGTAAAAGTGACTGATGAAACTGACAGTTTTTTTTCTGTTGCACTCTTTCACCTAATAAATGTCTTCAATACGTATATAGCATAATAATCTCAAAATGTAGATGGATTTGAAAAAGTTTAATCTTGCCCTAGATAAAATGTAAAGCATTAATTTTTCCATTTTCTTTAACCGCTGTCTAATTCACGGTAACAGTGTCTAGTGGCTGTCGCGGAAGCATACAGCATAGCGTATGAGGTGTGCCAGAATGGGACACCAGTCCATCTCAGTATAGGAGTGTCTGTGCTGAAATTTGTGCGTTCTTTTGAAATTATTCTGGAATGTGAAGAAATATGCTCCTACAAGTAAACTGTGTAAAATTGCAATTATTTCACAGATGTTAACAGAGTAATATGAAACATTTAAGCAGATTTCATGAAATGTTTAAATAATATTTCTCCATGAATAGATTTCCATATTTCTCTGCACATTTCTGCAAACCAAGCTACAGTAAGGAAGTAAGTACTCTAGAGTACAGAGAGCAATGATATTTTTCTGTAGTGCTAGAGACGCAATTTTGTGTTGTATAAACTTTCTGAAATTATGCAAAACAAAAAGTGCCAGCTGCTTTGACCATGATTCAAAACATAAACCAGAGCTTACTGTAGATGACTAGGCATAAAACAAATATGAGATAGTTTAGTATCAGAGACATAAACAATTCAGGGTAATTAGACTGTGCAATTTCAAAATAACTCACTTGCAAAATTACATTGAAAGTTAATTCCATACAGCTGCTCAGTGATTGGGAGCAAATGTAATAACTCAATATGCATTTATACCTCTCAGCTATTACAAATAGTTACTTGAGATTCCCCAAGCCTTTATTAGCCTATTGAGTTATCACAAACCTGTACAAAATGTAATATATTTCGTTTTCCCAGGTGGAAATGTGAAACTGCAGATTTACCTGTAGGTATGGGCTCAGTCAGTGAAACATGATTACGTTCACGCAGTTTCCTCCACAACATTGCAGCATGTACAGACACAGGCCAGAGGGAAGCACTGCTTTGTCTATTTATGTCAGTGACCCAAATGAACGCACGGGTGCTCAGCTTGTGTTGACCCTCTCTCCCCTGTATGGCTGTTTGGAAATCACATGGATTTAAGGGCCGCACGCAGGCAGGACTAAACCTAAGGTGTGTGGGTGCACGCGCGCGCGCGTGTGTTCCTGCATGTGCGTGTGCGTGGGCGACCTCCGGCGTGACTCTGGCCTACATTTTCCACAGTTTACCGAACTGCGAGCGAAAAAAGGTGTCATGCCGACACACACATGGAGCCAATAGCCGTAAGGATGGGGTTCCATTCCTGCCGGCAGTGAACATTCCTCTCCCTTTGGGAAGCTGCAGGGAAGGTGAGGCGACAGCCAGGCAAAATGAGCGGAACACCAACAAAGCCTTGCATCTGGCACTTTGTTTTCTTTCTCATTTTCTCTCAGCTTGGAAAAGAGTTCTCCACACTCACAGATCGAGTGACACACACACACACCTGCAAAGTCCTTGCATACTTGTAATCTGCTCGCATTCGACTTTTGTCTGTAGAAATCACCTCGTGCAAAGGTTTAGTTTTCATCGTAGCATTAACAAATTAAATGACATATGAAATTTAACTTACTAAGAATTTACTATGTATGTATGTAAATTGGAAGATTTTGGAAAAGTTGGTCAAGCGCTCTGAATTACTGAAAGCCTGAACCTGTGCGGAGAACTGAAAGAGAGGAAACATAACCTCCAGCTGACAGAACACATTCTTTACCTTGCAAATGGCTTTGGCAGCTACTTGTTGATGGAGGGCTTCCACCCGTGCTCCACGGAGACAGTCTAGTCCGCTCCAGTAAGAGAGACCTCGCCATTTACATAATGAATTTATCTTAGAGGAGGTGGGCCGGCTCAGCCGATGAGTTACTGTATATCTGCTGAGTGCCTTTGTTGAATAAAAACCAGGAGGGCCAACTGTAGAGAAAAACTGTGGTCTTGCTCTGGAAAAACAAAAACAACCAACATCCAGTGAGATGGTGTGGGGGGTGGACTAAAAAAAAAATGTAGTACTCCTTGGGGGGTGTGAGAGGAACCGCAAGATTCGGCAGACAAGCAAAATAGTTGGAGGATTTGCCATTTCATTGTCTTAGGATCACTGATAGGATCTGGAAGGGGGAGAGAGAGGGAAGCTGCATTGCTTAAAGCTGTGAGTGAATGACAAGCAGCGGGATCGTGTGGGGTGAGAGCCCTGACGCGTCCTCCACACTAAAGTCTTGCTGTTAAAGAGCGGGCAGCTCACAACTTTCTGCTCTTTCAGATAGCAGCCCCCCCCCCCACACTAGTCTCTCTCTCTCCCGCTCTCTCTCTCTCTCACTCTGTCTCACACATGCTCTCTCTCTCTCGCTCTCTCTCCCTCTACCACTGTCTTTTTTTCCTCCTCTGCTTCCTTAGAGCCTCGCTAGTCACTGCCCACAGCAGTAATCAGAACAGCGCCTGTTCTTGCCTGCCGTAAGCCTCCAGAGATTCTGTGAGGGGCTCCGTGGGTCTTCACACTTACAATGAAAAAGAAAAAGTTGGTCTTGCATCTTTAATTTACACAAGAGCCATCACGAGCAGAGAGCTCCCTTAACTGTGGGCCAAATTTTAAACTGGAGAGACGCAGAAGACACTTCGCAAGGCAGGCGAGAAGGAAAAGTTAAAGGACTCAGCTTCTGTACAGCTGTGAGTATTCATTTCAGTTATTTTAATGCCCTGTGTATAGTTGTTTATTTTTATTTATTGTTTATTTGTTACTCGTGAGTCTGGAGGGGGAAGTATAGTTGCTGGTTTGCATTTGATAAAAGACCACCATGTGTTGTTTGGGAAAGTTAACTGTGTTCTGAGCAAAAACTAAATTAAACTATGTCCGTTTTATTAGATTATATTTTGTTGTTTATTTATTTATTTATTTATTTTTAATTTGTCACTGTCAGTGAATAGAATTTTTTTATGGTTTATATTATAGGTCAAATTATTGGTTTATAGTGAGTTTTTTTTATTCCGTACTTAAGTAATACAAAAATGCCAAAATGCGGATAAATGCACATTCGTCTTCACAATGTTATGTCATTTATGTTTTTCGTGTTATTTTTTGATAGATAAATTACTTTTTGCATCTCATAAATAAGTCACAAACAATACATTTCAGTTTGTAAATATATAGTGATTAAGGCCTTATATTAGAGCAGTTCACTAAGACAGTTATTTAAAATGGATGTTAACTGTCTAAGATAAATTTTAATTCCAGTTTTAATGATATGTCTTCCTTTTCAATAGAACCAGTGTAACTGACAGTATAGGTAAAATACGTTATTGCTATTATTGTTGACTTGGATGTTATGCAGTAACATTTTCCTTTATAAAAGCTTTAAATTTCCTGTATAAATGATTACACTCATTGAAATTTACGAATGAAAGTCAAATTTCTGTGATATCTTAAAAATTTGTAAATAGTCCAATAATAACACCCATGTTATAAATTTTAGCGTTTAAAAGACAGGTGTAGATATGCAGATGTTTCACTTTATGTTTTTTGTTATGTTTAACACTGACATCCTTCGCATTTCCCTGACAAATGAACATTCTACTGTCTTAGTATATCAGTTTTCTGTTTCATGCCTGAAGTCATTCCATTTGGGGTTAAACATATCTTATCTTTTGTTTGAAAAGACATTTTTTTTCTGGATTCAAGAAAAATTAACTTTGCAAACGTGATGAATTATTGAGTTAAATACGCAGAACAGGTGTGTTACATGCACCCCATGAACAAAAGTAAGCTTGGACATCGTCCACACAGCTCACCCGGTGAAGGATGACCATAATTCCCAATAAGTTTACGGTTTCCACGCAGCAAGCAAAACAGAATAGTTCCCACAAGAGACCCTTCTGGCCAGTCAGAATAAACAAAATAGAAACAGTTAGGGCAGTTGACACCGAGCGACAATCCGCTGCGAAGAGGAATTCTCCGCCGAAACGCCGCCGGCTAGCAGGCTGGCTACTCTGCAGCCTGTGCTCTCCTGAGAGTCGACCGTGACTTCTGCAAGTGCTCTCACTTTTTGAACACAATTATTCTCTTTGAATTTACACGGTAAAATTAGGGGATGGGGTTCTGGTCTTAATGTGAAATGGCCATATCAAACAGCTGCTCAGCGTAAAACAAGACACTTTTTTTCCAGTAAGACTGGGCCTGTTATGAAGCCAAATTGATTTTGTGCAAATACAAGTGAAATATGTTGAGCTATAATTCTGTTCTGATAGTAACAGTGCACCTCATTTATGAATCCGGTGCAGTTTTGTCGCAGCTTTTTAAATTCTTTTGCTTCACGAGAGTGCTATATACAAATCTCAGAAGGCTAAGGAATAAATGTCTTTCCAAAGTTGGCAGTTGAAGCTTACGAAGAGAAAAGAATGAACCCAGACTGTTTGCAGGGCTTTTTCTCTGTGTATAAACTCCATTGGGCTGCTGCTGTCCTTAGCCTCCATTCTTTCCACACAATAAGCCCGTTTATCTAATTAACTGATAAGCAGTGGCCCGATTTGGACTGTTTGCTCGGTGTATTTGTTTTAATAAAGCCTTCCTTTGGGTGAATTAGGGACGCTTCTCACCACGCTGTTGTTTGCCGAAGGCCCGACATGTGCCTCGTGTGCGTGTGAGTGTGTGCCGCGGGGACTCCTTTTCAGAGCCGGAAAACGGCATGCGCTGAAAGACGCGAGGAGCTAATTGATGCGGCCCGGGTTCCGCCGTTCATTACAAGGAGACAGAGGAAGCGGAGGCCTGGGGCCCGTTCTGAATGAGTGGCCGAGCGAGCTGTTTACTAAATACGGGAGGGTGTTGCTTGAGAACACACTGCCGTTTGCCTCTGGACTGTGTTGCCGAAAGAGGAGGAAACGAGGCCTGAGCGCTTTTGGCAGTCACTTCCCCGCAACTGCTATTTACCTGTTTGTGGGATATCGATTGTTTGTTTTTCTTTTAAATGGGATAATTAGGACTCTGGTGAGTGTTAAGCGAAGGCCAGAATAGTATTTGACGTGCATTTTAAAATGACATTTGTTAGCAGTTGTGATACTTGTACCGATACTAAGGTAAAATCACATTTTTGCAAAAAAAAAAAAAAAAATTAAGATCCTCTCGTAACAGGTTCATTTTTATTCGACTTATTCGAAGGGAAATTACATTTATGTCGAAAACAGAAACATCTATTCAAACTTCCTACAAAAAAGAAAAGTATGTAAATGGTACAACAAATTCATGACAAATAAATGGACTGCTGTATTAGCAAATTTTAATAGTGAAATATTTTATTTAGTTCTGGAAATATTTTAAACAGTTATTTCTGGTTTCCATTACTGAATCCGTGTTGTTTTTACTTTTTAAATGGATGTGTTTTGCACTGCATGCGCTGTGTCTTCTAATACACTCCAGCTCTTTATTTTGTATTAAAATTACTTCTGTTTATTCCCAGTTTTCCCCTTCTGTTGTATGGCTCTGCGGTAGGGAGAGTGTGATAAAATGTCCACCTTAAATCTTGTTTGATGGGCCCTCATAGTGAAGCTGCCTTCTGGAAATAATTTTGAGGGTTGAAGAGCACAGTATTAACAGATTTAATGTAGCTATTGAGTGAATTGCTGGAGCACCATGTCAGATTTAACAAAATGAGAGGGACAAATTACACGTCAACAGACTGGACATCTGTGAGGAATTACGCTTTTAATTAAAGAAAAGTGAAAATGGAAAATTGCTACTACTCCATGCTTTCTCAAAGGTAGGCATGTTTTCAGCTGCAGGCTACTTGCTTCTAAACCCTGGGCATGTCGCGCAAAATAAATAATCGGAGTTACTTCTTCTACAGACAGAATTAAGGCATTCAGATGACTCCGAGCATTTCATATTAACTGCTGTACAGAACAAGCCGTACGGTGCCAAAGAGGTAGAATCCTTAATTTCTTTTTGATTATTTACTAAGCTGAAGAAACGATTTCAACTCACTTTTGGTCATTAAAATATTTTGTCTGTTTATAGATTATTTAAATGCACTGCGAATTCAGCGTGCTGCATGCACTCTCTCTTATGGCTATTGCTTCTTGAAAGGGGAAAAAAAAAAGGTGTGCTGTCACTGTGGTGTTTGTTGTTGGTTTGGATGTCCACAGAGAAAGAATCAAGCATGTAGTGCAGCATTGAGTAAAGTGTGACCAGCTCCACTCACATCTGTGTCCAATTGTTGTCTGCGTGGACATTCTTTGCGAGTAGATTTATTTTTCCTGGGCCACCATGTGGATTCAGCTGACCAACCTAAGTGGGGATTAGCTGTTCTAAAGTTATTTTGATTAAAGCGCTGTTTTTCAAACCTAGTAACACACAACACATGGTTTGCATGCAATATTAAATTCAAAGGAAAATGCACTATATGGCCTATGAAATTAAAATTATGTTAAGCTGCACGAGAAGTTTTTTTTTTTTTTTTTTTTAGTTTAGAATCATATTTTTTGTTACCTCTCATTTTCAGTTACAAATTTTACAGTTGTATAAAGAGACATAAAAATTAAATTAATCTAAGAGTTCAGTTTGTATATTTTAAACATTTTTGTAAATGCAGATTTTTTTGTTGAAAAATAAATCCAATAATAGTTCATTCTTCACGAGCATCTGTGATTTGCCGTGCCCTTTGGAACTACAGAAACTGCCACAGGTAAATAGGCTCTCCGTCCCCTGAGGCGCAGTCGACGTCCGACATATTGAAGCCTTCAGTGTTAAAAGCCCAACTGTATTTGCCAATGGAAACGTGCCGTTCTCAGACTAAGTAAAGCGAAACAATGAACAAACAGAGCGGAGTGAACAGTGTTTGGCTTTTTCTTTCTTCTTTTCTTTTTTGTTGATGACACTTTGAATGCTTCATCTGCCCGTTCTTTGTTCTGAGACCATCAAAGGCCGGTTCGTTCAGGTTGAGTTCAAATGCACATCAAAGATGCTCAGTGCGCCTCTTTAAACAATAAATAAGTTGAGGTGCAGAAGAAGGGCTTGTTTTTGCTCTTTGCGTGTCCCACTTCACCTGGTCTGTATCACCTGCTTGCAGGCAGCGTAGATTGGCCCGATGACCCCAGCATGCAACCATCAGCAGCCAACACCTTTTCTTAAAAAAAAAAAAAAATCTGATTGTACATTTGACAGGTTATGCATTAGGACTTTTTATTTTATTGGTTTTGTTGATTGTATTGCCATTTATGACTTTTAGGCGAAAATCATTTTAAATGACCTTCAACAAGCTGGCGACTGAAAATAACAGCAATGTAAAATTGTGCTTGCGTGTTTGTGTGTGCGTTTTTGTGTTTGTGTGTGTGCGCGCGTGCATGTGTGTGAGAGAGAGCAAACGGCAGGCGGCAATGGAAAAATGAGCAACCCTCTTTAAAGTGAACGGTATTCATGAAGGGTTTTACCATGGTGCAAAGTGCTGAACCTTTTTTAAAAAAACATAAGACCAAACAGTTCATGTTACTTGGGAGCCAGAAACTATTAAAAATTCATGTAGGGATTTGTGGAGTTAAAAAACACACATTTGCTGGACGGTTTTTTCATTCTTTCTCTATAGGTTGTGGGTTCTCCTAAGCTCTAAGTAGCATACAGGAGCAGATCCTTGGTACATGAGGCAAATGCGTGGCTGTCGTCAATAAAGTAAATGGAGAGGACAGAAGCGACCAACAAAACGCTGCTGTCAGCTATGAAGAGTTATAGGTGTATATGTGGCGTCACCAGAAACACACAGGGGCCATATGTTTACCGGCTCCTCATAGTAGAGGTGCCCTCCTGCATCTGTGAGCCACTCATCTTTTATTCCTCCTGAAGCACTACTTTTCCTTTGCAGCAAACCCATCTCCCCTCCCCTGACTTTCCCTCCCATTCCTTCCCCGAGGTTTTTTATGCATCCTTACATGGCCCAGGGCTGCCCATGGACTGTGGGAAGCAGCCGCTGCGGTCATTAGGAGCTGTCAGTGTAAAGAGAGCGGGAGAGGAGATGTATTTCAGATAGCGTCAGTCGCTCACAAATGATGCCGCTGAAGATGCTAGGGGTGTCACGCTCTGCTTGCTCCCACTCAGCAAGTCCCTTTTCTAGCAGCTACCTTCACCAAGACGGCACACCCCCCCAACACCAGCAGCACCACCACCACCACCATCGGTCTACACACACCCAAGCAGCTCCACACACACACACTCCCCCTTTCCTGCTTACCTTGGCTAAGCCGCTTTGCATGTTGATTGGGGGAGGGCTAATCCAGTTTGCAGCTGTCGCAGACCAATGATGAATCACCTTTCCGTCATTTGGCTGCCTCCCCCTTCACCCCCCAGAGAGGAGGGAAGACCTGAAGGAGGAAACAACAGTAGAGGGTTCAGCCCGGAGACAATGTGCCCCTCTGTTTCTCCTCTCTTCCTATTCTGCTAGAGGAGAACAATAATGTTTTCTTACACAATGTCCATTGTGTCATGCATGTATGTGGACAGTGACACCGAAGTGAAATAACAAGGAGTGATATTGTTTCTGCTTGACAGGTGGAAAAAAATACACAGGCTGATTCAGATGATTCTGATCCATCCAGTTCCAGGTAAGAGAGCTGTTGGACTGCTAGGTGCAGTGTCTTTGAGGTGCATGTGCTTTTCTAGCAAAGTGCAGTGTTATTTTCAGCTTACTTCTCTGCTGTTGCTGGCTGCGAGGCATAACACTTGACTTAGGTTCTATTGAGAAGGAAGACAAAAAAGAAGAATTGTAAAAGTTTTGTTCAAACGCTTTTCCTAATGTTAAATACAGCCTTGTATTGTAGGTAACTATTGTGCTAGTGCTGCGCTTTAGTTTTGGATATGAATGACTATGAGAAACGTGGAGTGTTTTATTTCTTAGACCTTTAGAAGACTGTTGAGGTTGTCCTGATATTTTGTTTGGAAATAAGATACTCAGAATGTTTAGATGAATTAACTGTCTGTCCACTGCTTACCTGTACTGCTGCAGTCTGCAGTGTTACTCTACGATGACTTATAGAACTTTTTGAGTTCTAAAGTTAATAAGGAAAAAAGCTGCTATTCGATATTGCAAAATAGCTGTACTTTGCAGTTGAAAATATTTACAAAAGATGAGGATATCTACAAATTATACTGTATATTTTGAATATTTTCAGTTTTCATTTAATTTGTTATGTTTTAATGTAGGAATTTTGAATACTGCAGTGTATATGACATTATAAGTCACCTTGGATGAAAAGGTGTCAGCTAAACGCTACAAAACAGTAACTTTAGGTCCCTTTTCCAGGAAAATGTATGCTGTGGTGAATGAGTAAATGTAAATGTAATTTAATCAAAAAGTTTTTTCCAAAATGAAAATGTTACATTTTCGTAAATCCTTAAAGCAACTAATAAAATAAACAATTAGACATGTTAATTTAATTTTAATGGCCTTTTTGGTGATACACTGTGCTGCAGTACATTTGCCCGTAATTTCATTAAAGGGGACCGTTCGCAGAAAAGGCAAATATGCATTTCAATCTATGTCCAGCACACAATGACCAGATATATGCTCCACTTGTTCTGCTTAATAAAGTCCAGAAAGCAAACAAATGTTATGATAAAATAATGTTTTGAATGGAGTAAGCTTCAGTATATGTAGAGAAACAATTACATGGTTGCCAGAGAATTTCATTTTCTTATTTACTGAGGCATAAGCTATTACAGCTGCCAGAGGTGCTGAGTTTTCTGAAAGTACGCTGCATTTCGGCAAGAAGACAGAGCTCTATTTTTCTTCACTGTCTTATACTTTGACACACAGAAACACACACCTAAGTTTTGTCTTTGCATAAAATATTGTGTTTAGATTTTTTTACATTTTAAAATAGTTCTTAGATGTATACATTTATCATAGTTTTTGACTAATGTCTAACTTGTTTAATACAAATCACTATGTATAAAAATCCCGCAGGGTTGTATTTTTTGTTTCTGTTAACATTTAACAATAAACCCTGTTTTGTTTTTATGACACAGTTTCCTTTTTTGAAATCCCATTTTATATTTGCTCGTAGGCATTCTGTAGCTGTCAAAACCTTGTTTGCGGTCTCTGTTTCCACTGTCTCCATTCAGCCGTGTAGTCTTTGCTCTGGTGGCTTTGAAGATTGAAATAGCCTTTGCTTTGCCCCAGGTCTATGGAAATGCAGGATTTAGCCAGTCCTCCCAGCCGAGTCAGTGGAAGCAGCGATTCCCCTAATGGTCCAAGTCTTGACAACCAGCATATCAATAACAATTCCATCACTCCAAATGGCACTGAAGGTACGCTTTTCCATGCTTTTTTATTCATCTCTCAATTTCAGATGCCTGTCACATGAGTATGCTGTTTTATTATCTCTTCAACCACACAGCAATATGTTATCTTTTAGGAGGTAGATGTTGGAAAGTGTGAATAAACCGCTTTAAAACCGCTTTAAAACCACAGGGCTAATGCTCATTATACAGGTGCACAAGTATCACAACTCAACCATGCAGCATTACTGTATACGTAAATAACAAATCAGTGAACTCACATTCTGAGAACAAATTCTCAAAGATGGGACTTCCACCACCATTACTGCTTTTCTATTGTAGTATTGTCATATTGTTTTAAGATGTTGTTTTTCTTAAAACTTTACCAAAAGGACAGAAAGTGTTTTACCTCACAGGGTATTGAGATTTGTGGCAGGATGAAAAGAGGGCAGGTTGTAGTGCAGCAAGGAAACAGGAGGCAGGCCGTCACCTTTCAGTCCAAAGGTCTTCAGTCTGAATCTGTCTCCTACCATAGTACCTGTGAGCAAGGTGCTTAACCTGAATTGCTAAAGTAAAAATATCTTGCTCTATAAATGGTAAAAATTATTGTGGAATGATATAGTATACTATGGTATGGTATGAAGTATGGTACTGTAGTTTTGTCAAAGATGTCAGCTAAGTGAAGGTTAACAAAGTTTATTTTTTATTAGGGATCCAGGAGTACACCATTTCATCCCCTCATTCCACACACACCTCAGTCATCTGTACACTGTAAAACATTCACAGTCAACAGCAGCAGACAGCAGTGTAGCTCCTGCATGAGTGTGTGATTTTTCTGCTGAAACGTGATCTCTGTGAAGATTGTCATGTCTTCCCTGCCATTCTTTTTTCCCATAGGTGATAACATCACTATGCTTACCACAGCGGACTGGTTGTTAAGTTCTAGTACACAGACCGCTGCAGGTTTGTTCAGATCCAGTGATACAATGAAAGGACAATACTTGGTGTCTACTCAGCTTTAAATCTATTATTATTATTATTATTATTATTATTATTATTATTATTATTATTATTATTAATGCTCCGCTTGTTCATGTAATTATTTACTTTGCTGACAGAAGTCAGTTTTTGTTATTGAAACAGCAACTATGTTATTATTTTTAAATAGTTTTATTTTCAGCAATATTTTCTTCAAATATTTACTTAATAATTAACATTAGTAACAATCAAATTCTGAAAGATGAGTGTTGTGGCACATTCACTCATTTGGCATTATTTCTGAAGAAGGAGACTCATTTTATGACAATTACCCTACTTTACCTCAACTATTGTGCCTTTCATTATGAGGCTGTTGTTGTGGCCTCCTCTGTTGTGTGATGTTCAGTGCGTTGAACGCATGGTTTGGGAATGGTTGGCAGCAGCCCCTTGGCTAATGAATGGTTTGAGCGCGAGCAGGGGCACCGTGTGCTTTTCAGATGACTCTAAACGCACGGCTTGGTCTCAGCGGGCCTTGCAGGGGTATGTGTGGTATGCAATGACTTGAACGCCGTGGCAGCGCATGCTCACAGCCCGCCACGGCTCCTGTCCGTTCCACAGGTTGGAGAGGGGGTTGGGTGGGTTAGCTGGTGTGCGTTCCACAAATTTGCATCGCTTCCCATCAACATGTGTTTCCCAGCAGAACAAGCCCAGTGGAAACATGTTGGACATGACAGCAAACGGCTTTGGTGGGCACGACTCCATACCCACATCGTGAATCTGTTCTCAGCAAAAAAAAAAAAAAATCCCCCTCCTGAGGTGAAATGGATTTATTTCAAAGGGCCCGGAGTTGTCAGACAGCTGTTAGCTTGTCTCTGCTGTTTCGTCGGTTTAGCCCAGACAACCCTTGGCTGACTGTAAAGCCAGACTCTTCTTTGTGCTACCTTTGTTTACTCTGCACATTTGTGTAGATCTTTGTGCGCATAAGAAACCATTTCTTTTGATTAATTCTGACCCTTTTTTGCCCATTTTTTTCCTGATGCTACACATAAACTTGCGGTAAGCAATAATTTATACAGTAGTGACACCTAAATATAGTGAAGAAATATCAAAGCAAAATATAATGCAATATACATTGTGATGTAAGCATGTGTAAACATGTATTACTCTCTAAACTTTTTTAGTTAAATATTTAGGAAAAGGTCTTGTTTGTTTGTGCGATGACACTAAATAAAGAATGCATCCCATATCCTTATGCAAACCTTTTTACCAAATCTTTCACCTCTCAGTAAGTTAAGTTAAAATTGCAAACTAATTTATTTGGCCACACACCGATTACCAAAGCTTCACAGGATTTGTAATCGTAAATCATGTACACATTCTTGTTAAAAAAAAATACATGCTTTTCTTCATGAACTTCTTAAATGTCTAATGAAGCATGTTCTCCAGTTTGTCCATTTGTCCAGTTATTAATGATGAGCTGAAATAATAAATGTTTACTGCTTTTCAGATACCTGTATGTTATTACTAGTTTTCAGCTATGAACTGAAGATGAGTAATCTTGCTTTTTTCCTTCAGCAGTCTAACAGATATGTTTTCAAGAGGCAGGATGGATGTTATGTATATCCTAAATTGCAGTTAGGTGGGTTTGTATAGCACAGGAGAGGAACAGGGAATTATGTGAGTGTGTGGTGTGCTTTGTGGTGCTATGGCCCTATATGACCCATGTGTCATCAACCATGTTGCCTTTGTGCTTGCAGTTAAAACAGAGCCAATGAGCAGCAGTGAGATCGCCACCTCTGCAGGCAACGGATCTTTAGACAGCTTCTCAGGATCAGGTAAGTGGGTGGGGGTCTCGGATGTGACAAGGCAGGATCTGGAGGAGGCCCTAAGACACCTCTCATTGCAGCAGAATGGATGAGGAAGATACTCACCCAGAGATCTGATACTGATAAGCAGGGGCCGGGGGGAGGTGTCTCAGCCAAGAGAGGAACCGATCAGGCCTGTGCTGTCTGGTTCACACAACAGTGTAACTGAGTTATGGCCTCTGAAGCATGAGATCTGTCTCTGCAGAGTGACATGGCATCTTATCCAACCTTATGCCCTTTTTGATGGTTTCTTTTCTTTCTTGGAGGAAAGAAAAACAGTGGGTGGGTTTTATATCTCCAAGCTATATAAAAGGGAATGGCACATCACAAGTTATGTTAAGATAATAAGATTCTATAGAATAACATCCTAGTAAAAGTCAATAGCTACACACAAAGAAAAAGAAAGAAAAAAACAGCTTATTTCAAAATCCTTGCACTTAAAAATACTCCTGCTACTTTTCACCCTATCGGGGTCTATGTAAACATGTTTTAATGTGTTAAATGTATGGTTTAGATCTACAGAACCACATTAACTCAGAAAGAATAAACAGTATAATGTTGCTGTTAATTTGCTTCTTTTCCATACATATTTTACTAAGGACTTGATCTGTAAATGTTAAGCATGCATAAATCATTACTGTTACTTCTGACTTTGACAATATTAATGAGTATTAGTAATTTTAAACCGAGTTTATACTTGGGGGGGAAAGAAAATACATACTTCAAATAAGTCTCCAACTTGTCCAATGGAAGGTGCTGATATGTTGGTAAAAGCATTCAGTCTAATAATGTAATTCAGTGCTAACACTCAGTACTCCAAAAAGAGAACTAAATCCTTACTTTACCCGTCAAGACCAATTTAACACATGCTTAAGAACTGTATCACACTTCCTAAAAGGGGTGTGAACCAACTATTTACTTACATTTCACCACATTTTTCTGAGTACATTGCCTTGGAAAAATCATTGATCTTTGCTCTGTCCATTAAGCTTTTATTTGTTGCATATTAGTGTACACTTTTTAATATTTTATTTGCAGACATGATGCTGACTTGAGCTGTTTCTGGTATTCTTGGTCAAGTAGTTTGAGGTTTTACTTTTAAAAAACAAAAATGTTATGATCAACTGATTTTGAATGACATGGTGCAAAGTGAATTGCAGCACTGAGATAAGGCTTGTTTTGGTTCTTCACAGGACTTTTCCACTGCTAAAGAAAAACATGACACATTTCCATCTTAAATGATCTGATGGACATTTCCACAGTTCATTTTATCCTCCTAAGAACAGCTCTTCCATCACCTGTATCACCAAGTTTATTTAAACTGGATCACAGCATGTCAAAGTTTTAGAATAATGGTGACTGGGACTTTTGTGAATAACAGGAGCTCACTCATATCTCATTAGAGGTAGAATCAAGTATTCAGTGTTATGTAATGTGTCCATGATCAGGTGATGTGGTTGCCTGCGGCAGTGGATCCTGCTTTAAAACTCCCCTGCAAGCTAGCCATTCTGCAATGTGTTTCGCTCAGTGTTGCTATGGTAATGTACTTAGAGATAAGTAGTGAGCGCACACATTTAAAAACACAAAAGGGTTACCTGATCACTTTTTTTTTTTTTTTTTATGTCTCTCATTTTTAACCTAAAACAAGGTTACAGAAATAACTGTTTCCTTGGAATCCAGAAGTTCTGTTGGCAAAAAATAATATTTACTTTCTTTTTTAATGTTTAAATATATGCTTGCCTTTTTTCTTTTTCCCCTCTTCAGCTATTGGACCCAGTGGCTTCAGCCCAAGACAAACTCACCAGTTTCCCCCCCAGATCTATCCTTCCAAGTAAGACTTCTTTTACTTCCCTTTGAAAAAATAAGCATCATCCAACTTCATTTTGAGCCCTAATTAGATCCTTCTGCTAGATCAGCATTTTCAACCAGCCATGTTTGCATGGATGTCTGCTGCTTGCACACTCTGAAATCTGCTGTAATTATTATCCTGCAAAAATTTCCATTATGCTTTGTTATTCTTTTGTAGTATGTATCAACAGTTTCCTTGCTATCGTTCTTTTTCATTTTCTTCCTTATTCTTAAACTTCTGTAGTTTGGCTATGAATTTGCAATCAAGTAGTAAATTCCTTACAAATTTCTCAGCAGCCTTAAGATTTATATTGACAGCTTAGGGTTTACACTGACAATAAAATGTAATTTTTTTTTTCTCCAAACCCCCTCCCCCTCTCCGATTCAATGTTCGTTGGTGTCTTTTTTACATTTAAAAACAGCAGACCTTATCCGCATATTCTTCCAAATCCTTCATCTCAAAACATGGCAGCGTACGGGCAGCCGCAGTACAGCACAGGCATGCAGCAGGCCGCAGCGTACGCCACCTACCCTCAGCCAGGCCAGCCCTATGGAATCCCAGCCTACGGTAATTACGCCAAGCCAGCAAGACACCACTCATTCGTGCGCTATTAATAATGATGTACACAAGGAGGTTTGGCTCACTCTCACACTTCACACAGCCAGTGGGGGTCTGCTATACGTGGTTTTTGTAGCCCAGTGGTTGTAGTAGCCCAGACCCACAAGCTTGCATATCTTAAAGTGAGGCTAGTTATTGCATTAGCTTTAATTTACCATTCTTCAGTTATGGTTGCTTTCTGTTTTCAAATGTTATTAAAAATGGTTTTATAAATTAAAGTCTGTGTCTGTGCTTAGGGGGATTTGTATGCAACAAACCACAATGAATATTTTCTAGCAAAACCTGGAACCTGAACACAGTGAGAGGCACAAAGTTATTTTGACTTAAGATGTCATGGTTGTGGACCCCTTTGAGAGTCCACCACCTCCGCAACCCCAGCAATGTGTCACATCTGTGATTCGCTGGGCAGGAAAGCAGCAACCTTTTATTTTACTGGTGCCTACAAATTTAAGGTAGAGCCAGGTAGGGCCAGCTTTGCATTATTCATGACACTCTGACCACTGGTTGAGATATCTGCAAGAGATTTGACAGTCATCTTCTTCCTCTTTTATTGAGTTTGAAACATTTCCCTGCCAAATGCTTTTTTTCTGTAGATTTGATATAACTCAGTCAGGAGTTCTAGTAGTTTGCATGGATATGCAGTTTTACTATTTGCATTTTGTAACAAAAAAGTAAACTGGAAGAACTGGTTACACTGCTGAATTGACAGATTTGATTATTTCTGGTCCAAATTAATCAGAATGCCTCCTAGTCTGTTTTATACCAGAGCAGAAGTGGCAAAATTAGCAGTAAAAGAGCATAAAAGTAGCTTTGTATAGAGTACTTTTTGCAAATACATTTTTTGCTATTTTTGTGAAATTGAAAATTAAGACCTACCCAGCTACTGTAACGGCCCTTATACAAGCAGCTTGCACAAAACTGTGTTATGATAATTAATAAATTAAAGAGCACAAAATACTTGACGAAGACCGCTGATCATGCGGCTCTGGTGTCACTAACTGATCTAGGTCCGTTGTGGGCAGGAATCAAGACGGAGGGTGGCCTGGCACAGGCTCAGTCACCAGGCCAGACAGGCTTCCTGAGCTATAGCTCTGGCTTCACCACGCCTCAGACGGGACAGGCACCATACAGCTACCAGATGCAAGGTCAGTTGTGATATAGCTCTACGGCACCCTATGCTATTAACACAACACAGCACTAAAAGATAATTTATACCATAGGCAATACAGAGTGTAGCCAGCAGCAGGTACACACAGTAATACGCAGTGTAGACAATGTGTAATGTTGCCAGTGAACGGATGACTGTAGACAGCACACAGCAGGGAAGGTCAATCCAGGAGAAAGTATAAAGGTTATAATGATTGCATAATATAAACAATAGACTGTACAATGTGAGCAGTACACAAGGTGACGGTATAATGTAGACCCTGTAATGTACCACCTTAGATAGAAGCAACCAGTTTTCAACACCTACTAGAAAATTCCATGAACCATCATGTGACTTACCTATTTGTTTTACTTTGATGGACATGTGTTCCACTCATACCTCTAGTAGAAAACTTAACTCTTTGTCTTTGCTCCTAGTGTATGATTTTGTGCTTTGGCTGGATTTTAAGGATTTGTTGGGTCAGTTAGGTGTGAGATGCGGTTGTATGCTGGTGTAGACCCACTTATTCACCCATCACATACTGTACAACTGTAACTCTGTATCTGAAAGGAAAAACTGTCGTGCTCCTTGTGGAGTCTTTTATTTTCTGAAAGTTATCCAAAGCCCTTTAATAAATAATGCAGCAGAGTGGGAAACTTGCATGTTCCAGCCACTTTTCCACGGGGCTTAGCCCAGCACTAGCTCTTGGCCTGGGTGTCCAGGGCTGCCTGCAGTAGAACCCGCGGTGACAGTATTATGTGCCCATTTGTCTTTTGAGTGCCACATTTTCTGTCTGTCTCACCTGCCTGCCCCAGTCTTCCACACTGCAATTAACACATTGGCAATCTCCCAGAATGTCAGACACAGGACCACCGGCGAAGGTCGGCAACATGCAGCTCTCTGGACCTATTGATTGGGTGCTTGTGAGGAGGTAGATACAGGGAAAGAGGTAAAGGGGCAACAGATTGGCCAAGTTGCCAGAATGGACCCTCACCATCTGATATCGCCGCCCCCCCCGCCTCCAAAACCCTTCAGTCTGGGCCGATGTTATTTCTGCGAGTCTGTTCCCAGCTGTCAAAGGATATACAATTAGATTAATGTTTTTACACTTTGCTTCCATGTATAATGATATGGGGCTTTAGTGGAGTGCTTAGCTAGTGACACAAAATCACACTAGAGGAATAATTTGGCTCATGCAAATACAATTTTTTTATTTATAAGCAAAATGTTTTGTGCTTTCTTACAAAAATAATGCTGTAGTAACAATGTGAAATAAATAAACGTTGTACAGTGCTAGCAATATTTCAGCAAATTTTAAAAGTCAGCGCATACAATGTGAAGTCTTACAGTGAATAATTCGTAGTGTTAACGTTCTTCTGTTCCATGAAACTTTTAGAGAATTCTTGAGAGTAAAATTCAAAATCTACGTCAGCACTGTTGTCCCATTTGTATTTTCTTAAGCTCTGCCAATTATGAAAATAATTATCCTTATCCCTGTCCTTTGTACTGATAATATACGAGATGTCAAGGCCTGATTTTAAAGAAGCCCATCTGGACTTTATATACTTGTCCCAGGAGGGGCACACTGACTTCTGCTACAAATATTGGGCACTGATGATAGACATAGCCCATAGCAAGAAGGCTGATCAAGCAGAGCAAATGGATGTCCAATTGCAGGGCCATAAGGCAGGCCCCTGTGTTGCCTTGAGTGCACACACCATGGGGCAAAAAAGGAAAGGGGGGCAAGGGAGAAAGAAAGAAATATGCCCCTGGGAACAGCCAAGTGTCCCCCGGGTATGAGGCCATTCTTCAAGCACCGTCAGAGGTCTCGTCCCTTTCATGTGGATCCCCCCCATGCTGTGCAGCGTGGAGTGGAACGGAGAGGACCTTTGGCCCCCAAGTTAAGGCTTTTATCACTTTTTGAAGTGTGCATTAAGCTAATTTGTTGTGCAACCAGGGGCTTGCGCTTTTTTTTTTTTTTTTACGCAAAAGAGGTGGCCAAACACAGGCCAAGCGAGAAAACCGCAGTGGCGGGAACAGAACAGAGGGAGTTAAATAAACACGAAGGCGAGCTGCTTTAATCTCCTGGCATCTCACTGCATGAGGAGCATGGGTCCAGGCCCGCTACGTCCTGGCCCAGGCCACACACACCGGCTCTCCGTAAAGCTGCTTCACATTTGCCACGGTCTGGGAGGCCTCCCCCGCCAGAGACTCTTACCGGAGGATGAAAGGCCGTCCACTCTGTTTGCCTTCCCAGACAACGGCATAATTACACATCCCTCTGAGTGCCGTAAACGAATCTCCCACGCGTTTTCACTGGGGGGTGGGGGTGGGTGGGCAGTGATAACTGACCCTAAGGACAGCCCTGAGGTACACCAACATGCCCCTGTTCTTAGAAAGTCCCGTTTTTGGCACCCTTTCAGTTTGCATAACTTTAGAAGGAATGTACCACAGTATTCTTTTTTGTTTAGGAAAGCAGAAATATTTTGGGATTGCTCACATAAGGGCTGAATAAATCTTTAAAAATATTCTATAAAGTAGACATCACGAAGATGCAAATCATGTGAGGTTTATCAATTTACAATAATTATAGGAATTTTTTAACACTATGTTGCTGTAAACAATTCAGTTAAAATTTTGTATTTAAAATGAGGTTGTCAAAAAATTGGTACTCCAAATAAAAACCTCAGTGAAGTGCGTGTTAAATATACATAACCACCAGTTTCAGTGTCATTAAAAGATTGTTGAGATACTGGCTCAGGAATCCTCACAGACTTGCTCTGGCAAGTAAACACAATGTACAGTTGGTTGTAGTGATGTAGTATTTTCACTGGTGCTCCCTGGGGCATGCTGGAAGTAAGGATTGTCATGGGGCATTGTCACCAGACAGCCATCGCTTGTCAGAAGAGCTCCAAGGTCTTTGATGTTTGTGGATATGATCGCATTTGTTGAGGAGTTATTCCAAGGGATGCTCATCATGGCAAACATGTATGTACACCTGCAGCCTCCAGGGCCTTCAGTCTTACACAACTCATAATTAATGTCATGTAAATTATTAAATCATTAGATGTTATTACTACGAGATGGATTTAATTACCTGAAAGTGCTCCTTTTTCAACCCCTCTGGGTTAGTGAAAATAGGTGGGCAGCCTTTGTGCATATGCTTTGAATGTAATGGACAGTAATACCCCCTTCCAACGCCATCTCTGTGACTGGGAGAGGACAGTCTTACTCAATAGTTCAGTTCACTGTCTTGCTGCCCCTCCAGCTGCTTCATTCCTTATCTAGTTTCTCATATGCAGAAACAGCAGGTCTCCTTAGATGCTCTATTGACTTGGTACCCGTGGATATTTTGGTGATCTTTGTTTATGAAACTAACTACATAATATTTATCAGTGACATATTTTAAATGGTACTGTTGTGATTACAATATGAAATTTCTGATGATCGTGTTTTCTTTGTGTCAACAACCATTTTTCTGATGTTACAGGGGGCAGTTTCACAACAACAACAGGACTGTATGCTGGAAGCAATTCCCTCACGAATTCCACTGGATTTAACAGTCAGCAACAGGTACCTCTCATACTTGTGCGTTTTTTTTTTTTTTTGGGTCCAGCTGCCATGTCTGCATATTTACTAACATTTGTTACTTACTAAGTTGTCAGGGGTATAAATAACCCGCTGACATTGGCTCGAGGGGCAGGCTGAAATGAGCTTACTCTGTCCAGCTCCATATCTGGAAGCATTTACATGCACATGTGGATATTTGCATATTGACTGTATTTTTATGAATCTCGTAAAGTGTTTTGACTAAAGTTGACACAGATTATGTGGTTCTCTGTGGCGCATCTGCTGCCGCACCGTTGAGGGGTGTGTGGGGGGGGTGAAGATTGCTAGAACCCCTGTCCAGCTGCAGGACAGTGGAGACATATGTTTGCATTTATGTTTTGGAATCTGTGCTGCAAAGTAGCAACATTTTAAGGGGATAATCTCATGTTACTATTCTGCCGTTTTTCTTTTTTCTTTGCCCCCCCTCACAGGAATATCCTTCCTATCCTGCCTTTGGCCAGGGTCAATATACGCAGTATTATAGCAACTCACCATACACCTCCCCATATATGACAAGCAACAATACCAGCCCAACCACTCCGTCCACCACAGCCACCTACACGTTACAGGAGCCTCCCTCTGGCATCACAAGCCAAGCGATCACAGACCCTCCAGCAGGTAAGGCCACAGGCCCTTTCAAGCTACCCCAAGTATTGTCAGAAGGATAAGCACTCTAATGTGGATCTGAGAACATGATGAAGTCATTGACTGGTCATGATACCTGTCATGACTGCTTAATATGGTGTGTTACGGTACCAGGCTGTTACCATGTTTGTCACTCTGATACTATGGTGTTACGGTCCTCGTTTCTTCAGTGCACCTATTTATCATTTTGATATTTAGAGGAGTACGTTTACAGTGGAGCATTTACAGTGTAGTCATATTGTTACTGATTTACAGCAGCAGAAGGTCAAAATTTAAGATTTTGTTGAAATCTTAAAAAAAATTTATCAAGTTTTGAACAGCGGTGCTGAAGTCAGATAGTTGCAAGATGCAGCTTTTGAGGGTGATGACTGGCAGGTTGTATCTCACTGATGTGTATTCAATGAGAAGCAAATTAAATGTTTCTGTCTCTAGTGTGAGACCACCTCAGTCTTACAAAAACTGTAATCCAGTTTTTTTCTGAAGTCAAAGTCTGAAAGCACTTAAATATTTTCTAAACGATTTATTATTAACTTTTATTAAATTATTGCAGGTTTATTGCAAGAATTTGTGTAGAAATAGCAATTGGTGAGCGATTCAGCTAATGCGTTTAAAATAAAACTGTAATTAGTATGCTTTTAATTATGTGGGATGAAATTTGCACTTGAATTTCTTTAGTTTCTGACCAGGCCTTTTTTTGCTTACATATCTTGCTGCCAAAACTCACCTTTTCTCAATATAGAGCATTTTTATCACAAAACTTGCAGTGTTGCTGTGTATGGGACAGGTAGCACTCCACCACCTGTTAGACCAATTACAGAGACCTGTCAAGCATTTTTTTCACGATAACAATGCATACTGATCCCACATGACATTGTGTCAATACATCATAATCGTTCATCAAATAACAGGAATTAGCTGAGTATTCATTCTTTTAATAAATGCATGATAAATATACCAATTGATTGAACCAAGTACTCACCTCAGCTGCTTATGTATATCAGAACAGTTCGTTTTCATTCAGTTTATATCTAATAACTTCAAAATCAAAAACCTAATATAATAGGCAGTGTTGGTATCGTATTTAATATTTAATGTTCTTTTCTCACAAGCTGTTTTTGTCTGAATTATTGGAGTAATCTCATCCACTGTATCTACTAACATTTATTCAGTCACGCTGTTTGATTTGTCATTTTCATCAGCAGTTTCTGACATGTTGAGAAACTTTTCTTTTTTGCGCCCGTGAAGCTGTAAAAGCCTTTTTTTCTTGACATTATACCAAAAGCAACATTTAATAAATATGGGGGCTTAATTACCACAGGGCACTGTGATATGCTTGGCCAAGGAGCACACAGAACACCATGACATCACCTCCAGTGAATTCTGTTGGGTCACCGGTTAGATCTTAACTGACAAAATGGTTGTGTTCAAATACATAGCAGCATCGCAGGCTGGCGACACTGACACACTGTAATGCATTATTATTTGATCATAGAATGTAATTCAATTATTTTAGTACAGACACTTTTAACAGAAAACAAGGCTTTTGGCTTTTGTCTCTAAAATTACTCACAGTGCTCTTGCAGCAGTACTCTAGTACTGTAGAATGTTTTATTTCTTTTCCTACAAATACTGAAATTACATATTTCTTGATTTCTTTATTAATAACACATATAGGTTATTTTAAAAATGTAAGATTTTCCTTTACTGAGATTTTAAGCAATATTTTGTCCACTTGGCAGGTAGTGTATTGGTTAGACCCTTGGATTTCCACTCAAAACATTCCGGTTCAAATTCCCCTTTTGCTGTAGTACCCTTGAGGATTGAACTTAGCCCAAATTGCAGCTGTAAAAATTGCCCTGTTGTAAAATCTAGTAAATTATTGCAGTTAGCTTTATATACAAAATTAGCAGTGTTGGTTGCTTTGCCAAAAAGTATCCAGTGGGTGAACAAGGACACTATCTATATGAATCCATTTAAAGCTGTTTGCATGTAAAAACAAAAATGGTCTGTGCAAAGCAATTACCGCTTGTTCTACAAAAATACTTACACTCACATCTGCTGTGGTTACACAAGGTAAAGGCAGCCAATCTTCAAAGTGTTACATTAATTTAACATTCAATAATGCGGACAGCACCTAAAGTTCTTACCATCTGCAGTGTAAATAGATCTCTCCATTGTGTTCTGATGTGAAGGTGAAAGTCTATTTTTTGTTTGTTCTTATTTTTTCTTCTTCTTTTCAGGAGAGTACAGTACAATCCACAGTCCATCAACTCCCATTAAAGATTCAGATTCGGATCGATTGCGTCGCGCTTCGGACGGAAAGTCACGTGGCCGGGGGAGACGGAACAACAACCCGTCACCGCCTCCGGACTCTGACCTTGAGGTAGGGCTGCTGTCTTTCTCTGGGGAGACAATGCTGCCGCTCTCAGTGTTTCTCTGTGATGTTGCACAGTTCTTGGAAAGCACTGTCACAGCCTGCCATTTTGCACTTGTGTTCTGTTATAACTATATATTACCTTTTTATGCATATACAGTAGGCTCCGTGTATGTACCACCATAGAGCAGTTACTCTGAGCAAATTATGAGCTGTCTGTGAACACTGTCAATGCGTTAGCCATGCCTGGGTTGATATTTGCCACTGGCTTTTGACACAGGTTTCTTTGACAATACAGAACAGCTGAACTAAGTTGTTTTCCTATTATAAACTACTGAAAAAATATAGATATCCTGGAAAATGTGCTTGAACAGTTCACTGACAAGGCACAGCATTACTGTAGTGTTACATCAATATGCATGAATTGTTCTATCTTTATGTGGAGGGTTTCAATTACACTTCAGAGTTCCAGGGGGAAAAAATGTGTTTTTTTTGTTCCATGGCTTCTCTTGAATACTTAAATAATAGCATGAACTGGAGAGTTGCTGCAGATATGCCCTATAGGAGCAGTGACATCACGGTATGTTAACATATCTAGTTAATTAGTCTTTCTTTATCGATTGCTTAAATGCAGAGGGCAGAAATTCAGCACTCATCATGGTGCTGTGTCCTCTGGCAATCAGGCATAGCAAATGGAGGGGCATCTCAGTGGCACAAAAACACAAACTCCATGCTCTTATTGACTAGCGGATCGCCTTGCAGGGTACAGAGTGGACCATTGATTTTTTTTATTTATTTATTTTTTTAACCTCCCCCCTGTCTCTACCAGCGAGTTTTCATCTGGGATTTAGATGAGACCATCATCGTTTTCCACTCCTTGCTCACAGGATCCTACGCCAACAGATATGGACGGGTGAGTGACATCAGACTGTTCTTTATCAGGTTGCATAAATATTAAAAAAGGATGGGGGTTGGGTAGATAAATGGATGGTGGAAGATGGAGGCCTATGTTTGCCTGTGCCGAAGAAGCAGGCCTCCGATAATTGTTTCTTTTTTAATAGATCCAACACGGCAGCCCAAGCATTCAAGCTCTCCAGCAGCTGTTAGAAATATGTGGCCCTTTCTGGCTGAGAGACAGAACAGTTGCACCGTGCACATCCACTGACAGGCCTTAAAGGGTTTCTTTTACACCAGCACTGAACTGGCATGCTGTCAGTTTCATTAAGGGCTCTACCACATTTCAAGAGAATCAGCAAATGACGAGCCAGTGAAAGCAAAAGAAATGTTTTAAATCTTCTGAAATATTTTTCAAAAATAATTTTTGGAACTGTAATTATTCAGGTCTTTTCCAAGGGTGGCGGCTTCTGAATCATTGCATCCGTTACATTCCTACATTAAACAAATAAATTAGGTACACCAAAATCTTAAATATATATAGGGAAGACTAGAACTCTGCCGTTCACATGGGCATGACAGATCAACTTATTTGTTGTTCTATGAAAACATCCCAGTCTTCTAAATATATACTCTAAAAACAAACACTCGAGAATTACCACAATGTGCTATTTTCTCATGGCTAGTTCTGAACTCTTGCTGTAGGCTTAAATAGCTTTAGATTATATGCATTCAGTACACCAACCGCTGAACCCTGCTGAATTTTGTAAGAAGACATACGTCATGCAATGCGGCATGCAATGCAAAGGTTTTGTGCTCTGGAGAAAACATGTCCACTGGTCAGAGAAGTTCTTAGCGCTGTTTACGAGGGGAAAAAAGCATGTTGATTCTTCATCCTGCATCTGGCTGCACTTTATTGCTCTGCAAGAGGGTCCTCCTTTTGTTCTGAAGTAGGATGACTTGTGTATTTGGAGCTCAGACGGGGGTTGGGGGTGTGGTGAAGGAGGCCTGCTCTCCCAACCCTTCACTGTTTATTTACTTTGTCTTAGTCATGCATGCTGAATCGAGGAAGGTGCCTTGAGCTGTAGCTCTGAGAAGAGCCCCCTCCTCTGGCACCCTCAGCCACCTCCTCACCACCGTCCTCACTCCATCCCACCCTACAGCCCTTCACAAACCTCCCAGAGTAGGAAGAATCTCCTGATTCCATACGCTCACACCGTTCCATTTGCTGGTTCGGAATAGAAACGTGACAGCTGGGAGATTTTGCGATGATGACATCGTTTTTCAGTTGTGCCAAGATGTCGCTTAGAAAGTCATTATCGAGTGAATGCTGTCCCTGCACTTCTGCAAACAGTTGCAAGTTCTCTGCAAGACCAGAAGTTCTATAAACATGGTCAAAAGTCAACCAAGCAACGCTGACTGCTGTGTGGACAGGAATTGTCGCTGTTTTGGCATGTAAGAGAAAGGACCCAAACCGAAAGTTAGAAAACAGTTTTTTTTCTGTCTTTGTAGCTATGGAGCAGAACCTATAAATAGAGCTGTGTCCACACACACTGCTGTGGTTATCAGTTATCCTAATTGGCAATGGGGCAGCTCGCCCCCATAAAGCTGATGGCTCAGACCAGCTGTGTGGCCATTCGGCCAGGGGAGATGGGGGATGTGCAAGGGGGTAGATGGGGCAGGCAGGGGGGAGTGAGAGTGACTTGGCGTCCCGTAGGTGGTACTGACATCTACAGACAGGTGCTGCTGCAGCAGAAAATAAATAAATAAATAAATAAATAAATAAAATAACAAAATAAAATAAATAAATATAAATAAGACACAGCAGCATTTGGCCTTCAGTAACTCCTCACTGATTGATGGGCATCATTTACTTAGACAGTATCCAGCCTCTCGGCAGCCCCGCTGCACGTCTCTTTCTGCCTCGTCTCTGGGCTGCATACTGTAATATTTCTTTCTTTTACAGTATAATCTAGTAAGCTTGTTCTTTTGATGAACAGATTACACATAGCATGTGAAGAAAACACTGGAAGACATGTGTGTCCGTGGCTTTCAGTCTTGGCAAAAGTCATAAACTTGCTTTTGTGTATTTTAGTTGATTATTTTGGACAATTTCTATTCTCTAGGTAGAACTGAAATTAATATCAAAGTGGGACTCAAACAGATGTGTCTACAGCCAGCAGGTTATTTTTTTCCATGTAATCGTCCACTGCCGTTCTACATCCCTGTGTATAGCAGCAAGTTTCATGTCTGAGTCATTAATACTTTCCCACATATTCAAGCGCAAGTCCCGATGATTAGGCCCTCATCCACACCTGCGGAACGCAGTTTGTTTTCTTTCTGGATTTTGGAGAAGGCATTAATCTGACTTGTTAATATGCTGATGACAATTTTAAAATTAGCTTTGTACGCCATTAATCCAGTGACAATTGGCGTAGCGATGGACTCACATAGTGATTTCAGCTAAAAGAGTGGTTTACTGTGTTCCAGTCAAGTGTGGCAGAAAAATGCAAAGTGTCATTTATTTGTTTTGCACACAACCAGTCGCTGCGTTTAGGCTGCCGCATTCACAATCTGTCTTGCCGCGTTGCAGAAAGTTCAAGATGTAAACGCTGACGCGGGCTCGGGTTCCGCTCAGCTGCAGAGATAAGACCCCAGCGCCGCTAACACCGCACGTTATGCTTCATGGACCATGCGTGAGTCAAAGAGCTGCAAACCGAAAGAACACGTTATCTTCCCACCAGCCCAAGCCAAACGCCCCCACTATTCACAGTTATGACTACGCGCCGTGGATACGGCCTTGAGTTATTCCTTCACTGTTAACCAATGTCACGACTGAAGGGGGGCGGGATGACAGTCAGGGGATTCATTAACTATTTATGCTGTGGTTCATTCTCCTCTTTGTATTATCTTTCAGACTTCCAAACCATATCACCTTTACAACCAGTATTGCGTTGCATCTCTAAAAATCCATTAACCCTTTTTCTATGCATAACATCTTCATTTATGTGCTGCAAAGTAATGTATTACCCTTGAAGTTATTACCGGTAATACACTATGCTGAGTCACATGGAACACCTTGAGAAAGGAGTACAGACATTTGCATAGTATGACAGAATTTTCCTCTGCCAAAAATAGTAATAATAAGGGTAAAAAGAAAAAGAAGATGAAAAGAATGATTCTCAAGCATTTGACACTTCAGCTTAACAAAACAAGGACCAAATGTAGCACTTGGTCTCCGGATTGGTATATATGTGTGACTTGTGGGATGTTTAATGAAATATTGATATAACTGGATAACTGCTCTTTGATCCTGCATAACAAAAGCCTCTGGGGAATATAATGTAGTCGGAATAGAATGCAGAAGACTGCTGTCACTCTCTCAGGGACATCGAAAAGCCATAAAATCATTAAATTTGCTTTTGTGTGAGTAGAAGCTGGAATACTCAGTGACAGGAATTAAATTTTACAATATTATAAAGCTGATGCCATAAATGATTTTGAACATACACTACAATGAAAAATCGGAGTCACTTTTGTTTGATTTGTGTACTGAGATTATTAAGTTGCTCAGAACTGGTCAGCAGATGTTTATAAATATTTCAAAATAATTATTCAGAATATATCCTTTGGAGGGCCAATAGTACGTCACAGAATTAGCACGGTGCTCTGAATAGCATATGTTGTAATGACATATTGATTCGGTAGATTTAAATAAGTCCTACTTCGCTTTTGTTTTGCAGCTGCACACCAAATGAAAATAACTCAAGTATTTTAACTTGGGAGAGCAGTAATCCTTCCTGATCATTAATGTCTTTTAAGCATGGCTAGTAGTAATTAAGAACAACAGATTCTTTAGGTTCCCTGAGCCCAAAGAATGCTTGAACTGAATGGAAGCAAGAACAGTTAATGGCATGAATGGGCTGCAATTTGTATATCAGTGCTCCCAAGTAGGCAGTTTTACGCTAAATTAAGCATTCGTGTCTTTAAGTGCTCCATCTAATTGCGGTTATATACATGCCTGGCTTTGTTATATTGGCTCCCAAGGCTTTATGGGCAAAGCCTGTTCTTGTTCGAAACATTCAGCTGAATGAAAGGAATGCCTGACTGATGAAAATTAAATGTGATCTTATGTCCCCAGCATAAACCGTGCACGCACACATTTTTGTATTTATACTTTTTTCTTGTATTGTCAGTGTTTTCCTATATAATAATCTTGGTTTTTAATTTCTTATAGGATCCACCTACATCTGTGTCATTGGGCCTTAGGATGGAGGAAATGATTTTCAATCTGGCAGACACACATCTGTTCTTCAATGACTTAGAAGTAAGTACATTTATTTCAATACTGCTGGGTTCTTGTTGTTCTTCTCACCTACATTTCACACAAAGACAAGCAACGAGCTCTGAGTGTTTTAACATGAACTGCAATTTTTTTCTACACTATAATTACTTTACCAGTGCGTTTGGTTTGCCATAATATTTAAGGCCTGGGTTGAGATGTAGATAAGTCACAACCCAGTGTGTATATTACATTACAAGCAAGAACTTCCCATTAAAGATTTAGCTTAAGCATCAACAACCATTTAATAGCAGGGTGCCCGTTTCTGTGCAATGTCCCACTGTGGTGAGGTATTATCCAGGAGCCCAGGGGACACTATGAATTTTACATGCGCTGTCAGTCTACCAGGCCTGCGTGGAGACCCTGACCCTCTGCCCCCGCATTTGGGGCAATTTGTCAGCTTCTAGTGTTTCTGTTCGGGGCCCCGTGCATCTGTGTGTCACGGTGCACCCTCAGACCAGAGCTCCGAGGTAGTAAGGAGGGGGAGCCACACAGTCGTGGCATGGCACTGATGCTCCAAGGGCTTCAGAATGAAAGAGATGTACCAGGTTGCATGTGATCTGCAGCTCAGTAGACATCTAATGAATCAGGTCCCTCCAGCCTCAACCACCCACACCCACATTTGATACACTTGCCGTGCATGGGGCTAGCAAAGATGGGGGGCCCTGTGTTCTGAGCCCTGTGAAACTACCAACCCACACATTTTCCTCTTGTGTCGTGGGTCTGCCTGACCTCAGGGGTTGGGGAAGTGTTTTCTCTGATACTGAAGTGTGAAGGGAGTCATGATGGCTCTGCCAGCTTTCAATAGGCCCATCATGTTTGGTTTTCTTTAAAAAGAGGGGGAGTCACTACTATCTCAGACAGGAGAGTGGCGCTCAAACAGTCCACTCACAGCGCTGCTGATCAAAGTTAATTGGCAGCAATTGGGTGATAAATATTCCCTCATGTTTTCCTATCTCCAAATGGAGTGAACTGCACCTTATTTAATAGATGTGCCCCACTCTTTGGAAAATAATGGCAGTTTTTGACAGAGCTTAAATGTGGTTTGTCCAACATCTGTCCTGTATTTTGATTTCTTTTCATCTGTGATGAAACCACTCACAGATGAATTGGCAGTTTGAGCCACAGCTGAATTATTTAAATATGCAACACATATTTTTCATCTGCTTCGTCTCAATAACGGAATTATTGCATTTTGTTCTGTCACTTAAAAGCCAAGAATGTTCCCATAAAACTGGACCAGCACAGAGATTAAAATAACAATCCGTAGTTTACAATCAAATTATTATTTTCCCCATACATTTCCAGTTACGGACATGTCATACTCTCTCATAATCATCTTTGATATAAGATATAAAGGAGATAATAACATTTTTTACTGACATATTTTTGGCCTTTTTTTTTATTTTTCATGCATGCCACATTCAGTTTCTATATGTTTGTCTTTAAAGCATTTCCACTGAGAAATGCAGCCTGTCAGACGAAGGCCTGCTTGGCGCCTGTAACAGGGCTGTGAGTCGATTTGGGTTGTTTCCGCTTGGCTGATTTACAGGCCCATTGCTAACAGAACTAAATACAGTACAAACACTATGCAACACCCCAGGGGCTCTAGAGCAAAGTGTGCATATATTTAAGGATCTAGTGCTGTCTCTGAGCTGCCCTGAAGGTGGACAGGCGAGTCTCTGCTGCTGTCAATAGAAACTTGCCACACTCCCACAGCCAGTTGGCGAGAAGCACTCAACAGTGCTGTAAGGAATGTATTTTTTTCTAAATTAGTAAAAACTGTTAACTGATGTAACTTGAGGCAAAATGAAGTGTATGTATATATTGTAGACATTTTCAAGCACATCATCGAGGAATCTGTTTTTGCACTATTAATCCAGTCGATTGTATCTGTTTCCCCTGTGTTTGCTTTTAAAAACAGGCTGATGGCAGATTGCTATGATCAAAAATAGCTGAATATAGTGTAAAATAATTATTATATATATAAAGCCTTTATTAAATAAACTTCTCCCTAAATATTTTCATTCCAGAGTGAAGTGTAGTTTACTTTCAGTCTTGCTACAGAGCACATATTTTATATCTTTATAAGCATGAGTGGTCAGTACATGGACACCTGCTCATATTTCTGTTTGTGAGATCTATTCACTTATAAGGTGTTTTAGTTGTTTTAATCAACACATAGTTTCTAGATTGTTGTTTCTAGGTACAAGAACACAACTGAGACCTATAGGCTGTATATGAAATGTATGTGAACAAGTTGTATCTTTCCACTACTGGTGGAACTACCAGTATAAGAAGAATGTCAAAAAATGTGGTTGTTCAAAGAGATGCTTTCAACACATTTTTTGGTGCACAATAATCTGCCTATTGAGAACTGGAGCGGCACATCCAGCTGTGGATCTGGGCTCTCCATGGTTAGCCAGTTGCAGACCAAATCAGACTGCTGCACATAGCACCCACCAAGCCTTTCCATTCCCTCTCACCAGAATACAAACCCACAGCAGACTTAAGCTGTCGTTCTCAATGATAGAGAGCTGTAGAAGTCCCAGAGTCACAATGTCCAAAATGTAGCCCCCTTGCAGCCTAGTGTATGAACTGGGCCCCAGCAGAACTCAGCAAGACAGACAAACAACTTACCATGTCTTGGAGATAACTAGATTGAATTAAGGCATTTTGGGGGACACAGGTGTATAGGCAACTCAGTGACACGTTGGTGAGAGGCTGCATTTATTCTTGTTTTCCCTCTAGCACACATCATTCCTACCGCAATGGCGTCCCAATGGCTTTCAGTGGACAAAGATGAACAGATTTTCAGACAAAATGCAGGCTGACACTTTCAAGGGCTGCAGAGCGATCTGTTTAAAGCACTTAGATTCAAATGCAATTTAATAGTAATGCTTCATACTCTGGAGGAGTCGTCACAGTGTGAAAATGTTTCAAAATGGCTGTACTTTCCAGGACGCTGTGTAGCAGAGGAAGTATCAATAACCTGTCTGCTTGGCAAGCCAACAAGCCAAAGCTTGGCATTGTTTTCTATTTAGACAATGTCTGAAAGTTTTACATGTCCTTAACCAAAAAAAAATAATAAAACACAGCAGTCTCAGTTTTAACCTTGTCATTCTTTCATATTTGGTCATTTGAAATTGAACTGCAGACACACATCCAATATTCTAGTACATATTGCTGTTATGTAAAAGGACACTGTGAGTCCAGAACTGCACTTTGTAATGGACAGGTGTAAAGTTGGTGGTTTCTGTTAAAGGAAGTATAGTAGACTACTGTGAATGCTAATTGTCTCACCATTCTGCCTTATGAAGACTGTATGTGGTCACTGAAGACCACTGGCAACAAGATTTAGGGAGGGAGAGTAATAGTCATAAAGGGAGCCTTTACTCCGGCTGTCGAATTAAAATAGGGGCAGCAGGTTTGTGGGAAAAGCATACCGTTGCAAACACACTGCTGACAAATGTGGATATTTAAAATCACATCACTTGTCTTCTGTTAATAGACGGAGATGTACCACCTGCTTGTCAAGCCCAGAAAGAACGTCAAGCAAAATTATCTAGACAAATTTAAATCCGTCAGCTGCGGGATGCTGGGGTTTTTTTGGCATGTGTCCTTTAACAGTTTAGAATACAAAAATTCAAGATGTTTTATAAGTGGCTAATATTTTCCTCCTGTGTTGCATAGTTAAAAGCTTAGGCAGAAGTCAAAGATGGTGTGATTTTGCTTTTTCAGCACCAAGGATCTGAAGATAACTAAATTTAAAATCTAAGGGCTGGATGTCAGTCACAGAAGTAAAATGGCTTACAATCATTAGTGTATTCTTTCAAGTTTGTGAAACCTATTTTAGTATGTTTATGGTACAAAAAAAAGGATTGTTATACTTATTTTAATGTGCACAACAAATTTGCTTTAGAGGGAAAAATTAGCGTTCACCTCGAATTCACGTATATATCTGTGTCTCTCAGTCATCTGTCCACATATATTTTACGAGTCATTTGTCTTTAGCATAAAAAATTAACCTACATATTCTTTGTAATTGAGATTTCCTTGTCATATTTGCTTATATCCATGACTCTGTCCATGTTATATTTGTTTTGGTGATTTGGGAAATAGAACTGAGCAAAAGAACATTCTCTTTAGTTGCATCAACCATGTATGCTCCAAAATCTGGCCTTTGAAAGCCTTGAGATTTCTTTGTAAAGCACCTTTTACCTACTCGCTATCAGTACTACGTCTGTGTATACGATGCCTTTACGTTTGCTGCCTCCTTGGTTCTCTGGGGTTCCATCATTCTCTGCCCCCTCTGTCATACCACAGAACACATAAAGGTGATTTACCTTGAGAGGTATTGTCACAGATAGTATTTAAGTCTACTTTTGCTTTCCCATTTTTCTGGAACTGTGGGAAAGGGGTTGTTTGAAGACACCGGTGTGTATTTTGGGGCAACTGTTTTTTGGCCGTCCTGTTTTAATTCCTCTGCTGTTCGAGCACAAACTGTAGATTGGCATGAGGTGACTCTGAAGAGCACTCTTTGTTCTCCATATCCTGTGCCTGACCTGCAGGTAATCTGCACCCTTTTCTTCAGTACAGGGTAATTGTGGACTATGGTGGGAAAGAGGAGAGAGGGTTTGGGGGGGTGGGGGGTGGTAAATGCGAGGGTCACGAACTGCTGAGTGGACCTGAGTTGAGGGGATGACAGCTCCTGCCAATCCCATTGCTATCCTGGGAACCTGTGAACCACAGATGAGTCTTTTTCACATGGAATAGGCTTGTACTGGGTGAGGAATGCTGTGATGATGGCCCTAATCGCTCACATCACAGCTCTGTTGCTGGGGTCCCCTGCTCACCTGTCCCAAAGGGCCTGCGAGCCCCTTCATGGTCAGGAGGGTTCATCCATACAGGAAAGCAATAATCTCCATCACCCATAGCATAAAAAGAGGGTGGGTGTAATGCAATACGGATGTTTCCACGTTGAGCATCCTGGCAGGGGTTGGGAAGGTTTATAGCTTTAAATAACCAGTTTCTCTGTGATGCTGTGACGCTCTGCAGCTCTGTGTTGAGCAGCAGCAGGGTAACCTTCCCCTCTGCCTAACAGGAAGAATCAGCCAGGCTGTGCTGATTGCTTAATGACAGATGTATGGTGAACAAAGGAGCCACTGATAACTCCCTCTGAAGTGAATGGTCCCGCCCAACCCACCCCCTGCTACGGAAAGGGGAAATGTTCTGAGAGGGAGAAAAAAGACAAGAAAGCAAGTCAGTTTCAGCAGTGTTTATTCACTAGGAGCCCTTTAGTCATTCTGTTGTTTTTTTAGGCACTCCAAGCTTCGGAGGCTGCCCTGATTTCTGGTTTGTGAAGAATAGATTTGTCATGAGCACAAATAATCAGGAAAATAGAAAAAAAATGGCACATGGAAGAGTATCGAAAATTATTAGATATGGGAGCTGCACTGCAGACAGTAGGAACATCTTTAGTGAGCTTCTGCTGAATTTCTGTTGGTTTTCAGGTTTGCTTTTCCTTGTTTTTAGAAAAACGTGTTACATCAGAAGTACTCCTCATATCCACCATGTAAACCATCATTGCTCATGGGATGGACCAAATTTGCTGCCTATTATTTATACAGTAGACACTTTTAATGACATTGTCTACTTCAATTTCAGTGGCACATCATACTTTGTCCCAAAGCAGCCTCTCTCTTCACCCCCTGTCATTTAACTCAGCTCTGTTTATGCAAGCTTAAGGGTTGCGCCTGGAGAGTTTTGCTGAGACAGCGAGTGAAGGTCATCTTCCATCTGAGAGTCCCAGTCACCCTGCCAGAGTGGCTCTTGTACAATTAAATACAAATCCTAGCTGTTCCAGGTACCTACAGTATGAGGCACATGCTTCCCTTGCTCTGACCGTCATCCTGGATTTCCTGCAACCTTAGTGCTCCACAGCATCACGTTCATTATGAGTTGTAGTAGCCACCCAATTACAGAAAAGTTTTTCTTGCTGTGACCAACTTGTGCTTTGTGGGGCCAGGATGAGAACACAGAACGGGAGTGAAACGGAGCAGTCATATGAATATTTTATTTCTCTATGTAAATACAGTAAAGATAAATATCATTAAGAGGTTTGCCTTACTTGTTATTTCTCTTTGGGGGTACTGTTTGCGTTGTTCATACAGAAGAGGCTGGTGATACTGCTCTTGATCACAGTAGTGTCCTGGCAAGCTGTAGCTGGCGAACAGACTAGGTACCCATTGAGATTAAACAGCTGTCAGACTGGCCTGCAGTGCAAACTTCTTCATAGACGCTAGGTTCTGGAACAGCTATGAGTCACCTTCCCAAAACAATGGATCGAGAGGAAGACAGGCGTCTTAGCTGTGCACCAACATAAATAACAAAGAACTTCTCCTTAAGGTACTGAATCTTAGATAAATCAAACAGCACACAGACAAGCCAGGGGCTCTTGAGCTTTGTGAGTGCACTAAGTTCATTACCAGTCAATTAGCAGATAATTGAGGCCCTTCCACAGATTTACAACTGAATGGGATTTTAAAGGAGGTCTGTGTGAAATGTGTAATTTTAGGTTTTGGCCTAAACATACAAACACGCCACTTGCGGTTCCAAGGATTAAAGTTCTTTGTTGAACTACAGAACGGTATTCCACCTCTGGCCTTTAATGTTGTTCCAAGTGAGTAGTGTCAAACAAAGAGCATTGTGGGGGTGGGAAAGGAGTGAGCTCGCAGGGAAGGGGTGGCAAATAATTGCTGTGTCTTCAACCTAATGATTCTCGGCTGTCAGGAGGAACACCTCACCCTTGACAATCGTCAGCCTTCAAACACCAACAGAAGAGATCTAGTGGCTTGGGCCCAGAACGCTACTCAAGAAACGTCTCAATGAGTTCTCGCTCAAGTTTTCTGCAGAAACATGTCTACAACTGTAGGTTTATCTTTGCAAATGGCCAGTTTGCAGGTCTCCATGTGAGGCCACACTGACGCCCCCCTTTCCCTCCAGAGACCCCTGCCCACACCACCCCCCCTTCCATTGCCTTATCTGAAGTTGTTGACCCCTGGAGAGGAGAAGAAGGTTACAGGGTCAAAGTCTTTTCCTCTTTGGATCTCACTGCTTGCTGGGAGAGGCTTGGCGAGAGAATGGCTGCATTAGAACCGGGGTTGGGGGTCAAGATTTTAATTCTGTTAAAGAACAGATGGTTTGAGTTTCTCCTCACGTCTGTCTCCCCTCCCTTCCCCACAAATCCAGGGAGATGAAAAATTTGTTCAGAGGGGAACCAGTAAAATAAAAAAGGTTTACGGTCTAAAGCCCTCACTCGTACCCTGCTGTAGCATTAGACAGGAATGCAATAACGTCAGTGTTTGGCCAGGTTCAGACAAAGTTAAAACAAGGAAGTCATTTCAGTGTTTGGTGTCTTAACAGTTGGTTGAAACTTAATTTGAGGCTAAATCTGTGAGAGGGATAGAATGGATGCAATAGAAGAGCTTTCCCTCCACAAAAGTAGCTTCATAAAAGTTAAAGCAAACGAAGGCCATGGGTCTCTCAATTCATGACATGACGGGGAGTCTCATTGTCACTAAAGCTCCCAGAAGGACTGTAGATGGGAATAAACTGCGCTGCTCAGTACTGAGTCCAGCTGAAGTGAGAAACATAGTTACTTATTATATATTCTTAGCTTTTCCGTTAAGACTGCAGTGGTTCCCATCGTAACACCCCGCTTTCATACTATCAGAGAACTTGCCGGCAGCATTTTTACGCATGTCACTAAATTTGAAAAAATTTTTCTCAAAATTGCAGCCCACCCCACGTCACCATGTGAAATTTGTTGATTTGAATGCTCAAGCAAGGCCTCTTACATTTTGTACATCTGAAAGCAAGTGGGGGGTATGGGGTGAGGGGAGACTCCTATAAATGGTAAACTAATAACAGATTTTCAGACTGCCTTCTCTAGAAAGCCAGCCCTCAGGCTGTGTTGGTGTGTGGCTCAGCAGCAATCAGAGGTCATAATTTCATTGGCGGTTAGCATCAGGTTCAATTTTTCTAGTACGTTACATTTACCAGAAGGTCTGGTTTGTGTTACTATGTATGCGGACCTCAAGTCGACTCCAAGCTGCAGAATGGCCCCTGCACTCCAAGAGGCGAGAGCCTATAAGGGATATAAATGCAGCTGAAGCCATCGTGCTTCCCAGCTTCTCCTTCATGTGCAAGCATCTGTTTTCATAGAGTTTACAGAGAGAAGACAGCAGACGCCTAACCAATGGTCATTAAGGACCACTCATAATATTTCAATTGATTTTTTTAAAAATAGCTTGAAAAATCAAGAGAGCCATCTAGTGGCAGAAGGTCAGTAGGCTTGACCACAGTGTCTCAACACTTCTTGTTTGGTCTCAGGTGGGGGGGTGGGTTGATATGAGGGTGTGGTGAGGGGTGGATGCGCATGTCCTAGACCGCCTTATGAATTGTTCCAAATGCTGCAAATATATATAAGAAGTGTTGGATTTTTTTTTCTTGCCCAAAAAACACTTGTACACACTCCCTCTGACTCTTTCTCTTATTGCTTGATGCCAGGAATGCGACCAAGTCCACATCGATGACGTGTCCTCTGATGATAATGGCCAGGATCTCAGGTAAGCCTCTGCTTTTGTCAGGTTATTGTCTTGAACACACTTTAAGGCCCACTGATGTTAAACCTGTTCTCTCGGCAGCACGTACAACTTTAGCACGGACGGCTTCCATGCTGCAGCCACAAGCGCCAACCTCTGCCTGGCCACAGGCGTGCGGGGAGGGGTGGACTGGATGAGGAAGCTGGCCTTCCGCTACCGGCGAGTAAAAGAGATCTACGCTACCTACAAAAACAACGTTGGAGGTAATCACCAACAAAACTTCTTCACAGACACCCTGAGAGTAGGATGTGTCTGAAAAGGCATATATGTTAAAAAATAACACATACTCACACACCCACACAAAGACACACGTATATTCAATGTGCCACAGTGTAAATTTGAAATGCCAGAGTATTTGGGGGACAGTCCAACTTAAACAGTGTCTCACTGCGTTTCAGGTCTTCTTGGTCCAGCCAAAAGGGAAGCTTGGTTACAGCTGAGAGCAGAAATTGAAGCCCTGACAGACTCCTGGTTAACACTGGCACTGAAAGCACTAACATTAATCCACTCAAGGTTGGGCTTTGCATCTGAAAACAACATAAATACATGTGACAGACACACACACACACACACACACACACACACACACACACACACACACAAAAAACGGTCTGTCGTAAACATTCTTATTCTAAAACTAATTATTTCAAACATCAGCTCTGTACTTTTGTTGATTTAGAAAGTGTACCAGAGTTATTCGTGATAAGATAAACTTGTACAGTAACCCATTTTAACAAAATGTGGCTCTTTTTTTGTTACTGAATGGCAATGCTAGACATTTGTACAATGCATGTTTGACTTCACTGCTTTTTCTTCTCTTTTAGGTCAAATTGTGTGAACATTTTAGTCACAACAACGCAGCTCATACCCGCCCTTGCAAAAGTCCTATTGTATGGACTGGGGGTTGTGTTTCCTATTGAGAACATTTATAGCGCAACAAAAATCGGTAAATATCTTTTTGTTCAAAGTGCCTGCATATGAACCTGCACCCACAAGCTAGATATGTCATCTGCCAGCTTTCCACCAGTCTCTTTGGCACACATCACCCCACGCCTGTTACCTGGCATTTTGGCGCGCCGCTGTCACGGCTGCAATGCGACGTGTAAACAGATCGAGACACATGACGCGTGACTGCGTTGAGGCTGTGGATGGTGGACACACGAGAGGGTTGATGTTGGGCTCTAAGGAAGGGGCCTAATCAGGGCCGGGATTATTTTCTTGGAGCTGGGCCTGAACTGGGCCTCTCCTCTCCAGGCCCTGCATATGAAACCACTTCTGCAAATTTATGTCATTCCACATGGACGTTTTTTTCCTCCTCTTTTTCCCCCTCTCTGCTTTAAATGCTAAATAAACATCAACATTCACATTTGTGCTGTTTTCTACTGAATCACTTCTGCTGGGGACATCCATTCGGGCTCCGCAGGAAGGCCCCCCCCCCACTAGCATTAGCATGTGAGCCTGATTTAGCTTGTTATAGTCCATTTGTCCCAGTTTCTTAAAGGGGGAGGGGGCCACAGTTAATGCTTTTCAGACTCATTTTATCAAGACACTGATCTGATCAAATCTCCAGACTGAAGTGAAATGTTTACGCTGCCTAATATATTATGACATATTGCACATAACTTCACATTGTTTTACAGGCGTGGGTTTTTTGCATGGCACAGAAATAGCACGGGTCCCTTTTCTCAGGTGCTGAAGTCCTTCTGTCTCCCTCTCTGCAGGAAAAGAAAGCTGTTTTGAAAGGGTAATCCAGAGGTTCGGGAGGAAAGTTGTTTACATTGTTGTGGGAGATGGAGTGGAAGAGGAGCAAGGTTCTAAAAAGGTAACCCCCTCCGCCAGCAGCATGCTTTGCTGTGCCCACGCACAAGCCACAACACATGCGTATGTCCGAAACCTCGCCCATTTCTGCTTCCAAACATTTATCATCCCATTCTGTGACCAGTTTCTTATCAATCACAGGCGCATTTGAAAGAGAGGATTATGGCAGAAATCCTCCATGAGTGACTCACCCCCATTCTTTAGAGCGCTCGCCTTTGGAGTGAAGGACAAGCAATAATAATAATAATAATATAGAATTCCTCCGCATGCAGACTAAGCAGTATAAATATGTGTAATGCTAGACTACTCCTTTCAGATGTGTTGGGGAGGGCTACCCATAAACAGTACCTGCATTTTAAGAGGCTTAAATCTTTGTTGTTGAAATTACAATATTTACTGCTGCGTCAAGTGTGTCAGCAATAGAATGGAGAAATCCTGATTGGCACATAGTTTTGATGCATGCTGGCTTACGGCCGGATTGATGTTCAGGTGTTTCGACATCCCACTACATCTGTGGCTCGCTTTTTTTGGGGGGTAAGGCTTTTTCAGACAACTAATGTTACCTGCTGCCTGTTGCTAAGAATGGACCCTTCTGCTTTTTTGATGTAAACAAAATTCACTCGCAATATACTGTAGCAGAAACCCTCAAATGTCTGTGAATCCACAGGAAGACGGCTCTTTTACCTCATGGGAACGATGACTCTTTCCACAAGCTGGAGGAGCATTTTTTTCTGTTCATGATGTGGAGAGTTGCTGCCTTTGTTCTCGGGAGAAAGTGACATCTCGCAAGTCACGGCAGGATACTTCCACTGGGCTCATTCTGGGATAAAAAGGAGACATTATAATTTATGGATATAGTTGTAATTTTGAAGCAGTGAACCTTACTCCTGGGCCCAGTTAAGAGACGGCTGGTGTATTTGAAGGCCGCAATGGAGAACGGAGGCTGCGAAAAAAAATGACATCTTTGTTGGAACGCAGATGTCTGGCTGCAAGAGACGAAAGTAAAAGTGACTCGTCACGGCCAAATACAGGCGCCGCTAACGGGGGCGACATTGTGAGAAATTCTAGACAACCCCAGCATAACTGCAAACATTAGGGTGAGAGGGGGAAGGGAGGGAAGGAGCGGGTGTTTTTTTTTTTTTTTTAAGTCTCTGAAAGCACCCCCTCCCTCCAGTTATTAATTCTGTGAATGAGGAATGAGATAAGATCTCAAGCTTTTAAAACTTAAAAGCGAAGGCGTTTTACAAAGGAGAAGGAAAGGAGCATTTTGCGGGTCAGTGCCGGTTGCACTAAGCGGAACGCGTGCCTGCGAGAGAGGCGCCCTTAGATAAGGCCAGGTAATGGGCGCAGGAGCCTCGGACTGACAGGTACTCTTCACAGTCTGCTCCAGCTGTCCTTTCACCTGCAGATGCCCTGCTATCTCTCTTGGGGAGCAGTGTCTTCTCTTGCATCCCCAGCATGGCTTGTAGTGTTTACTCCAAGCAAGCAAAGGGTTGTAGATGCCATCCACAAAATTCTGTGTGGAGACCTGTCTCTTCTGAGCCGTCCTGAATTATTATCCAGACCCCATCTGGGGAAGTGCTAAAATTTCCCACCCACACCCCCAAAATGTATGTGGTTTTAAAAACAGGAAAATATTTGTAACTGTGCAGCATGCAGTCGTCTCGGAAGTGCAGCATGCCGTCCCCTTCAGTTGGGCTTTCACTGTAATCAGAACTGCTCAGGACAGATTTTCAGGACAAATTTGACAGGTTTTCCTGTTTGAATGTGAAGTTCCGTGTTACTGCTTAGAACCAAGTTTGGTGTGGCCCTTGGGGGCCCGGGCAGGCGGAGGAAACAGCTGCGAAAAGCTTCATTGCTAATGCCCTGTGTTGTGCATTTTCGTGCTAAAAAATGCAGTCCTGGGGGTGTGGTGCACAGGCGCGGCTGTCCTTCCACACATGACACTTGCTGGCTAAACTGCATGTCTCTTCTTCCCCCCCCAGCACAACATGCCCTTCTGGAGGATCTCCAGCCACTCGGACCTCATGGCTCTCCACCACGCCCTAGAACTGGACTACTTGTAGCGCCACCCTCACCCCCCGGTCCCCATGCCCACACACACCCCTCCTTTCCCCTGCCCAGAATCGCGAAGCGCGCTCACCACAGACCTCACAGCGAACACAGTGTCCCAGCTGAAATGGGGCGGCCACACCCGAGCGTGTCGACACAGCGGCCACAGTTCGTCTTAACCCCCGACCTTTTTCTAAAACGGAAGAGACTGAAATTTATGGCAGCGCAGCTGCTGGCCCCGGTTACTGTGAATTGGCTGCTTTAGAAAGCCATCAAAATGTTTTACAGCCTTGTCTGTGCCGCGCCTCAGCAAGGGTTCACACCTGTGAAGAAACGAGAGCTACCGACGCGTCAGAACCTCGCAGGAGCCGAGTCTCCGCGCCTCTCCTTTGGTCTCACCTCAGTAGTGCAAAGGCTGCGGGGCTCACCGGCCCCCTGCGGAGGCTCCCATCGGAACGGCGGTGCCTCGGATATCCACTGCTTATTTTAAGAGCTGGGGGGGGCGTGTGCCTAACAGCGTCCCACGAAAGGTACTTCTACAAGGGACTGGTGCCTTCTCACAGTGCAAAGTACTTTTGATCACACCAAGAAGAAGTTCTTTATGAAAAAGGTTTTCTAATAATTTAAGTTTAAGAAAATAAACTTTATTTACTTTGCTGAGACAATCGTGTACAGATGAGATCCTTTTTGTGTGTGTAAATTTGTAATCACTGGACTATTCCTCAAACATTTTGTTTAGGTATGTGGTATTGGAAGGTGGCAATTAATTTTAACTGAAGTATAAAGGGATAGTTGCACATCAGTTTGTGCAATGCCTTAAAGTGTTGATGTGTTCAAGTTTCTGTTCAACATATAAATATGTAGATAATAATGGGTTTGTGATAACTCGTTTTGTCAAGACCAAAAGCATGGATGTCAAGTGTCAATGATTACTTTTTTGTTCCGATCTGTCCTTATTTTGTTCCCCAGTGTTCTCCCATTTGTTACATCTTCTGATGGCCTTGAGGTTCTGCTTAAACCTAAACAAATCCTCGAGTTCCGCTCTGCTGCGAGCGTCCCTTCGAATTACCATTTTGACAGAAGGTATTTCATGCACTGTTTCTGTGTTTCTGGACGTGTATCTCATGAATCTGTTTTTTAAGGGAGTATCCCCAGATAAAGGAGCAAAGATCATTTTAGGTCACAGCCCCAAACCCTTGTAATCCATGCAGTTTGGAAGTTCTGAGGTTATATTCGTAGAAAAAGGTGTGATTATGAAGTCCGGCATTTCGCAAATATATCCATCATCCTTTCAGCACCTCCTGTCCAGCTTTGTAACCAGTGTAACTACTATTTCATCTAAGTAAGGTTAAACCTCAGCCTTGTTAGAAAAAAAGGCTAAGAGTACTTTTTAATTACCTTTTTTTTTTACAAGCGCTAAAACAAACTCTTGTACAACAATTGTTTTTTTATGACTTAGTATTTTTAAGAAGTCATGTTAATTTTGATTTTAAAATCGTAGTCCTTGTCCACTTTGATCGCTGTAGCTTAAATTAATAGTACCTTGTTCATGATTCTAACTTCACGTGGACTTGGTCGATCGCGGATTCTGAACCTCGAGGCCGAGAACACGCACGCGCGGTGACGCACACGCATGCGTGCGCGCACACACATGCACCCACACAGTCTGTCTCTCACACACACACACACACACACACACACACACACACACACACACACACCTGTGCTATTAACTGTGAATTTCCCTGATGAGGAACTTAGGCAGCCCGTCTCCAGTTCTCTACCCCAGGTCCCATTCAGTGTAGTGTGTATCTCTCGGTGGGGGCAGTAGCATCACCTAACATATTGCACCCGACTCTCGACAATCTGCAGTTTCTCTCCTCCGAAAGCAAACCCCCATTTCCGGGGACTACATATTGCTGCTAGATCCAGGTAACCATAGACAATGAAACATTTTGTAGTTATTATACAGCCAGCTTTTTTATGTTGCAATCATAATGCAAACTGGAAAATTTACATTACTTGGGCCTCGTTGTTAAACACAAGGTTTGTTGTGTCTGCAAAAGATGTGTACAGATTTTTTTTTGACTTTGTTTTGTGTTTAAATTAATAAAACTGATTTGTGAACTGTCAAAGTAAATTGGATTACATTTTGCTTAATATTTTATTGTGTTCATTTTAAGTAGAACAAAATTGTCATGAAATTCTTGCACAAAAAATCCCTTAATATTAGAAATGCATTCTATAGGCCACACTTAGTAAGTGTATATATAAATATAATTAAAAACAGGCACTTGAGAGGTTATTCATTAATATGGCCAAACGTTATTTTCCATTTTGGCGAAACTGTCCTTGCAGAACTGAAGCTTTCAACATATTTTCACTGCAGCAGATCACATCATAGCTTCTCACCACCGTCACATCATCACAGCACAGTACCAAAAGCTGGCTTAGACCAAATATTTCAATGTCATAACATATTTTCTACACCTCTACATGCTTTGGGCGTTTATCAAACAAGCCTTATCCCTAGTTACTGAGCTTCTTCAAATGTATTTGTACATGACATGCAGATTTTTCATTTCAGGATTATGTAAAGGGGGTGAAACTGAGCATTTTTACTGAATCGTCACTTTGAAGATCACGAATCTAATGTTTTAATACATCAGTGCACAGGTTTAAGATTTGTATTATTTATAAGGTTAGGGTTCTTCAGTGAGATGCGACAGATAGACTGCAAGATTTAATGTGCAGGAAGGGGTGAAATCCTCAGCATCTTCATTCCAAGGGGCTTGGGGGGGGTTAATACGTACTGTAGGTGTCATTTTTTAAAGAGACTTCCCCCTCCTTTTACACGGAGTCGATAGTTTTTCTGTTCCTTTCATTAATAACGGCTTTCCGTTACAGGACAGTAAAACCTGTCTCCTCGCACTTCTTATTGCATGTGATGGACTTTGCATTTAAATCAGATGGTTTTGCCTTTAGTATCATTGCAGTTTTGTGAATATTTGCAGTCACATGGACAGTTCAAAATAACGTTGACATTTCTGTATTTATTTTAAAAAGCACGGAAATCACAAGAACAGCGAAAAAGAAACATTTTGAGTGTTTATTAAGATTATTTTTCTACTGTATTTGAATTAGTTCAGGCGTGGCTGAATTCTTGGAAGCTACAAAGAAATTCGTTAGAATTGCTTCTTAACAAAAATAAATTCGTTCAAGTTAAGATAAATTCCGAGGGTTCCCATCATTTTAGCTGGAATAAATCTGGTGTTGAATTAGAAATGAAATACGGCGGTTATACGGCTGGCGTTTTGCAAGGTGTTAAAGTGATGGCTGTGCACGGAGTAGGAAAGCGATGTACGTGCACTTCTAAATACGAGTAAAACAAGAGTAACGCGAATAAAAGCGGCGTGAGAGTTCGTGATCGCCGGGGAAAGCAGCGAAACAATCGTGTATTTTTGTACGCACGCAAGTTCGGACAACGAACCGAATCCCGACCTTCTTGCGGGGCGAACTTCGTTTAATTCTGCGCTATTTCAACGTCAGAGAACCGAGATTTGCACATCATTTCAACAGACAGTGCACACAAAAGCGCTCTGGCAGCGAATAGTAAATTATAACCTGCTTAGCTCGCAGTCCAGAGGCTTTTTGTTGTTTCCGAAACAGAAATCCTTTCCCCCTCACAAACACGATTATTAAACCGCGCTTAAAAGTCCGTCCACCCGGAAGCGCTGTGCGGTGGTGAGGGTCGCAGCGGTGCGGAGCCTATGCAGCTGAAACGTCTAAAACAACAAAAAAGAATATATTTCTTCCAGAAATGTCGGCTACGTAACCTGTTGTCTTGTAAAATAAACATGCAAGACTTAAAAAAAAAAACGGATTTTTAATGCAAAGGCATTGATTTAATTCTTTTATGCTAAGACATTAGGTTGCCTTTCTGTTTTTGAGGCTTTAGGAATATTTCAGTCAATAGTAATAAATTCTCTGTGTGTAGAATAGCCATGCATCCCAGTTAATTGACACACAAGCTGTAACTCTAAGGAGGCCACGAAGCACAAAAACTGCTGTAACTGTACATTCGCTCTGCTGCCACTCCAAGCTTTTACAATAACACTTCTGCTGCCTTCTTTGTTTTTTTTTTTTTTTTGTTTTTTTTTGCAGAGGGGGGCTCTGAGGACATTTCAAAAACATCAAACCCGCTTGCCACAGGGAGTTGAGTTAGTTTAAATAACACATGAAAAAAAATATTTATGAGGCCTATTTTACGAGGTGGTCAAAGCAAAGACACTCGGGCCTGTAATAGTATCCTGGATGAGGAAGAAAGACTCCCTCCGACCGCATAGGAGAATTAAGCATGCGCGGAATGTTATTTATTTAATATTGAAATCAATTAGGTTTTCAGATGGCGTCTGGGTGATGGTGCTGAGGAACAGCAGTTTGGCCCGTAATCCGCGGAATGCAACAATACAATGACATTATAATGTGTCTTTAACCACTTCCGAACAGCTGAAAGACAGCATTCTCCCCAAGACCTTGACCCCAGAGAGAGACAAAAAGGAGCCTTTCTCCACGGTGTTCCTTCATTTCTCCTCAAAAAAAAAAAAACACACAGGCCTTGTTTAAGCTGCTGTGGATTTTCGCCAGTGAAGTGAAAGCACACACTGGTGTTGGATTCTTGCACAAAAGAATGCCGTTGCCATTTTAAATTAATATTACAGCAGGATATTTTAGTCTGGCATGCTGTTGTCGGACGCACCATTCTTCTCGAAGCCCAAGGTATTTTTAAAACCTTTTTTTTTTCAGTTTATCTGAAAAAAAAAAACTAAAAGCAAACAATTTACTACAAGATCCAAACAAATGAGACAAAAATATTTCCTTCTTGAATTTAATTTTCAACTCAAGTCAATGCAGCGTGAGGTTACAGCATTGAGCGAGGGGGGGGGGGGGTCATAAATCACTGCATAAGAATTTCCGCAAATATGACAAAATCCTTCAAAAGCTTTCCATTTATCAGGTCAAATGTTAACTTTTCTAGTGGAAGAAAGTCAGACACTTGAGGCAAGCACATATTTGCGGAGGGAGCTTCTAGCTTAGCAACAGAATGCATTTTCATGCCAGATATCTAAGAAAAATCAACAAATTTGGTTTGTGATGTGGTTGCAATATGGGGAGGTGGGGGGGGGGGGCGAATCAAACTTTTTCTTGCCAGCCTTTGTAACAGCTGAATGATCCCTGTGTCGCATTCTCAGAATAAATGTAACCATGCACCCAGAAATTAAATGAAATTCTAATTGGAAGCTCTTATATTTGTCATGAAATGTATCTAACATTCCATAATATGCTTAGGTATGCATTATGTAATGATGAAGTGTGTCAAAGTTTCATCTAAGCTCTTTGCTCATCCACCGTCACCCCTATCAAATGACCCCCACTCAAGCCCATGGTGCTGCCCTCCCGCCCCCGCACATATAAAACTAAGACCATAACAAACAACAGCGCTGTGATTTACACCCGCAGCCCAGACAGCCATTTCACGCAGGTTTACATGCAGAGCCGGCAGTGCATCGAGATTGAAAAAAATATAGTGTTACACACGTACCAAACAAAAGAACCCGATCTGTTCGGGCCGTTTTACGGCCGGGGAGGCTATTAATAGGCCCGTGTTCTCCGAGATGCGGTAGCTGACGTGTTTCGCGCTCGGGGAGTTCATTTCTGCAGCAAGGCCTCGGTCCAGAGAGAAAACCTTTAAAAAATGGACTCGTGCCACCGAGAGTGCGGTATGCACACGTCGGCGAGCTCCAACAGTAACACCATTTAAAAAAAAAGAGTACGTTAGCGAGTTTCTGTCATTTTATGGCCATTTGCTTTATTAATGTTGCTTAGCTACGGGAAACAAAAATACATTCTCGGCCGATTGTTACTCATGTTCACAGGGAGTTTTGGACAGGACTTCCCAGCTTGTCCGTAACGTTCTTGACTAACTGCGTGCGAAAACAAAAACAAAAGCGGGTATGCTGACTTGGGAAGAAATGGCCTGTTTCAGCGCCGACATTATGCTGACAGGCTGCACTTCCAAATCCACGCTGTGTTTATGCTTTGCGTCGGTGCTGCTCCTCCTGCTCAAGAGGGTCCGGGCGGCTGGAGAAGAAGGCGGCGGTTTGGGGTCAGCCGCACGCGTCCGGAAGTGGGCGTGCCCGCGCGGCGAACGTTTACCAAGACTTTTGCGCGCCAGCTTCATCTCATTGTGGAAGCGCTCGCGTGAACCGTGGACATGAAGCCCTTAGAGGTATCTGGGTTTCAGTGGGGTTTCTGTAGGTGCACTCTTATGCAGAGGTCACAGATTTCCAAGCTGAACCAAAGTTCTGCTACTGTGGTATAAATGTCAAGCGTCCATCTCGCACGAACAATCTTCGTTTGGTTTTCTTTCGTTCTCTGTTCAGCTGTCACCCACATCTCTCCCTCACCCCCAGAGACCGTGACGGTGGTTCAAAGTCTGCCTCAGAAGTATAGGGCGGTGGACTGCGGTGGAGGGCCAGGCAGGACAGCAGCCTGCCACAGGGTGCCCTCTAGATCATTTGTTATTAATGTTATCATATTTAATAACTCTTGTCTAATGTGTAAAAGCAGCAGCCACACAGTGTGCTGTTGGTCACTTTTGAAGCCAAAGCACAACTGAGGAATAACCGCTGTGTGAAAAGAAATGGCCATCTTGACTCCAACCTCTGGCCTTGGTAGGGCTTCTCACAAAGCTCTGATCCAAAGAAGCTCCAGAAACTCAATCCATCGCACCTCGCCTGCTGGGTGTCTCGCATACTTAGCCCAAATCTAGCGTCCGAGGTCCACCGTAAGGAAGTGACTGAAATAAAATATTTACATATAAGCACGTTTCCACTGGGAGGTGCACGTAATTGGAAAAACACAGCCGTGGGAGAGCTGCTGAGGACGGTGACTGAGGGCTGTCGCCAGGCTGAGCGTGGGCCTCCACCTGCACTCGCGCTCCATCTGGTTCCACTGCACACTCGGTAATATTTTGTGGGCCCAAAAGGCAGTGAGTGGCGCTGAGTTATATGGTTGGTCCAGGTCTTGTTTTGGCAGACGTGAGCCCGTGGCTCCTGCTCCCCCCAGTGTTGCAGCGGGAGCCCCCACCTCCCCCCTGCCCCCCGCGGGACTTAATTTGGCCGTGTATGCTAACACAGGACCTCCCTGTCTGGTGTTAACTGGTCCAGCGACTCCCCCCCAGTTACGGCTCACACTGGGTACCGGTTCCTGGCTTCGCTCGCGCTGGCGAACCCCCGAAGCGTTCTGTGCATTTAACTCCCTGTCAGCCGGTCAATAAGGGCCGCGCCATCTCCACATACAAACCATTTCGGCACGGCTCTGCGCGTTTTTCGTTTTGATGTACGCCACGATGGTATCCCGCTTTTTCCTTGATGGCGCTGCTCTTCACTTAAAAAGTCTCTGTTTTAACAAGGTTACTCTGCCATTACCGTCCACTTTATTTTTCACTCCCTCTTACCCTCCTGATTCACTCAGACCGATTTGAGGCTTTTAAAAGAACAAACCACGGATTTATGCGGGCCGCTCTTTCCTTTATGAGCTCATGGAAGAGCAAAATCTTGGGGCAAATTTACTAAAAGGAGAATTGGCTCAAAGCTATGGCGCCCAGTTTTTTTTTTTTTTTTTTTTTTTTTTGCAGCTTTCTTTTTTCCATTTGCCGCAAATGAAGTAAGCGGAACGCGGTGGGTTGTGTCAATCGTTCGTGCGGTGTCGCCCGGTTTGCGCAAACTACGCGAGCTTTCGGCACGCAGCTGGAGCGACAACCGCGTTGCTCCGCACAGCGGTTGCGGGTTTGCATTCGGTTGCAGCTGCTTTTTTTCGGTGAAAGCTACCGCGATGCTTCTTCGAGCCTTCACACCTGACTTATAAATATTGATGAAAATGAAAGAATGCTGCATTAGCGTAGGAACGACACGTATGCACACATTATCTTCTTGCTGCTTGCAATGAATTTAGTGCGATTTTTATAATGCGGCCTGCAGCAGGTGCAGCCTGTCAGTTACTCCGCACCATTGCTCGGTTAGAGAGTAGTATTTCACTATTTGTCCCCGTGCCTGTGAAGCCTGTCATACTTCAGGTCGTTTTTCAGAAACTCTGTTGTTTTACTGTAGTCGGTAACCTTCCCCGATCCCATGCTCTCATACGGTCACGGAATAGATTTTCCGCCGGCTTCTGCAAGAAGGGTTGCGAAAAACTGTGGGTAATTCACCGAGAGGAAAGGCACAAATCCAGTTAATAGAAACTTTCACACCTGTTGTCCGGATTAATTCAAGTGAGAAGACATTCGGCTTGAGCCATAAAAGAGACGCTGGGGGTGTAAGTACTCCAGCTATAGAGACTGCATTACGCATAGCAAACCTCAAAACGCTGGGGCTGAGTAATAATAAACCCCAAAGTGTCATTTCTCGCGCTATCGCGGTTTGTTCCATAAAGTCCAATTTTGGTGTGATTTGGTGTAACTGAGTCCATTTGGGTTGTAACCAAGGCACACCGGTATGATTTTGTGCCTTTGGCAGCTGCGGATCTTCACGTGAGTTGGTCGGTAGTGCCGTTTGTTCCGAAATTGTTCCGAAAATAAAAGCGGGTGTGGCTACGCGGGTGTGGTTACGAATAACAATTTTGTGTTTGTGTTTTGTGGAGGAGTTTGCCTACTGTGGTACAGGTTAGGTGTTTCTGTGGTGTAATCTGGCGGCAAGACCAGCATTGCGAGTAATTCGATATAGACACTGCATTTATTTAGTCTATAAAGCCACACTTTTTAAATAAAAAAAATTTTAAAAAATTGGTTTTTAAAGCCCAACGAAAGTGCGAATCATCTGCAAACAGGGCAGCGTTGACCATCGGCGTTGCTGCGCAACAGGCCGAGGGAACGCAGCGCAGCATCAGGCTTTTCCAGCCATAAACCAAACACCGTAAACCGAACAGCGCCCGCGAGCCCAGAAACAGGAAGCACCTGACGGACAAACGATACTCCCGCATCTACTGTGCGGCAATACTGGTCCACGCACTAAATTCGCTGCGCGGCGTTCCTCCCGTCCTGTACATTATCTCCCCCAGTTGCCACGAATGCCATCTGCAAACTTACCGCGCAGAAGGTAAAGCAGAAACAAGCGTCTCGGCAAGAATGTTAATCTGTTTCAGTCGCTTTAGAGCATTTTTCTCCGACTCCGCGGTAAGAAGCCATTCCGGCGCAAAAATATTATATGTCCTAGGTGATTTCACTCTACGGGAGGATTACAAAGGGTTTAACTGGCGGATGAGGGGAGCGAAGTGGTAAGTGACATTTCTGGTCTGGGAATATGGCAATCAGCAGCGTGGACAGCGGCCAAATCCTCTCAGAGGCCTGAAAAATGCTAAAAAGGCTTGGGAGAGTGTAAACACACTCTGGGTTCTGAGGAGGGGAGCCTTGGGGGACAGATCTGTTAACCATCAGTGGCTGCGTTTCATCCCGCCGCCCTTCAGCGCTCCCCTGAAGGGGAGCTTTGTGTACCTGCAGGCGGACGGGAGCTGGGAATTCAAGGAACAGGAAACCGCGGCCTTCTCCCCCTCCCCCCCGTCGCCCCCCTCCGCACCCCGCCAGTGGATGCTACATACAGTACACTATTCTCTACACACCTTACCCACGAGCCCCCACCCCTCGGCCAAGCCAGCCACTTAGGAGCTCAAACGCACTGGGCAGAGAGGAGAAAAGTCAGCGCGGGGTCACGGAGAGAAAGGTCAGCGATGCCGCTGTCGGTGGCTTTCTCGTAGGTGCGGGCCCCCCCCCCCCCCCAAAAAAAACGAGAATTATTCATGCTAAAGTAATTTTAGAAGCGCGCTTTGTGTAGCGAAACTTCCTTTTTAGCATGCGAGTTGCGAAACTTAAGCGCAATGTGCCAGCTGAATTATTCAAGCTGCTCTCTGTGTGGCAGAATGAAAAATGCTCTGCATCGTCGGAAAAACAAAACGTTTTTTTTGCCGCGTAGCTTAGTTGTATGTGCTTTTCGGGCGGCAGTGCGTTCGGGCGCATTCTCGAGCACCTTTCGATGTGCAGGAGATCGTGTCTGCCGCACCGGATCGATAGCTTGCGTCACCGCGGCGTAGAGACCCGGCCTTGTTAAATCGCTGGGAGACGTGGAGTCAGAGGGAGCCCCCCCCACCGCCACGAGAGATGAGCGACGGCGCAGAATCTGTCTCGCTCAAGTCTGCCACTTCCTTGTGTGCTCATGGGGAAGAACGGCGCGCACGTTAAAATATGAGGATGAACAAAGTTCCTGCTTACCCCATGCAAAACAAGATTCCTCAGAAAGTTTTTTTTTTTTATGTACGAGCAGTCCTCTACCCAGCTGGTGTCCCTTCCGGTTCTCTATTTGTGTGTGTGTGTGTGAGAAAGCACGATGTGGCTGAGAGCTCAGGTGACCTCTGCTAAAGCCTTGTTGTGTAATAGAGGGACATGGAAGCTGGTGTGAGACTGACATCTGCAGATGCACCTGAACACCAAATGAAGGACCGCTCAGGAGCCACTGAGCGTGAACTGATGTTTTCAGGAGGTTCGGGCAGGAAACGCGACTTACATTACACAAGGTGGTTTCTGTTTGACGCCGCAGCTTGAAGGCCAAACGAATGCATGAACATTTGTTTGTATGTCGGCGCGAGGAAGCACGGGTGTGTTTTTCTGTGAAGGAAATCCCACTGCTGATCTACACTTCATTTCAGATTCATTTTTGCTGCCCCTGTTAGAGTGTGGGAACTTTTCACAAATAAGCGTTGCGCCCCACGCCCACAGCGAAGACGCCGCTGTACGTGACTGAACGCACGCACCAAGTCCGCGGGCCACCTTGATCCTCACCGACTGGCAGCAGTAATCGTGGACGAACCCGGGATGAAGCAGCAATGACAAGCGTCTGGTTCTCGCAGATGGGTGCTCGTGGGGGGAGCACGAGGTTCATTACAGGCTGTCGGTCCAGCGGATGCTCTCCTGAGTCTCGCGGAGATGGCGGGGAAAAAGTCACACGCCGGAGTCGGCGCGCAGAGCTGTCGTCGCATGCTTTCTAATTAAAACGCAGAACAACGTTTTGGGGTTAGCGGACGGGGGATGAATGGCTCATTGTTAATACCTCCGTGTCTCCCTGCATGCGATATTAAAAAATCCTTGAAACTCAATAGGATCGAACCCGCGATAACATCTAAATTCAGTCAGTGCCTCCACAGGCCTACACCGCACTGTACATACATAAATGACAAGTGATGTTCAGGAAGCGCCGAGCAGCGTCTAGATTGGCAGATAATATCCTCGTGAATAAAAATCATTCCTCAACCTTAAATTACATTTTCGGTTCCAAAAAATGTCCCTTGTCTTCCAACCCCCCGGGCGTGTTCGACTTGTGGAGGAGGTGAGATGGAGAACGCAAGGTGTTAGCCAATTGGTGCCTTTCCAGGCTCTGCGACCGGGTAACCGTGCCATAATGCCATGACAACAGCAGGTCGGTCCTCTTCTCTCAGTCTAATTGTTTATGACCCCGTAAGGTGATACCCGCTTTCAGGGGCAGGCGCGTTTCTTTTCACACGGCAATCACTTTTGAATTTACCCCTTGAATCCGCTGAATGCCTTGCAAAGACTTAGGGGTGTAGACCGAGCGATTACAAAAAAATGTCTCCTTTTTAATTTGCGCTCGTACCCTTCTATTTTCGAGTGGTGGGAAAGCAGGGAGGAAATCGGGTGTCCCGGTTGTGATTATGAGTTTTGTGCTGTTTTTTTTTTTTAATTCCTTTCTTTGAACAGAGTATTCTGAAAGCCACTAAGCTGGTACACCTGATGGTCCCCGTGCCTTTTAACTGCAGCGCAGATTCCGGCTCGGGATGCTAGCATCCACTCTTCGGGCGGGACTTCGGTGCGTGACCCTGAGACGTCTACCGGCTGCCGAAAGCACCAGTTGGGGAGCGTGGGGCCTGCGGTGCGATGCACTGTGTATTTAGCACCAAACTGAATAGTGAAATCAGCAGCGAGCCTCGCTTTTCAGTACGGTTCTGTTCAGTTTGCCCTGAAAAGCTCCTCTCGGCAGAGGGACAACGGACAGAAACTGGGGAGACCGTAAAGAAAGAGGACGATCTGCTGACATGCTGACATGAAACACCTAGCGGGCAGCTGGTAGCGCACCGGTTTGAGCCACCTTGGCATTCTCAGGACCCAGGTTTGATCCTCACCTCCTCTTGTACTGCCCTTCAGCAAGGTACTTCCCCTAAGTTGCTCCAGTAAAAATGGCCAGTCTAAGCAGAAAAGTCATTTTGAGTGACAACGTTTTCAGATGCTTGGGAGAAAGCGACTAAATAGCTGGATCTAAATAATGTGCCCGACAACTGAGGTAAGGAAAACAAAATCCTTCCACAGCTAAGGCCAAGGAATGGAGAACAAATGAACCTTTGAGGGCCCCGGTGTCAGTGAGCGCAGCGCCTTCTGCCGCATTACAGTTCTACATCTAAGAAGTCCATTCGGGAACTGAGATGGACGGTTACGGCACGTTTGGGCAAAGCGGGCAGATGTAATGTCTCAGCTTCAGGCTTCTTCTCACACAGCGTGAAAGCGCCGCTAATCCATTTACTGTGATGTCAGTTTGCCCAGCACGCGCTTCCTCGCCCCTGCTTCCATTTCGCTCAGGAGGAACGGCCCCGGCCATCGCATTATCTACATTTCCATCGTGGTGCGGCCACTCTTCGGGCTGGAGAAAAGCCTTTCAGCTCTTCCTGTCGCAGAGCCTCGCCGAGCTGTGGTTCTGCTCGCTCCGGCGGCAGTGGCAGCTGTCAGCGTGAGTAATTTGATTTGGCCTTTTCCATCCCGGAAAAGCGGCCCTTCTCCGCGAGCCGTATCCGCGCTGCTGCTCTCATTGGTCTGCAGCGCTGAGAGACTCATCACGGCATTAACACATTTCAAAGAGCATTACGATTCGAAAAGAGATTTGTCTAGACAAAGACATGGTTTATTTGCAGTTTAAGCTTCATTTCCTGTCTGCTGCTTATCCCTCCGCCCCCCCATTTCCCAACGCCCCCCCCCCCCTTACATGACTCCTACACATGCATGATCGCTGGCATGCTGACAGGTAAGAGGATTTCAATTAGTTTACCTCTGAATCTGCTCGCAAACGTGATAAATGAAGGCGATTAGTCTTTGTCATGTCTTCCCATTCTGCTCGGTAAATCACCGGGTCGGCCGCGCACCGACCGTACACGTAAATCACATCACCTGGCTCGCTCGGTGTGGCTTTTATGAGTTTTCCGCGTCTTTGTGCCGCGAAATTAAAAAAGGCGGCTGGGCCGACGAAACACGAGACAAGCTGTGTTTTGGGGTTAAGGAAGAGGGCAAGATGTCAATCCAAAAAAAAAAAAAAAAAAAACTGGCTTTTAACGTCAGGTGATGTGCGTTACATCTCTTCTTATACGCGTGGTCGTGCTTGACACCTTACCGATGCGTGTGACAGTAAGGCGTAGCGGAAAAGAGAGATGTGCTCCCGTGCCACGCTGATGTTCGGATCCTTGAAGTGGACGTATTTGCGGGCCCGCAGTTAGTGTCTTACTGTGCTTATTACAGCACAAAAGGGTTCAGAGGGGTTCGGCGTAACTGTTACGGAACCGAGAAGACGCACTTGCAAAAATTTTCAAATAACGTCAAATTTACCGAGCCGCAGATGATGTTTTTCTAGCTGCAGGGAAAGTGGACGTTTGCCAACTGTAATCACATCCGAATATTACGGAATGGGCCCCACCTGCTCCTCGACCGCGACAGCCAAACTTCCCCTCCGCCTGCCCCCTCCATCCCGAGTCCTGAATGCGTTCGGGGTTTGGCTTTTACTACGACCCATGTGAGCAATTAGTGTCCGAGGAATTGCTGAGCCGCTCAAATGGTCATCTACCCGTTCGCTCATCCGTTCTGGAAAACAGCGGCGTCCGCGAACTGGCGAGAAACACAAGCTGCGGAAAGGTTTTCCAGCATGTGCGTTTTATCAGAATTTCTGCGTTCCCGTCTCGATGAGGTGCACGTGACATTTTGACAGGATTCTAAAAATCCATAATGGTCCTGCTGGCTTGGAGGAACAGCGTCTAAAGCGCTGCATTCGTGTAGTCGTGCCGCCGTGGTGTTGCTTGGTTTCATCCAGTGAGGCCTCTGTGTTTTTGTGTGTGTGAACGCACGTGTGGGTCAATTCGGAAGCGCGCGCGGTTTCTTGACAGAGATATCTTCAGCTCTGTCTATCCTGCTTCTTGTCCTTAAATCCCCAGAAACCCTTTGGATTACTTTAGGAAAGTACTTTCGGTTCCTCTCCGTAGTGCGAGTGCCCTGTGGTCCACGCGTTCGCTGCCAGCGGTGCCACGCTTTCTGGAGGTGCAGTAGGAACGTGGGGCTAACAGGGCTTGTCCCGTCTCTTTATTTCCCGCTTTCGGGCTTTTTTCCACTTTGATAGAAATTCCAAGGGGGTGCGCGCTGCGCACCTTTCCGCTGCCAGGACTTGCGCGAGGCCTGGTTGTTTACTTCCCCAGGATGAGCCTGAATGGGGGCTCACCTGTCACAGCTGTCATGTTGTCGGACAGCCCGTTCCCGCAGCTGCAGGGCCCGCGTCTCGGCCCTCGAACGCGACCCGCTCGCACGGCCCCGGCGAACAATCAAGTCGGGGCCTGTAACTGGAGAAATGCTACGGGCCACAGTGACGTGGGGAAAGAAGAAGGGGGTGGAAAAGAGAAAACTTTCTATCCTTTTTTCCTTCTTTTTCTTCTTCTTTCCCTTTGTCACAGAGCCAACATCTAAGTGTTCAAAGCTTTGTCAGTCTGTAATACTTTGATATTTTTCCCAGGCTTCAAAAGAGCACACCAACAATGGATGTGTGACTTCAGGGTACGTGGAACCGGCCAGAACTATATTAGCTATCTCGCCCCTTTATGCCACTGGAACTGGTGCCAGGAGTTCTTACTGGGCGGAGGCTGGCGTTTCGGAAGGAAGCCGACTTGTCGGCGGTTTCTCAGGCAGTGCGTTTGATGCCCAAGGATATTTTCTGGTTTGCACAGGCTTGGAATTAATTCAGCAGGTAAAGTCGAGGGCAGGCTCCGTAGATAAACTATGAACGGAAGGGGGTTACCTCTAAGAACCCAAATTGCGTGTAAAATGGACAAAGACAAATTTATGACGGTGAAACATATTTAAGGGATTTATTAAAGTAAAGTCAGAGACACAGATTTAAAAGAATACTGAATTCTGTGGTATTTTCACAGATTTTGCTTTTTGTCTGCTGGAAGAGACCTGGTAGAGAAATAATACATATAATAACTCATAAGTTCAAACATATAAAATAACATTCCCCAAAAAAGTTGGTAGCGATCCATACATTATGTAAGACAATTTGAGAGAACTACTTTTCTTCTTTACTTACACTGAGGGTGCATTTCTACAGTATGTTTTATTAGGTGTTATTTGGTATATATTTAATAAACATTAGATTTATCTAAATAGAAATTAATGTTAAAGCAATGAAAAACTTTTGGGAAGCAGCACTACTTTGGATAACACTGACTGCTAAAACCACATGAAAAACAAACATAATTTTAAAAAATGCACGCTTTGTTCTCTTCTTAGAAGAAAGTGGTATTTAAATAGGTCAGTAGAGTTGTGTGGATGTTTGCCAAGAATCTGGGAAACAAAGCTGGGATGAAATTGGTTTGATGATCAAAACACGGTTTCCCGGTGTCCATGCATGAATAATAAATGCAGGATTTTTTCAATGCAAAGTATGTAAAAAATATATTATATTAGTAATGGAGTGATTCATATTTCTTCATGAGACAACGCCACAGAAATTTATTTTGAAACTTTGATGAAATGTGAAGCTTTTTGTGAGAGGCGGTCATTTTAAAAACCTCTTTAAAAACTCCAATTGCAAATTACTATTCAGATCATTCAAACAAAATCCTTTTTGATTCTGTGCCATTTCCAATATGGCAGAGGAAAGATCCAGATACACAACATCTATTAATGCCTGAGTAGGTTTATAGAGCATTTTGATGCTTGCTGGTGCAGACCCAGGAGTCTGGAGGTTACAGAACCGTGTTCCAACAATTCTGAGGCTCATTGGTGGGACAGGTGAAATGGCTGCCTTTGCTGTGGGTAACCAAACATTACTAAGTACACCCAACACCGTAAAGTTCTCTCCTTGAGGAGCCGACGGCTATAGCAAAGCATAGTTATGGGACGCCTGAGCTGTGGTTGAGCCTTCTGGAGGTGTCGTGGGCCCAACTCGACAAAACACCTGTGAAGGGAGGCGTCCGATTGACAACCCTGTTCAGAAACTGCGCCATCACTTCACTATACCATGTGCGGATTTGTGGTCAGCTAATATTGGCATTAAGGAGATACAAACCATCGCATAGTGGCTAGATAGGTCTGCTGTGGGTTTGACTGTGGGATTGACATGGTGTTTGCAGGTTAGGATAATGCAAGATGGGTGCTTAGAATGAAGGTCAGGGAGTGGGATCCCCTTTGAAGCGCTAGTCCTTTGTTAGCACTTTGTGTTTGATATGAATCAGGGATTTTAGAGACCATCTGAGAGTTCGACATCAGAGAAGTGATTCAACAAAAAATTTTGAAGCAATGAATATCTCAACATCATCCATCGCAATGTCAATCATTTACTTCCTCATGAAGGTCATCCCTTGTCAGCTACAGCATAGACACAGCATAGGGTTATGCAGCAGCACACTCATCTTAAAACTGTTTCTGCATTATTGCACAGATTATGACAGCAACCACTTTTTTTGTCAATGTCACCACCATTTTTTTACTGTTTACTGCCGTCTCCAGCTATTTGGCACAAGAGAGTTTTCACTTACACGGCTGAGGAAGTTAAGTGACCCAGGCAAAAGGAACACATGTCAATGTGGTGTTCCAAAGCTGTCAGGCTGTTGAATGTGTCATGGGCCAACCTGCCTGCCAACGGCAACAAAACTCAAGGTCTTGAGCTTCCTGGGCAACTCTGCCCCTGCAACCAAGTATGACTCAGAGCTCAACTCAACACATTTGCCACAGGTCAGCACAATCCTGCGCCAGAAGTTAAAAGCTGCTCTAGAGGCAGCAATATTAGCACTGCCAGCTAGCTGTGTGGGTGGGCTAGGTGAAGGAGCGACACAAACCATCACTGGTAAGGTTAGCGTTTATTCTATTAATGAAAATCATGCTGTGGAAACTTTAAGAGCCTTGAAAATGGGTCAACTGGTCGCCGAACAAAAACCGCCCTCGGCACGCTTATAACAACCATTCTGACAGCCTTAACCAAAGGTAGCTTCAGCAAGACTTTTGCATCTTCATGTCTTATTACCAGTAATAAATTATGAAAGGTTTTGGGACACATGAAGACACCTCTAAATTATTATTATTATTATTTTTTTAATTTTGTTTTAATCCAGCTCTCAATTTGATTCACAATGTTAACTTTTTCAATTACTAACTGACTTGTTTCATTTGCCTTTGAACAAATGAATGCTACAGCGCTAATAAAACGCCACTGAATAAAATAGTAATTCATTCCATTCTATTTAAGTCTGACGGGTGAGCAAATTAGGGGAGCGTACTTTATTATCAATGGTTTTATAAAATTTAACTAGAATAAATTGCATGTAGTAGGTAGGTAAGCAGCAAATTTTGCTTAATGTCCTTTGAACTGTATGACACATTGAGTCAAAATCCCAGTGAGTGCTACTTAAGTAAAGTTGAAATAAAAACCTGCAAACCCTGCAACTCGCCAATAGCTGTAACAAGAGGGGAAGCAAAGCGCTGGATAAACTGTACATAATCATATAAGATTAATAAATGACCATTAATAACTTAACATGTCCTCATGTTGCTCCTCTAAGAGTGTTATTTGTCTTTGTTATATGTGATGCCTTCTCATTTCTGCTTGCTTTCAGACATTCCTGGCCTCTTGTTGCTGTGATGCCAAGATGAGAAGGTTAAGCCTGTACAGTTGCAGGTTGTGACCTCACTCAGCACCTCTCATATAATATAAACTATTACTCAGTGCTCTGGGAACAGCCATTCCTGCTGGTTCAAGTAAAGGCCATTTTTGTCCCACTGGCAACTGTTTCACTAAGCGTTGGTTTCCTTGGGCCGGGACTCTAGCGATCGGAGCTGGATTGTCTTTCACAATAACGTCAGATGGGTTATGGCGGCTGGATTTCCCCCTCACATTGCTGTGAGCGGACCTTCCTCTCGCAACCTGTCATACTTCTGCATTCTCAGGTTTCCCTAAAAAAACACAGCATAAATACGCACTTTGAAAAACATCACCTTTTTGCAGCATTTCTCTTGTTTTCGCCTTGACTTTAGTTTGAGGTGGGCATCCTGCGCTCCTCTCACTGAAGCTCATTCATCAATACAATCTTGTGTTTCCTAGCAAAAAGCAACAGGGACTGAAAAAATGTGCACTCTGTTTTTTATTTAGTTTTTTCAATGAACTCAAACTGTGCTTAGAAACCCCTACTGAGTTAATTTCTGAAGAACAAACCCCTGTTTTCATATTACAGTCCAGGCTGCACTTACCAGCATCCAGCAGTCACACACAGCTATGGCTGCGCATCATACATCTGCGTTGATAAATGAATTCCAAGTCCGAACAAATTTACTTGCGAAATCCCATATCAAAGCTATCCTTTAAGTTTTGTGTCCTGGGCATTAAATTACTGTATATGCTTTTGTTGCATCTCGTAGGTACATACAGTAGAGAAAAGCTGTTGTGAATTACATAAAATACAGTGAATTCAGAAAGTATCGAGACTCCACTTTCTCCACACTTTTTTGTGTTGCGTAGATTTATTTTTAAATGGATAAATTTGCCACTTTTGCCCATCAATCTACACTCGATATCCCATAATGACAAAGTGGCTTGCAAATATATTAAAAATCAAAGCTGCAATTGCTGGCGAAAGGGCTTCTGCAAAGTGCTGAACTAAGGGTTTGGATACTTATATGAATGAGGGATTTCAGTTTTTGATTTTTTAATAAACATACAAACCTTTCTGAAAACACGGTTTTACTTTGTTTCACTTTGAAAGTGAAGGGGCCTAATACTTTCTGAATGTACTGTTGTTTTTTAATGTCACATGTCAGCATGAAGAAATCTTGAGAATTTTGTAAGAAGTGCATATATACATGACATCTTATAGATATCCTTTCTGAAGAAAGATTCCTAGAGGTCATTAAAAAGCACTTAATGCAGAGGTTTTGTCGAAATGTATAATCTGACATGCAAGCATTCAGGGCTTGGCTGACATTGGGGTGTATGAAAATGGCCCGGAGCTTGACGTACATTGCAAAAGCCAATCTGCAGCCTGTGAGCGTCTCGAAGAGACGAAAAGATCCTTACTGCAGTGGAAAAAAGCTTGCTGTGTGTGATCGATGGGAGATTTTCTACTAGAGGACATGCAGATGATGAGGCCACAGACATCAGATGAGATGTCAAGGAGAGGTGATGCCTGAGTCCACCATCCTTTTAGTTTCCAAGCCAGCGTTGGATACATAATATGAGAAATATCCAATAATTCTCCCCTGAACTGATCCTTTAAGCTGTTCACGGCCCGGCTGCCCAAGCGAACTCGCTCAAGTGTCACTCATAGTCTGGCAGTTCTGGCTTTTAGTGTACGTTTCTGTGCCGCAGAGAATAAAATCATAATATCTGGTAATACCTATCAGCTGTGCCTTCAAACGCATTAGGCGGCTACCGTCAAACTGTCCGTTTGATAGGTAAAGTGAAAGCAAGAGTGTCCAGCAAGCATTAAACTGGCCCAAATCCCTATAGAGATGTTTTGACATGGTCTCTCAAGTGGTTTCTTTGATGTTTTCCTTTTCTTCCTGTCTTTCCTGCGTGAAGTAGGAGGTTGTTTGTTCGAGCTCTCTAAAAGCACTGATCTTTGCCCTTCATGGCTCTCCGTCACCCCTGTCACTCTAAGATGGCCACTCACTCTTCTCGCTTCTTCGTTCTGCACTTTTCTTAAAGGGACATGAGAGCGGGGGCAGGCAGTGGCGTAATGCTTACAAATGCTGCCTTCGACTCCCACCTCCGGCTGTAGCATCGGTGAGCAGAGTACTTACCCTGCATTGCCCAGCTACGTGACACGGTAAAACGCTGTAACCTGCTTTGAAGAACGTCAACTGAAGCAATAAATGTAACATTGGTTGGAGATGAGGGCATACGGTTTAACACCACTTTGAAGTAAATCTCTGCTTTTATTGCTGCAAATTATTTAGTGTTTGCATTTAAAAGTTGGTTCTGCACAGTTGTCTACATGCAGAAGTCCTACGGTACAGAAGCACTGAGGTAATATTATATCACATTCATCTCAGGGGTCCAACATACAGTTATTGACATTTTTAGTGCTTCGAGGAATTGTTGCGGGAGTGCTCTACAAAAACACGTCATGGCCAAGCAAGTCTGAACTCCTCAAACCTACTGGAGGGAGACACTGGTTGAGGTCCTGCAACAGATGGTTTGTGTTTTTGATCGAAACAAAAGAGGAATGCGTGTTCTGCCAAGACTTTATCGCTGACCATCAGAAAGAGTGGAGGTTCCAACCCTTTGCTTTGTTTGCAGCGGAAATAAATGGTCAGACTGGTAAATACAGCTGACATTTTGTGAACTGATGCATCCCCAGCTCGGAGTCAAACCACACTGCCTTCTCTCTGTCCCTTAGAACAAATGTGAACCAGTGTCAAAATAAGTTGAATCTCGTGAACTATTACCGTAGTTCAGACACAGTGTTATGTCAGAAGAAGATCTGGAACTCTCTGTTGTGAAATATGTGATGGAGAAGAGATTGGTGTTTTGATCATTGTTTACACTGCTCTGTATCTCACGGTTCAATGGAGGGCGCAAGCAGGGTTAGGATAACAATAAGCTTCTAAACATCTGAAAAGGTTTTATTTTGGTTGAAGTACATGAACATGAACCTTCACTTCTTTCTGTAGCATCTACGCATTATAAGAGCACAGATGTAGGAGCGCCATTTGTAGATCCTTTCAAATTAACCTGAAACAAGACATTATCGCCATTAAAGCCGTCGCTTGTTTAACAGCAGAGACCCACAGAAGCCGGGAATGAAAGTGTCCTGTCTTCGCAGCAGCATACGGCCGGTCTCTTGGCAGATGGAAAAGATGGTGCTCGTGATTGCAGCCTGAATTGGAAATCAAATTGGACCATCATGACCAGATGGAAATTTAAATACTCTTTGCTGTTCACCTTGTGTCTCCAGTGAAGATAAGTGGCTGAAATGGACAGTGCCTGTAACTGGAAGCTCTGGGCCCAAAGGAGCTGTTTCATATTTACACCTTTGTTTGTTTTTTGCAATTCTGGTAATATTAGCCTGAATGGTTGAGCAACAGCTCATTATTCTCTTGTATCTGACAATATCGAGAAGAGCCAAACAAAAATACAAGCATCAGCCTACTTATGAGCACGGTGCACTCCTGGAAATGAGCTTGTAAGGCCAAAACTACCGATTTGAATTGGAAATTTTTTAAGCATTCCTGGGCTCACAAAGTCACCCCCATGTTTGCCAGAGGAACACCAGAAGCCATCAAAACAGAGATAGATAATAACATCGACAGCACATGAGAAATCCAAAATTTCATCGATAATGTAGAGCATTGTAATAATAAAAATACAAATGTAATACAGTACTGTGCTAAGAACACTGGGTCCTCACTGACACATTAGAGATTAAGAGGGAAAGGTGGTGGTAGAAGCGCCGCAGTCTTTCAGTTGGCAAAACAGGAGCACTAGGAGAGGTTGGTGGTAGTGGAGAGGTAGGTGGGAGCACTGAGGCATGGAAAGGGTTTGTAGCAACTTTTAATGAATTGGACAAACCATGTAAGATGACAGGCTGTGCGCTTGCATCACATTTTTGCTTCTCTCAACACAGTCGAGGTCATAAATCACATAAATTTTAACACTCTGAGGAATAGCCTTTTGGCTTTTTAGGGGCTTTCCTGACTACTTCACCCCCTTCTTTCCAGCTTTCTGCCACTTAGAGGCCATGGTGCAGTAGATGCATAAGACAAAATGAGATGAGGGCACAAAACTACACATGAGAATGAGCGAGCACAACTTAAAATGAAGGTGCGGAGATAGCAACTGCGGGCAAAAATGGCTGGCGGTGCCACCAGTGAACTGGCTGCTGCCGTAAACTTTGAAAATTCCCCAGTGCTCGGTTCTTGATAACTCGTGAGTGCAAAAAATCTGCCTCGTGTTTGGTCGCTACTTTGTAAAGGCTAATGTCAATTTCAAATGTATATGCAAAAACTTGTAAGTCAAAGATATATAGAATCTCAAGAGATACCTGTACTGTATTTTTCTGATGCATTAAAAATATATTCTATACTTAGTTCCTCCAGTGCTGTTGAATTTTTTTTTTACTATACATCTACCATATATTCAACAAGACCTACATAGATTCAACAATTTGGAAATTTTCTTAAGCTAAACATTTGATTTAAAATAAAAAAAAAAAAATTCCCAAAAATGAAGTGGTAGCACTGAAAGTGAGATCAAACATTGCTCTCCAATAGATTTTAAAAATGTTTTAATATATATTTTTTTTATTAAGTTGATGAGAATGTGTTACACTAAATAAAATAGACTATGACTATTTGCAATACCGACTCCGCAACGCCGGAGACAGCGCTGGGCCCACAAATTTCTCGGACAGCAAAGTCACAGACCCAGAAATGGAGTGCAGGTGTCAGAATTTAACACCAGAGTGATGAGTGCTGTAACTATTTACAGTGTTTACAGGTCCACACTGTCAGAAACATAACATAAAAATAACGTACAAAGGCACTTCAAAGCACTGCCTCTGTTTGCCGGTAAGGAAATAGCAAGAATTTCTCCAAAGTGCCAGTGCTGTTAAACAGCAGGAACATTTTAAACGACACAACGTATGGTTTGGTTCAACTGTACGATGAAATCTCATTTCAGTCAAACATATTTTCTTTCTGTATTATCAACTGCAGACAGCATTTAGACAGCAGCCCCCTTCTGAGCAAAAGACGGTAAAGTCAAGTTATCGGAAACATGAAGTAAAATATTCTGGCTTCTTCCTTTCCTCTCAGTCCATGTAGGTCACTTTTTAGCTTGAATGCTGCTCTCTTTCCCCCTCGCTACTGTCTCGATGTGACCAAATGACAATACTTTTTAAAAAACTTGTTACATTTCATTCATTCCCCTGCTTTGCATAGAATAGCATGGATGTGTCGCTTTCCCCATCTTCATTTTACAACGAATTCCGTATTCTGCGAACCCACACTGCGCGTTGCAGAAGTCCAGCACGCCGTTCAGTTCCCTTTGATAAGCCGTCAGCGCCTGCGATATGAATTATTAAACGAGACATTGCTTCATGGTAAATTCACTCCTGAGCCCCAGCCTCCGGAGAGGGACGGTTAATTTCTTCCCTTTTTTTTTTGGGGGCTGGGGTTACGAAGTGTGCCGTTGGTAAAACCCGGGAAGTTTCAGCTTAACCCTTTGAATCAGTCCTTTGGGTTCCCTAACTGTCCAGCCAGATGAGGAGAGGATCTCACAGTGCTGAAAACTAGACACGCACCCCCCCCCCAGGAAGCATGCCCCTCCTTGCCCTCCCCCTCGCTGCCCTTCCACCCCCCATTTTTGCCCATACAGCGTGAGGCGACACGCGGGCACTGCCATATGGTGTCATTCCTGAGACCCCTTCAGCCTTGACGCGGGGGGAGATTTACAGCGATTCGCCCTGCAGCCGGGCTGTGCTTTCCTAGCTCTTGTCACAGGGCCTGATGTGTTTTCCTTCTCCGCCGCCAGGTTTTATGATGAAACTGATACAAGCCTGTGATAGAGTTTCTGGATAAATTATTCACGCTTTGAAGGCTTGCTGCCCCGTTTCTTGGAAGACATCCATTCTGCCGAGGCTTTTTGTTTTATTATTTTTTTCCCCCAATGCTTTTAATTGATCGGCCCTCCACGGCTAAGACAATACATACTGCATGCGTTCGCGTCCACGTTCCCGTTGATAAATGTTGCGGAGGTGGCACGGGGTCCGGGGTGCCCTTTCTGGGGGGGTTCGCTGGGGGGGGGCACCGCGTCTCCGTGGAGGCAGAGCGGTGCGGTGCGAGATGCGCGATGATTTATGGCCTCGCTCCTGCAATATTCCCCTATTTGTTGTTGCAGAGCAGCAGACTTTGTTATAATGCCAATGCCATCTGTTGAGATGGCTCTTTAATTGAAAAGAATGTTGCTGTGGATGGAACAGTTGGAGCGACTCGCCGACCGTCTTCCCCGAGAGAGGCGAGTAATGAAAAGAAAATAACCTCTCCCCTCTTTAATACCTGTGGAAGCAATAAAAAAAGCTGGACGCGGTGATATAATAGACTTAGCCATTTTGAGTGGGTGAATAACTTTCACATTACATTGTACATCTGCTAAGAAGTTTTTGACGCAAGGCGGCCAATTGGATTATATGTTATTGTCATTTTGCTCTCTTAAGCCGGCTGTTCACATAGAACTTCTTTGTCAGTTTTACTTAGTGCTACAAGTTCTCCCCGCTCTTCATAAGCCAAACCACCCACACCAAACTGCCGTCCAAGAGTGGGGTTCGAGCGATCCTCCTTAAAACAAACAAAGGGCACGGACAGCAGACGTTTTGGAAATCGCAGAAGATAATTGATGAGCCCAGCTGTGCATTACCTGAAAAAACAAGAGTGGGCTTTAGGGTTGAACCAGCAGGTGACAGAGGGCCTCATCTGTTGTTCTGGAACCAAATAAGAGGAATCGACTGTTACTTTTTCCATAGTCTGGTACGTCGGTCCTCTTTGACCAAGGATGTTTTGTGTGGGTGTCCCAGTGAATGCACCTCTACGTGGGGTCCATGTGGGGTCATAGACCGAGGTTTGTTTTGTAGCCTGCTGAGATGGTACCACCACAGCTAAATCCCAGCAGCAGATGAGGACGGGTGAAGAGATTAGCTGGGCTGGAGGGCCCATTGTGCACGTATGCAAAGGGTGCTCTTCCACTTGGAAAGCAGAACAAAGGTTTCATCACCTGGATAAACTGAATATTTGTTGTCCCTGCACTGTGACAAAATGTTTAAATCCTCCGATTTCCGTGAAATATAATGGAGAAAACCCTACGGTTCCTTAGCCACGGACCAAGTGCCATTAGCAGCAGTTGTTTTTTGGACAGATTTGAACCCAGAATTTATTTGCCCCAGGTGGGTCATTCTGTTGGACCATTGAGCGGGTTGCCTAAGCTGTTTCCCCAAGCAAATGACCACCTGTGTAAACAGACGGTGTCAACAGCCGTAAGCTGGCAAAAGCTGCGCAAACGGTGTCTGTTCAGGAAATAAATAACAAACAAAATTCAGAGAAAGCACACAAGGCGCACACTCACACACACACTGTACATACACACACCCCGAGCATATGGCTCCTAAAGAAATGGCAATATTTTAGTGTCCAAGTAAACATTTTCAGAGTTTTATTTTTAAAGAAATTGACCTTGGGTGTCCTTTAAAGGATCGTAGAAAAATAAATAACGGAGCCCCAGTTTCTGCACGCTTTGGTAGTCGGTTGTGTGTTTTGGCATGGGGAGCCCCCCGGTCCCCGTCATTGCTGAGGGAAACAGCTTTTGCTTGGACGGCCACTGAAACTCAACATTCCCCGGCTGTCCGGAGGGAAGTGACGCAGGGTTCGAGCCCAGCGGCTGCCCCCCTTTCGCACCCCGGCCTCGGTAACGAAGCCACAAGAAAAGATGTGGTTCAGCGGAGACAGGAGGGTCCGACTAGACGCTGGGAATCAGGGACACATTTATCACACGTTCACCTCCCACTCCCCCAAACCCGCCTGCCACCGGCTGCCTCCCCTCCCCTCCCTCTCCCTGGAATGGCCGGCTCCACATGAGGATCAAACCGAATGAAACAGGCTTCCAAATGTCTGCTAAAGTCTCCTTTGTATGTTCCACGTCTCAGGAGTCTAAAATGGCTGAACCTTCGCTCACTACAGGTCAGACCGTATTGCTTTGTTTTTTGCTGTTATGCAGCAAACGTACTGTAAAATGGCACTTGAGCTGCCATCTTTGGCTACAGTTGCTTGTACTTTTATTTGTGTTTTATCAGCTTCATAGGAAATTTACTGTAGACAGTGAGAAAGTGTTCTTTGCATAAAAGGTGGTGTTTTCTGCTGCCGTTGTGGTTAAGGAGTGGATTTGTCATGCTTTTTCACCTTCTCACCTCTACAGAGCCGTGTTTTGTTTGTAGCAAAATCAGTTTATACAGTCTTGTTGTTTCAGCAATCCTTTTGCTTATTGTTAAGTAAATGAGCTGACCTGACCAAGGTCATAGTGCTGCTGTGCAGCCCAGTTTGTGTGGAGTTTGCATGATCTCCCTGGGTCCAGAAGGCTTTCTTTCAAGCACTTTGGTTTCCTCCCATAGTCCGAAGATATGTTTCAGATCAACCGACTCTTTGTGCGATATTTCCTGAATGGGTCTTGGAGCTATGCGGCCCTGTACTGAACCAGTGGTTGAATCAGCTGAATCATCTTGGTGAAAGAGGTGATTCATGGTACAGCATTGTGCTGCTGTCAAACACTCCTGTAAGAACACACACGCACATGCACACAAAAGCGAATTCAAAGGTGCAGAATCTGAAACCCTAGAGCCAATGTTCACAGCTGACCAGGAGCCACGCTGACTTGGCGGCACCACTGTCACCGTTCTTCATAATGGCCGACACGCTGGCAGCACGAAGTTTCCAGCAAGTGTAATATTGTGCCCTCGATTCTTCAGCAGTGTGTGCGAGGGCCCGGGTGTGAAGGAACTCTATGGGAAGAGGAGCATCACCTACGTACTGCTGTAACTGCATTCACGTTAAAACGTTTGGTACATGAAGTTTTGTCATTTCCGAGCACTGTTTCAGGAAACCAATGACAAATATCTACTAAGTAGTGAATCTGATGTACTGTGAATAAAATTTTTACTTGTCTTGGGAAGTTTGTGAAATGTTATATTGGTGTTTGCTGCGTGTGTTATACAGTATAACTTGTACTTTGTTCGCAGTACTGCTACACTGATATGAATGAAGACACTGAAGAGCTCCCAAGTATGAACCAGAGCAGGGAAGCCAAACGTGGTAAATTTCTGACCTTAAAGCACTAAATTAAGCCATGGATCCTCTCGGGCTTTGAATAATCGCTCCTCTGGTTCGCCCCAGCTTGGCACAGCGATTTTACCTGTTTTCAGAACTGATGTGTTTGCATACGCTCTTGTCCCCAGATACCGCTCCCGTTTGCTGACCTCTAGTGACCTTTCCACACCTCTGTGTCCACCCCCTGCCAGTGGAATGACGGACACATGGAGGAAAGAGTGATACAGACATAGAAATACATGCGGCAGTAAGGAATGGCAGGGAGTGGTGCGGGGATTTAGGGGATAAGGGGGCAGCCTACGCAGCTAAGCCCGACAGCACGGCACATACGGGGATGAGCTAGTAGGAATCAAAGGGCTGGCACGTCCCAGCAGACCCAGTGGAGCTCCGATGAGGGGGTCTAGACTGTGGGAAAGGGTCTCCGGGAATCCCACAGCAAGCAAACTGATGGCCACCCTAAACCCAGATTAAGTCAAAACCATCACCCAGCTGCCAGTGGGGAAATGGCTTGGCCACAATGGGTCTCAGCTCAGCTCTGGACCGGTGCCTCGCGCTCCATCACTCACATATTTGTCATGAGCCAGCGAGGCTCCATTTAGGCCCACCTGCAATAAGGAACCAAACAGCAGTGAGCCAGGGTGCACTTTGCAATTACTGGTTTATATTCAGAATGCTGTACAGTTGCCAAGTAAAGTATTTCATCAAGGCCATATAAAATACTTAGAGGACAGTTTTATTATAGGTCTCAGAAACATAATAACTGATCTGCACTGGGCACCTTGTCTCTCATGTACAAATTATCTTTCACTGAAGGGTTTCCATTTTGTTTTTATCAGCTGGGATAACCCTTAGAGGTCATTTCACACCAAAATAATACCATGACTAGCAGTAGCTCTTGTAGTGCTGTTTAGCAACACTACTTTGTTTTAACCCTGAGTAATTTATCTGAATAGTTTAGTATGTCTGAAAAAAAAGTTAAGCAATTTTTTAGGAGTTTTATACTGGTTACACATAAAAGAGGTTGATTTTTGTGTTTATTTGCTATTACCAAAAGTATAGTTAATCTACTAACCTGAGTTTCCAAGCTTCATTTATGCAATATATTGTACTGCTGACCTCTTATAGCGCCATTTCAATGAAATCCACTTCCATCTACAGGGCTAATCCAGGTACTAGTGTACTCCTCAGACACATGTTAAACAACATTAAATGCAGCAAATTTTTCAAGAAGAAGACCAAACATGATTTGCAGCATCACATGCTCATCACATAGTGACTTTACAGGGGAGCAAGTGAGCGGCGACCTCTGAAAGCTGCGCTGTGGTGTATGTGAGCGCTGAGCAGTGGCACACAGATCTGCAAATGTTAACAAAACTTCAATTATCAGATAAAGCTGAAAAAACACAGAATAGCAATGGCATAAACAACTCTTCATACTTTAAAAGTAAAAATATAAAATATTTACGTTGAATGTTCACGGAGTATGCATAGTTACCGTAATGCAATCTGCCTGTGAGACACTGTAAACATGAAAAAGATATCAGGTCGGTAATGCTGAAAATAATAATAGCTGTAATAATATGTGGACACAACATTTCCCATCACATAAACGTGGCAGTCGGCGCCAGCTGTAAGGGAAAAGTAGTCTTTGTCATTCTGGAGGTAACTCTCCCTTTTGTCCGTACGTGTTGAGCTCTGTGATGACAGATCAGGAACTCCCTTCTTGTAATCTGCGTGGCCACGGTAATGACTGTCAGATGTGCAGTGCCGAACAAGCCATATCGGAGCACCAGGAGTCACTTCAAGTGTATTTCTCTGGGTGTGTCTGCAACTAAACTTCACATGAAACAACATTCTAGGTTTTATTACTGAAGTCTGTTATTTATAATGCTATTCTTTTTTGCCAATCCAATGTCAGCACCCCACAAGCCCAGAGCAGGGTCCAGGTGCACCGGGGCCTATCCTGGATGCAAACAGCACAGCGCAGAGTGCACCTACAGTACTGGATTATTTTAAATATGCTATTATTTCATGCATGCATACATATGATTTTAGTCTTGGTCAAAGTTGTGCTTTGTTTTACTACCAAAAATCTTAAAACTAACAAAAGCCTAAAAGGAAAAATGCAACAATATTATTAGTGAGTCTGTAATGGTCATCTGTCCACAATGGCACAGTTTTTTAAAATGTGGCGGGATGAAAGAAAAATAGCAGGCTATAATGTTCGAAGCCAACAAATGAGCTAAAGGTTCAGCAAAAAAAATCAACACGCGTCAGACTCCAACCTATATGGTATGGTTGTAAACAGTAGTGCAAAAAGTTGCTTATAATAATAACCACAATTTATTATTTTAGGGCCACAATTATTTTAAGCTATCCTGCACCCACGCACCCCCAAATAACTCAGCTATACCGTTTCAGTCTGACTGAACGCAGGTTTGCCGGGTGTGACAGCTCTTGTCTGCCGGTCCCTGTTGGCCATACACTGCTGACCGGGGGGCAGCGACTGGCTGTTTGGAGACCCATGGAAAACTGTTGATGGACGGTGCAGGGGCAGCCTCACGAGAGCCGGGGTTGAACTCCTCTGAGGGCCTGAGGGCTAGCAAAGGGCTTACCCTGCCCCCGCAACCCCCCCACCCGCATCCCACTGCGGTCCTTTGGCACCACCTTAGATCTGAATCAGTGACAGGGTCATAATGCATTTCATCTCCCAAAGCTGGGGTTTGTTTCCTTTGCTTGCTTGTGCGCGCACGTGCATACGTGTGTTTAACTGGCATCCATCTGTTATTTGCGAAAGCTATACATTCAGATATTTTGAAGGCATTGTACGATTTCACATTTAATCTGCTGCCTGTGATGGTTAAATGGCATTTTGGGGGCCCTTTGTTGATGTGTAGTGATGACTCCCGCAGTATTTACATGTTTACTCTCACAATTTTCATCTGTTGTTTCTGGAACAATCAGTAGTGCCTAGAAAGAAACAAAGAAAATTGCCCAGAGTTTCGCTCAACTTATGTTCCATGATTGGAAGCTGGTCCGGATTATCCACAGTTAGGCAGAAAAAAATGTTTTGCTTTCCTCTCAGGCCCTTGTTTCTGCTATGCTGGACGCGGTGGATCTGTATTACCCTTTAAAGCACGGTGTTCCCCCCAGTCAGTGGCCTGTTTCCATCGCGGTCCTCTCAGCATGAGGATGTTCCCTCAATGC